>CM061748.1:66344395-66944395 GCA_030979885.1 Lolium multiflorum | reverse complement strand
TATATAAAGCCCCTGCATCGAAAACCCTTACGGAGAGAGCCACGATACGAGAAAAGTTCCAGAGCCGCCGTCATCGCGAAGCCAAGATCTGGGGACAGGAGTCTCTGTTCGGCACCCTGCCGGAGCGGGGAAGTGCCCCGGAAGGCTTCTCCATCGACACCGCTGCCATCTCCACCGCCATCTTCATCACCGCTGCTGCTCCCATGAGGAGGGAGTAGTTCTCCATCGAGGCTCGGGGCTGTACCGGTAGCTATGTGGTTAATCTCTCTCCTATGTACCTCAATACAATGATCTCATGAGCTGCCTTACATGATTGAGATTCATATGAGTTTTGTATCACAATTTATCTATGTGCTACTCTAGTGATGTGTTATTAAAGTAGTTTTATTCCTCCTGCATGTGTGCAAAGGTGACAGTGCGTGCACCGTGTTAGTACTTGGTTTATGCTATGATCATGATCTCTTGTAGATTGCGAAGTTAACTATTGCTATGATAATATTGATGTGATCTATTCCTCCTACATATGCATGAAGGTGACAGTGTGCATGCTATGCTAGTACTTGGTTTAGTCGTTTTGATCTATCTTACACTTAAGGTTACTTAAATATGAGCATTATTGTGGAGCTTGTTAACTCCGGCATTGAGGGTTCGTGTAATCCTACGCAATGTGTTCATCATCCAACAAAAGTGTAGAGTATGCATTTATCTATTCTGTTATGTGATCAATGTTGAGAGTGTCCACTAGTGAAAGTGTAATCCCTAGGCCTTGTCCCTAAATACTGCTGAGTTACTACTGCTTGTTTACTGTTTTACTGCGTTACTACTGCTGCAATACTACCACCATCAACTACACGCCAGCAAGCTATTTTCTGGCACCGTTGCTACTGCTCATACATATTCATACCACCTGTATTTCACTATCTCTTCGCCGAACTAGTGCACCTATTTGGTGTGTTGGGGACACAAGAGACTTCTTGCTTTGTGGTTGCAGGGTTGCATGAGAGGGATATCTTTGACCTCTTCCTCCCCGAGTTCGATAAACCTTGGGTAATCCACTTAAGGGAAACTTGCTGTTCTACTCACCATGGTTAATCCACCTGATATATGTCTGGTCCATCCCATAAACGAATAAATGATCTGAGACTACATGTTGAGGCTTGGACCCAATATTCAAACATACGCGGCATGGACAAATCACTTCCTTTGTCTTGTCGCCGTCAGTAAAATCACTAACGTGCTTCATGAAGTCTTCAATACCACTCAAATATGTTGGTGTGTTTAATGAGTGAAATAATATCCAAGTTCTGTCCATCTGTTGAGGAGATAGATGGTCAGAGAAGCGATAAGCTATTTCAACAAACAGGTCACCTACGAATGTAAGCAAACATACCTGAGCAAACAGGTCGAATATAAAACTATAAATGCTACATTATTTGAGCCGATTTCAGCAAACAAACTGAGTGCAAAACTACGGCTACCTAGCGAACAGATTTTTTTAGGCTGACCACTGGGTTTCCCCACTTTGTATTTTTTTATTAATAAAAAGAGGGAAATATGTACAAAAGTTGCTGGAGAGCAGCAACTAAAAGGATCATAGATCCCAAACAGCAAAATATATATAAAATGTTCTACCCATGATATGATTTCCTCTTTGCCTTATGAACAAGGAGAGCAATTTCATCCTTGAATCTCTTGTGCCATCTATAAATGCTTGGGGGGAGGGGCGAACAGATCTATCGAAAGCAATACAATACCAACACATTCTTTCTTCTTTTTTGCCGTAATTCCGCCGATCTATTAGCAGTGCAAAGAAGCCAAAAGTAATAAGATTACATACAGGTTCATAGACCACCAGGGCCGTACCTGAGAATACGGAGGGCCTGAGCAAAACAAGAAATAGAGGCCCTCAACATGATCATTGGCAACTAAAATGATTTTATATATACTACTCACTCCATTTCAATAAACAATGCACCCTTGTTTTTCGTATTTTATCTTCGAAAAAATATTAATCTATATCTCTCTATTTAAAAATGATGTTTCAATTTTATGTAGATATACATGTATTTAGATGAGTTTAGTTTGCAGATACATGCAAGTTTTGATGAAGTTGAAACATATTTTTCAGGATGAAGTATATAAAAAAAATTGATATAAAACTGGTATCATTAGAAAGTATTTTCCAACACGATTCTAACAATGCTGCTTATGTATTATATGATCGTGATATTGTTGTCCTATTTATTTGGTCAAGGTTCACATTGAAATGTGGTAAAATAAATTAAAAGAAGTGCATCGTGTGAAAAAGCAATCTAAGAATTCAAAAGTGCTAATTGTTAGTCGAAACATGACATCATTGAGACAAAATATTAATATTCATTGGAAGACTAACTGAATTAGCTGCACTCGCGATGAAAGAGAAAGAGAAGATATGGGTAAGAGCAAGTACAATAAGGTACAGTCTTTTTTTGTTTGTTTGGGTTGCTCATCAAGCTTATCGCTCGATACAATAAGGTACAGTCAGCGGGAGTGGTGTTTGGAACATGGGTGCATAGTGGGTGGTATCATAGAGTACTATCATAGATATGCTATATTTATTATAGTGGAGTATTGAAAATGGCATATATAGAAGGGGATATTGAGAATTGAGAGTGGCATAAACACAACTTCAGTTTTTGTAATGGCATAAACACAACTTGTGAATTGAGGAGTGGCATAGAACCAATTAACACTTGTTTCAATAACAGCCATCAAAAGCCAATCGAACGCACGAGAATGGATCCAAAATTTACCCATTTTAAGTTTCACGAGAAAATTTTAAACTTAAAATTCGTACTGCCTAGAAGTTTTTGAAACAAAAATCCAGTAAATCTTATATGTCGGGTTATGCATTCTGGGGGAGTTTCATCAGATTCAGCCATATTGTTTATCAATAAACCTCATTTTATGTTTTACAACCAACTTTAAACTTAAAATTCAAACTGTCCAGTAAAAAGAACAACATTCCAGTAAATCTTATATATTTCTTCTGCATTCCGGGAAAGATTGGTCGGATTCAAAAAAAATAGTTTGGGAATAAACATTGTTTTAGTCTGGAAACGACTTATTGTAGAGTGATTTTTGGTTGGATACATTCATGTGTGTTCGATTGGCTTTGGATGGCTGATATTGAACCAAAGTCAACGCTGGGCTTTTGACCTGAACGTCACTGGAGCTGCGTCAAAAGTCCAGCCATGACTTTGTCTCAATAACAGCCATCAAAAGCCGATCGAACGCACAGGAATGGATCCAACCAAAAATCACTCAACCGCTGGAATTTTGACCTGAAAGTCACTGAAGCTGTGTCCATACTTGCCCAACAGGTTGCGTATGAATGTAAACCAACATATCTGAGCAAACAGGTCGAATATAAAACTATATAACTAAATGCCACGTTATTTGAGCCGATTTCAGCAAACCAACTGAGGTCTATTTTTTTAGGCTGGACAGTGGTTTCCTCGCTGTGTATTTTTCACTGTAATAAAAAAGAGGGAAAATGTTACTGGAGAGCAGCAACTAAAAGGATCATAGATCCCAAACAGCAAAATCTAGCTAAAAAGGTTATACCCATGATGATCCCACCAATAGGGCCGGCTGCTCATGTATATATAGGCGGACACATGTACAATTACAGGTACAACCCTGAGAAAACACGGGGACCTATACCTATACAATATGTTACTCAACAATACCCATGATGATAAGCCATGATATGATTTCCTCTTTGCCTTACAAACAAACAGTGTACAGTACGAACGAATTCGAGCAAATAGGTAAAGCGGAAAACAATGTCAAACAAACACATCGAGAGGAAAACAATATCAACCGATCGATTCGAACGAACTAACGAACTTATAAGGGCTGGGCGACGGCGACTGACTTCGATTGAGCTATAATGAATCGTACTTGCCCAGGCCTGAAGATAGCATGCATACCGTGAGGATCTACCAGCTGACCGCGCCTGCCGGTGCGGCTGGAGAAGAACGGCGCCACCAGCAGTCGCCGGCTGACGCGGCTGATAGACAGCGTGGGGAAGTTTTGGTGCGCGGCCTGGTTCACCGAGGGTGTGTCTAGAGAAGAACAGGGCGCCGAAGGAGGTGTCTAGAGAAGAACAAGGTGGGCTGGGTGCTGAGTTAAAGGCGAGCGTTCGAAATATTGGGCGCGCGTTCGAAAGTTTAGGTGCGCGAGGGAGGTGTCTGCTGAGTTAAAGGCGAGCGTTCGAAATTTCCCCGTCCTCTTCTTTTTTGGGCTAATCTATCTATACCTCTATTCTATCTACATGTTTTTTTCTATTCTATACATGAGTTTTTGAATTTGAATTTTTTCACTCTGTCAGCCTTCCGGCCAATGCTCATTTGAAGTAATTGAAGCTGTTGATTTGCAGCTTAGAGGTGCTATCTACCGCTCATCATACAAGGACTCTTCAGATCTAACGGCTGTGAATGCACGGATTCGTCACCCATCCTTCCCTTGGACTGGCGATGCTGAAAGCCTGAAACACTGGAACCCTCTAGATACTTCGGGATACCTCACTGCCCCACATTATTAAACAGGCCTTTTCCGACACGGGAAGTCAAAAGTTGGGGGCTCCATGCAGTACATATGAATACTCGCTAGCTGCATGGTCTAGAAGCAGACTAGAGTAAATCATCAATTCGTCAAATCAATTGGTGTATAATTTTTTTTAGGAGCTAAGACGCCGGCATGAACCATTTTATCAACTTGAATGCTTACTACATGACATAAGAAGACTATGTACTTTGGTTTTTCATTTTTCTGATTTTTTAAATTTTGTGCCCATTTGAATCTTGGTCAAATCCTAGGTTTGACCAAGATTAAACAAGTTTAAAACATGAAAATGAAAAGGTAATCATGGATCCTTCTTAGTCACTCTAAAATGAAGCTTTTGGGATGTTCTTGAAATTTCCATGTTTGAAACCCAAAACGACTTCTCTTCATGCTTGACTTCATAAGACAGAGTTTAGGGGTTAGGGGGTAGATACATGATTTGTCTAGTTTGCATATGTCTAGACCTTGTTTATCAACTTTAATGCTTACTATATGACATAAGAAGACTATGTGCTTTGGTTTTTCATTTTTCTATTTTTTTGAATTTTATGCCCATATATTTGAATCTTTGTCAAATCCTAGGTTTGACCAGGATTTAAACAAGTTTAAAACATGAAAATGAAAAGGTAAGCCTGGATCCTTCTTAGTCACTCTAAAATGAAGCTTTTGGGAGGTTCTTGAAATTTCCATGTTTGAAACCCAAAACCACTTCTCTTCATGATTGACTTCATAAGACAGAGTTTAGGGTTAGGGGTAGATATATGATGATTTTCTGGTTTGAATATGTCTAGACCTTGTTTATCAACTTGAATGCTTACTATATGACATAAGAAAACTATGTGCTTTGGTTTTCATTTTTCTGATTTTTTTATGCCCGTTTGAATCTTTTGGTCAAATCTTAGGTTTGACCAAGAATTAAACAAGTTTAAGACATGAAAATGAAAAGGGGAGCATGCATCCTTCTTAATTAGTCACTCTAAAATGAATTTTGTAAGAGGTTTTTGAAATTTCCATGTTTGAAACCCAAAACCACTTCTCTTCATGTTGGACTTCATAAGACAGAGTTTAGGGGTTAGGGGGTAGATACATGATTTGTCTAGGTTGAATATGTCTAGACCTTGTTTATCAACTTTAATGCTTACTATATGACATAAGAAGACTATGTGCTTTGGTTTTTCATTTTTCTATTTTTTTGAATTTTATACCCATATATTTGAATCTTTGTGAAATCCTAGTTTTGACCAGGATTTAAACAAGTTTAGAACATGAAAATGAAAAGGTAAGCTTGGATCCTTCTTAGTCACACTCTAAAATGAAGCTTTTGGGAGGTTCTTGGAATTCCAATGTTTGAAACCCAAAACCACTTCTCTTCATGATTAACTTCATAAGACAGAGTTTAGGGTTAGGGGTAGATATATACATGATTTTTCTGGTTTGAATATGTCTAGACCTTGTTTATCAACTTGAATGCTTACTATGTGACATAAGTAGACTATGTGCTTTGGTTTTCATTTTTCTATTTTTTATATTTTATACACATATATTTGAATCTTTGTGAAATCCTAGGTTTGACCAGGATTTAAACAAGTTTAGTACATGAAAATGAAAAAGGTAAGCCTGGATCCTTCTTAGTCACACTCTAAAATGAAGCTTTTGGGAGGTTCTTGAAATATCCATGTTTGAAACCCAAAACCACTTCTCTTCATGATTGACTTCATAAGACAGAGTTTAGGGTTATGGGTAGATATATACATGATTTTCTGGTTTGAATATGTCTAGACCTTGTTTATCAACTTGAATGCTTACTATATGACACAAGAAGACTATATGCTTTTGTTTTTCATTTTTCTGATTTTTTTTGAATTTTATGCCCGTTTGAATCTTTTGGTCAAATCTTAGGTTTGACCAAGATTTAAACAAGTTTAAGACATGAAAATGAAAAGGGAAGCTTGCATCCTTCTTAGTCACTCTAAAATGAATTTTTAAGAGGTTTTTGAAATTTCCATGTTTGAAACCCAAAACCACTTCTCTTCATGCTTGACTTCATAATACAAAGTTTAGGGGTTAGGGGGAGATACATGATTTGTCTAGTTTGAATATGTCTAGACCTTGTTTATCAACTTTAATGCTTACTATATGACATAAGAAGACTATGTGCTTTCGTTTTTCATTTTTCTATTTTTTTGTATTTTATACCCATATATTTGAATCTTTGTGAAATCCTAGGTTTGACTAGGATTTAAACAAGTTTAGAACATGAAAGTGAAAAGGTAAGCCTGGATCCTTCTTAGTCACACTCTAAAATGAAGCTTTTGGGAGGTTCTTGAAATTTCCATGTTTGAAACCCAAAACCACTTCTCTTCATAAGACAGAGTTTAGGGTTAGGGGTAGATATATACATGATTTTTCTGGTTTGAATATGTCTAGACCTTGTTTATCAACTTGAATGCTTACTATATGACATAAGAAGACTATATGCTTTTGTTTTTCATTTTTCTGATTTTTTTGAATTTTATGCCTGTTTGAATCTTTTGGTCAAATCTTAGGTTTGACCAAGATTTAAACAAGTTTAAGACAAGAAAATGAAAAGGGAAGCCTGCATCATATCCTTCTTAGTCACTCTAAAATGAATTTTTAAGAGGTTTTTGAAATTTCCATGTTTGAAACCCAAAACCACTTCTCTTCATGCTTGACTTCATAAGACAGAGTTTAGGGTTAGGGGTAGATACATGATTTGTATGGTTTGAATATGTCTAGACCTTGTTTATCAACTTGAATGCTTACTATATGACATACGAAGACTATGTACTTTGGTTTTTCATTTTTATGATTTTTTTAATTTTCTGCCCATTTGAATCTTGGTCAAATCCTAGGTTTGACCAAGATTTAAACAAGTTTAAAACATGAAAATGAAAAGGTAAGCCTGGATCCTTCTTACTCACTCTAAAATGAAGCTTTTTGGGATGTTCTTGAAATTTCCATGTTTGAAACCCAAAACGACTTCTCTGTACTACGTTTGTACATACTCTCAGATAATCTGGCCCGTAATTTGCACCTATGTTTAATGGATCATATGTGCCCAGAAATGGCTCATATTAGAATAGTAGACTCATATTAGTGTTCTTGACATTCTGTAAAATTATCAGATTTTTCGAAGTTTGATTTTTTGGACAAAATTTTACCAATTTCTAGACAGAACAGAAAATGTCAGTCTTTTTATGCAAATCTGCACATAAATGGCTCAAATTAAAACAGTATACTCGTTTCAGTGTTTTTGATTTCCTATAAAAAAATAGATTTTCCTGAGAAGTTCTAATTTTTGCCAGAATTTGAAAATTTTGGATTTCTTGTGTGCCCGAAACACCCAAAAGTCGCTCCAAATCTGAACACAGGATTATTTTGGTCAATACGAAAGTATAAACTGAAATACGACTATTTATTGAACCGTTTTCATGTTGTATTGTTGAAAATGGCATAGAAGGGGGTATTGAGAATTGAGAGTGGCATAAACACAACTTCAGTTTTTGGAATGGCATAAACACAACTTGTGAACTGAGGAGTGGCATAGAACCAATTAATCCTAGAACCAATTAACCCCACCAAAAATGGGTGATGCATGTCTCCTTCACCAAAACAGCAATACCTGTCTGAAACAAGTACATGAACACAAGTACACCACCATAATAATAACTAGTACGCCGGTACGTGCACATCACGTCTAAAATTCAATTCGTTGATGAAATGTTTCCACATGAATTTTGAAATAAGAAAATACACGATCCCTTGAGAAATCAAATAAAGAAACTGTTCTGTTTTCTAGGTTTTTTTTTTGGTTTCGATGTGAAACTACTGAGATGAAAAATTACAAAATAGGTCATTTGAATGCAATATAATGTATGTTCAGCAACAATATATACCACAAAATAATATTTCTCCTGGTCACATTTTTCTTGGAAGAAAAAGTTTTGTTGGATGCAAACCTTACGAAATATACACACTAAAGGATCTTATATCAGATTGTCAATACATGACGGGGAGGGCATGTCTTCTACTCTAATCACAAGAGATATAATTAATATAGTGTCAATGCTCCCATATCTTGGGCCAACATAAAGTTTGGCCACAGAAGATCTTGGGAAGCATGTCATCTTGTACATTCTCGTTGCTTCTTCACACTTCGTTTACATCTTCTGCATACTTGCACCCTCACCTTTGGCACCTCAAGCAAGTTTTGCGGGCATGGGATGGTAGGACTCAGGAAAATTGAATCTAGGCAAGCAATAACCTCAAAAGGCCTCGATTTGTCTAGAACAAGCTGAGATTAAGCGAATCCCTTCATTCTAGACCGCAGGATAGACCCTTATCAATGGTTGAAATTGCATCTCATGCTTTAGATTCAAAATTTCAAAACTGGTACACTATATAGGAAAATAATAATACTAGGTGACTCAACGACTCAACATTGACTCGACTCAGACACAACTACTACATTGACACAAGTACTAATATAATAAAGTAAGAGTACTAGTTTGTTTACATTTCCACAGGCCAATTTTACGAACAAAATTTCGAAAATTAACCTTCAGAAACTCGGAAGCCAGGTGACACAGCAGTCATCAAGGATTGCAGCTAGTGGTACACAGTGACCTGGTCAAGATCTACCTTGAGCCTGCTTGACGCTTCAGCTCGGAGTTGAGAGCCTTCTCCTGTGACAGCTCGGCCTCTAGTTTGTCCGTCCTAACCGTGAGGTTCAGGATCAGTCCGGCGAGTTTGTCCATGGTCTCCGCCTGGCCGAGGCTCCGCCGCTGGATCTCATTACTCGCAGTGAACGATTTCATGGCGATATCGTCGAGAATGCGAATCCGGATCTTCTCAGTGGCGAGCTCAGAATAAAGTCTCATGCACTCATCGGCGAGGGCGCTTCTGTCCGCCGTCTCGACGCAGAAATCGCCCATAACCATTTCTAAAATGGGCCCGATCTCGTAGCGGGGCTTCTATCAGATGGGGATGGAGCACAAAATCAGAAGTGTACCCAGAGAAGTACCAAGAAAGAGAAAATGGGAATCCCAATTTGCACGAATGTCTATACCTCGCTGCTTTGAGAACTTGGCTCCGTGGAAGATGTTTCCGCAGGCAGGAGGGCTGCGGGAAAACTAAGGCCGCCCGACCTGAATATACGATTGAGAGAAGGTAAGAAAAGGAGGGGATGATAAGTTGTGAAAGACATAGAAAGATGCGCAAGAACGGAGGATCGCCTGAAGGTAGCAGTCGCGGGCTGCGACGCCCTTGAAGACTCTTGCGCAGAAGGCACCTCGACAGCAGCACAGGGACGCCATTGCTGGGATTCCCTCAGCTTCGCCGCAGCCGCACGAGCCCTTCTGTGGCGAGACTTGCTCCCGGTCATGGTGGCGAAGTAGTATTCCAAGAGGTAAACAAAGTGGTGAACTGAGGAAGACGGCAAGAGCAAAGGTTAGTCCTTAAATTTGGCCTCCCCGTCTCCTCGGCACCTCGCGAGTAGTAATACTTATCTGGTCAAAGAGCAAACTTCAAGGCAGAGACTTGGTGGGCCATTCATCTCCAACTATACTTCCTCCGATCCGAATGATACCAAATTTTTGAATGACAAATCACCCAAAACAGTATTCCAAGAGTATATGTAAGCTTTCATTTTGGAGTGACTAAGAAGGATGCAGGCTTACCTTTTCATTTTCATGTTATAAACTTGTTTAAATATTGGTTAAACCTATGATTTGACCAAGATCAAATGGGCATAAAAATTCAGAAAAAATCAAAAAAATGAAAATCAAAGCACATAGTATTATTATGTCATATAGTAAGCATTCAAGTTGATAAACAAGGTCTAAACAACAAACCAGACAAATCATGTATCTACCCCCAACCCTAAACTCTGTCTTATGAAGTCAAGCATGAAGAGAAGTGGTTTTGGGTTTCAAACATGGAAATTTCAAAAAACTCCCAAAAGCTTCTCATTTTAGAGTGACTAAGAAGGATTCATGCTCACCTTTTCATTTTCATGTTTTAAACTTGTTCAAATCTTGGTCAAACTTAGGATTTGACCAAGATTCAAATGGGCATAAAAATTGGGAGGAAGGGTATGAATTACAATTCAAAAAAAAACAAGGTAACTTAAATACTTGGATGACTCATATTAGTGTTCTTGACATTCTGTAAAATTATCAGATTTTTCGAAGAAGTTTGATTTTTTGGACAAAATTTTACCAATTTCTAGACAGAACAGAAAATGTCAGCCTTTTTATGCAAATCTGCACATAAATGGCTCAAATTAAAATAGTATACTCGTTTCAGTGTTTTTGATTTCCTATAAAAAAATAGATTTTTCTGAGAAGTTCTAATTTTTGCCAGAATTTGAAAATTTTGGATTTCTTGTGTGCCCGAAACACCCAAAAGTCGCTCCAAATCTGAACACAGGTTTATTTTGGTCAATACGAAAGTATAAACTGAAATACGACTATTTATTGAACCGTTTTCATGTTGTATTGTTGAAAATGGCATAGAAGGGGGTATTGAGAATTGAGAGTGGCATAAACACAACTTCAGTTTTTGGAATGGCATAAACACAACTTGTGAATTGAGGAGTGGCATAGAACCAATTAACCCTAGAACCAATTAACCCCACCAAAAATGGATGATGCATGTCTCCTTCACCAAAACAGCAATACCTGTCTGAAACAAGTACATGAACACAAGTACACCACCATAATAATAATACTAGGTGACTCAACGACTCAACATTGACTCGACTCAGACACAACTTGATATAGTAAGCACTCAAGTTGATAAACAAAGTCTAGACATATTCAAACCAGAAAAATCATGTATCTCTACCCCTAACCCTAAACTTTGTCTTAATTATGAAGTCAAGCACGAAGAGAAGTCGTTTTGGGTTTCAAACATGGACATTTCAAAAACCCTCCCAAAAGCTTCATTGTGGTGTGACGTACTAAGAAGGATACATGCTTACATTTTCAACAACCCCCCTAAAAGCTTCATTATAGAGTGACTAAGAAGGATCCAGTCTGGCGGGCTTACCTTTTATTTTCTTGTTTTAAACTTGTTCAAATCTCGGTCAAACCTAGGATTTGACCAAGATTCAAAATGTGCATCAAAATTCAAAAAAAAAATTAAAAACCAAATTAAAGCACATAGTGTTCTTATGTCATATAGTAAGCATTAAAGTTGATAAACAAGGTCTTGACACATATTCAAACAAGACAAATCATGTATCTATACCCCTAACCCCTAAACTCTATCTTATGAAGTCAACAACATGAAGAGAAGTGGTTTTGGGTTTCAAACATGGAAATTTCAAAAACCTCCCAAAAGCTTCATTTTAGAGTGACTAATATATATAAGAAGGATCCATGCCTGCTTACCACCTTTTCATTTTCATATTTTAAACTTGTTTAAATCCGTGTCAAATTAAACCAAGGATTTGACCAAAAGATTCAAATGGGCATAAAATTTAAAAAAAATCAGAAAAATGAAAAACAAAAGCATATAGTCTTCTTATGTCATATAGTAAGCATTCAAGTTGATAAACAAGGTTTGGACATGCATATTCAAACCTAGGCAAATCATGTATCTATCCCCTAGCCCCTAAACTCTATCTTATGAAGTCAAGCATGAAGAGAAGTGGTTTTGGGTTTCAAACATGAAAATTTCAAGAACATCCCAAAAACTTCATTTTAGAGTGACTAAGAAGGATACAGGCTTCCCCTTTTCATTTTCATGTTTTATACTTGTTTAAATCTTGGTCAAACCTAGGATTTGACAAAGATTCAAATGTGCATCAAAATAAAAAATCAGAAAAATTAAAAACCAAAGCACATAGTTTTCTTATGTCATATAGTTAGCATTAAAGTTGATATAAACAAGGTCTAGATATATTCAAACAAGAAAAATCATGTATCTACCCCTAACCCTAAACTCTGTCTTATGTAGTCAAGCATGAAGAGAAGTGGTTTTGGGTTTCAAACTTGGAAATTTCAAGAACCCCCAAAAGCTTCATTTTAGAGTGACTAAAGGATCCAGGTCGGGCTTACCTTTTATTTTCATGTTTTAAAATTGTTCAAATCTTGGTCAAACCGTACCTAGGATTTGATCAAGATTCAAATGGGCATAAAATTTCAAAAAAAATGAAAAACCAAAGCATATAGCCTTCTTATGTCATATAGTAAGCACTCAAGTTGATAAACAAGGTCTAGACATATTCAAACCAGAAAAATCATGTTTCTACCCCTAGCCCTAAACTTTGTCTTATGAAGTCAAGCACGAAGAGAAGTCGTTTTGGATTTCAAACATGGAAATTTCAAAAACCTTCCCAAAAGCTTCATTTTGGAGTGACTAATTAAGAAGGATACAGGCTTACCTTTTCATTTTCATGTTTTAAACTTGTTTAAATATTGGTTAAGCCTAGGATTTGACCAAGATCAAATGGGCATAAAAATTTAGAAAAAATCAAAAAAAATGAAAACCAAAGCACATAGTATTATTATGTCATATAGTAAGCATTCAAGTTGATAAACAAGGTCTAAACAACAAACTAGACAAATCATGTATCTACCCCCTAACCCTAAATTAACTCTGTCTTATGAAGTCAAGCATGAAGAGAAGTGGTTTTGGGTTTCAAACATGGAAATTTCAAAAAACTCCCAAAAGCTTCTCATTTTAGAGTGACTAAGAAGGATTCAGGCTTACCTTTTCATTTTCATGTTTTAAACTTGTTCAAATCTTGGTCAAACTTAGGATTTGACCAAGATTCAAATGGGCATAAAAATTGGGAGGAAGGGTATGAATTACAATTCAAAAAAACAAGGTAACTTAAATACTTGGATGCCCCAAAGATGTGTGGAAGCCCAAAACAATGGCAAAACATGTGCGCACGCTGCATCCAATTCAAGTAGAACACATAGTAGGCATCGATAGTTTGACCTAAATTTGAAATCAAAGAGAAGGTGGTTAGAAAAAATCGAAATTGGCAAAGCAAAGCATGAAATCATAAATTTGTGATGCACTATAGCTATGAAAAGTATCAAACAATGCATACCAAAATGATTTTTTAGAGGAATACTAGTTCAACTTATTTTAATTTTATATTAGTAGCCCAAAATCGAAGTAGTAGTTGGATATTTTTGAACTTGATCTGTAGTAGTGGGCAAAACCCTAGTTTAACCTATTTAATCATAGATTCATAGGTCGATTTTTCTACTTTTTTATTATTACTATGCAGCACATGTGTGTTTGCCCGTCGAGTGAAACTCGGAGGAAGAGGGATCACTCGGAAGGAGAGAAGAAGGGAGAGAATTATGGTGTCTCCCCTTTTTCGTGTGATGATGTTGACTTTTGTGCAGGGTTTGTCAGTGAGCAGGAGCGAGCGAGCGAGTCGAGCGAGGCCGAGAATGAGAGAGATTTGTTTTTTTGTGAGAGGGACAACCGAAGGATCCAGAAGGACCCACATACTTCCGATACGCATCCTGATGCGTCTTCTCTTGACAAAGAAAATGGCTGGGAGTTTGCGTACCTATTGCACGTGACTTGTGCTCACTGAAGTGTGGGACCTCACGCATGGGCACCACACGTAAGTGACAGACCTGTTGATGTAAAAACTCGGTTGATTATTATACTACTACATTTATACAAAGTTTCCTATGGATTCAAGGGTACGAAAGCCAAGTTAAATCATTTACATGACATTATTTTTTCCATGAAGCCAAGTTAACTCATTTATCAATTGGTACATTTTGGAGTGACTAAGAAGGATCCAGGCTTACTTTTTCATTTTCATGTTTTAAACATGTTTAAATCTTGGTCAAACCTATGACTTGACCAAGATTCAAATGGGCATAAAAATTCAAAAAAAAAAAAAAAACAAAAACAAACCGTCTTCCTATGTCATATAGTAAGCATTCAAGGTGATAAACAAGGTCTGGCATATTCAAACCACAAAAATCATGTATCTACCCCCTAACCCTAAACAAGGATCCAGGCTTACCCTTTTCATTTTCATGTTTTAAACTTGTTCAAATCTTGGTCAAACTTAGGATTTGACGAAGATTCAAATGGGCGTAAAAATACTTAGAAAAATCATGTACGTATCTACCCCAAACCCTAAACTCTATCTTACGAAGCCAAGCATGAAGAGAAGTGGTTTTGGGTTTCAAACATGGAAATTTCAAAAACCTCCCAAAAGCTTCATTTTAGAGTGACTAAGAAGGATCCATGCTTACCTTTTATTTTCATGTTTTAAACATGTTCAAATCTTGGTCAAACCGTACGTACCTAGGATTTGACCAAGATTCAAATGGGCATAAAAATTCAAAAAAAATGAAAAACCAAAGCACATAGCCTAGCTTCTTATATATGCCATATAGTAAGCACTCAAGTTGATAAACAAAGTCTAGACATATTCAAACCAGAAAAATCATGTATCTACCCCTAACCCTAAACTTTGTCTTAATTATGAAGTCAAGCACGAAGAGAAGTCGTTTTGGGTTTCAAACATGGACATTTAAAAAACCCTCCCAAAAGCTTCATTGTGGTGTGACGTACTAAGAAGGATACATGCTTACATTTTCAACAACCCCCCTAAAAGCTTCATTATAGAGTGACTAAGAAGGATCCAGTCTGGCGGGCTTACCTTTTATTTTCTTGTTTTAAACTTGTTCAAATCTCGGTCAAACCTAGGATTTGACCAAGATTCAAAATGTGCATCAAAATTCAAAAAAAATTATAAAAATTAAAAACCAAATTAAAGCACATAGTGTTCTTATGTCATATAGTAAGCATTAAAGTTGATAAACAAGGTCTAGACACATATTCAAACAAGACAAATCATGTATCTATACCCCTAACCCCTAAACTCTATCTTATGAAGTCAACAACATGAAGAGAAGTGGTTTTGGGTTTCAAACATGGAAATTTCAAAAACCTCCCAAAAGCTTCATTTTAGAGTGACTAATATATATAAGAAGGATCCATGCCTGCTTACCACCTTTTCATTTTCATATTTTAAACTTGTTTAAATCCGTGTCAAATTAAACCAAGGATTTGACCAAAAGATTCAAATGGGCATAAAATTTAAAAAAATCAGAAAAATGAAAAACAAAAGCATATAGTCTTCTTATGTCATATACTAAGCATTCAAGTTGATAAACAAGGTTTGGACATGCATATTCAAACCTAGGAAAATCATGTATCTATCCCCTAGCCCCTAAACTATATCTTATGAAGTCAAGCATGAAGAGAAGTGGTTTTGGGTTTCAAACATGAAAATTTCAAGAACATCCCAAAAACTTCATTTTAGAGTGACTAAGAAGGATACATGCTTCCCCTTTTCATTTTCATGTTTTATACTTGTTTAAATCTTGGTCAAACCTAGGATTTGATCGACAAAGATTCAAATGTGCATCAAAATAAAAAATCAGAAAAATTAAAAACCAAAGCACATAGTTTTCTTATGTCATATAGTTAGCATTAAAGTTGATATAAACAAGGTCTAGATATATTCAAACAAGAAAAATCATGTATCTACCCCTAACCCTAAACTCTGTATGTCTTATGTAGTCAAGCATGAAGAGAAGTACGTGGTTTTGGGTTTCAAACTTGGAAATTTCAAGAACCCCCCAAAAGCTTCATTTTAGAGTGACTAAAGGATCCAGGTCGGGCTTACCTTTTATTTTCATGTTTTAAAATTGTTCAAATCTTGGTCAAACTGTACCTAGGATTTGATCAAGATTCAAATGGGCATAAAATTTCAAAAAAAATGAAAAACCAAAGCATATAGCCTTCTTATGTCATATAGTAAGCACTCAAGTTGATAAACAAGGTCTAGACATATTCAAACCAGAAAAATCATGTTTCTACCCCTAGCCCTAAACTTTGTCTTATGAAGTCAAGCACGAAGAGAAGTCGTTTTGGATTTCAAACATGGAAATTTCAAAAACCTTCCCAAAAGCTTCATTTTGGAGTGACTAATTAAGAAGGATACAGGCTTACCTTTTCATTTTCATGTTTTAAACTTGTTTAAATATTGGTTAAGCCTAGGATTTGACCAAGATCAAATGGGCATAAAAATTCAGAAAAAATCAAAAAAATGAAAACCAAAGCACATAGTATTATTATGTCATATAGTAAGCATTCAAGTTGATAAACAAGGTCTAAACAACAAACTAGACAAATCATGTATCTACCCCCTAACCCTAAATTAACTCTGTCTTATGAAGTCAAGCATGAAGAGAAGTGGTTTTGGGTTTCAAACATGGAAATTTCAAAAAACTCCCAAAAGCTTCTCATTTTAGAGTGACTAAGAAGGATCCATGCTTACCTTTTATTTTCATGTTTTAAACATGTTCAAATCTTGGTCAAACCGTACGTACCTAGGATTTGACCAAGATTCAAATGGGCATAAAAATTCAAAAAAAATGAAAAACCAAAGCACATAGCCTAGCTTCTTATATATGCCATATAGTAAGCACTCAAGTTGATAAACAAAGTCTAGACATATTCAAACCAGAAAAATCATGTATCTACCCCTAACCCTAAACTTTGTCTTAATTATGAAGTCAAGCACGAAGAGAAGTCGTTTTGGGTTTCAAACATGGACATTTAAAAAACCCTCCCAAAAGCTTCATTGTGGTGTGACGTACTAAGAAGGATACATGCTTACATTTTCAACAACCCCCCTAAAAGCTTCATTATAGAGTGACTAAGAAGGATCCAGTCTGGCGGGCTTACCTTTTATTTTCTTGTTTTAAACTTGTTCAAATCTCGGTCAAACCTAGGATTTGACCAAGATTCAAAATGTGCATCAAAATTCAAAAAAAATTATAAAAATTAAAAACCAAATTAAAGCACATAGTGTTCTTATGTCATATAGTAAGCATTAAAGTTGATAAACAAGGTCTAGACACATATTCAAACAAGACAAATCATGTATCTATACCCCTAACCCCTAAACTCTATCTTATGAAGTCAACAACATGAAGAGAAGTGGTTTTGGGTTTCAAACATGGAAATTTCAAAAACCTCCCAAAAGCTTCATTTTAGAGTGACTAATATATATAAGAAGGATCCATGCCTGCTTACCACCTTTTCATTTTCATATTTTAAACTTGTTTAAATCCGTGTCAAATTAAACCAAGGATTTGACCAAAAGATTCAAATGGGCATAAAATTTAAAAAAAATCAGAAAAATGAAAAACAAAAGCATATAGTCTTCTTATGTCATATACTAAGCATTCAAGTTGATAAACAAGGTTTGGACATGCATATTCAAACCTAGGCAAATCATGTATCTATCCCCTAGCCCCTAAACTATATCTTATGAAGTCAAGCATGAAGAGAAGTGGTTTTGGGTTTCAAACATGAAAATTTCAAGAACATCCCAAAAACTTCATTTTAGAGTGACTAAGAAGGATACAGGCTTCCCCTTTTCATTTTCATGTTTTATACTTGTTTAAATCTTGGTCAAACCTAGGATTTGATCGACAAAGATTCAAATGTGCATCAAAATAAAAAATCAGAAAAATTAAAAACCAAAGCACATAGTTTTCTTATGTCATATAGTTAGCATTAAAGTTGATATAAACAAGGTCTAGATATATTCAAACAAGAAAAATCATGTATCTACCCCTAACCCTAAACTCTGTATGTCTTATGTAGTCAAGCATGAAGAGAAGTACGTGGTTTTGGGTTTCAAACTTGGAAATTTCAAGAACCCCCCAAAAGCTTCATTTTAGAGTGACTAAAGGATCCAGGTCGGGCTTACCTTTTATTTTCATGTTTTAAAATTGTTCAAATCTTGGTCAAACCGTACCTAGGATTTGATCAAGATTCAAATGGGCATAAAATTTCAAAAAAAATGAAAAACCAAAGCATATAGCCTTCTTATGTCATATAGTAAGCACTCAAGTTGATAAACAAGGTCTAGACATATTCAAACCAGAAAAATCATGTTTCTACCCCTAGCCCTAAACTTTGTCTTATGAAGTCAAGCACGAAGAGAAGTCGTTTTGGATTTCAAACATGGAAATTTCAAAAACCTTCCCAAAAGCTTCATTTTGGAGTGACTAATTAAGAAGGATACAGGCTTACCTTTTCATTTTCATGTTTTAAACTTGTTTAAATATTGGTTAAGCCTAGGATTTGACCAAGATCAAATGGGCATAAAAATTCAGAAAAAATCAAAAAAAATGAAAACCAAAGCACATAGTATTATTATGTCATATAGTAAGCATTCAAGTTGATAAACAAGGTCTAAACAACAAACTAGACAAATCATGTATCTACCCCCTAACCCTAAATTAACTCTGTCTTATGAAGTCAAGCATGAAGAGAAGTGGTTTTGGGTTTCAAACATGGAAATTTCAAAAACCTCCCAAAAGCTTCATTTTAGAGTGACTAAGAAGGATCCATGCTTACCTTTTATTTTCATGTTTTAAACATGTTCAAATCTTGGTCAAACCGTACGTACCTAGGATTTGACCAAGATTCAAATGGGCATAAAAATTCAAAAAAAATGAAAAACCAAAGCACATAGCCTAGCTTCTTATATATGCCATATAGTAAGCACTCAAGTTGATAAACAAAGTCTAGACATATTCAAACCAGAAAAATCATGTATCTACCCCTAACCCTAAACTTTGTCTTAATTATGAAGTCAAGCACGAAGAGAAGTCGTTTTGGGTTTCAAACATGGACATTTAAAAAACCCTCCCAAAAGCTTCATTGTGGTGTGACGTACTAAGAAGGATACATGCTTACATTTTCAACAACCCCCCTAAAAGCTTCATTATAGAGTGACTAAGAAGGATCCAGTCTGGCGGGCTTACCTTTTATTTTCTTGTTTTAAACTTGTTCAAATCTCGGTCAAACCTAGGATTTGACCAAGATTCAAAATGTGCATCAAAATTCAAAAAACATTATAAAAATTAAAAACCAAATTAAAGCACATAGTGTTCTTATGACTGTTGGAGATATGCCCAAGAGGCAATAATAAAAGTGGTTATTATATATCTTTATGTTTATGATAAATGTTTATATACCATGCTATAATTGTATTAACCGAAACATTGATACATGTGTGATATGTAAACAACAAAGAGTCCCTAGTAAGCCTCTTAACTAGCTTGTTGATTAATAGATGATTAGTTTCATAATCATGAACATTGGATGTTATTAATAACAAGGTTATATCATTGTATGAATGATGTAATGGACACACCCAATTAAGCGTAGCATAAGATCACGTCATTAAGTTATTTGCTATAAGCTTTCGATACATAGTTACCTAGTCCTTATGACCATGAGATCATGTAAATCACTTATATCGGAAAGGTACTTTGATTACATCAAACGCCACTGCGTAAATGGGTGGTTATAAAGGTGGGATTAAGTATCCGGAAAGTATGAGTTGAGGCATATGGATCAATAGTGGGATTTGTCCATCCCGATGACGGATAGATATACTCTGGGCCCTCTCGGTGGAATGTCGTCTAATGTCTTGCAAGCATATGAATAAGTTCATAAGAGACCACATACCACGGTACGAGTAAAGAGTACTTGTCAGGAGACGAGGTTGAACAAGGTATAGTGTGATACCGATGATCAAACCTCGGACAAGTAAAATATCGCGTGACAAAGGGAATTGGTATCGTATGTGAATGGTTCATTCGATCACTAAAGTCATCGTTGAATATGTGGGAGCCATTATGGATCTCCAGATCCCGCTATTGGTTATTGGTCGGAGTGAGTACTCAACCATGTCCGCATAGTTCGCGAACCGTAGGGTGACACACTTAAAGTTGGATGTTGAAATGGTAGTACTTGAATATGGAATGAAGTTGGAATATTTGTTCGGAGTCCCGGATGTGATCCCGGACATCACGAGGAGTTCCGGAATGGTCCGGAGAATAAGATTCATATATAGGATGTCATTTTATGTGAATAAAATGATGCGGAAGGTTCTATGGAAGGTTCTAGAAGGTTCTAGAAAAGTCCGGAAGAAACCACCAAGGAAGGTGGAGTCCACATGGGACTCCACCTCCATGGCCGGCCAACCCTAGTGGGGGAGGAGTCCCAAGTGGACTCCCCCTTAGGGGGCCGGCCACCCCCCCTATGGAAGGTGGAATTCCCACCTCTAGTGGGAGGGAAGGTTTCCCACCATATGGAAGGTTTTGGGTTCGGGTCTTATTCGAAGACTTGTAGTCCAACACTTGGGGCTTCCACCTATATATAGAGGGCCAAGGGGAGGGGGCCGGCCACCCCAAGACCACAAGCTGGCCGCCCCCCATAGAGTGGCCGGCCACCCCCTCCCAAACCCTAGCTTTGCTCCTCCACTTCATATTGCCCGCATAGCTTAGCGAAGCTCCGCCGGACTTCTACACCGCCACCGACACCACGCCGTCGTGCTGTCGGATTCAAGAGGAGCTACTACTTCCGCTGCCCGCTGGAACGGGGAGGTGGACGTCGTCTTCATCAACAACCGAACGTGTGACCGAGTACGGAGGTGCTGCCCGTTCGTGGCGCCGGAACCGATCGTGATCAAGATCTTCTACGCGCTTTTGCAAGCGGCAAGTGAACGTCTACCGCAGCAACAAGAGCCTCCTCTTGTAGGCTTTGGAATCTCTTCAAGGGTGAGTCTCGACAATCCCCTCGTTGCTACCGTCTTCTAGATTGCATCTTGGCTTGGATTGCGTGTTCGCCGTAGGAAATTTTTTGTTTTCTATGCTACGTTATCCTACATGTCATATAGTAAGCATTAAAGTTGATAAACAAGGTCTAGACACATATTCAAACAAGACAAATCATGTATCTATACCCCTAACCCCTAAACTCTATCTTATGAAGTCAACAACATGAAGAGAAGTGGTTTTGGGTTTCAAACATGGAAATTTCAAAAACCTCCCAAAAGCTTCATTTTAGAGTGACTAATATATATAAGAAGGATCCATGCCTGCTTACCACCTTTTCATTTTCATATTTTAAACTTGTTTAAATCCGTGTCAAATTAAACCAAGGATTTGACCAAAAGATTCAAATGGGCATAAAATTTAAAAAAATCAGAAAAATGAAAAACAAAAGCATATAGTCTTCTTATGTCATATAGTAAGCATTCAAGTTGATAAACAAGGTTTGGACATGCATATTCAAACCTAGGCAAATCATGTATCTATCCCCTAGCCCCTAAACTATATCTTATGAAGTCAAGCATGAAGAGAAGTGGTTTTGGGTTTCAAACATGAAAATTTCAAGAACATCCCAAAAACTTCATTTTAGAGTGACTAAGAAGGATACAGGCTTCCCCTTTTCATTTTCATGTTTTATACTTGTTTAAATCTTGGTCAAACCTAGGATTTGATCGACAAAGATTCAAATGTGCATCAAAATAAAAAATCAGAAAAATTAAAAACCAAAGCACATAGTTTTCTTATGTCATATAGTTAGCATTAAAGTTGATATAAACAAGGTCTAGATATATTCAAACAAGAAAAATCATGTATCTACCCCTAACCCTAAACTCTGTATGTCTTATGTAGTCAAGCATGAAGAGAAGTACGTGGTTTTGGGTTTCAAACTTGGAAATTTCAAGAACCCCCCAAAAGCTTCATTTTAGAGTGACTAAAGGATCCAGGTCGGGCTTACCTTTTATTTTCATGTTTTAAAATTGTTCAAATCTTGGTCAAACCGTACCTAGGATTTGATCAAGATTCAAATGGGCATAAAATTTCAAAAAAAATGAAAAACCAAAGCATATAGCCTTCTTATGTCATATAGTAAGCACTCAAGTTGATAAACAAGGTCTAGACATATTCAAACCAGAAAAATCATGTTTCTACCCCTAGCCCTAAACTTTGTCTTATGAAGTCAAGCACGAAGAGAAGTCGTTTTGGATTTCAAACATGGAAATTTCAAAAACCTTCCCAAAAGCTTCATTTTGGAGTGACTAATTAAGAAGGATACAGGCTTACCTTTTCATTTTCATGTTTTAAACTTGTTTAAATATTGGTTAAGCCTAGGATTTGACCAAGATCAAATGGGCATAAAAATTCAGAAAAAATCAAAAAAATGAAAACCAAAGCACATAGTATTATTATGTCATATAGTAAGCATTCAAGTTGATAAACAAGGTCTAAACAACAAACTAGACAAATCATGTATCTACCCCCTAACCCTAAATTAACTCTGTCTTATGAAGTCAAGCATGAAGAGAAGTGGTTTTGGGTTTCAAACATGGAAATTTCAAAAACCTCCCAAAAGCTTCATTTTAGAGTGACTAAGAAGGATCCATGCTTACCTTTTATTTTCATGTTTTAAACATGTTCAAATCTTGGTCAAACCGTACGTACCTAGGATTTGACCAATATTCAAATGGGCATAAAAATTCAAAAAAAAATGAAAAACCAAAGCACATAGCCTAGCTTCTTATATATGCCATATAGTAAGCACTCAAGTTGATAAACAAAGTCTAGACATATTCAAACCAGAAAAATCATGTATCTACCCCTAACCCTAAACTTTGTCTTAATTATGAAGTCAAGCACGAAGAGAAGTCGTTTTGGGTTTCAAACATGGACATTTAAAAAACCCTCCCAAAAGCTTCATTGTGGTGTGACGTACTAAGAAGGATACATGCTTACATTTTCAACAACCCCCCTAAAAGCTTCATTATAGAGTGACTAAGAAGGATCCAGTCTGGCGGGCTTACCTTTTATTTTCTTGTTTTAAACTTGTTCAAATCTCGGTCAAACCTAGGATTTGACCAAGATTCAAAATGTGCATCAAAATTCAAAAAAAATTATAAAAATTAAAAACCAAATTAAAGCACATAGTGTTCTTATGTCATATAGTAAGCATTAAAGTTGATAAACAAGGTCTAGACACATATTCAAACAAGACAAATCATGTATCTATACCCCTAACCCCTAAACTCTATCTTATGAAGTCAACAACATGAAGAGAAGTGGTTTTGGGTTTCAAACATGGAAATTTCAAAAACCTCCCAAAAGCTTCATTTTAGAGTGACTAATATA
Organism: Lolium multiflorum; assembly: GCA_030979885.1. Taxonomy (NCBI): domain Eukaryota; kingdom Viridiplantae; phylum Streptophyta; class Magnoliopsida; order Poales; family Poaceae; genus Lolium; species Lolium multiflorum. Next base: position 66,920,717 of record CM061748.1, on the reverse strand, counting down.
TATAAGAAGGATCCATGCCTGCTTACCACCTTTTCATTTTCATATTTTAAACTTGTTTAAATCCGTGTCAAATTAAACCAAGGATTTGACCAAAAGATTCAAATGGGCATAAAATTTAAAAAAAATCAGAAAAATGAAAAACAAAAGCATATAGTCTTCTTATGTCATATACTAAGCATTCAAGTTGATAAACAAGGTTTGGACATGCATATTCAAACCTAGGAAAATCATGTATCTATCCCCTAGCCCCTAAACTATATCTTATGAAGTCAAGCATGAAGAGAAGTGGTTTTGGGTTTCAAACATGAAAATTTCAAGAACATCCCAAAAACTTCATTTTAGAGTGACTAAGAAGGATACAGGCTTCCCCTTTTCATTTTCATGTTTTATACTTGTTTAAATCTTGGTCAAACCTAGGATTTGATCGACAAAGATTCAAATGTGCATCAAAATAAAAAATCAGAAAAATTAAAAACCAAAGCACATAGTTTTCTTATGTCATATAGTTAGCATTAAAGTTGATATAAACAAGGTCTAGATATATTCAAACAAGAAAAATCATGTATCTACCCCTAACCCTAAACTCTGTCTTATGTAGTCAAGCATGAAGAGAAGTGGTTTTGGGTTTCAAACTTGGAAATTTCAAGAACCCCCAAAAGCTTCATTTTAGAGTGACTAAAGGATCCAGGTCGGGCTTACCTTTTATTTTCATGTTTTAAAATTGTTCAAATCTTGGTCAAACCGTACCTAGGATTTGATCAAGATTCAAATGGGCATAAAATTTCAAAAAAAATGAAAAACCAAAGCATATAGCCTTCTTATGTCATATAGTAAGCACTCAAGTTGATAAACAAGGTCTAGACATATTCAAACCAGAAAAATCATGTTTCTACCCCTAGCCCTAAACTTTGTCTTATGAAGTCAAGCACGAAGAGAAGTCGTTTTGGATTTCAAACATGGAAATTTCAAAAACCTTCCCAAAAGCTTCATTTTGGAGTGACTAATTAAGAAGGATACAGGCTTACCTTTTCATTTTCATGTTTTAAACTTGTTTAAATATTGGTTAAGCCTAGGATTTGACCAAGATCAAATGGGCATAAAAATTCAGAAAAAATCAAAAAAAAAATGAAAACCAAAGCACATAGTATTATTATGTCATATAGTAAGCATTCAAGTTGATAAACAAGGTCTAAACAACAAACTAGACAAATCATGTATCTACCCCCTAACCCTAAATTAACTTTGTCTTATGAAGTCAAGCATGAAGAGAAGTGGTTTTGGGTTTCAAACATGGAAATTTCAAAAACCTCCCAAAAGCTTCATTTTAGAGTGACTAAGAAGGATCCATGCTTACCTTTTATTTTCATGTTTTAAACATGTTCAAATCTTGGTCAAACCGTACGTACCTAGGATTTGACCAAGATTCAAATGGGCATAAAAATTCAAAAAAAATGAAAAACCAAAGCACATAGCCTAGCTTCTTATATATGCCATATAGTAAGCACTCAAGTTGATAAACAAAGTCTAGACATATTCAAACCAGAAAAATCATGTATCTACCCCTAACCCTAAACTTTGTCTTAATTATGAAGTCAAGCACGAAGAGAAGTCGTTTTGGGTTTCAAACATGGACATTTAAAAAACCCTCCCAAAAGCTTCATTGTGGTGTGACGTACTAAGAAGGATACATGCTTACATTTTCAACAACCCCCCTAAAAGCTTCATTATAGAGTGACTAAGAAGGATCCAGTCTGGCGGGCTTACCTTTTATTTTCTTGTTTTAAACTTGTTCAAATCTCGGTCAAACCTAGGATTTGACCAAGATTCAAAATGTGCATCAAAATTCAAAAAAAATTATAAAAATTAAAAACCAAATTAAAGCACATAGTGTTCTTATGTCATATAGTAAGCATTAAAGTTGATAAACAAGGTCTAGACACATATTCAAACAAGACAAATCATGTATCTATACCCCTAACCCCTAAACTCTATCTTATGAAGTCAACAACATGAAGAGAAGTGGTTTTGGGTTTCAAACATGGAAATTTCAAAAACCTCCCAAAAGCTTCATTTTAGAGTGACTAATATATATAAGAAGGATCCATGCCTGCTTACCACCTTTTCATTTTCATATTTTAAACTTGTTTAAATCCGTGTCAAATTAAACCAAGGATTTGACCAAAAGATTCAAATGGGCATAAAATTTAAAAAAATCAGAAAAATGAAAAACAAAAGCATATAGTCTTCTTATGTCATATACTAAGCATTCAAGTTGATAAACAAGGTTTGGACATGCATATTCAAACCTAGGCAAATCATGTATCTATCCCCTAGCCCCTAAACTATATCTTATGAAGTCAAGCATGAAGAGAAGTGGTTTTGGGTTTCAAACATGAAAATTTCAAGAACATCCCAAAAACTTCATTTTAGAGTGACTAAGAAGGATACAGGCTTCCCCTTTTCATTTTCATGTTTTATACTTGTTTAAATCTTGGTCAAACCTAGGATTTGATCGACAAAGATTCAAATGTGCATCAAAATAAAAAATCAGAAAAATTAAAAACCAAAGCACATAGTTTTCTTATGTCATATAGTTAGCATTAAAGTTGATATAAACAAGGTCTAGATATATTCAAACAAGAAAAATCATGTATCTACCCCTAACCCTAAACTCTGTATGTCTTATGTAGTCAAGCATGAAGAGAAGTGGTTTTGGGTTTCAAACTTGGAAATTTCAAGAACCCCCCAAAAGCTTCATTTTAGAGTGACTAAAGGATCCAGGTCGGGCTTACCTTTTATTTTCATGTTTTAAAATTGTTCAAATCTTGGTCAAACCGTACCTAGGATTTGATCAAGATTCAAATGGGCATAAAATTTCAAAAAAAATGAAAAACCAAAGCATATAGCCTTCTTATGTCATATAGTAAGCACTCAAGTTGATAAACAAGGTCTAGACATATTCAAACCAGAAAAATCATGTTTCTACCCCTAGCCCTTGATACGTCTCCAACGTATCGATAATTTCTTATGTTCCATGCTACTTTATTGATGATACCTACATGTTTTATGCACATTATATGTCATATTTATGCATTTTCTGGAACTAACCTATTAACAAGATGCCGAAGAGCCAGTTGCTGTTTTCTGCTGTTTTTGGTTTCAGAAATCCTAGTAAAGAAATATTCTCGGAATTGGACGAAACTTTCGCCCAGGGTCCTATTTTTGCACGAAGCTTCCAGACCGAAGACCTAACGAAGTGGGGCCACGAGGCGGCCAGGAGGGAGGCCGGCGCGGCCCAGGCCCTGGCCGCGCCGACCTACCCCCGGGCCCCTCGTGTGGCCCCCGCGTTGACCCTCCGCCTACTTAAAGCTTCCGTCGCGAAACCCCTCGAGAGCCACGATACGGAAAACCCGAGACGCCGCCGCGAATCCCATCTCGGGGATTGGAGATCGCCTCCGGCACCCTGCCGGAGAGGGGATTCATCTCCCGGAGGACTCTACACCGCCATGGTCGCCTCCGGAGTGATGAGTGAGTAGTTCACCCCTGGACCATGGGTCCATAGCAGTAGCTAGATGGTCGTCTTCTCCTTGTTGTGCTTCATTGTTGGATCTTGTGAGCTGCCTAACATGATCAAGATCATCTATCTGTAATACTATATGTTGTGTTTGTCGGGATCCGATGGATAGAGAGTACTATGATTATGGTGATTATCAATCTATTGTTTATGTGTTGTTTATGATCTTGCATGCTCTCCGTTATTAGTAGAGGCTCTGGCCAAGTTTTTGCTCTTAACTCCAAGAGGGGGTATTTATGCTCGATAGTGGGTTCATGCCTTCATTGAATCTGGGATCGTGACAGTAGGTTCTAAGGTTGTGATGTGCTGTTGCCACTAGGGATAAAACATTGATGCTATGTCTAAGGATGTAGTTGTTGATTACATTACGCACCATACTTAATGCAATTGTCTGTTGCTTTGCAACTTAATACTGGAGGGGGTTCGGACGATAACCTGAAGGTGGACTTTTTAGGCATAGATGCAGTTGGATGGCGGTCTATGTACTTTGTCGTAATGCCCGGATTAAATCTCACTATATTTATCATGTCATGTATATGCATTGTTATGCCTTTCTCTATTTGTCAATTGCCCGACTGTAATTTGTTCACCCAACATGCTTTATCTTATGGGAGAGACACCTCTAGTGAACTGTGGACCCCGGTCCTATTCTTTACATAGCATACAATCTACTGCAATTGTGTTTTACTGTTTTCTTTGCAAACATCTTCCACTCGATACGTTTAATCCTTTGTTACAGCAAGCCGGTGAGATTGACAACCTCACTGTTTCGTTGGGACAAAGTACTTGGGTTGTGTTGTGCAGGTTCCACGTTGGCGCCGGAATCCCTGGTGTTGCGCCGCATCACATTTCGCGACCATCAACCTTCAACGTGCTTCTTGGCTCCTCCTGGTTCGATTAAACCTTGGTTTCTTTCTGAGGGAAAACTTGCTACTGTGCGCATCATACCTTCCTCTTGGGGTTCCCAACGAACGTGTGAGTTACACGCCATCAAGCTCTTTTTCTGGCGCCGTTGCCGGGGAGATCAAGACACGCTGCAAGGGGAGTCTCCACTTCTCAATCTCTTTACTTTGTTTTTGTCTTGCTTTATTTTATTTACTACTTTGTTTGCTGCACTAAATCAAAATACAAAAAATTAGTTGCTAGTTTTACTTTATTTACTGTCTTGCTCTCTATATCAAAAACACAAAAAAATTAGTTACTTGCATTTACTTTATCTAGTTTGTTTTATTTACTATTGCTAAAATGGCCAACCATGAAAATACTAAATTGTGTGACTTCACAAATGCAAATAATAATGATTTCCTATGCACACCTATTGCTCCACCTGCTACTACAGCAGAATTCTTTGAAATTAAACCTGCTTTACTAAATCTTGTCATGAGAGATCAATTTTCTGGTGCTAGTTCTGATGATGCTGCTGCCCATCTCAATAATTTTGTTGAACTTTGTGAAATGCAAAAGTATAAAGATGTAGATGGTGATATTATTAAATTGAAAGTGTTTCCTTTCTCATTAAGAGGAAGAGCTAAAGATTGGTTGCTATCTTTGCCTAAGAATAGTATTGATTCATGGACTAAATGCAAGGATGCTTTTATTGGTAGATATTATCCTCCCGCTAAAATTATATCTTTGAGAAGTAGCATAATGAATTTTAAACAATTAGATACTGAACATGTTGCTCAAGCATGGGAGAGAATGAAAACTTTGGTAAAGAATTGCCCAACCCATGGACTGACTACTTGGATGATCATCCAAACCTTCTATGCAGGACTAAATTTTTCTTCGCGGAATTTATTGGATTCAGCTGCTGGAGGTACCTTTATGTCCATCACATTGGGGGCGGCTACAAAACTTCTTGATGATATGATGATAAATTACTCTGAATGGCACACGGAAAGAGCTCCACAAGGTAAGAAGGTAAATTCTGTTGAGGAAACCTCTTCCTTGAGTGATAAGATTGATGTGATTATGTCTATGCTTGTGAATGGTAGATCTAATGTTGATCCAAATAATGTTCCTTTAGCTTCATTGGTTGCTCAAGAAGAAAATGTTGATGTGAATTTCATTAAAAACAATAATTTCAACAACAATGCTTATAGGAACAACTCTGGTAATAATTATAGGCCATATCCTTCTGCTAATGGTAATGGTTATGGTAATTCTTATGGGAATTCTTACAATAATAATAGGAGTGTACCCTCTGGTCTTGAAGCTATGCTTAAAGAATTTATTAGTACACAAACTGCTTTTAACAAATCTGTTGAGGAAAAGCTTGATAAAATTGATACTATTGCTTCTAGAGTTGATAGGCTTGCCTCTGATGTTAATCTATTAAAATTGAAAGTTATGCCTAATAATGATATTGATAATAAGATTACTACTACAGCAAATGCCATCCAAGTTAGAATTAATGAGAATATAAGATTAATGGCTGAACTGCGTGCTAGGTGGGATAGAGAAGAAAATGAAAAACTAGCTAAAGAGAATAATGTAGCTAAAGTTTGGACTATTACCACCACTAGTAATGCTAATTCTTCACATGTTGCTGCACCTCCTACTATCAATGGTAAAATAATTGGTGTTGGCAATGTTTCTACTCCTAGTGCAAAGCGAACAAAACTGCCTGAAATTGCTAAAACTGCTGAAACTGCTTGTGATAAAACTGCTGAAATTTTTTCCAACCTTGGGAACAATGATCCCATTGCTGTAGCTCATAATGATTTAGATTTTGATGATTGCCACATCTCTGAAGTTATAAAGTTCTTACAAAAACTTGCTAAAAGTCCTAATGCTAGTGCTATAAATTTAGCCTTTACAAAACATATTACAAATGCTCTCATAAAAGCTAGAGAAGAGAAACTAAAACTTGAAACTTCTATTCCTAGAAAGTTAGAAGATGGTTGGGAGCCCATCATTAAAATGAAATTCAATGACTTTGAATGTAATGCTTTATGTGATCTTGGTGCAAGTATTTCTGTTATGCCTAAAAAGATTTATGATATGCTTGACTTGCCACCATTGAAGAATTGTTATTTGGATGTTAATCTTGCCGATAATGTTAAAAAGAAACCTTTGGGGAGGATTGATAATGTGCATATTACGGTTAACAATAACCTTGTCCCCGTTGATTTTGTTGTCTTGGATATCGAATGCAATGCATCTTGTCCAATTGTGTTGGGAAGACCTTTTCTTCGAACTGTTGGTGCTGTTATTGATATGAGGGAAGGTAATATTAAATATCAATTTCCTCTCAAGAAAGGTATGGAACACTTCCCTAGAAAGAGAATGAAGTTGCCTTTTGATTCTATTATTAGAACAAGCTATGATGTTGATGCTTCTACTCTCGATGTTACTTGATTTGCACTTTCTGCGCCTAGCTGAAAGGCGTTAAAGAAAAGCGCTTATGGGAGACAACCCATGTTTTTACCTACAGCAATTTTTTGTTTTGTTGAGTCTTGGAAGTTGTTTACTACTGTAGCAACCTCTCCTTATCAAGTTTTTGTGCCAAGTAAAGTTTCTATGTCAAAGTTGATGTTATATTTGGGATTGCTGCGCAGAAACAGCATTGCTGTCTGTCACGAATCTGGGCACAATTCTCTGTAGAAAATTCGAAAAAATCTGCCAATTTACGAGCGTGATCCTCAGATATGTACGCAACTTTCATTAGTTTTGAGTTTTTCCATTTGAGCAAGTCTGGTGCCATTTCTAAATTCGTCTTTACGGACTGTTCTGTTTTTGACAGATTCTGCCTTTTATTTCGCATTGCCTCTTTTGCTATGTTGGATTTATTTCTTTGATCCACTAATGTCCAGTAGCATTATGCAATGTCCAGAAGTGAAAATAATGATTGTGTCACCTCTGAATGTGTGAATTATTAATGATGCACTAACCCTCTAATGAGTTTGCTTGAAGTTTGGTGTGAAGGAAGTTTTCAAGGGTCAAGAGAGGAGAATGATATACTATGATCAAGAGGAGTGAAAGCTCTAAGCTTGGGGATGCCCCCGTGGTTCACCCCTGCATATTTTAAGAAGACTCAAGCGTCTAAGCTTGGGGATGCCCAAGGCATCCCCTTCTTCATCGACAACATCATCAGGTTCCTCCCCTGAAACTATATTTTTATTCAATCACATCTTGTGTTCTTTACTTGGAGCGTCGGTTTGTTTTCGTTTTTGTTTTTGTTTGAATAAGATGGATCCTAGCATTCACTTTGTGGGAGAGAGACACGCTCCGCTGTTGCATATGGACACATGTGTCCTTAGGCTTTACTCATAATGTTCATGGCGAAGTTTCTTCTTCGTTAAATTGTTATATGGTTGGAATTGGAAAATGCTACATGTAGTAATTCTAAAAATGTCTTGGATAATGTGATACTTGGCAATTGTTGTGCTCATGTTTAAGCTCTTGCATCATATGCTTTGCACCCATTAATGAAGAAATACATAGAGCTTGCTAAAATTTGATTTGCATATTTGGTCTCTCTAAGGTCTAGATAATATCTAGTATTGAGTTTTGAACAACAAGGAAGACAGTGTAGAGTCTTATAATGTTTACAATATGTCTTTTATGTGAGTTTTGCTGCACATGTTCATCCTTGAGTTTGCTTCAAATAACCTTGCTAGCCTAAACCTTGTATCGAGAGGGAATACTTCTCATGCATCCAAAATCCTTGAGCCAACTACTATGCCATTTGTGTCCACCATACCTACCCACTACATGGTATTTCTCCGCCATTCCAAAGTAAATTGCTTGAGTGCTACCTTTAAAATTCCATCATTCACCTTTGCAATATATAGCTCATGGGACAAAATAGCCTTAAAAACTATCGTAGTATTGAATATGTACTTATGCACTTTATATTTTATTAAGTTGCTTGTTGTGCGATAACCATGCTTCTGGGGAACGCCATCAACTATTGTTGAATATCATGTGAGTTGCTATGCATGTCCGTCTTGTCTGAAGGTCTATCATTTTGGTGGTTGGAGCATGCAAAATTGTTAGAGAAGAACATTGGGCCGCTAACTAAAGCCATGAACCATGGTGGAAGTTTCAGTTTTGGACATATATCCTCAATCTCATATGAGAATAATAACTTTGCTACATGCTTATGCATTTAAGAGGAGTCCATTATCTGTTGTCCATGTTGTCCCGGTATGGATGTCTAAGTTGAGAATAATCAAAAGCGAGAAATCCGAAATGCGAGCATTCTCCTTAGACCTTTGTACAGGCGGCATGGAGGTACCCCTTTGTGACACTTGGTTGAAACATGGCATGCGAAGATCCGGTAGTCCAAGTTAAGTAGGACGAGGTGCGGGCACTATTAGTATACTATGCGTGAGGCTTGCAACTTGTAAGATATAATTTTCATAACTCATATGCTTTATTACTACCGTTGACAAAATTGTTTCATGTTTTCAAAATAAAAGCTCTAGCACAAATACAGCAATCGATGCTTTCCTCATTGAAGGACCTTTCTTTTACTTTTATTGTTGAGTCAGTTTACCTATCTCCTTCCACCTAAGAAGCAAACACTTGTGTGAACTGTGCATTGATTCCTACATACTTGCATATTGCACTTATTATACTACTTTATGTTGACAATATCCATGAGATATACATGTTATAAGTTGAAAGCAACCGCTGAAACTTAATCTTCCTATGTGTTGCTTCAACACCTTTACTTTGATTTATTGCTTTATGAGTTAACTCTTATGCAAGACTTATTGATGCTTGTCTTGAAGTACTATTCATGAAAAGTCTTTGTCATATGATTCACTTGTTTACTCATGTCATTACCTTTGCTTTGATCGCTGCATTCATTACATATGTTTACAAATAGTATGATCAAGATTTTGATGGCATGTCACTTCAGAAATTATCTTTGTTATCGTTTTACCTGCTCGGGACGAGCAGAACTAAGCTTGGGGATGCTGATACGTCTCCAACGTATCGATAATTTCTTATGTTCCATGCTACTTTATTGATGATACCTACATGTTTTATGCACATTATATGTCATATTTATGCATTTTCTGGAACTAACCTATTAACAAGATGCCGAAGAGCCAGTTGCTGTTTTGCTGTTTTTGGTTTCAGAAATCCTAGTAAAGAAATATTCTCGGAATTGGACGAAACTTTCGCCCAGGGTCCTATTTTTGCACGAAGCTTCCAGAAGACCGAAGACCTAACGAAGTGGGGCCACGAGGCGGCCAGGAGGGAGGCCGGCGCGGCCCAGGCCCTGGCCGCGCCGACCTACCCCTGGGCCCCTCGTGTGGCCCCCCACGTTGACCCTCCGCCTACTTAAAGCTTCCGTCGCGAAACCCCCAGTACCGAGAGCCACGATACGGAAAACCTTACAGAGACGCCGCCGCCGCGAATCCCATCTCGGGGGATTCGGAGATCGCCTCCGGCACCCTGCCGGAGAGGGGATTCATCTCCCGGAGGACTCTACACCGCCATGGTCGCCTCCGGAGTGATGAGTGAGTAGTTCACCCCTGGACCATGGGTCCATAGCAGTAGCTAGATGGTCGTCTTCTCCTTGTTGTGCTTCATTGTTGGATCTTGTGAGCTGCCTAACATGATCAAGATCATCTATCTGTAATACTATATGTTGTGTTTGTCGGGATCCGATGGATAGAGAGTACTATGATTATGGTGATTATCAATCTATTGTTTATGTGTTGTTTATGATCTTGCATGCTCTCCGTTATTAGTAGAGGCTCTGGCCAAGTTTTTGCTCTTAACTCCAAGAGGGGGTATTTATGCTCGATAGTGGGTTCATGCCTTCATTGAATCTGGGATCGTGACAGTAGGTTCTAAGGTTGTGATGTGCTGTTGCCACTAGGGATAAAACATTGATGCTATGTCTAAGGATGTAGTTGTTGATTACATTACGCACCATACTTAATGCAATTGTCTGTTGCTTTGCAACTTAATACTGGAGGGGGTTCGGACGATAACCTGAAGGTGGACTTTTTAGGCATAGATGCAGTTGGATGGCGGTCTATGTACTTTGTCGTAATGCCCGGATTAAATCTCACTATATTTATCATGTCATGTATATGCATTGTTATGCCTTTCTCTATTTGTCAATTGCCCGACTGTAATTTGTTCACCCAACATGCTTTATCTTATGGGAGAGACACCTCTAGTGAACTGTGGACCCCGGTCCTATTCTTTACATAGCATACAATCTACTGCAATTGTGTTTTACTGTTTTCTTTGCAAACATCTTCCACTCGATACGTTTAATCCTTTGTTACAGCAAGCCGGTGAGATTGACAACCTCACTGTTTCGTTGGGACAAAGTACTTGGGTTGTGTTGTGCAGGTTCCGCGTTGGCGCCGGAATCCCTGGTGTTGCGCCGCATCACATTTCGCGACCATCAACCTTCAACGTGCTTCTTGGCTCCTCCTGGTTCGATTAAACCTTGGTTTCTTTCTGAGGGAAAACTTGCTACTGTGCGCATCATACCTTCCTCTTGGGGTTCCCAACGAACGTGTGAGTTACACGCCATCAGCCCTAAACTTTGTCTTACGAAGTCAAGCACGAAGAGAAGTCGTTTTGGATTTCAAACATGGAAATTTCAAAAACCTTCCCAAAAGCTTCATTTTGGAGTGACTAATTAAGAAGGATACAGGCTTACCTTTTCATTTTCATGTTTTAAACTTGTTTAAATATTGGTTAAGCCTAGGATTTGACCAAGATCAAATGGGCATAAAAATTCAGAAAAAATCAAAAAAAAATGAAAACCAAAGCACATAGTATTATTATGTCATATAGTAAGCATTCAAGTTGATAAACAAGGTCTAAACAACAAACTAGACAAATCATGTATCTACCCCTAACCCTAAATAAACTCTGTCTTATGAAGTCAAGCATGAAGAGAAGTGGTTTTGGGTTTCAAACATGGAAATTTCAAAAAACTCCCAAAAGCTTTCATTTTAGAGTGACTAAGAAGGATCCATGCTTACCTTTTATTTTCATGTTTTAAACATGTTCAAATCTTGGTCAAACCGTACGTACCTAGGATTTGACCAAGATTCAAATGGGCATAAAAATTCAAAAAAAATGAAAAACCAAAGCACATAGCCTAGCTTCTTATATATGCCATATAGTAAGCACTCAAGTTGATAAACAAAGTCTAGACATATTCAAACCAGAAAAATCATGTATCTACCCCTAACCCTAAACTTTGTCTTAATTATGAAGTCAAGCACGAAGAGAAGTCGTTTTGGGTTTCAAACATGGACATTTAAAAAACCCTCCCAAAAGCTTCATTGTGGTGTGACGTACTAAGAAGGATACATGCTTACATTTTCAACAACCCCCCTAAAAGCTTCATTATAGAGTGACTAAGAAGGATCCAGTCTGGCGGGCTTACCTTTTATTTTCTTGTTTTAAACTTGTTCAAATCTCGGTCAAACCTAGGATTTGACCAAGATTCAAAATGTGCATCAAAATTCAAAAAAAATTATAAAAATTAAAAACCAAATTAAAGCACATAGTGTTCTTATGTCATATAGTAAGCATTAAAGTTGATAAACAAGGTCTAGACACATATTCAAACAAGACAAATCATGTATCTATACCCCTAACCCCTAAACTCTATCTTATGAAGTCAACAACATGAAGAGAAGTGGTTTTGGGTTTCAAACATGGAAATTTCAAAAACCTCCCAAAAGCTTCATTTTAGAGTGACTAATATATATAAGAAGGATCCATGCATGCTTACCACCTTTTCATTTTCATATTTTAAACTTGTTTAAATCCGTGTCAAATTAAACCAAGGATTTGACCAAAAGATTCAAATGGGCATAAAATTTAAAAAAAATCAGAAAAATGAAAAACAAAAGCATATAGTCTTCTTATGTCATATACTAAGCATTCAAGTTGATAAACAAGGTTTGGACATGCATATTCAAACCTAGGCAAATCATGTATCTATCCCCTAGCCCCTAAACTATATCTTATGAAGTCAAGCATGAAGAGAAGTGGTTTTGGGTTTCAAACATGAAAATTTCAAGAACATCCCAAAAACTTCATTTTAGAGTGACTAAGAAGGATACAGGCTTCCCCTTTTCATTTTCATGTTTTATACTTGTTTAAATCTTGGTCAAACCTAGGATTTGATGACAAAGATTCAAATGTGCATCAAAATAAAAAATCAGAAAAATTAAAAACCAAAGCACATAGTTTTCTTATGTCATATAGTTAGCATTAAAGTTGATATAAACAAGGTCTAGATATATTCAAACAAGAAAAATCATGTATCTACCCCTAACCCTAAACTCTGTCTTATGTAGTCAAGCATGAAGAGAAGTGGTTTTGGGTTTCAAACTTGGAAATTTCAAGAACCCCCCAAAAGCTTCATTTTAGAGTGACTAAAGGATCCAGGTCGGGCTTACCTTTTATTTTCATGTTTTAAAATTGTTCAAATCTTGGTCAAACCGTACCTAGGATTTGATCAAGATTCAAATGGGCATAAAATTTCAAAAAAAATGAAAAACCAAAGCATATAGCCTTCTTATGTCATATAGTAAGCACTCAAGTTGATAAACAAGGTCTAGACATATTCAAACCAGAAAAATCATGTTTCTACCCCTAGCCCTAAACTTTGTCTTATGAAGTCAAGCACGAAGAGAAGTCGTTTTGGATTTCAAACATGGAAATTTCAAAAACCTTCCCAAAAGCTTCATTTTGGAGTGACTAATTAAGAAGGATACAGGCTTACCTTTTCATTTTCATGTTTTAAACTTGTTTAAATATTGGTTAAGCCTAGGATTTGACCAAGATCAAATGGGCATAAAAATTCAGAAAAAATCAAAAAAATGAAAACCAAAGCACATAGTATTATTATGTCATATAGTAAGCATTCAAGTTGATAAACAAGGTCTAAACAACAAACTAGACAAATCATGTATCTACCCCTAACCCTAAATTAACTCTGTCTTATGAAGTCAAGCATGAAGAGAAGTGGTTTTGGGTTTCAAACATGGAAATTTCAAAAAACTCCCAAAAGCTTCTCATTTTAGAGTGACTAAGAAGGATTCAGGCTTACCTTTTCATTTTCATGTTTTAAACTTGTTCAAATCTTGGTCAAACTTAGGATTTGACCAAGATTCAAATGGGCATAAAAATTGGGAGGAAGGGTATGAATTACAATTCAAAAAAACAAGGTAACTTAAATACTTGGATGCCCCAAAGATGTGTGGAAGCCCAAAACAATGGCAAAACATGTGCGCACGCTGCATCCAATTCAAGTAGAACACATAGTAGGCATCGATAGTTTGACCTAAATTTGAAATCAAAGAGAAGGTGGTTAGAAAAAATCGAAATTGGCAAAGCAAAGCATGAAATCATAAATTTGTGATGCACTATAGCTATGAAAAGTATCAAACAATGCATACCAAAATGATTTTTTAGAGGAATACTAGTTCAACTTATTTTAATTTTATATTAGTAGCCCAAAATCGAAGTAGTAGTTGGATATTTTTGAACTTGATCTGTAGTAGTGGGCAAAACCCTAGTTTAACCTATTTAATCATAGATTCGTAGGTCGATTTTTCTACTTTTTTATTATTACTATGCAGCACATGTGTGTTTGCCCGTCGAGTGAAACTCGGAGGAAGAGGGATCACTCGGAAGGAGAGAAGAAGGGAGAGAATTATGGTGTCTCCCCTTTTTCGTGTGATGATGTTGACTTTTGTGCAGGGTTTGTCAGTGAGCAGGAGCGAGCGAGCGAGCGAGCGAGTCGAGCGAGGCCGAGAATGAGAGAGATTTGTTTTTTTGTGAGAGGGACAACCGAAGGATCCAGAAGGACTTCCGATACGCATCCTGATGCGTCTTCTCTTGACAAAGAAAATGGCTGGGAGTTTGCGTACCTATTGCACGTGACTTGTGCTCACTGAAGTGTGGGACCTCACGCATGGGCACCACACGTAAGTGACAGACCTGTTGATGTAAAAACTCGGTTGATTATTATACTACTACATTTATACAAAGTTTCCTATGGATTCAAGGGTACGAAAGCCAAGTTAAATCATTTACATGACATTATTTTTTCCATGAAGCCAAGTTAACTCATTTATCAATTGGTACATTTTGGAGTGACTAAGAAGGATCCAGGCTTACTTTTTCATTTTCATGTTTTAAACATGTTTAAATCTTGGTCAAACCTATGACTTGACCAAGATTCAAATGGGCATAAAAATTCAAAAAAAATCAAAAAAAATAAAAAACAAAAGCACGCCGTCTTCCTATGTCATATAGTAAGCATTCAAGGTGATAAACAAGGTCTGGCATATTCAAACCACAAAAATCATGTATCTACCCCCTAACCCTAAACAAGGATCCAGGCTTACCCTTTTCATTTTCATGTTTTAAACTTGTTCAAATCTTGGTCAAACTTAGGATTTGACGAAGATTCAAATGGGCGTAAAAATACTTAGAAAAATCATGTACGTATCTACCCCAAACCCTAAACTCTATCTTACGAAGCCAAGCATGAAGAGAAGTGGTTTTGGGTTTCAAACATGGAAATTTCAAAAACCTCCCAAAAGCTTCATTTTAGAGTGACTAAGAAGGATCCATGCTTACCTTTTATTTTCATGTTTTAAACATGTTCAAATCTTGGTCAAACCGTACGTACCTAGGATTTGACCAAGATTCAAATGGGCATAAAAATTCAAAAAAAAATGAAAAACCAAAGCACATAGCCTAGCTTCTTATATATGCCATATAGTAAGCACTCAAGTTGATAAACAAAGTCTAGACATATTCAAACCAGAAAAATCATGTATCTACCCCTAACCCTAAACTTTGTCTTAATTATGAAGTCAAGCACGAAGAGAAGTCGTTTTGGGTTTCAAACATGGACATTTAAAAAACCCTCCCAAAAGCTTCATTGTGGTGTGACGTACTAAGAAGGATACATGCTTACATTTTCAACAACCCCCCTAAAAGCTTCATTATAGAGTGACTAAGAAGGATCCAGTCTGGCGGGCTTACCTTTTATTTTCTTGTTTTAAACTTGTTCAAATCTCGGTCAAACCTAGGATTTGACCAAGATTCAAAATGTGCATCAAAATTCAAAAAAAATTATAAAAATTAAAAACCAAATTAAAGCACATAGTGTTCTTATGTCATATAGTAAGCATTAAAGTTGATAAACAAGGTCTAGACACATATTCAAACAAGACAAATCATGTATCTATACCCCTAACCCCTAAACTCTATCTTATGAAGTCAACAACATGAAGAGAAGTGGTTTTGGGTTTCAAACATGGAAATTTCAAAAACCTCCCAAAAGCTTCATTTTAGAGTGACTAATATATATAAGAAGGATCCATGCCTGCTTACCACCTTTTCATTTTCATATTTTAAACTTGTTTAAATCCGTGTCAAATTAAACCAAGGATTTGACCAAAAGATTCAAATGGGCATAAAATTTAAAAAAAATCAGAAAAATGAAAAACAAAAGCATATAGTCTTCTTATGTCATATACTAAGCATTCAAGTTGATAAACAAGGTTTGGACATGCATATTCAAACCTAGGCAAATCATGTATCTATCCCCTAGCCCCTAAACTATATCTTATGAAGTCAAGCATGAAGAGAAGTGGTTTTGGGTTTCAAACATGAAAATTTCAAGAACATCCCAAAAACTTCATTTTAGAGTGACTAAGAAGGATACAGGCTTCCCCTTTTCATTTTCATGTTTTATACTTGTTTAAATCTTGGTCAAACCTAGGATTTGATCGACAAAGATTCAAATGTGCATCAAAATAAAAAATCAGAAAAATTAAAAACCAAAGCACATAGTTTTCTTATGTCATATAGTTAGCATTAAAGTTGATATAAACAAGGTCTAGATATATTCAAACAAGAAAAATCATGTATCTACCCCTAACCCTAAACTCTGTATGTCTTATGTAGTCAAGCATGAAGAGAAGTGGTTTTGGGTTTCAAACTTGGAAATTTCAAGAACCCCCCAAAAGCTTCATTTTAGAGTGACTAAAGGATCCAGGTCGGGCTTACCTTTTATTTTCATGTTTTAAAATTGTTCAAATCTTGGTCAAACCGTACCTAGGATTTGATCAAGATTCAAATGGGCATAAAATTTCAAAAAAAATGAAAAACCAAAGCATATAGCCTTCTTATGTCATATAGTAAGCACTCAAGTTGATAAACAAGGTCTAGACATATTCAAACCAGAAAAATCATGTTTCTACCCCTAGCCCTAAACTTTGTCTTATGAAGTCAAGCACGAAGAGAAGTCGTTTTGGATTTCAAACATGGAAATTTCAAAAACCTTCCCAAAAGCTTCATTTTGGAGTGACTAATTAAGAAGGATACAGGCTTACCTTTTCATTTTCATGTTTTAAACTTGTTTAAATATTGGTTAAGCCTAGGATTTGACCAAGATCAAATGGGCATAAAAATTCAGAAAAAATCAAAAAAAAATGAAAACCAAAGCACATAGTATTATTATGTCATATAGTAAGCATTCAAGTTGATAAACAAGGTCTAAACAACAAACTAGACAAATCATGTATCTACCCCTAACCCTAAATTAACTCTGTCTTATGAAGTCAAGCATGAAGAGAAGTGGTTTTGGGTTTCAAACATGGAAATTTCAAAAAACTCCCAAAAGCTTCTCATTTTAGAGTGACTAAGAAGGATTCAGGCTTACCTTTTCATTTTCATGTTTTAAACTTGTTCAAATCTTGGTCAAACTTAGGATTTGACCAAGATTCAAATGGGCATAAAAATTGGGAGGAAGGGTATGAATTACAATTCAAAAAAACAAGGTAACTTAAATACTTGGATGCCCCAAAGATGTGTGGAAGCCCAAAACAATGGCAAAACATGTGCGCACGCTGCATCCAATTCAAGTAGAACACATAGTAGGCATCGATAGTTTGACCTAAATTTGAAATCAAAGAGAAGGTGGTTAGAAAAAATCGAAATTGGCAAAGCAAAGCATGAAATCATAAATTTGTGATGCACTATAGCTATGAAAAGTATCAAACAATGCATACCAAAATGATTTTTTAGAGGAATACTAGTTCAACTTATTTTAATTTTATATTAGTAGCCCAAAATCGAAGTAGTAGTTGGATATTTTTGAACTTGATCTGTAGTAGTGGGCAAAACCCTAGTTTAACCTATTTAATCATAGATTCGTAGGTCGATTTTTCTACTTTTTTATTATTACTATGCAGCACATGTGTGTTTGCCCGTCGAGTGAAACTCGGAGGAAGAGGGATCACTCGGAAGGAGAGAAGAAGGGAGAGAATTATGGTGTCTCCCCTTTTTCGTGTGATGATGTTGACTTTTGTGCAGGGTTTGTCAGTGAGCAGGAGCGAGCGAGCGAGCGAGCGAGTCGAGAGAGAGATTTGTTTTTTTTTGTGAGAGGGACAACCGAAGGATCCAGAAGGACCCACATACTTCCGATACGCATCCTGATGCGTCTTCTCTTGACAAAGAAAATGGCTGGGAGTTTGCGTACCTATTGCACGTGACTTGTGCTCACTGAAGTGTGGGACCTCACGCATGGGCACCACACGTAAGTGACAGACCTGTTGATGTAAAAACTCGGTTGATTATTATACTACTACATTTATACAAAGTTTCCTATGGATTCAAGGGTACGAAAGCCAAGTTAAATCATTTACATGACATTATTTTTTCCATGAAGCCAAGTTAACTCATTTATCAATTGGTACATTTTGGAGTGACTAAGAAGGATCCAGGCTTACTTTTTCATTTTCATGTTTTAAACATGTTTAAATCTTGGTCAAACCTAGGATTTGACCAAGATTCAAATGGGCATAAAAATTCAAAAAAAAAAAGAAAAACAAAAGCACGCCGTCTTCCTATGTCATATAGTAAGCATTCAAGGTGATAAACAAGGTCTGGCATATTCAAACCACAAAAATCATGTATCTACCCCCTAACCCTAAACAAGGATCCAGGCTTACCCTTTTCATTTTCATGTTTTAAACTTGTTCAAATCTTGGTCAAACTTAGGATTTGACGAAGATTCAAATGGGCGTAAAAATACTTAGAAAAATCATGTACGTATCTACCCCAAACCCTAAACTCTATCTTACGAAGCCAAGCATGAAGAGAAGTGGTTTTGGGTTTCAAACATGGAAATTTCAAAAACCTCCCAAAAGCTTCATTTTAGAGTGACTAAGAAGGATCCATGCTTACCTTTTATTTTCATGTTTTAAACATGTTCAAATCTTGGTCAAACCGTACGTACCTAGGATTTGACCAAGATTCAAATGGGCATAAAAATTCAAAAAAAATGAAAAACCAAAGCACATAGCCTAGCTTCTTATATATGCCATATAGTAAGCACTCAAGTTGATAAACAAAGTCTAGACATATTCAAACCAGAAAAATCATGTATCTACCCCTAACCCTAAACTTTGTCTTAATTATGAAGTCAAGCACGAAGAGAAGTCGTTTTGGGTTTCAAACATGGACATTTAAAAAACCCTCCCAAAAGCTTCATTGTGGTGTGACGTACTAAGAAGGATACATGCTTACATTTTCAACAACCCCCCTAAAAGCTTCATTATAGAGTGACTAAGAAGGATCCAGTCTGGCGGGCTTACCTTTTATTTTCTTGTTTTAAACTTGTTCAAATCTCGGTCAAACCTAGGATTTGACCAAGATTCAAAATGTGCATCAAAATTCAAAAAAAATTATAAAAATTAAAAACCAAATTAAAGCACATAGTGTTCTTATGTCATATAGTAAGCATTAAAGTTGATAAACAAGGTCTAGACACATATTCAAACAAGACAAATCATGTATCTATACCCCTAACCCCTAAACTCTATCTTATGAAGTCAACAACATGAAGAGAAGTGGTTTTGGGTTTCAAACATGGAAATTTCAAAAACCTCCCAAAAGCTTCATTTTAGAGTGACTAATATATATAAGAAGGATCCATGCCTGCTTACCACCTTTTCATTTTCATATTTTAAACTTGTTTAAATCCATGTCAAATTAAACCAAGGATTTGACCAAAAGATTCAAATGGGCATAAAATTTAAAAAAAATCAGAAAAATGAAAAACAAAAGCATATAGTCTTCTTATGTCATATACTAAGCATTCAAGTTGATAAACAAGGTTTGGACATGCATATTCAAACCTAGGCAAATCATGTATCTATCCCCTAGCCCCTAAACTATATCTTATGAAGTCAAGCATGAAGAGAAGTGGTTTTGGGTTTCAAACATGAAAATTTCAAGAACATCCCAAAAACTTCATTTTAGAGTGACTAAGAAGGATACATGCTTCCCCTTTTCATTTTCATGTTTTATACTTGTTTAAATCTTGGTCAAACCTAGGATTTGACAAAGATTCAAATGTGCATCAAAATAAAAAAATCAGAAAAATTAAAAACCAAAGCACATAGTTTTCTTATGTCATATAGTTAGCATTAAAGTTGACAAACAAGGTCTAGATATATTCAAACAAGAAAAATCATGTATCTACCCCTAACCCTAAACTCTGTCTTATGTAGTCAAGCATGAAGAGAAGTGGTTTTGGGTTTCAAACTTGGAAATTTCAAGAACCCGCCAAAAGCTTCATTTTAGAGTGACTAAGAAGGATCCATGCTTACCTTTTCATTTTCATGTTTTAAACTTGTTTACATCTTGGTCATAGCTAGTGTATTTGACCAAGATTCAAATGGGCATAAAATTTAAAAAAAAAAATGAAAAACCAAAGTACATAGTCTTCTTATGTCATATAGTAAGCATTCAAGCTGATAAACAAGGTCTAGACATATTCAAACCAAACAAATCATGTATCTACCCCCTAACCCCTAAACTTTATCTTATGAAGCCAAGCATGAAGAGAAGTGGTTCTTGGTTTCAAACATGGAAATATCAAAAACCTCCCAAAAGCTTCATTTTAGAGTGACTAAGAAGTATCCATGCTTACCTTTTCATTTTCATATTTTAAACTTGTTTAAATCATTGTCAAACCTAGGATTTGACCAAGATACAAGTATGGGCACAAAACCCTCTTAGCCAAAATCAACTACGAGCAAGATTTTCTGTATTGTAGATGCCCCAATTGACTCTCATCCCCAATGTAGTCTTTTTTATGTCAGTATAGACTTCTTTACTGGATGTATACTATCGTACATGGCATGCATTTGCCTAATGAGCAGCATTGTTTAGCCGTTCTAGCCAACCCGATCAATCTGTCAAGCTTCATGCACGAGATGCCAATTTACTCCCTCGCTCCGATCCATATTTCTTGGTGCTAAAAAGAATGTGAATCGGAGGGAGTACTTTTCTTAGATAGTACTATATCAGTTCAAAAAAAAGTACAGTACTACTACATCACAAATGCATCAAAAGAGTACTACTGTACATCACAAGACCACGACAGTTGTATAGTAGAGTTTAATGCTGAACTTTAAACAGGACCAGGAGCATCAGGGCCAGCAGCAGGGGCGTTGACCGGCAACAAACCAGTCAAAAGACGTAAGGAAGAGGCCATATGCTGCGTGCTTGGCCTTGATTGCAGGGTGGTGATTCTTCGCCGCTCGCCATGTATTCACGCCGTACCAGTTCCGCGTCGCCCGCGAGCGGATCGAAGCGATCCCGCGCGCCGGACACGCTCGAGGAGGCGTGGCGGCTCCAGTGCAAGCAGTCCGCCGCCGGGAGTCGGCGCGCGGCGTGCAGGTACAGAGGCTCCCTGTACATGCCGTCGTCGCTCCGCGAGTTCGCCCCGGGCGGGCTCTGGTACAAGGCGGATCCGCCGCTCAAACCGATGAGCGGCCCCGTCTTCAACAAATGGCGCGCCGACCGGGAGAGGAACCGCCGGTCGAAGGCGGCGTGGGAGGCGAGCACCAGCGGCGGATTCGCGCCGCCAGCCGGCGAGGAGGCGGAGGAGGCGGAGGAAGGGGAAGACCCCCTCTTCTTGAAGGCGCTGGCCGCGTCCCTCAAGGACGATGCCGACAAGAAGAGGGCGGAGGAAGAAGACAAGGCGGCGGCCATCGCCGCCGTGAAGGAGAAGGAGGCGCGGGATGCGGAGGAGAACGCGACCATCATCTTCCTCGACGACTAGATAGGTTAGAAGTCGCGATAAGGATCGCGCAATTCTGTATGTATGATCCGTATGTATGATCAACTATGAATTATGAACAATGAACTATCAAACCAAACCACATAGTTTTTTTATGTCATCTATACTTCTATACTCCTATATAGTGTACCAGTTTTGAAATTTTGAATCTAAAGCATGAGATGCAATTTCAACCATTGATAAGGGTCTATCCTGCGGTCTAGAATGAAGGGATTCGCTTAATCTCAGCTTGTTCTAGACAAATCGAGGCCTTTTGAGGTTATTGCTTTGCATTCAATTCCTGAGTCCTACCATCCCATGCCCGCAAAACTTGCTTGAGGTGCCAAAGGTGAGGGTGCAAGTATGCAGAAGATGTAAACGAAGTGTGAAGAAGCAACGAGAATGTACAAGATGACATGCTTCCCAAGATCTTCTGTGGCCAAACTTTATGTTGGCCCAAGATATGGGAGCATTGACACTATATTAATTATATCTCTTGTGATTAGAGTAGAAGACATGCCCTCCCCGTCATGTATTGACAATCGATATAAGATCCTTTAGTGTGTATATTTCGTAAGGTTTGCATCCAACAAAACTTTTTCTTCCAAGAAAAATGTGACCAGGAGAAAAATTATTTTGTGGTATATATTGTTGCTGAACATACATTATATTGCATTCAAATGACCTATTTTGTAATTTTTCATCTCAGTAGTTTCACATCGAAACCAAAAAAAAACCTAGAAAACAGAACAGTTTGTTTATTTGATTTCTCAAGGGATCGTGTATTTTCTTACTTCAAAATTCATGCGGAAACATTTCATCAACGAATTGAATTTTAGACGTGCTGTGCACGTACCGGCGTACTAGTTATTATTTTAAACTTGTTCAAATCTTGGTCAAACCGTAGCTAGGATTTGACCAAGATTCAAATGGGCATAAAATTTCAAAAAAAAAAACCAAAGCACATAGCCTTCTTATGTCATATA
Source organism: Lolium multiflorum (assembly GCA_030979885.1). NCBI lineage: Eukaryota > Viridiplantae > Streptophyta > Magnoliopsida > Poales > Poaceae > Lolium > Lolium multiflorum. The sequence continues at coordinate 66,898,054 of CM061748.1, read as the reverse complement.
GTAAGCACTCAAGTTGATAAACAAGGTCTAGTCATATTCAAACCAGAAAAATCATGTATCTACCCCTAAGCCTGAACTTTGTCTTATGAAGTCAATCACGAAGAGAAGTCGTTTTGGGTTTCAAACATGGAAATTTCAAATACCTTCCGAAAAGCTTCATTTTGGAGTGACTAAGAAGGATGCAGGCTTACCTTTTCATTTTCATGTTTTAAACATGTTTAAATAAGGATGCGTGGTTCTGAAACCTCATACACATTGTTGCAAAAGTAATTACATCACCTAAACAATACTACCAGTTCATAATTCTAAACTTATGTACAATCTTGGAAACATATAACGCCAGCCTAGTTCACCAATTATCATCATCCCTCTTGATGCGCTTGCCGGTGCCGCTTGTACCTGCCTCCCATGGGTTGGCAGTCCAAGTTCTGCACTCGTTCGCACTTCGTGTGTCGGGAATCCTTGTTGGAGCTTCCCAACCAGATACAGGCCCTGCCCTTGCTAGCTCACCACATCCAGCCGTTGCCCTAGCTTGCTCACCATGTGAACCGCCATCCCACGGAGACCCCGAAGTAGGCTCGCACGGGTCCTTTATCCATGGTGGCATATTCTTCGGATCAAATGGTATGTTGTGCCTAAAGCAATAAGATACAAATTCCCAGTAGGTTGTCCCGACACACTGCTTCTTCTCGTCGCGCCAGGCAGGGGGAAGAGCGGCCAACCTAGCCGCTTCCTTGCAATCCGGGCAAACCACTTCCCTTGGAATTGGTTGTGCTTGACGCTGCCCATCATTGATTTTTTTGAGTCGCCTGTACAACTCAAAACTGACATACCCATCAATCGCAGCATACCTCAAGTTTACTTCAGGCAATGGCATGCACTCCCATTGATCGTGGCTGCTAGTAGGGAACTTGGTCTTCATGTCTTTGTAAGATGGGTCAATGATGGCGGCTGCCAAATCACCCATGCCAGTCCTATTGCCAGGACCATTGAAATTGATCATATCCTGAATGTCAATCCAATTATGTTTAGGAATTTTAATGCCATCTCTAGCAAACCTGCTAGAGTCACCCCTGATGTCAACAGTTGTGAAACAAATTCCTTTATGTTGAAGGAATTCTTGCAGTGCCAGATTATCAGGACTCCTGCATGTTAACACAAATCAATCTTGTAAGATCGTATATGCTGAAATAGTACACATATTTTTCTTCCAGTAAACTGTATACTTGTTGCAGTGAAACAATGATTTTGCATCAGTGATACACATCAAAATAACATGAATTATTGTTGCGACTATATGATCTAATTATTTAAGTGTCAAGTTAAGATTCAGTTACTATATGTTAATATCTTGACATCCATGCCGATTATCGGTGAGTATGAGTACATGAAATTTGTGCAAATTTTGAGTACCAAAATCATGAAACTAGATATCGTGGTCAATCCAAAAAAATTATACAAGTATGTTGGATATTACGTTCCAGACCACATTTTTCATACAAGTTAGTTTGTTCGTGTTTTCATACAAGTTAGAACCTAGTCTATTTCGAAATAAAAAAGCAGATCCAAGATAAAGGAAGAGTTTCTATATTAAAAAACAAAAGGATAAAGGAAGGCATGTGAAGAACATACCTGCAGAAATGGTACACCAGGACGTGGTCGTCCATGGCCAACTGAACGACGGCGGTACTTACTTGGTCCGCAGTGTATTCTAGGTCGAGGCCGACGAACCTGGGCCTGTCCTCTAGTAGCTTTTGTTCGTACATCTTGAGGGTGTGCTCGAGAACGGAAGGGTCATTCGTGTAGACCACGTTCACCTTGGTCGTCCCATGGGGAACGACGCTCCTCTTCAGCGTAAACAGGCCGCCGTCGGCCATGGCAGCGCTGAAGCACGTCGAACTGATCGGAGGGATTGAGGGGGAGGGAGGGAGAGCAACTGCAAACAATGGGGTTTTTTGGAACTTGCCGAAATGCAGGGGAGAACGAACCGCCAGGGGTTGTTTAGTGGGGACAGATGGGAATAATACTGCGATGAGGTTGAGGAATTAACTCCAACCGCCATTTAAATCTAGTACTCCCTATAGTCAGTTGATAGGAAATGGACGGGCAAGATTGATTCTAGGGAGGCGAATCCCAGTATTTTCCCAATTTATTTGAGTTGTAATATAACCATCGTTAATACTTGAATTGAAAAATATTTACAAAATTAATTTATTATATACTACATGATGAGATAATCCAACAAACCATGGAAATGCATGGCCATCCAACCATGTCACCCGCTTGTGAAAATTGTATAGGTGGTAGTGTGCGCAATACACGCGGTAGCCACTTCACAAATACATCCTTTTAATTTTGCCCCCCTTAATTCGGCCAATAAAAATGAAAAGACTTTATGTGGAAAACCAAAAAAACTGTATTTGGCAAAGTATAGTCGAAAATAAGAAGTTTTTCATTGATCTCTTAAAAAAGGGGTCATGATTCGAAAGTTCGCCATGCATGGTTCTTGCGGTAACCAAGCTAGCTCACCCATGTGGCAAGAAGAGAATCAATGTCCAACATGCATGGTTCCAAAAATATATATTTACAGAATGATTCTGCTTCTCAAGAATATTTGCATGCCATCATGTTTGTTATTTTTCCTAGATAAAAGTAGTAATTGGTGACTTCGTGATTGCCTTGCTTGCTGATTTCAATAAGTTTGAACCTCATTTTTGGCTTTATTTCAAATTTAGGCAAAAACTTCTTGGCAATCGACTTTGTGAGCTACTATACTTGGATGCAACCCACATTTTCGTTGGCTAATTAATGTTTTCTGATTCCACAACAATAGGGCACATCCCTATATCATCCCAAATTTTGAATTCTTATTAGTTTGGTTGATGACCACCATTCATATCCGAACTTAATTAATTGGAGTACAAATGATGGTTTCATGGTAAGCTAGTTTGACAAATTAGCCTTCGAAATGGCGATTCGCCTACCATGCATGCATGTTTGGCCTACCCGTGAAATTTTGATTTGTGGTATTGTGCACACACTGCACATGATAGCGAATAAACAAAACACATATTTGGACCCCTTTGGCCAGCAAGGGCATGTTTGGTTCCTAGCCACAATTTGTCAAGAAGCCAAAATTTGGCAGCCATGCATATAGTTTATTTGGCATGTGTTTGGTTTTTGCCACAATTTGGCTTATCACACTTCATTGCATGTATATATGGTCCATTTGTCATAGACTCAACTTTTTTTTACAAAGTTTTGACAAAGTTTGGCTTTAATATTTTAAGCCACAATTTGGTGGCTAGCCATACTAGCTTTTTTTTTGTTGCTAACCACACTTTGGCTTTGGAAAAATGTGGCTACCAAACATGGGTCCTAATAAAAAGAAAACAACACACTAATGTGTGGTAAACCAAAAATCCCTACTTTGCAAAGTTGCATATGTGCAAAAGGGGGGCAATGCATGCATTATTCAGAAGTTGATTGTGGTTTTCGTAGTGTAACCAATTAATTAAGCTTACATATGGGAAGAGGCTAGCGAGGCGAACTCAAGCAGCTATGGTTCCAATGTTGTCAAGTTTGAAGTGGACACTGCATGAAGCTTGCTCAAATTAATGGGTAGAAAGCCAAAAGTAGTCCATATTTATTCTATATGTGTGTGAATAATAACTCTTCACCCCAAACCTCTATGTATGATAGGGTTTTATATTTTTTACTTGTTAGTAGTAAGTACATGTCATGTGATGGCTCCATGCACATGTTTCACAACTTTTTTTTTGATTTGTTTCTACCTCATTTGGTTGGTTTCAAATTTGCTCAAACTTCCTATGCGCGCTATGTTGTACTATTGGGACCCATGTTTGGGCTTTGTTTGTGGTACCACACTTGCAGGGTACCTCCAAGTATTTTATTCCCAAAAATTATGAATTCTAATTAAATGGTGAACTATAAACTGATCATCTAAAGTTGGAAAATAAAATCCATATATAGCTACACATCGAGATATGTGTATAAGGTAGACAAACTGCATTGCCACACATGCCTTATATAAGTTTGTTTTTTCTAGCGGAGTGGATTCCCTAATCACCCCACGGTTGTGACATTGTCAATGTTGTCATGATAAATAACATTGCGAGACTTTCCATCTTATTCTTTTTTGTAGAAATGATTGTCCCATTATGGCAAACGTCCCCATTCGTTTTTCAAATTAAGTAAACGTTATAGGATGAAAATTCATTGAAGTGACAAATTTTCTAGATTTCTAACTATTTTAGCTCATTCAAACAAGTTTGCAATAGGCCGACCTGTTGTCCAGTGACAATTTTAGAGTACAATTTGATCAACATCACAAAAAAGTGCTTTTAAGGCTCGTAAGTAGTATCATACATGCCATGTTGGCAAAAATCTAATGTGTCACATCAATTATGAGGTGAGAGATGAGAGTAGTATTATAACACATAAACCTAGAAAACTTAGAAAACTTCATGACAAATACATCATGTACACACATTTGCATTGAGATTCTACAAAACTTTAAATATGACATAAGTATGAACCATATTATGATACTATGCATTGTGGAGGTAGTATCACAAACTAGTAGTGTATGATACTACGTACTACGTACTTCCCATTGTGACTAGTCTTAATCACTCTGACCTCGCCGTCTCGCCGTCTTACTATAGTACATACTACACCCCCACTCCGTCTCTCATACATCGCCCCACTCGTTTCCCACTCCGTCTCTCATACAGCGGCTGCGCCTGTAGATATCTTCGAGGATCTGGGCGATTTTGACCCGCTTTTCGGCGCTCGCCGTTTCAAGGTGAAGACCCCAATCTTAGCATGCATGTTGGACCAATTAGGAGTACAAAATTATGTTCTAAATGTTGCTCAAACTTTCCATACAACTAATATATAACTTATACTACGTAGGTTACACCATCGAAAAAGGTATGACCAGTTGAGAAATGGGAACAATAACTTGGAACCTTTCTTACTATCGAGTGGGACGTGTGATATTGGTGTGACCCTGCTTTTTTCTTCTTCTACATAATGGCTACATGATGGTTCTAGAAAGAAGTGTATGCTGTTGTGGTATCTCTTGACGCGAATCCCTCTAATCACAAGCGTTAGATTTTGGAAACCAACGGTTAGTACTGCTGTTACATGTCTAGTTCAAAACTGGTGCATTTTGTATGTTGTTGTAGTAGTCTAGTAGATAGATTCAGATGCATGGTCAGGAGTGCAAACATTTCGCAACTAGTTGATCCCTCATCTTATTGTCGGATGTCACATTTCGAGTTTGTAAAAAAATGTAAATTCAAATCATAGTCACGGGTTATGTTGTATCTTGCGCACATCTAAACATTTGTTTCAAAAAGTGACCATATGTGAGCTGTGGAAAAAAGAAAAGACCAAAGTGAATAATATTCCTTAACTATTCACATATCATTTGTCTTTTTTGTGCAAGCTAGATTTTTTTTACATACTCATCTGTGACCTGTGGAGCAATACACAACATAATATGTGTCCCAGTTTTGTTTTTCTTCATATTTTTTAAAAGTGCAGAAGTGTGATATCCGATAATAGGATGCGAGTGCAACTAGTTGCAAATGAGATGCTAATGCATGCTGATATGATACTACCTCTGTCCATAAATAGATGTATGTCTTTTGTCGTGGCCCCATCCTACTTCTGCATTTTCTTTACGGCCATTTTTGAGTAGTTGGGACCTGGACGTGATCGGACTAGTCGATACTCGATAGTAGTCGTAGTACTGTACAACTTCTGCATGTGGCGTCAGCCTCTAGAGTAGTAGTACTAGCTAACGGATAGATTATATCTGGAGAAACTGACATGGCCATTGATATGACAAGACTATACCCGGATTCGGACGCATTGTAGTGACTCCATCAATGTTCCGCTATGATGGTCTATTTTACTGCTACACCAGATTGTCGACGCAGAGGATTCCTTGGCTTCCGCGCAAGACCCTTCCCAAAGAAGGCATCTGCTCTGGCCCGTTGATTCTATGTGGACGGTTCCAGATTGCTTTATGTGTTTTTGTACAGTATCAGATACTAGGTTTTCCTTCCCTCCATATTAGGGGTTGTTTGGTTTAGGAGATAGGTTTATGGGGTGAGAGTATCCCCAACCACCTGGCTAGGGATAGCCAATTTTTGTTGTTTGGTTGTGTAGGAATTGAGTGTAGGACGAGAGGTGGGTAGTGGTATAGATTTTTTTTGTTTGCTCGAAATGTTAGGGGTGGCTATAAGATGGTGAGATTATCTCTACACACATCAAATATACCACACCTCCTATTTTTATAGCCCAAAAAAATACATAACCGGTGGTATGTGAATTGATCTGGGTAAAAATATTACACAACCGTACAAATATTCAAATCCTATAGTCAAATCCTACATAACTCCTATAGTCAAATCCTACATAACTCCTATACAAATTGTACGAATCAAAGGATATGATTTTCCCCCTATATAGCTTGTTTGATTTGAAGAATTGAATCCTCCAAAATTTCTATGTATTGTTTTCTTATACTAGTACAACCCTATGGGATTTCTAATAAGAGGTTAGACCTCTTGGAAAAATTCATATGCATCTGTGACAACTATGCTATGCACTCTCAATCTATATAGAAATTTCCTTTGTCTTTCCTATGATACCATCACACACCTAGCTCTACCAATTCCCGTAGATTTCTTTCCCGTAGGATTCAAGGAGGCATATGTCATAGCGATTCTCCATTATTCTATCATATGAATCTAACATGCACTCTCAGTTTGAGTGATGCAAAGTGGCCACTATAAGATTTATTTAGTCAGATTAATTGGTCATGCATACACTAGTTGTTTTCTATCTTTCCTACACATGTCAATTAGCGAAATTTATAAGTAAAATCCTAAAATTCAAATAAATTGCTGAAAATTGGAAATAATATTACAGTTGTAGCAAATTACTAAATCGATCCAGAAAATATGTACATGGCTTCAAGAATCTTTTTGCCGAACTGAGTAGTCCGTAAATGATGGAGTTGGATTTTTGAAAATTTCAGATTCTCATATTTCTCTGCTTTCAAGAATTATGACATTAAATATGTAGATAGATGTGTATACGAGGATTGGAATCAAAAAAGTCTCGTCAAAAAATACGTTATATTTTTGGAGATGCAAAAAAGACAAATTTCTGACAGACTGACAAAATATACGTACAATTGTACTACTATTTATAGTCAGAAATTTGTCTTTTTTGTATTTTCCAAAATACAAAGTATTTTTTAATGGGACTTTTTTGACTACACTCCTCGTGTCTAAATCTATCTACATATTTAATGCCATAATTTTTGAAAACATAAAAGAGCGAGGTTTTGAAAATTTTCAAAAATCCAAAAGTCAAGAAATTATGTACATGGCTTCAGTAGTCCGTAAATGATGTCCTTGGAGTAGTTTGTGAGTTAAAGAACGTCCATTTCGTCAAACTGACATGGCCTTTGATTTGACAAGAGAACACTAATATTTTGGACCTGAATCAGAGTGGTAAAGGCGTACAGCTCGATCAATGCAATGGTATGATGGCTATGCAGCTATACCTATATAGGAGTAGACTACTAGTAGACTTTGGGACACAGAGATTTGGCTTCCGCGGCCGACCCCGAACAAGATTCTTTTACATTGCCCATCTTTTCACTGACATTGAATCGCTGAAACTTGGGGTCCGCCTGTGGCAGGACCAGCCTGTCAATGGCCCAAAGTCTTATGTGCTCCCGCCCTTTGATTTTGGATGGACGGACAAGATTGCCCAGTCCCATCCCTGTCCTGTTCGTTCCAGTTTTCATCCTCCTCCCCGGGGAACCCTCCCCGGAGAGCTCTACACCGACCCCTTCTATCCCCACCTGCTTGTCCCTTCCTTCTTCCTCCAGCGATTCATCCATCGTTCAACAAGTTGTCTAAGAAGAACATGAAGAAGTGTAAGAAGAGGAAGGAGGCGTTGTTGTCTGAGACTAAATCCGCGGTGAAATCCATCCCGCTGAAAGTCCTGCAAACTCCGACTTTGAAAGTGTACCAGCGGCGCCGGCGGACAGGCATGTCTGCGCTTCCATCGCAAGCTCAGTCTGCGCTTCCATCGCAAGCTCAGTCTGCTTCGGGCTTGTTGGGTCAGGGCAGAGTAATCCAGCAAGAGTCCTGGTAGGTTTTTATCGCCATGTGCTTTCTTTGCCCCCATGAACGCAGATTACAGCAAGGCAAACAGATCCAACTATTTTTTTTACCCGGGAGAACCAGCTATTTGACCGTCTTTCTTCCAGGGCCGCCCGTTCAAGTGTCGCCCTTCCTACCGATGCCGAGAAATCGACCGTGTTTCGCCAAGATGGTGGGTACGTAGCTCCCCGGTATGTTTCCATCGCCATGCCGAAGTTTCTCTGCCTTCTGGCTGGCTAGCGGATCAAACAATTTAACCGTCTTTCTTCCATGGCGGCTGGTTTCAGCGCCATTCCTACCCAAGTTGAGAAATCGCTCGTTTCTCGCCAACCTGGTGGGTACGAAGCTCCTGGGTATGTTTCCATCGCCATGCCGGATTTTCGTTGAGTCCTTGCTGGCAGGCGGTGCCAACTAAACCGGCTATCATCTTCCAGGGCCGACGGTTCCAGGCTCGTGCTTTCTACCGCAGGATCCACTTCGTACTTAGCTATCGAGGACCCGTTGTTTGATGAGCACTTGTTAGCTCTCAAGAGCATTAATAATGTATGCACTATAATATACGAAGTATATCCATTGCTTTTTTTTCTTCCTCTTCATCTCCGTACTGCATGAGGGCTTCTTTAATTCGTAGGACTTCTATAAGAATTGTGTAGCATTTAGATCCTATGGGTTCTTCCCTACATTAGTTGTTTGATTTATAGAAATATATCCTATGTTTGTTCCTTTTTTCGAAATGGGGGACATATCACAGCCTCTGCATCAAAATGATGTATATGGCTGCTTTATTGCTTTCTTCAGTTCATACACAAATTATGACAACTTCTCACGGATCAGCTAGAGTCGACACAAAGATCCACCAACGAAACATAGAAAACAGCGGGTGCCAAAAAGGCAAAAACACATCAGTAAGTAATTCTATGAGGAAACTGCCAGCCACCCTGGCTGTAAAAATCCCGTGCGGCTGTCTCTAGTCAGTTGCACCCAGACTCCATGATATCCTGCTGATCCTCGGGCTGGAGATAAGAAACATACGGATCTAGTGAATAATCATAGGGATAACCTGCAAGAAGGGATGAGATTTGGGTTTATTAAACACGACTTCATTTTGTACATTCCAAAATAGCCCATAAAATAGCGCATACACCCTCTCTAATGTATACAAAATCCTATGCTTTTCCTAATCTTATGATTTTCATATCCTGTGAATGAAAAAGGATCCCTGATTCGTTCCTGGTGAATTTTTCCATGCAGGAAGGGATTATGAGATTAAAGGGCCACAACACCACCCTTCAGAACAGAAACCTCAAACTCTTGCATAGGTTTGGTATCATGAATGCAGAATCAGAGACGAATGCTCAGTCTCCGGGAGAGGAGCAGCCAGTGCGCGTGTGTGCATCTTCGGCCGTGTATGTTTCCATTGCCGTGCCGCAGTTTCATCGCCTCCTTGCTGGCTGCCAGATCCAACTACTTAACTGTCTTTCTTCCAGGGATGGCGGTTCCATAGTTGAAGAGGTTCCTATGGACAAGGACTTTGCAGCTCTCAGGCATATTGAAGAGGTTGGCACTCCATTTGTTTATTTCTCCCCCCTCATCTGCACTCTGCATACTTCATTGCTGTTGAATTTGCAATGCAGGATGTGATAACACGATTCTCCGCGAAACTGGACCAGATCAAGGGCCACAACACCATCCTTCATAAGAAAATCCGCCACCTCGTGGGCAGGTGCATTTTAAATCGTGCCATATCGAAGGAGAATGCCCGTTCCGTGCAATCTTCTTTTGATAAACGGTACTCAGACGTTCTCGCGGAGTGTAAGAAGTTGAAGAAGGAAGTCGAGGAACTACGCGCCCAGCCACCGATGAGTGTGGTCACTGACAAGGCTGGTCAGTGTGATTGCAACTGTGACTGTGAAAGTTTTCAACAGGAAGTGGAGTTGCATGCTGAACATGCGCAATATTTCGAGACGAAGTACTTGAAAGTTCGCACAGAGTGCGATAAGTTGAAGAAGGAAGTCGAGTGTCTCCGCTCCCAGCAGCCAACTATTGCGACATCAGGAGACCAGGGTGTGCTAATTGCAGCCAGAATTTTGGAATCGATGAAAAGTTGAATTTGGCTTTGTTGTGCAATATAGCAAGACCTGTTCCTCCTCTGCCTTCGTCTTTTGGCATAATTGCTTTGTCTTCAGTATTGACTCCTGAATGATTCGTATATTTCTGACGGTTTCTGAATTATGTACAACTTTTGTAATATTGGTCAAACTAGTTTTGACCAGGGTTTGTGTAGGGTGGTTGAATTTTTTTGGTTGGTCCAAATTGTGTTGTGTGGTCCAAATGTGATGTATCATCACACCACCATGTGCCCCGCCACCCCCAGGTTTTGGTAATGCCATTCTGATACATGCTTCATAGAAGGAACATACATTTTTTCCGTTAGGGCATGACAATTTTGAAAAATTCAAACAAAAATGGGAAGAGAGAATGGTAACATCATTTTCCATGTGATGCCCCTGTGCCAAATTTTGGTTCATTTTAAGAATGTAAGGTGACAAATTACTCGAGGAAGCTAGTTGGAGTAGACGGGCATGACCGGATTGGCATAGGGGATTTATTTTTTGAAGGATGTTATTTTTCATGGACAATATCTGACACAAACAATAAAATGTTAAGGTCTCATATTATTCTGAATGATTGTGAATTACTTATGACGTTTGGAAGTATTGGTATACGTGAGAATCGAGTACATGCACGACTTCACGCGTCCACAACTAATCGGCCTCATCGTCTGTCGCGTCCACAACTAATGCCATTCTGATACAGAGAGTCAGAGGCTATAAAATAATCGGCCTCATCGTCTCTCGCGAGCTCGTCCTCTCCCCTCCCATCAACTCACCGCACCTCCGAGGCATCGACTTCCTCGTTTCCAACCGCAGCAGCATGAAGACAGGTCTTGCGTACGAGGCGGAGCAATCGGCGGCCGCTCGCGCAGAGGATGCCTCTGCGGTAGTGGCCGTCGCGGCGGGTGAGGCTTCACCGGGCACCCAGGCCGCTCGTCTCCTCTGCTTGTCTGATTCTTCGACCTCGGTCGAAACGGGCGTCCTGGCCGTCGAGGAGAAGGTGGATAGCAACGCCGTTGCTCCCGCCGAAGATCCGCAAGGCGTTGCAGGCCACCACGGCGAGGTCTTCCTAGACCCGGTGCTGGACGCGGACCTCGACCCCTTCGACGATTTCGGCCCAAACGTTCAGTTCCAGGAGGATGTCGAGGGTGACGACGAGGAGGTACTGCTCTTTTACCGAAACTGTCCCGATCCTTTTTGTGTCATATTACTGTTCGCGTGGTTTGCACGAACCTGGTTCTTGATTGATTTGATCCCCTACCTTGTTCTTGTAGACGTACTTGATTCTACGGTTCGTACGGTCAGATTCTAGTTTAATTTCGACTAATCTGCCATGTAGTTGGCTTGATTTGTCATATAATTAATTTATGTGTTCATACTTAGTGGACTTGCAATTGTTGTGGCTTATGTTCATTGCTGTTCATAGGGTTTTCTCGTGATTTAGTATGATTTCTTCTGCCATTTACTTGTTCTACACATTTAATTTTAGGGTTTCTAAGGTTTGCTTATGATAGTGCAGTATTTATTCGATCTTTCATTAAGCACCTGATTATTATGTACTTTATAATTCACAGGAATATTCTGATGACATGGACGACAACAAGGAGCGCAGGGACCAGAAGAGCCGCTACGTTCTGAAGCGGCTGAAGGGTGGTGAAATTCGTTTCTGCATGCGCGGGGAGCTATTTTGCCCATTCTGTGGCAAAATCCTCCAGAAGGACATCCGCAGCCTGATCCAGCATGCGACGGGTGTAGGCCTAAGTACATCGGGGAAGCACCGCCCTGCAACCAAGGCCAAGCACGCAGCATATGGCCTCTTCCTCCAGAATTACGTCTTGCCTGGCTTGTTCCCAGTCAACGCCCCTGCTGCTGGCCCTCATGCTCCTGGTCCTGTTTAAAGTTCATATGTGTAATCTTATTCCCTTTGGAAGTTCAGTATTAAACTCTACTAGTACAACCGTGGTGGTCTTGTGATGGTAGTACTCTTTTGATGCATTTGTGATGTAGTAGTACGAAGTACTAGTTTTTTTTTGAAATGGTATAGTACTATCTAAGAAAAGTACTCCCTTCGATTCACATTCATTTTACACCAAGAAATATGGATCGGAGTGAGGGAGTAAATTAAACATGGCATCTCGTGCATGAAGCTTGACATATCGATCAGGTTGGCTAGAATGGCAATACAATGCTGCTCATTAGGCAAATGCATGCCATGTAAAGAAGTCTATACTGACATAAAAAAAGACTACATTGGGGATTAGAGTCAATTGGGGCATCTACAATACAGAAAATCTTGCTTGTAGCTGATTTTGGCTAAGAGGGTTTTACTCACATTACACGTGCCACTTTCCTTGTCTGCAAAACAAGTTCCAATAAAGGAAGAGGAAAGAAAAGGACATTGTGGGCGAGATTGAACACCTTTTTTATGTGTTAAGCTGAGGCCTCGTTTAGCTGAGGATTTCGACTTAGGCCTAACAGCTCAGCACACCCACAAATAAATCTCCTTGCGCGCACCACTGTCAGCAAAAATAACAAAATTAGCACGCAAGATTAAGAACGAAGTGAATTTAATTAACTTGGTTAGCTTTTCAAGCAATATATTCAGAGAAAGAGCACACATGTTCGGCTCGAAATAATCGTAAGAGAAGAACAATAAATCTAAGGCACCCCACTTCATCGGAAGAAGGGGCGCGACAACGCATGGATTCATACCTTGAGTCGACGCTGGCTCGTAGAAGGGCGGCCGCGCCTCGAGGATGCCGGCGACGTCTCCACCTCGGTATCACATGTGACTGCTTCTCGACGGGCGGTGCGCCGCGCCATGTAGAAGATCTATCAAAAGAGGAGAGCCCGATGACGCTACCGACGCCTCAACCTTGATAGCACCGGCCTGTTGCTCCGCACTGAGATGCGCCACATGCAAGATTTAGCGGATGCGCCAATTTCAGAGATATGTCATGATCGTTGTAACAAATTTCACCGTGATGATGATTTGATCCTGCACTCGGCCTTGAACACAAGTACTAGTACAGTCTCACAATTTTTTTATCATTATACTTTGCGAGATTTAGCGGATGCACCAATTTTAGAGATATGTCATGATCGTTGTAACGAATTTCAACGTGATGATGATTTGATCCTGCACTCGGCCTTGAACATAAGTACTAGTACATTCTCACAATTTTTTATCATTATACTTTGCGAGATTTAGCGGATGCGCCAAATTCAGAGATAGATCATGATCATGGTAACACACTTTTCAATGTAATGATGATTTGATGTTGCACTCGACCTTGAACATAAGTCCTAGTACGGTCTCACAATTTTTTATCATTATACTTTGCAAGTTTTAGCGGATGCGCCCATTTTCAGAGGTAGATCATGATCATGGTAACAAATTTTAAACGTGATGATGATTTGATGTTGCACTCGACCTTGAACAGAAGTACTACTACTGTCTCACAATTTCTTTATCATTATACTTTGCAAGATTTAGCGGATGCGCCAAATTTAGAGATAGATCATGATCATGGTAACAAATTTTCAACGTGATGATGATTTGATGTTGCACTCGGGCTTGAACATAAGTACTAGTACGGTCACTCAAAATTTTAGCATTATACTTTGCAACGGATGCACCAATTTCAGGTGCATGTCACCAGATCTGTGTCCGATGATGATCATGGTAGTAACCGATGTTCAACTTGATGATGATTTGATTTTACAGTCGGCCTTGAACAGAGGTACTAGTACGGTCTCACAATTTTTTATCATTATACTTGGACCTTAGCGAAATTCAAAATCTCATAGCGGCAAAACTTCCCGCCCACAAAATACAAAAATTTCACACGCTTCCAAATTCCGATTCTACCCCTGTGGAGATGACAGCAAAGTCGGTTGGTGGGGGGGTCTGGCCGTCATTTTTTGGATCACCACCTCCCTAGCCCCGGATACCCTCCCAAAAAAATTCATTTCCCTCAGTCTCTCATCTGAGACCACCCACCGGAACTTCTCAAGTCCCTCTCTCTACCACCTCCACGACCACCGCACCGGAACATCCCCGCCGGACTTCCCTGGCCTACCCGAGCCCTCGCGATCCTCGTCATCCGGCTGCCTGCCGGAGCCGCTTCATCGACGCCGTCATCAACCGGACCGGATCATCCCCGCCGAACCTCGAAACCATATGCTCATCCAGCAGTCTACCGCAGTCGCTTCAGCTGCGGTATCGTCCACCCCACCGGAGCCGCTTCGCCGGATCCGTCGTCCACCGCATCGGATCTTGCTCACCGACACCGCTGTGCATGAACCGGATCTGCTTCACCGGCGCCGTGCATGATCTAAACTCTTCTACTGTCGCTTTTCTATTGCTTGCCTGCAAGTTCTTGTTTAATCTTGGGGGAACCTATTTGTGCTAACGACGCGCCGTTACGTTTTTGCAGATGAGATGAGTAATCATGAAGTGTAATGGCCGTCTCTCCAACCCCAAGTAGCACATGTAGCGTACTTCATCACCGGATCTATCAACCCCAGGAAGATCTGCTGTGACTCCCACAGAGTGCTTCTCCTAATGTAAGTCCCTTGTTTTAGCGCCATGTTCTGGGTTCAGATGCTTGTTTGTCTGAAGCTCTTTTAGTTCATTCCTAGCTATGACCGTAACACGTTGCTATTTTCTACTTCATTGCTAACTTTAAGCGATTGAACATTTTGGTTTGCATTCCCTGCTCTGTAGATGTAGCCATCATAACTTCTATCTTGCTCAGTCGTTGTTACAAAAATTATAGGTATTATAGTAACATCCTGCTATTATTTAGTTCACGGCCAATTTTAAGTAATTGCACATGTTGGTTCGCATTCCCTGCTCTATAGCTTTTGGCATCGTAACTTCTATATTTGGTTTACATTCCCTGCTCTGTAGATCTAGCCATCATAACTTTATCTTGCTCAGTCGTTGTTACAAAAATTATGGCCTGCTACTATGTTGTTTGTGCCAATTTTTTACTCCATGAACATGTTGGCTTGCATTCCCTGTACTACAGGTGATGCCATTGTTTTGTATCTAGTTCATTGTAAGCTAACAAAGTAAGGACTTAGTTTGGCATGCTATCACTCTGCTATCTAGCCTGTAGTACAAATAAACTTGTCATACTACTAGATAATAATTTTGCGTGCCATCTTGTTCTTCAAAAGCTGCATTATTGACTTGTTTCTCTGACTTGGCATGACGCTCACATATGGAAAGCTGAACATATTGGTTTGCATTCCCTCTTATACAAGTTCACAGGTGATCCCACTATATTCTGTATCTGGTCCATCCTAAGCTCCAACATTAACTATCCTCTATGTGTTGCTCATTACAAGTTTATATCCCGAAACATCTTGATTTGCATCCCCTTCACTATAAGTTCAGGAGTATTATTTAGTTCACGGCCAAAATGAAGTAATTGCACTTGGCACATGTTGGTTCACATTCCCTCCTCTTTAGCTTTTGCCATCGTAACTTCTATTTTTGGTTTACATTCCCTGCTCTGTAGATGTAGCCATCATAACTTCATCTTGCTCAGTCGTTGTTACAAAATTTATAGCCTGCTACTATGTTGTTCATGCCAATTTTGTACTCCCTGAACATGTTGGTTTGCATGGGACTCGACAGTAGTAAGTCTGCTGTTTCATTCTAACATGCTCTGTTATATTGGCTGTTGGTATGCGGCATGCACTCTTTGTTTGCTTATTGTGCGCATTACAATGATCTTGTTATAACGACGAAATGATGAGTTCCAAATTCTTTGGCAAACAATATTGCAGTGT
Organism: Lolium multiflorum; assembly: GCA_030979885.1. Classification (NCBI taxonomy): domain Eukaryota; kingdom Viridiplantae; phylum Streptophyta; class Magnoliopsida; order Poales; family Poaceae; genus Lolium; species Lolium multiflorum. The sequence continues at coordinate 66,881,916 of CM061748.1, read as the reverse complement.
CTTTGCGTTTCCATTGTTGCTGTCTTAACTTGTAATGTCTTTGTTTCAGATATAGGTGCTGCATGGACAACTTAAAAGATTGCCGGATCGCTTCATTGTATTGCTAGGTTTAATTACCATTCAATTTCTCTGGGTTCTGTAATATTTTTTCAATGCCTTGCAGCTGATGTAATATTTAGTTAGTTTTTATAGTTCTTTCGCGCATTTTTTCTTTGGTGCTTGTGGTAAGTGAGGCTATCCGACAGAAATCAATGTTGCGTAAATATTCTCAGTATCTAAATCACGAATTCCCATCCCTTAAACGGCCCAATTAAACGAAATCACATATGTGCCTGCCCGCAAAATCCTAAAGCGCCTATTACGCCGGCATATAAACAGCAACTAAACGGGCCCACTTACTTATTGGGCCAGCCCACTTGATATCTTGTGGACCCCACACTTTTATTGGGCGGCCCACTTGCTTTAAGGTGGACCACCCTCTTTGGGGCCCACTAACTAGTTGGGTCAGCCCAATTGCTTTAATGTGGACCACATACTAAATGGGCCGGCCCTTTAAGGCGGCAGTGGGACCCACGGTGTTTTGGCCGGCCCTCTCTTGTTGGGCGGCCCACTTGCTATATGGTGGACCCCACATACTAAACGGCCGCCTTTTAAGACGAGTGGGACCCACGAGTGTTTTTGGCGGCCCACTAGCGTGTTGGGCGCCCACTATATTGTGGACCCCACGTACTAAATGGGCCGGCCTTTAACGGAAAGTGGGACCCACTGTGTTTTGGCCGACCCACTATCTTCTTGGGGCCCACTTGCTATATGGTGGTCCCCACATACTAAATGGGCCGTCCCTTTAACGAAAGTGGGACCCACTGTGTTTTGGCCGCCACTATCTTTTGGGGCCCTTGCTATATGGTGGACCCCACATACTAAATGGGCCAGCCCTTTAACTGGAAAGTGGGACCCACGTGTTTTTGGCCCGGCCCTATCTTGTTGGGCGCCCACTTGCTATATGGTGGACCCACATACTAAATGGGTGGCCCTTTAACGGGAAAGTGGGACCCAGGTGCTTTTGGCCGGCCCACTAGCTTGTTGGGCCAGCCCATTTGATCTAATGTGGACCCCACGTACTAAATGGGCCGGCCGATAGTAGGAAAGTGGGACCCACATGCTAATTGGGCCGGCCCAATTGCTTAATGTGGACCCCACTTTGTAAATGGGCCGGCCCGATACCAGGAAAGTGGGTCCCACATGTCTTGTGGGCCGGCCCTTTTGCCTGTTGACCGGTCAAACGAGTGCATTCGGCCGGCCCACATGCTTAGTGGGCCGGCCCATTAAAGTTTTGACCGTCAACCTTAGAGGTTAGGCCCGGCCCACGTAACTAATGGACCAGCCCAGCTATATAGTTGACCGGTCAAACTAAGTCAGCTGGCCCGGCCCGTAAACTTAATGGGCCGGCCCGCTTAAGACGTGGCAGGCCTCGTGTGGGCCTACCATCTACCACGGGGTTTCAGCCGGTTAACGCCGTTAACTGGCGTCTGCCACGTGTCAGTTTGCATGACGTCAGCAGTCAACGGGCTCCCGGAAACACTTGGGCAACGGTCCGATTTTCCGTGGCGGAAGGGCGCCCAAGCGCGACGGACCGAAAAAATCGTCGTAGGACTTTGCTGACGCAGTTTCACAACAGAACCCATATCGTCGGGTTAGGCCCATAGGCGACGAAAAATACCCCTTAGCGGACGATTTTGAGACGTTGTCTATCAGAACTTTTTTTGTAGTGTGAATAAGAATACTCATGTGTATGTACCGCTGCTTTGTGCACAGCCAGGGGGGAGGTTGTATGGCCATACAAACACGGGCCAGGTGCTATGCGTGCTACTCTGGTTTCCAAAGGGATTGAGTCCGTCGGTGCTCATGCCCAGACGAATGTTCCTCGGTTCGCTCCCGAACTCATCTGCGAACTCAATGTCCAACGCATTCCACTGGCTAGCGTCTGCAGGGTGTGTCAGGATCTTGCCCTTCTCCGGATCATCTGCGGGCTTCTCCCTTTCCGCGTGCCATTGCATGAGCTTTGCTTCCTTAGGGTCCACGAAATACCGCTGCAGACGGGGAGTGATAGGAAAGTACCAGACAACTTTCAGAGGAACTTTCTTGTTCCCTCTCTTGTACCGTCCTTGGCCGCACACCGGACATGTGGTTCTATCCTTGTACTCATTCCGAAAAAGTGCACAATCATTGATGCATGCGTGGTACTTTACGTGCGGTAGGTCGAGTGGGCAAACTACTTTCTTGGCCTCGTCGATACTTGTCGGCAATGTGTTGTCCTTGGGAAGACGAGCATGCCAGGATTTCATGTTATCGCTGAAGCTGCTGTCGGTCCATTTGTGTTCCGCCTTCATCTCCAGACACTCGAGCGTTACACTCAAGCGTGTATCCTCGGGCCGGCACCCTGGATACAATGGAGTCATCCCGTCTACCTCCATTTGCGCCAGCTTGGCTTCAGGTTTGGCGTTGCCCGTGTCCTTCAGGAGAAGCTCTTGAACATGAGGGTCCCGCAGGGCCGACGTTAGCGGCGTCTGCTTGCTCTCGGCATCTCCACCACCATCTCCTCCGGCATCATCATCTCCTTCATCGGCCTCTCCTTCCTCATGATGAACACCATGTTCGGGAGACTCTTCGTCTTCTCGCCCGATGTCGGCCTCTTCTTCATGACCAACATTTGCCGCCGGCTCCTCGTTGAAGCCGAGCATGAAACCGCGCCTGAGCAGGTGTTCCTCCAGTTGTCCAGAATCAGGGTCGATCCACTGCCGGAGTCCGCATTTTCGACACGGACATCTTATCAGGGTCATGTTGTTCCTAACCATGTCGGCCTTCGCGTTCACCTTGTATCTAACCACTTGTCCTTCCCTCATATGGACGACCATGGTTGACTGCATCATACATATATAGAGCAAAAGAGAGTTAATTAGAACCACACACACCATGCACAAACACACATGCATGCATGATCGCCGGAAAATTTCGGCATGACCTATCCTAAAAGTAGGACATATGGCTAGTGCAAGAATTTGCCGAAATGGAAATGAATCAACATTTCGGCAAACATCCATGCACCACACGCCGGCACAAACCAACAACACAAATAAGCTTCTTCGCAAGCAAACATTCAACCACAACACAAAGCTCAACACATATAAACATCATCGTCTCGCCACCGCAAACCGTCCGGGAGCGCGATAATAATCTTCACCTACAAAACATCCATACACACAAAACATGCATCCAATAGTACTCAACCTCTCACAAATCTACCAACCATGGTGGAGCAAGAGGATGGGGTGGTTGACATAGGTATGCCTACCAGGCATGTCGAATAAGTACCCTAGGTCCACAAGAAAGCAAGAAGCCCATGGACTCGAAGCTTTGGAGGCCCAGAAGGTTGGAGGCTTTCGGGATTAGGAAAGTAGAGGTATTATAGGAAACTTATATCAATATAGGAAAATCCCAATGCGGCTCGACAGTTTGTAACTTGTACGACACGGAAAAGCCTCGGCTTCGCCTCCTATATAAAGGGGAAGCCGAGGGAGAAAGAAAGGATCAAAATCATTGTAACCCTAGCCACCGTAATATTGAGTTGAGCACCTTTGTTCGGCTGAACCTTTGAGATCTACTTGCCTTCTACTTCTTACAAAATCCTAAGTCTACAATACGTAGGCATTGACGAGTTAATCCCTCGTCAATTGGCGCCATCTGTCGGGATTGGAGGTTGCAAGGTTCTGATCTCGATGGAATCTTTAACATCATCATCAATGGTAAGCAACGCGATGGACGGGGGTAAATGAGTCCAACCTAATCTCACCGATTTTGTTCCTCACCCTCCCGCCCATTTGCATGCATATGCCGATCTGGAGGAGTCAACGAAGATGACTTTCGCGAGCTTCCTCTTCCTCTTCGGGAAAGAAGGATCGAACCGTCTTGCGGCACCGATTTTTTCGGGACCGTTGGCGGTCGAGCCTGATTACCCGGGATCGTCAACATCATCTGTCGAGTCAGGCGACGAGGAAGTTTCGCTGCCACGCTTCACCAAGCCCGCCGACGGCGGGGCACTCACTGATCTGTTCGGTGACATAACTTTCGGGTCGTTCGCAGGAACCGATCTATCTCAAGATAGCGATTCGGAAAGCTTCACCAACTTCGACTTCACCAACACCAACAAATCTACTGCTAGTAGGGAGGTCTTCCCCGATCTATACGACAGTGTCACCTACCCTGAATCTGACAAAAATACAACTGCAACATATCACCAGATCTGTGTAATCACAGGACCAGGTCGTGAAGCTGATGAAGATTCCGAGGCTTTTGATGATTTGGACAACCCTTACGTCGATCCCGCAGATCTTACGCGTGGAACAGGAAGCAAGTATATTGGAGCTGAGCCACGAGAAAAATTGCAGCTGTCGCAGGAAACATGGGAAAAGCTACAAGAGCCATGAACGGCACAGAGCCGATGACTACACAAGTTTCGGCGGCAGTGCTACAGGCATATCAATATAAACGTAGTCGTTCCAGGCGCGAGTTAGAAGAACTGCAACAAAAACTCGATGAAAGAAGGGCTACAGTAGATGCTTCTAGCGAGCGCAGAAACAACTTGAGTCAACACTCGAGAAACTCAGCAGACAATCAGAGAGATAGCCGCGGAAGAGCAAGATCTTGGTTGGCAGGCATACGGAAGGAGAACGGGATAACGATTCAAAACCTCGGCATGTCCTTCATGTCAATAGACACGAGAGGGCACATAATCCTGAAAACACCAGAGGTGGGATACATGGCGACACACGCATATCGATGGTGGCATCCAGGCCACCTCAAGGAGATCCTCGATCATCATTGTACCAGATGGCTATGGCAGGAGTCGGTGTTATGGGTGCGGCGATAGCAGGAAGAGAAATAGAACCACAACCTGAAAGTGCTCCACGCCGGAACAACCCAAGACAAAATAGTCCTCGATGTACTATGGCGGCAACGCGAGACGCTACAAGAGAAGGCAACGCGAGGAACACGGTAGCACAAGCTCGAGTTGCCAGAGCACGCGAGGAAAGAGGTCGAGAAAACAGAACTCGCGAAAGTCGTCAGACAGCGGAAGATAGCGATGAGGACTTGTGCAGACTCCCTTTCTTTACTCAAAGATTCGCAAAACTTGAGTGCCCACTAGTTTCAAGCTACCCGAAAATTATAAAAAGTTCGACGAACTTCAAGATCCAGAGGATTGGTTGGTCGACTACCTAGAGATAGTAAAGTTGATGGGTGGTACAAGAGCAACAGCTATGCAAAGCATCCAAGTCCATCTCAGTGGAGCCGCAAGATCATGGATGAGGAAGTTGCCAGAGGGATCCATAGATAGTTGGGAAACCTTCGAGGACCAGTTCGTGAAGAATTTTCGGTCTACTTGCAAAAAAAACAGCTTCAATAGAGCAACTAAGGACTTGCAAGCAGAAATCAGATGAATCGATGAGAACGTATATTCAGCGGTGGAGTATCATCAAAAACTCGGCTGAGCACGTGTCTGATGAAAGGGCAATCGACGCGTTTTTTGCTGGAATACAAAAAAGGGATCTAATCAAAGAGTTGGGGAGATCTAACCCAAGAACAGTATCAAAACTCATGGAAATAGCGAATCGGTGGGCTGATAGTGAGGACGTTGTTCACAATAAATGGTAGAGGTCACCTGAAGAAGATCGCAATAGAAACAGTAATCAGAACAGGCGACGTTTCCGCAACTTTGCGGAATATGACGGTCCCGGCCAAGTATCGGCTAGCTTCCGAGGAAACAATGGTGGAAATCATCGTGATGATTACATGAGCAATGAGCAGCGAAGTGACCACAGAGATGCACCAAGTTCTAGCAGAAAAATTAATCGACCCAGGTTTCCAAGGCCATACAACGTGTCACCCGATGAACTTCTGAACGGGCCGTGCCAGATGCACTTCTACGTTGACTCTGACGGAAGAAGACAATCAGGTCACCTCTAGAAGGATTGCCGCACTTTTCAAGCATTGCGAAGGGCGACGGGGAGCACACAAGCAGAGGCAATCAGGAGAGGATATACACAAGGGCTAAGGAGTGAGGTGCATGTACCATTGCCACCACCACCCGCAATTACCAGCGTGAACTAGCATCAGCTACAGATTGCGGGTCCTCCAAACACTAATGACGATTTCACCCCTACAAAGGGAGCGGTGTCGATGATCCAGAAGGGCAGATCGTCGAATAGGTCACAGAAACTGATTTCGCGGCAAGTAAATATGGCAGTGTTGGCACCCCCGCCAACCATCGAGTATCTGAATTGGTCGGGTCAACCGATCGGATTCTCCATAGAAGATCATCCACCACAAGTACCATGGCCAGGGCACTCATCGATGGTATTACTAGCAGTAATCGAAGGATACGACGTATCTCGTATATTCTTTGATGGAGGAAGCAGAATAAATCTTATTTATGTGGATACGTTAAGGAAGATGAACATCTCGCTGGCTAACTTGGCACCAAAAGACTCACGCTTTCATGGCATCACACCCGAGGAACCAACTTATCCTTTGGGGAAAATAGCACTCGACATGCAGTTCGAAACCAAAGAAAACTTCAGCAAGGAAAAACTCGAGTTTGAGGTGATAGATTGGCCGTCACAGTACCATGCACTCTTGGGACGACTCGCATATGCCAGATTAATGGCAGCGCCGCACTATACATATCTGCTGTGGAGGATCCTTGGACCTAAGGGCCCAATAACGGTTAAGGGAAGCTTTGCTCTGTCTGATAAGTGTGATAGGGATTTTCATGAACTTTCCGAGTCATTTGGCATGCAAGCTGAATATGAAGCATCTAAGCTAACCACCAACCATGACGTCTTACCAGACGGAGGTGGATCCTTGCAAGAGCAAGCTTTCGAAACCTCCAAGGACTCCAAGGAAGTTCAGATCCACCCGATGGATCCAAAAAAGACGACATCCATCGCCACCAACTTGGATAGCGCATAGGAAAGCACGCTCATCGAGTTCCTCCGTGAGCGCTGGGAAATCTTCGCATGGTGTCCAGCTGACATACCAGGAGTACCCAGGGAACTTGCCGACCACGCACTCAATCTGGATCCAAGAGCCAGACCAATTCGACAACGTTTGCGGCATTTCTCTGAGTTGAACCGCAAAGCTATGTTATCTGAAATCCATCGACTTGAAGAAGCTGGTTCCATCAAAGAACTAAAGACTGAAAGTGCATGGAGCCCCCATGTGTGGTTTTGGTAATTAATGACAATCCCTATGGACTAATGTTTTCATTGAGTTATATTTGTATGAGTTGTCCATAGGCAATGCTTGAACCATATGTTGGCTTCAAGATTGCAATAAGGAGCAAATGAAGAAGATCAAGTGTCAAGTATGTCTTGAAGATGAAGATGAAGTGAGCTCTCAAAGTTAACTTCAAGACATCAACGAAATGAAGTGCAAGTTCAAGATGAGCCAACTCAAAGAGATCATATGCTTGAAGCTTGCCATGAAGAAATGAAGTGCAAGTTCAAGATGAGCCATCTCGAAGAGATCCTTTGCTTGACTCTTGCCATCCATATGGTGATCATGGATATGTGAAGATGCGCCGAAGAAGAAGCTCTCCCATGGTGGATTGGGAGCAATCCATATGGTGATCATGGATATGTGAAGATGCGCCGAAGAAGAAGCTCTCCCATGGTGGATTATGGGGGAGCAATCCACAAGACTTCGTCAAGCAAGCACAATCAAGAAAGGCGTTCCATCTTGTTGCGGTCAAGATCGTCATCATCGAGCTCAAGTGGAATGCGCAAGTATAAGGTTTTCTCTTGATAGGGTTTCTTTCTCACCGGTCTCATAGTGTAGTTGGAGACCGGTTTATAGTTTAGTTGCCGTACTATCAAGAGGGCTCTCGAGTGAGTAACTCGATCGTATCCTTCGGAGAGCTCAAACCTTTGCATCCTTGCATCATCTTTCTTGGTTGTTATTTGGATCTTATCCATGTGATGTTTTAGAGCTTGTGCTTATTCTCATGACAAGCTCTAGTTCATCAAGAATGGTTTTTGCACGGGCAACTTGTTGCATTTTCAAGATTGGAGGTTTTACCGGTATGTCTTTTTTAGATAGGTCAAACCTTTCATCATTTGTTTCTATCCTCCCTTGCTTACTATGATGGTTCCCTGCATGATCTTGTAGAGCTTGTTACTAGCTTCGAAACGAGCCCAAGATCATCAAAATCGGAGTCCGGATGCTCAAGTTATGCTCATTCTCTTTTGTTGTTTCTGCAGTTTTCAGGGGGGCGGATATTCCGGCCCAAGTTGGGGCGGATTATCCGGCCCGGAATAACAAACAAAATATCCGGCCAAATATCCGGCCCCATCCGCCCAGGGGCGATTTTCGGGGGCCGGATTATCCGGCCCGGGGGCGGATTTTCCGGCCTGGGAGGTCCCAAACGGTCATATTTCGTTGGGAGGGGGTATATAAGACCCCCTTCTTCCTCCTTGGGCTGGTTGGTTCACTCTCTCTCTCCCCTCCATTGTTGTCCTTCAAAGCTTGCCCTAGTTCTTGATTCCTCCCATGATTCTTGCATATTCTTGAGGGAAAAGAGAGAGGAGATCTAGATCTACATCTTCACCAATCAAATCCCTCTCTTTGTGAGGGGAACCCACTAGATCTTGATCTTGGAGGATTTTGTGTTCTCCTCTTTGTTCTTCCTCTCTTATTCCCCCAATAGCTTTTGTAGCTTTGTTGGAATTTGAGAGAGAAGGACTTGAGCATCTTTGTGGTGTTCTTGCCATTGCATTTGGTGCATCGGTTTGAGTTCTCCACGGTGATTCGTGGTGGTGAAAGCAAGAAGGTTGTTACTCTTGGGTTCTTGGAACCCTAGACGGATTCTAGACCTTTGTGGTGATTTGTTGGGAGCCTCCAATTAAGTTGTGGATGTGTGCCCCAACCTTTGTGTAAGGCCCGGTTTCCGCCTCGAAGGAAATCCCTTAGTGGAACCGTGACCTAGGCCTTTGTGGCGAGGGTCACCGGAGATTTAGGTGAGGCGCCTTCGTGGCGTTCGGTGTGTGGTGTGAGTACCGCATCTTGGGGTGAGGCCTTTGTGGCGTTGGTGTGCATCGAGCAACCACACCTCAAGGTGAGCCTCTTGTGGCGTTCGGGAGCACTAAGCCACCGCACCTCTCCACCGGAGATTAGCACTCGCAAGAGTGTGAACTCCGGGATAAATCATCGTCTCCCGCGTGCCTCGGTTATCTCTATACCCGAGCTCTTTACTTATGCACTTTACCTTGTGATAGCCATCGTGCTTGAAGTTATATATATCTTGCTATCACATAAGTTGCTTGTCTTGCTTAGCATAAGTTGTTGGTGCACATAGGTGAACCATTGCTTAGAATAAGTTGTTGGTGCACATAGGTGAACCATAGTATATAGGCTTTGGGCTTGACAAAGTAAACGCTAGTTTTATTCCGCATTTGTTAAGCCCATCTCGTAAAAGTTTTAAACCGCCTATTCACCCCCTCTAGGCGACATCCGTGTCCTTTCAATTGGTATCAGAGCAAGGTCTCTCATTCTTAGGCTTCACCGCCTTGAGAGTAAAGATGTCGGTTAGGGGATTAGCGCACAATAACTTGTTTATATTTGATGGCACAAATTATGATCTATGGAAAATTTATGTGCTTAATATTTTGCGGGGTATTTCCCCGGACATGGAGCGATTTCTTGACATGGGTTTTTCTTCTCCTAAGGATCCTCAAAATTTATCTCTTGAGGAGGAGAAAAACTCTTGCCTCGATGCTCTTGCTTCTCATGTGTTTTCCATTGTTGTGAGCAATGTAGTTACTTCTTCAATCATGCCTTTTGGGAGCGCTCATGAATTATGGACAAAGCTTCAAGATAAATATGATGTGTCCAATATTATTGAGGATGATTGTATTGCTTCCACTTCCGGCCGTGATGAGTTCTCATCTTCATCCACTTCACCAAAGTGTGGCAAGACACAAGGTAATGATATGGTGAGTGGTGATGAAAATTGCAATGTTGATATTGAGCTTACTATTGATGATTCTTCATCTCTATCTCATTGCAATGCTTCATCTATGGACATAAACACATATAGCACTATAAATCATCTACATGCTTGTGTTGATAGTCCTTGCATATCATGTGTAAGTTGCTTGAATAAATCTCATGATGATATGCTTGATTTGTCTTGTGGCCATGATAAAAATGCTTCTATTTCCTCTAGTTGTTGTGTGACTAACAATGTAGAGGAAACCAAAGATTCTATTGGTCAAGACAAGATCTTGAAAGGAGCCTCAAGTAACTCCTCATCTTTATCTCACGGTTCTCATATATGCCTTATGGCCAAGAGTTCCACGGTATCTCCTACCGTGGAACCTAATATTCCTCGTGGTGATAAGGATGAGGATGAATATGAAGAAGAGGATTGGGTTGTCTCTCTACGCGATAAGGGTAAGAGTGTATTCAAGGTTATTTGCAAAGATAAAATTGCTAGCTCTCACTTCTTTGAAATCTTGACTACCGCTATTGAGAGCCAAAAACTTATTTGGATGCATGAGAACACCATTGATAAAATGGGTGCTCTTGAACGAGAGTATGCCAATGATGTAGCATCCTTAAAGAATGATCTTGAAGAAGAACAAGATACCGTAGCCTCTCTTGAGGAGCAACTTGAAACCCTTGAGGTGTCTCAAAATGAAATATTTGCTAAACTCACTAAAGAAAGAGACCATGCTAAAGCTAAATTAAAATTGCTTAAAAATGAAAAGTCCAAAGTTGGTGTTGGTCATGATAAACTTGTTAAGGATCTAGATGATCTAGACAAGGCCCACAAGGCCTTGGAGAGCGAACACTCTATCCTCACCAAGTCATATGATACGTCTCCAACGTATCGATAATTTCTTATGTTCCATGCTACTTTATTGATGATACCTACATGTTTTATGCACATTATATGTCATATTTATGCATTTCTGAACTAACCTATTAACAAGATGCCGAAGAGCCGTTGTTTTTGCTGTTTTTGGTTTCAGAAATCCTAGTAAGGAAATATTCTCGGAATTGGACGAAACTTTCGCCCAGGGTCCTATTTTTGCACGAAGCTTCGAAGACCGAAGAGATAACGAAGTGGGGCCACGAGGCAGCCAGAGGCTAGGGCGCGCGGCCCAAGCCCGGCGCGCCGCCCCCTGGGCCCTCGTGTGGCCCCCGCGTTGACCTTCCGCCTAAAGCCTCCGTCGCGAAAGCCCCACGGAGAGCCACGATACGGAAAACCTTCCAGAGACGCCGCCGCCGAATCCCATCTCGGGGATTCGGAGATCGCCTCCGGCACCCTGCCGAGAGGGGATTCATCTCCGGAGGACTCTACACCGCCATGGTCGCCTCCGGAGTGATGAGTGAGTAGTTCACCCCTGGACCATGGGTCCATAGCAGTAGCTAGATGGTCGTCTTCTCCTTGTTGTGCTTCATTGTTGGATCTTGTGAGCTGCCTAACATGATCAAGATCATCTATCTGTAATTCTATATGTTGTGTTTGTCGGGATCCGATGGATAGAGAGTACTATGATTATGGTGATTATCAATCTATTGTTTATGTGTTGTTTATGATCTTGCATGCTCTCCGTTACTAGTAGAGGCTCTGGCCAAGTTTTTACTCTTAACTCCAAGAGGGAGTATTTATGCTCGATAGTGTGTTCATGCCTCCATTGAATCTGGGACAGTGACAGAAAGTTCTAAGGTTGTGGATGTGCTGTTGCCACTAGGGATAAAACATTGATGCTATGTCTAAGGATGTAGTTGTTGATTACATTACGCACCATACTTAATGCAATTGTCTGTTGCTTTGCAACTTAATACTGGAGGGGGTTCGGATGATAACCTGAAGGTGGACTTTTTAGGCATAGATGCAGTTGGATGGCGGTCTATGTACTTTGTCGTAATGCCCAATTAAATCTCACTATATTTATCATATCATGTATATGCATTGTTATGCCTTTCTCTATTTGTCAATTGCCCGACTGTAATTTGTTCACCCAACATGCTTTATCTTATGGGAGAGACACCTCTAGTGAACTGTGGACCCCGGTCCTATTCTTTACATAGCATACAATCTACTGCAATTGTGTTTATTGTTTTCTTTGCAAACATCTTCCACTCGATACGTTTAATCCTTTGTTACAGCAAGCCGGTGAGATTGACAACCTCACTTTCGTTGGGGCAAAGTACTTTGGTTTTGTTGTGCAGATTCCACGTTGGCGCGGAATCCCTGGTGTTGCGCCGCATCACATTTGCGACCATCAACCTTCAACGTGCTTCTTGGCTCCTACTGGTTCGATTAAACCTTGGTTTCATACTGAGGGAAACTTGCTTCTATACGCATCATACCTTCCACTTGGGGTTCCCAACGGACGTGTGCATCTACGCGTATCAAGCTAAATTTCTGGCGCCGTTGCCGGGAGATCAAGACACGCTGCAAGGGGAGTCTCCACTTCTCAATCTCTTTACTTTGTTTTTGTCTTGCTTTATTTTATTTACTACTTTGTTTGCTGCACCTAAACAAAACACAAAAAAATTAGTTGCTAGTTTTACTTTATTTATTGTCTTGCTCTCTATATCAAAAACACAAAAAAATTAGTTACTTGCATTTACTTTATCTAGTTTGTTTATTTTACTGCTACTAAAATGAGTAATCCTGAAGTTGAAGTTCGTTCTTTTAAGCAACAGGGTGGAGAAAGTTTTAAAGATGCTTGGTATAGAATTAGTAATGCTCATCAAAGGTGCATTAAGAAACACTCCACCACTATCCTTCTTAGGAACTTTTATGTTGGTTTATCTAGTTGGAATAGATATGTTCTTGATACTCTTTCGGGAGGTAATTTCCTAGGTACTCCCGCTTTAGAAGCTAGTTGCATCATTGAGAGTCTAGTTGGAATACCACCTGTTAATGAAGTTAAAATTGAAATCTCTCTTGAGGATGTTATGAAAAAATTGGAAACCATAGAGAAAAATTTTCCAAGTATTGAAACTAAATTGGAAATGTTATTGGATAAAACTGATGAACTTGATAAATCCCTAGGAGGAATTGATGAAAGAATTAGTGTCCTAGGAACTTGTGTTATCCATGATAATCAAACCAATAGGATTGATGAACTTGAAAAAGCTATGGGAACCTTGGGTTCAACCTTTTCTTCTCTCAAGTATAATGAGAAAGCTTATGTGGGTAAAGAGCAAAAATTCATGTACGCCTCTAAAGTGCCTAAACAAAAGAATTATTATAGGCCTAAAATTTCTAAAACCCCTAGCACCACCATAGAGAATTTAGATAATGGAGCACCTAAAGTACCCTCTGCAACAAGTTGTGTTTGCATGAAAAATAATGTTGATGCTTCATCTCTCTTACTTGATTTGCACTTTCTGCGCCTAGCTGAAAGGCGTTAAAGAAAAGCGCTTATGGGAGACAACCCATGTTTTTACCTACAGCAATTTTTTGTTTTGTTGAGTCTTGGAAGTTGTTTACTACTGTAGCAACCTCTCCTTATCATGTTTTTGTGCCAAGTAAAGTTTCTATGTCAAAGTTGATGTTATATTTAGGATCGCTGCGCAGAAACAGCATTGCTGTCTGTCACGAATCTGGGCACAGTTCTCTGTAGAAAATTCTAAAAAATCTGCCAATTTGAGCGTGATCCTCAGATATGTACGCAACTTTCATTAGTTTTGAGTTTTTCCATTTGAGCAAGTCTAGTGCCAGCTTTAAATTCGTCTTTACGGACTGTTCTGTTTTTGACAGATTCTGCCTTTTATTTCGCATTGCCTCTTTTGCTATGTTGGATTTATTTCTTTGATCCATTAATGTCCAGTAGCATTATGCAATGTCCAGAAGTGAAAATAATGATTGTGTCACCTCTGAATGTGTGAATTATTAATTGTGCACTAACCCTCTAATGAGTTTGCTTGAAGTTTGGTGTGAAGGAAGTTTTCAAGGGTCAAGAGAGGAGAATGATATACTATGATCAAGAGGAGTGAAAGCTCTAAGCTTGGGGATGCCCCGTGGTTCACCCCTGCATATTTTAAGAAGACTCAAGCGTCTAAGCTTGGGGATGCCCAAGGCATCCCCTTCTTCATCGACAACATCATCAGGTTCCTCCCCTGAAACTATATTTTTATTCAGTCACATCTTGTGTTCTTTACTTGGAGCGTCGGTTTGTTTTTGTTTTTGTTTTTGTTTGAATAAAATGGATCCTAGCATTCACTTTGTGGGAGAGAGACACGCTCCGCTATTGCATATGGACACATGTGTCCTTAGGCTTTACTCATAATGTTCATGGCGAAGTTTCTCCTTCGTTAAATTGTTATATGGTTGGAATTGGAAAATGCTACATGTAGTAATTCTAAAATGTCTTGGATAATGTGATACTTGGCAATTGTTGTTCTCATGTTTAAGCTCTTGCATCATATGCTTTGCACCCATTAATGAAGAAATACATAGAGCTTGCTAAAATTTGATTTGCATATTTGGTTTCTCTAAGGTCTAGATAATATCTAGTATTGAGTTTTGAACAACAAGGAAGACGGTGTAGAGTCTTATAATGTTTACAATATGTCTTTTATGTGAGTTTTGCTGCACCGGTTCATCCTTGAGTTTGCTTCAAATAACCTTGCTAGCCTAAACCTTGTATCGAGAGGGAATACTTCTCATGCATCCAAAATCCTTGAGCCAACTACTATGCCATTTGTGTCCACCATACCTACCTACTACATGGTATTTCTCCGCCATTCCAAAGTAAATTGCTTGAGTGCTACCTTTAAAATTCCATCATTCACCTTTGCAATATATAGCTCATGGGACAAAATAGCCTTAAAAACTATCGTAGTATTGAATATGTACTTATGCACTTTATATTTTATTAAGTTGCTTGTTGTGCGATAACCATGCTTCTGGGGAACGCCATCAATTACTCTTTATTGAATATCATGTGAGTTGCTATGCATGTCCGTCTTGTCTGAAGGATCTATCATTTTAGTGGTTGGAGCATGCAAAATTGTTAGAGAAGAACATTGGGCCGCTAACTAAAGCCATGAATCATGGTTGAAGTTTCAGTTTTGGACATATATCCTCAATCTCATATGAGAATAATAATCATTGCTACATGCTTATGCATTTAAGAGGAGTCCATTATCTGTTGTCCATGTTGTCCCGGTATGGATGTCTAAGTTGAGAATAATCAAAAGCGAGAAATCCAAAATGCGAGCATTCTCCTTAGACCTTTGTACAGGCGGCATGGAGGTACCCCTTTGTGACACTTGGTTGAAACATGGCATGCAAAGATCCGGTAGTCCAAGCTAAGTAGGACGAGGTGCGGACACTATTAGTATACTATGCATGAGGCTTGCAACTTTTAAGATATAATTTACATAACTCATATGCTTTATTACTACCGTTGACAAAATTGTTTCATGTTTTCAAAATAAAAGCTCTAGCACAAATATAGCAATCGATGCTTTCCTCTTTGAAGGACCTTTCTTTTACTTTTATTGTTGAGTCAGTTTACCTATCTCCTTCCACCTTAAGAAGCAAACACTTGTGTGAACTGTGCATTGATTCCTACATACTTGCATATTGCACTTATTATATTACTTTATGTTGACAATATCCATGAGATATACATGTTATAAGTTGAAAGCAACCGCTGAAACTTAATCTTCCTTTGTGTTGCTTCAACACCTTTACTTTGATTTATTGCTTTATGAGTTAACTCTTATGCAAGACTTATTGATGCTTGTCTTGAAGTACTATTCATGAAAAGTCTTTGCTATATGATTCACTTGTTTACTCATGTCATTACCTTTGCTTTGATCGCTGCATTCATTACATATGTTTACAAATAGTATGATCAAGATTATGATGGCATGTCACTTCAGAAATTATCTTTGTTATCGTTTTACCTGCTCGGGACGAGCAGAACTAAGCTTGGGGATGCTGATACGTCTCCAACGTATCGATAATTTCTTATGTTCCATGCTACTTTATTGATGATACCTACATGTTTTATGCACATTATATGTCATATTTATGCATTTTCTGGAACTAACCTATTAACAAGATGCCGAAGAGCCAGTTGTTGTTTCTGCTGTTTTTGGTTTCAGAAATCCTAGTAAGGAAATATTCTCGGAATTGGACGAAACTTTCGCCCAGGGTCCTATTTTTGCACGAAGCTTCCAGAAGACCGAAGAGATAACGAAGTGGGGCCACGAGGCAGCCAGAGGCTAGGGCGGCGCGGCCCAAGCCCTAGCCGCGCCGACCTGCCCCCTGGGCCCCTCGTGTGGCCCCCGCGTTGACCTTCCGCCTACTTAAAGCCTCCGTCGCGAAACCCCCGGTACGGAGAGCCACGATACGGAAAACCTTCCGGAGACGCCGCCGCCGCGAATCCCATCTCGGGGATTCGGGAGATCGCCTCCGGCACCCTGCGGAGAGGGGATTCATCTCCGGAGGACTCTACACCGCCATGGTCGCCTCCGGAGTGATGAGTGAGTAGTTCACCCTGGACCATGGGTCCATAGCAGTAGCTAGATGGTCGTCTTCTCCTTGTTGTGCTTCATTGTTGGATCTTGTGAGCTGCCTAACATGATCAAGATCATCTATCTGTAATTCTATATGTTGTGTTTGTCGGGATCCGATGGATAGAGAGTACTATGATTATGGTGATTATCAATCTATTGTTTATGTGTTGTTTATGATCTTGCATGCTCTCCGTTACTAGTAGAGGCTCTGGCCAAGTTTTTACTCTTAACTCCAAGAGGGAGTATTTATGCTCGATAGTGGGTTCATGCCTCCATTGAATCTGGGACAGTGACAGAAAGTTCTAAGGTTGTGGATGTGCTGTTGCCACTAGGGATAAAACATTGATGCTATGTCTAAGGATGTAGTTGTTGATTACATTACGCACCATACTTAATGCAATTGTCTGTTGCTTTGCAACTTAATACTGGAGGGGTTCGGATGATAACCTGAAGGTGGACTTTTTAGGCATAGATGCAGTTGGATGGCGGTCTATGTACTTTGTCGTAATGCCCAATTAAATCTCACTATATTTATCATATCATGTATATGCATTGTTATGCCTTTCTCTATTTGTCAATTGCCCGACTGTAATTTGTTCACCCAACATGCTTTATCTTATGGGAGAGACACCTCTAGTGAACTGTGGACCCGGTCCTATTCTTTACATAGCATACAATCTACTGCAATTGTGTTTACTGTTTTCTTTGCAAACATCTTCCACTCGATACGTTTAATCCTTTGTTACAGCAAGCCGGTGAGATTGACAACCTCACTGTTTCGTTGGGGCAAAGTACTTTGGTTTTGTTGTGCAGATTCCACGTTGGCGCAGGAATCCCTGGTGTTGCGCCGCATCACATTTCGCGACCATCAACCTTCAACGTGCTTCTTGGCTCCTACTGGTTCGATTAAACCTTGGTTTCATACTGAGGGAAACTTGCTTCTATACGCATCATACCTTCCACTTGGGGTTCCCAACGGACGTGTGCATCTACGCGTATCAATGAGCAACTACAAGCTTCATATTTAAAAGAGCATGCTATGTTACCCTCTCTTCTTGATATGTCTTGTGATGATGCTTGTGCTACTAACTCTACTTCTTGTGAAGCATCTATCTTGAAGGAGAATGTTGAGCTAAGGGCTCAACTTGATTTGCTAACTTGCAATTATGGGAAATTGGAAGAAAATCATGGAAAGCTTTCTAGCTCCCATGAGGATCTTCTAGCCTCTCATGATAGGCTAAAGTTAGCTCATGAGGCTATCATATCTAAGGCAACACCTTGTGAGCCTCATGTGGATACTAGCACTACTACTCAAAATGCTATATTGCCATGTGCTAGTCCTAGTAATTCATCCACTCATAGTATTGCTAAATCTTGTGATGAATTATCTTCCTTGCCTTGTTGCTCTAACAATGAAGGTTCTACTTCCTCTAGTACTTGTGTTGTTACTAACCATGTAGAGGAAATCAAAGAGCTCAAGGCCCAAGTCACTTCTTTGAAGAACGACTTGGTAAAGAGTCATGAAGGGAAATGCAAACTTGACACGATGTTAAGTGTGCAACAATCCCCCAATGACAAGAGTGGACTTGGATTCAAATCCAACAACAAGAACAAGTCCAAGAACAACAACAACAAGAAGAAGGGCCAAGTACAAGTCAAAGACCCGGCCAAGATTGTTTGCTTCAAGTGCAAAATTGAAGGGCACCATGTTAGATCTTGCCCTTTGAAGAAGAAGCAAAAAGGGAAGCGGCCTCAAGTTCAAACTCATATTCAACCTCAAGTTGAAGAAATGCCACTTCCCAAGAAGAAACAAGCCAATGCTCCCATTGTGGAGAAATCTAGTGAGAAGAAGGAGAAGAAAAGAACTTGCTACATATGTCGTGAGAAGGGCCACATCTCCTCCTTTTGCACTATTGGTACCTCATCCAACTCTATCACCATTGATGATGTTTATTCTCTTCGTAAGGATGAGGGTGGCAATGTGTTTGCCAAATATGTTGGTGCTCAAAGTGGTGTCAAGAAAAGAACCATTTGGGTTGCCAAGCCTATTGTAACTAACCTCTTAGGACCCAACTTAGTTGGGGACCAACAATCCAAAACTTGATCAATAGGTGATTGTTGGAGGGCATTGGAGACTTGGCTACATCATGAAGAATTAAGGGATCTTCATCATTTATATTATCTCAAGCCAAGTCTTTTGGTTATCTTGCTTCTATCATATATTCAATGTTCCTCCTTGCGGTAACATGTGCTCAACTCATTTATATTGAAAGTTACTCGCCCCTTTGCATGTGTTAGTTTTGTTCCTAACATGTGTTTGTATATGTTGTGCTTCCTACTTGCTTTTCTTGAGAAATCAAGTCTATGTATGTTGGGTTGCACACCATGTATTTGTGTTTGTGTTGGAGCCTCTTTGCATCTTGTTGTATCTTATATGGCTCTTATGAGCGATTAATGGACTATCCCATTTTGGGGGAGTGATATTCCTTTGGGAATTTCACAATCCTAACAATGTGTGTACATGAGGAATATCACTTAGAATTGATATTGCAAGATTATCTAGTCTCTATGTGGTATGTCATCTTCATGAGAAATTCAAATTCTAATGTCCATTAATATCTCTAGTTGGATCTTATTTGCCTCTTGTGAAAATAAATTCCTTATCACATTATGGGGGAGTAATAAGCTTTGTGCATATTACAAGCCTAGAAAATGTGAACATTTGAGGTTGTGTCACATAGAATTGATATTGTAAATTATCTCTCTCCTATGTGGCATGTTTGCTCAAACAAGCTCCAATTTGCTTAAATGGCTTCATTGCTAATATCTTTGTGGATCTTATTTGTGAAAGTTTTTCTTGGCATGGTTTTTCACAATGTGTCCCTCAATACATTTTTGGAAAACCATGTGCTTCAAGTCATACTATTAATTGCTTTGCATGTTGGTATGAATACTATTAATTGCTTTGCATGTTGGTATGAATACTATTAATTGCTTTGCATGTTGGTATGAATACTATTAATTGCTTTGCATGTTGGTATGACTAATTGAAGCTATCAAGAAACTCTCTTTGCATGATGGTTAAATCTTATCTTTTACCATATGCTTTATTTGTTGTAAATATGATCTTACGTATACTTACAAACTACCACCGGGAAATATTTCCTAATACCTCTTGTCCTAGGACAATTGGCAATCTATTATGAGGTAGAAATTTATTGATCATATTTACATTGGCTCTTGTGTTTAAATTGTCTTATTTATTGCCATGAATTTGTTGTGCTTTGACTCCCATGTGTCTTCCTTGCATCTTATGGATCTAATTTGTCTATTCAAACTTTCTTAGCATTTTAGTAGATATAGGTAGCGTGATGATCCTAGTTTTGTGCATTTTGTATTCATATGCAAAATCCTAGATAATGCACTAATCTTGGGGGAGCTCTCCTATATTTGTTAGAATGCTTAACATCTCTTGATCATTATCAAAAATTTGGTTTTGGGAGACATAAATTTTCTTTTTGGTACTTTATGCCATCATAAAAAGTTTCGAGGGTTTGGTTTATTTGTTGGAACCTTGCTCTCTTGGGAGTTGGTTATCTCATTCATTTGTGTTTAGGTTTAATTAGCTTCTTATAATGAGATAAGTCTTTGGAGTCAATCTTGTGTTGATTTGATTCTTTGATATAATTTGGACAACCATTGTCTCTTGATTTATTTGGTGTTTTGTCCAAATTGTATCTTCCTTTGGTTCTTGAAAGTATTGTGCATGCATATTTAATATATGTATATCTTATGGCATGTGTTACTTTCTTTGATCCAATATATAGGGTAAACTCCATCAAATCCTAATTTGGCTAAGATGTGCATGAAATTCAATTTCATATCTATATGCACATAGTATTGTGGAGTTTGTCCTATATGTTGTAGTGTGTCTAACTACTTCGGACCCAATTAGTTTGGGGACCATTTTGTACTTACCTTTGTGTTAGGTACAATGGATATGCATTGGATGCTTGTCTCACTCTTGGGAAGAAGTGGTGACTCAATGGTAACTTGAGGCAAGCTAGGATGGACAATGAACACATATCTACTACATCCACACCAATGCTATCTCGGTAACAAGTATCTTCTCATGCATATTTTTCTAGCATCCAACCATGTGGTTGCATCTTGGCATGAATCTCTTGATTTGCAAATATTGTGCTTCTTGCAAAAGTCTTAATGAAACCTCTTTATTGTGAATGTGAGTAATTTGAGATGAGTGCATTTGTTGGGAAGTATATTAAATCATGCTCATGATTCATCCATCCCAACTATGCCTATCTAGCAATTTTATTGCATATCAATTCCTCAAGGCTCTCACGTGTGCAATATAGATGAAAGTGCAAATTTAGTTATTTCTTTTGGTATCCTCGTTTGTGATACTTGTTGCCTATCTCAATGCATCCCAACTATCTTCTATCCCTTGTTGATATTTGTGATGTATTTTAGATGTTTGTGGTTGAAGTTCATGAATGTACAATAAGATAAAATTGAGCCTTTGGCCATGCTATTAAGCAAAAATTCTTATTGGTATATTGCATGACTTCATTTTGGGATATCATACTATATTTCTTGAGTATCTATTTTGTGTGTACATGTTTCTTTGTGGATAAACATCTTAGTGATTTTGTCCACTTAGTGAAACTTATACACATAAGAGATGATACATCTCCATTTGATATCTTATTTATTTGTTGCATGTTGATTGGTCATGCTAAGCAATATAATTCATTGAAGACTATGATGATGCTATTTTCTCATCCTTGTAATAGTCCTATAATATGCTTTGTCATGCCTTTCACATATCCTCTTGGTTGAGCCTTTTATTATGGTGCCTCTTACTTGTTGCTCAACCATTTGTTTGTTGCAAGTGTTAAGCTTAATTTTCTATCTATGATCTATTGCAAATGTTTGTGTTTTAAATGGTAATGAGGGAGTGAGGATTCCATGTTATGCATATTGTATTCAAATGCAACATTTTAATTTATACATGTACCTTGGGGAGCTTCCTCATTTTATTTAAGGCACTATTTTGTGGTGATCATTAGAGTTTGATTCACTTGGTATCTTTTGTTTTGAATGATATTATGGGAGTGATGATTCCATGTTTGTGCACTTTATACTCCAATGCAAATTGTCTAGTTTTGTGCACAAACCTTGGGGAGCTTCCTCATATTATTTAGAGCAATCTTCTTGATCTTATCATAATATCTATCTTTCTTTTGGTATCTTCTTTGTGGTTCATTTGGTTGCTTGCTTCATTTGTTGAAGCTTCTTGACTTTGTTATCTTTTTGCAATCTTTGATCCTATCTATGGTGTGATTCCTTCCGAATATTCGTTATTGGATACGTGCATTTGATTCCACTCAAATTATGAGAAATGCACACGCTATGGAGGAACTCTCACTATATTGGCCTTCTAAATTTTTCACCCATTTCGGCAATTGGTGCCAATGGGGGAGAAGTTTGGAGGGTTTAAGGGAATTTGGTTATGTCTTTGCTTTGTGCTTAAGCATGTGCCTTTATTGCATTGCATCTTGTTGCTTTGCATAGTTGAATATTTAGAGGAAACTCCACTAGGCTTTGAATGCCAATATATGCAATGAAAGTCAAGTTCATTCACACATGCATATATTATGGGGGAGTTTGCTCTATATATTCAACTTGTTTGTTACTTAAATTCCTTATATAAACCCTCTCAAAGAGATTGTCATCAATTACCAAAATGGGGGAGATTGAAAGTGCATGGAGCCCCCATGTGTGGTTTTGGTAATTAATGACAACTTCAAGACATCAACGAAATGAAGTGCAAGTTCAAGATGAGCCAACTCAAAGAGATCATATGCTTGAAGCTTGCCATGAAGAAATGAAGTGCAAGTTCAAGATGAGCCATCTCGAAGAGATCCTTTGCTTGACTCTTGCCATCCATATGGTGATCATGGATATGTAAATATGCGCCGAAGAAGAAGCTCTCCCATTGTGGATTATGGGGCAGCAATCCATATGGTGATCATGGATATGTGAAGATGCGTGGAACAAGAAGCTCTCCCATGGTGGATTATGGGGGAGCAATCCACAAGATTTCATCAAGCAAACACAATCAAGAAAGGCGTTCCATCTTGTTGCGTTCAAGATCGTCATCATCGAGCTCAAGTGGAATGCGCAAGTATAAGGTTTGCTCTTGATAGGGTTTCTTTCTCACCGGTCTCATAGTGTAGTTGGAGACCGGTTTATAGTTTAGTTGCCGTACTATCAAGAGGGCTCTCGAGTGAGTAACTCGATCGTATCCTTCGGAGAGCTCAAACATTTGCATCCTTGCATCATCTTTCTTGGTTGTTATTTGGATCTTATCCATGTGATATTTTAGAGCTTGTGCTTATTCTCATGACAAGCTCTAGTTCATCAAGAATGGTTTTTGCACGGGCAACTTGTTGCATTTTCATGGTTGGAGGTTTTACCGGTTTGTCTTTCATAGATAGGTCAAATCTTTTATCATTTGTTTCTATCCTCCCTTGCTGGACTATGATGGTTCCCTGCATGATCTTGTAGAGCTTGTTACTAGCTTCGAAACGAGCCCAAGATCATCAAAATCGGAGTCCGGATGCTCAAGTTATGCTCATTCTCGTTTTGTTGTTTCTGCTAGATTTCAGGGCGGATAATCCGGCCCAAGGAAATCCCGGAATATCCGGCCAAATATCCGGCCCCGTCCAGGGGCGATTTTCGGGGGCCGGATTATCCGGCCCGGGGGCGGATTTTCCGGCCTGGGAGGTCCCAAACGGTCATATTTCGTTGGGAGGGGGTATATAAGACCCCCTTCTTCCTCCTTGGGCTGGTTGGTTCACTCTCTCTCTCTCCCCTCCATTGTTGTCCTTCAAAGCTTGCCCTAGTTCTTGATTCCTCCCATGATTCTTGCATATTCTTGAGGGAAAAGAGAGAGGAGATCTAGATCTACATCTTCACCAATCAAATCCCTCTCTTTGTGAGGGGAACCCACTAGATCTTGATCTTGGAGGATTTTGTGTTCTCCTCTTTGTTCTTCCTCTCTTATTCCCCCAATAGCTTTTGTAGCTTTGTTGGAATTTGAGAGAGAAGGACTTGAGCATCTTTGTGGTGTTCTTGCCATTGCATTTGGTGCATCGGTTTGAGTTCTCCACGGTGATTCGTGGTGGTGAAAGCAAGAAGGTTGTTACTCTTGGGTTCTTGGAACCCTAGACGGATTCTAGACCTTTGTGGTGATTTGTTGGGAGCCTCCAATTAAGTTGTGGATGTGTGCCCCAACCTTTGTGTAAGGCCCGGTTTCCGCCTCGAAGGAAATCCCTTAGTGGAACCGTGACCTAGGCCTTTGTGGCGAGGGTCACCGGAGATTTAGGTGAGGCGCCTTCGTGGCGTTCGGTGTGTGGTGTGAGTACCGCATCTTGGGGTGAGGCCTTTGTGGCGTTGGTGTGCATCGAGCAACCACACCTCAAGGTGAGCCTCTTGTGGCGTTCGGGAGCACTAAGCCACCGCACCTCTCCACCGGAGATTAGCACTCGCAAGAGTGTGAACTTCGGGATAAATCATCGTCTCCCGCGTGCCTCGGTTATCTCTATACCCGAGCTCTTTACTTATGCACTTTACCTTGTGATAGCCATCGTGCTTGAAGTTATATATATCTTGCTATCACATAAGTTGCTTGTCTTGCTTAGCATAAGTTGTTGGTGCACATAGGTGAACCATTGCTTAGAATAAGTTGTTGGTGCACATAGGTGAACCATAGTATATAGGCTTTGGGCTTGACAAAGTAAACGCTAGTTTTATTCCGCATTTATTAAGTCCATCTCGTAAAAGTTTTAAATCGCCTATTCACCCCCTCTAGGCGACATCCGTGTCCTTTCAAAGACTGGTGCCACTTGGGTCGCCAACCCAGTGCTAGTCCCGAATAAAAACACTGAATTTCTTGGCATGTGCCTAGATTTCACGTGTCTCAACAAACATTGTTCAAAGGATCACTTTGCCCTTCCAAGGATCGATCAAATTATCGACCCCACGGCAGGTTGCGAACGTCTTTCTTTCCTGGATGCGTATTCTGGTTACAATCAGATCCGTCTAAAATAAGAAGATGAAGTCAAGATAGCTTTTATGAGCCCTTATGGCGTGTTCTGCTACAGAACAATGCCCTTCGAGTTAAAGAACGCAGGAGCTACGTACCAGAGGATGATGCAGAAGTGCCTTGCTATGAAAATCGACAAGAACTTCAAAGTATACATCGACGACGTTGTCATCACAACAAAACAAGGGTTACCCTCATCGGTGATCTTCGGGAAACCTTTGACAATCTCAACAAATTCCGCCTCAAGCTGAACCAGACAAAATGTTCCTTTGGCGTTCCTGCGGGGGAACTCCTCGGATACTTGGTGCCAGTCAAAGGAATCGAGGCCAATCCAGAGAAAATACAAGCTATTCTAACAATGAGAAAACCAACGAAACTCAAGGAGATACAGGAGCTAACTGGGTGAGTCGCAGCTTTAAGCATATTCGTCGCAAGGTTGGGAGAAAAAGCGTTGACTTTCTACGCGCTTATAAAGCAAGGGGAAAAGTTCGAGTGGAATGAGGAAGCAGATAAGGCTTTTGAGCACTTGAAGCGTACAATTTCGACACCACCATTACTGGTGGCACCACAAGAAAAAGAACCTCTGCTATTGTACATTGCGGCCACACCTCAGGTGGTCAGCACAGTTCTCGTGGTGGAATGGGAAGAAGAAGGAAAAATTCATGGAGTCCAGTGACCAGTATATTTCCTTAGCGAAGTCTTATCACCATCCAAGCAGCGCTACCCGCATTATCAGAAACTGGCATATGGAGTTCTCATGTCAGCAAGAAAGCTAGGGCATTATTTTTCGGCACATTCGATAATAGTGGTAAATGAGGCGCTTCTCTCAAACATTTTGAACAATCCATAAGCTACCGGACGTGTCTCCCTTCGGGGAATTGAACTTTCCCCTTGGGACATCACATATGAAAAAAGAAAAGCAATCAAGTCGCAAATTCTGCCGGACTTTGTCGCAGAGTGGATGGAACTCCAAAACACAAGACCTCCAGATCTGTCGAGTACTTGGCATATGAACTTCGATGGGTCCAAACGAGTAGAAGGAGGTGGAGCAGGCGTGATACTTGTTTCGCTGCAAGGCGACAAGATGAAGTGCATACTGCGGATGACTTTCCCCAACGCATCAAACAATGAAGCATAATATGAAGCTCTTATCCATGGGATGAAGATGGCAAAAGCATGTGGCGCCACTCACCTCAAAATCTTTGGTGATTCTCAGTTGGTTGCACACCATGTGATGAAGAAGTGTGATGAAGTCAATGACAGCATGATAGCATACATAGATGTGTACAATGAACTTGAGAAAACCTTCGATGGTTGCGAAGTAAATCATGTGAGCTGACTTAGCAATGACGAAGCCGACATTTTAGCAAACATCGGGTAACAATGTCTGCCCATACCACCTGGAGTTTTTTTGGATGAAATTAGCGAGAGATCAACCAAGTCGAAGAAAACGTCAGCGCTGAGGCAGCCGAAAAAAGGATAAACCCAAGAAAGCCCCGAGGGCTATAGCAGCCCCAGTACCACATATTTCGGATGAAGAGGAAGAACCAGAGGAGGTCATGATGATACAAATCCCTTGAATGCAAACATACTTGGCATATATCACGAAGAAAGAAATACCCGAAGATCCAGTGAAAGCACGAAGATTTATTCGGCGATCTAAGGCATTTACAGTGGTTAAGGACAATTATACAAACAAAGCATATCGGGTGTACTGCAGAGGTGTGTTACACCCGAAGAAGGACGAGTCATATTAAAGGACATACATGAGGGGATATGTGGCCATCACCCAAGCAGGCGAGCAATTGCAGCCAAGGCTTTTAGAGCTAGATTTTACTGGTTAGCAGCCATAGAGGATGCGAAGAAAATCGTGCGCACTTGTGAAGCTTGCCAAAGATTCTCTTATAAACCTCACTCTCCAGCAGCAGAATTAAAGCCAATACCTTTGGCATGGCCTTTTGCTCAATGGGGATTAGATATGGTGGGAAAACTGCATAAGTTTTGGCCAGGAGGACACGTCTATCTGCTCGTAGCAGTCGACAGGTTCACCAAAGTGGAGGAGGAAAGAGAATTGTGGTTTTTAGTACCCTCTACAAGTTGGAGTGGCTTCCCTCACAAATATGTCAACCAAAATAGGTTTAGAGCTATCAACAATGGAGGAAAGTATTACCAAAATGGAGTGGGAGAGAGAAGCAACACGAGCTGGTTGAAGGAGACAAGAATGAAATTGTGGTGGGGTGGAAAAGAAGAGGGAAAAGCTGCCTAAAGCCCTAGATCTAATGTGGACATTATGTGGCGCATATGCTAATATGCACCACAGAAACTTGGACTTCTGTGGCGCATATTGGCAAATGCGCCACAGAAACATGGCCTTGTGAAGTCAGTGGTGGTCCCCCACAGGCTATTCTGTGGCGCATGTTGATACATGCGCCACAGAAGTTTGAATTTATATGGCGCATGTTGATAAATGCGCCACAGAATATCCTTCGCCCATGTGCAATGGTGGACCCTGTGTGGGCCACGCAAAGTTTCTGTGGCACATCTGTGCACATGCGCCACAGAAAGGCTAGTTTCTATGGCGCACCAGCTGTGCATGCGCCACAGAATCGCCTGAAATTCTGTGGAGCATCTGTTTTCATGCGCCACATAAATAATTTTGTGGAGAGGAATGCACCTTTAGGTGCGCCACAGATGGTATTTCTACCTATAAGGGTTTTCCTAGTAGTGTACGACTTGAAGAAGCGAAGACCGCAACTCATCGGCACCAAGGACACCAACCAGCGGGGCATGACGAAGCACTGCTAGAAGCAGAGAGGAGAATCCAGGACTGAGTGCCAAAACCACCTTCCTGCTCTCATGACGAAGAGGCCCCCTACCCTCTCGCCATGGCTCGGAAGCGCCGAACCATCGGACATGAGCGAAGCTCAACCGAGAGCTGGAGAGGTGTTGGGCTCGAGAACCGAAGGCATCCTGCATCACAGCCACCATGACAAGAAGAGCACACTACACCGGTCACACTACCGCCGCCCTTGAATAGCCTATAGCAACAGGAAATCCACCAGGCACAACAGCACAACAACAGATCGAGGGTAGTGGCCAACATGCCCAAAGCTCCAACCTTCGACTGCCCACCTGAACCCCGAATCTCCCCAGGTGTCCTCCAAGGAGGTCACGGCGCAACAGGTCGACGCGGCCCAATCGAATAGATTTTGGACTTTTGTCCGGGAGATGGGTTAGGGGTGGAAAGAGGTGGTCACAGCGGCGCCGCCAAGGAGGAACCCAGCACCCGAGGGCGTCGACATCACTGGGCCGGACCAGCCAGCCTAGGGTTTCCTTTGCCCAGAACATCCCACCAGCACCCCTTGCCCCAGAACAGGCGGTGGTACCACCTTCAGCTAGAGTAGGCGAGGGAGAGAGAGGAGAGGAGCTACCTCAGATCTTGACGCGAAGAAGTTCCATGTCGCCGTTGACGCCCGCCGCCGCCTCACCTCCTGCGAGGTCGAGGACGACCACCAGAGCCGCCCGCCACGACGCCCGCCTGGTCCCCCACCACGAGACGGGGTGACAGGAGCCTCGCCGCCACCTTCACCGGCACCTGCGCGGGCACGCCTGGCGTCCTCCTCGGGTGGCGGCGGGGGAGGGAGAGATGGGGAGGGGCGGGGGAGGGGCGCTAGGGTTGGGGGTCCTCCGGTATCGCCTGAGCGGGGGCGACACGGGAGGAAGGGGGAGGAGTGTCTATTTAGTACCATTGATTTTTGGTAGTTAGCAGAACTGGGGTGTGGTCTGATATGCGTGCAGCTAAGGCTTTGCATCCAGACAGGAAGAAGAGCTGGCTCCAAGCCACGTTGACAAGGCGCACAAGTGTGTGATTTTTTTTTACTAATCCAAGCATATCTTGGATTGCAGACGTCGATATGATCATGAGTTCAAGATCACTTATCCAGTCTTTCTTAAGATATTTTTCGAATGGATAGAAATAATAGTAAATTTGACTAGAGACACCTATTCTTTCGTCCATTGCCTGACAATCGATGTTGTCATTGTTTTTCTCTTCTTGAGTATATGTATATGTTGATGTATCCTATATCAAAATCCATGGTCCATCCACTACAAGAAAACGATCACCTAGAAACTTTCGTTATGAGACGCATTTGATGTAATTTGTCTCTAGAATGGGAGAGCACCCTCGAGGCGAGACTTTTTTTGAGACGTTCCATTGAGCGTCGAAAAATGTCTAGCTAAAAGTAAATGAATCTATAGGGCCTATACATGGACGTCTTCCCAAATTTTGCTTTTGGCGCTAACATTTTTTAGTTTTACCGCTTAAGAAAACATGCGCTTCTGTTGAGAAAAAACCTAAAAATAAAAGCCGCTCACCTTTCCCTCCTCGCATCCATATCTTCGGATAGAGATCAGGTGACATGCACCTTTCGCATGTCACGGCCTCAGATTTTCAACTGCTCATGGAAGATCTATTCCGTCGTCCTTGTGCTTCAGCTCAGGTTATTTCTCCGTCAAGTTCATCTCAATTAGATGTTGCAGTTTCTGGTACTAAATCAATCTAGGTTGTCTACTGCAATTCGCGATCCCTCTGGATCCGGTCAGCGAGACCGCCATGAGGTGAACGCCATCGCTGGATTGTCGGCCTGCCGCGTGTGGGACGGCGGCGTGAATCCCATCGCCTGGTAGCGGCACGCTCCTCCGTGAGTGCTGTGCAGGACCGTGGAGTGAAGTCCATCGGCATGCCATTGATCTGTTTCCTCTATGCTCGTAGGCTGGGAAAAACACACCCAGGTGACACCTTTTTAATCGTATTCTGCTACCTGTGCTAATGGCCAAAAACCTGATGAATTTTATGTTTCTTGTATCAGAAAAAGATTTATGGTGTGGATCGGATTTAATTGTCTTCAAACGTATATTTGGCTTGCGATGAGTGTAGTGTAGTCACCGAGAATTGCGCAGGTGCTTGTGCTATGTTGCTCTATTAATAAATTTTATCAACAATTGCCACTTTTATGTTTGATGTGTTGTTTTCTTTCCCAACGTCCGCTAGACATCTAAAATCTGCGGATCCATACTGTAATCAAGCTAGATCTACTTAGCTTCATGTATTAGTGTCACATTTTACAGAACAAACGGGCTGACTGATTTGTCTTTCGTTAGGAAAAGGTATCATGGTAGGTGTGCTCCGCCAGGCAGTGGCAACAGGTATGTACGGGTGCCAAGCCAGAGATGGAGTGCACCACGGTAGTAGAGTGATTAATTTGTGCCTCACATCTGGAGCTAATTCTGGTATGAGTTAGCCTGCTGTTCTGTAAGACAAGATTATCTTGATTTCGGTAGCTACCTCTCTGAATTAAATGAATATTCATACATTCCATTTAGTTTTCTTCTAATTTCTAGGCCCGTTTAATCATATATTGTTGAAAATATAAGCAAATATCCATATGAAATAATCCATAGAAGTAATTGATAAATCATGACTATGTAGACGAATAAACTAAACGTACAGTCTAGTAAGGTAGATGAACAGATCACATCTAAACAAGACAAACCGATCGCATCTACCACAGAAACTAGAACAAGAAGCTCTAACATAAACTGAAAGAGAAACGACAAGATCACATACTTCACAGCAGCGTCGTTGTCGCCCATGTTGAGGTTGTCGAAGAAGTCGCTGAGGTCCGGGAAGAAGTTGTCGGTGTGGAGAAACTCGTCGTCCGAAGACGACGTCGTGCTGCCAGTAGTCGCGCCGGAGCGCTCCCCAAAAACCTGATTGCCCCTCACCCGTACAGGTTCACGAGAGGCAGGGTTCCGGAGGCCTACTGTCCCGGCAGTCGGTGCACGCCGACGGACGGGATGAGGAAGACGAAGCGGCGGCGCAATGAACTGGAAACAGGTAGTCGCATATGTGGCGTACAGGCTAGGGTTCTCGTCCGCGCTTATATAGTGCGGTTCGGGAAGGTCGTGGGGCGCAGCCCACGTCCGAGTCGGCACAGCCACGATCCAGAAAATCCGGAAGGCAAAACGGCTGAGTTAACGCGTCCGTTAATGACTCATAATTGTGATTGATTACACAATCAATTTCCCGAACAGCAAAAAGATAAGCTCGGCTCGGCGAGATTCCCGCAACCCGCGGCGCGTCGTGACGTGTCGTGACGAGGCGAGGCGAGGCGTGGCGAGGGCGGCGGAGGAGGAGGAGTGCGCGAGGGCTCTCTCTCTTCTCACTCACTTACTAGGACTAGAACAGCCCACCTTATATACCACTCCAACTCTCTCCCAACTAGCAATGTGGGACTAAACTTTAGCTCCCACTAGTGCTGCCACTGAATATTGGAATGGGCCATGTGAGTTTCAGAATTTGATAATGGGCCATGGGCCAAAGGCCAAATGCCCACAAATTCCAGCAATCCCCCACAAACTCTCATTGGCACATCTTATCAATAAGTTTCCAGAACATTGTTTTATATACCGGTATGTCGTGGAGACTGTTAAGTTGAACTTCCACTTAAAGCTTCATATTACACTAGAATGCAACTTGGATAGTGGACTATGCCTTGAACTACAAGTTTTCTGCGCACTAGCTTCATACAAAGCCTAGACCGATACTAGGCTGCCGCGAGGCTTCCTCGCGGTTTGGAGCTTATACGTCATACTCCAGGGCCTTTCATGAGTTTACTAGAGAGCACCCAACTCTCATAGATTGCGACGTTTAACAATCACTCATATAGGTGTGTTCTTCAAAAGATGTTCTGCAGGACAACATCTCTGCTAAAATAAGCCACTTAGAACACATTAAGATAATTATCAACCTGCCATGCAGATTAGGAGAGTATTGCATCTTACGGAGTGGTAAAATTGCTATAGGGATATATACTCTCCCGACCAACAGCTTGTCTCCCAGTTCTAATTCACGGGATCTCCGATCACATAGAGTGGGTTACCACCGTGGGCAGCTCATAGTGTGGGTCTCATACCCATCTCCCTCGATGCATTTTCTATCACATTTCGTGATAGTCCCTTTGTGAAGGGGTCTGCCAGGTTTCTAGACGTATGGATATAATCCAACGCTATAACTCCGGAGTTTCTCATTTTCCTGACAGTTTTCAATCTCCTCTTCACATGCCTTGATGACTTCATATTATCCTTAGAACTGTTTACTTTGACGATCACAGTTTGATTATCACAGTTCATAGGAATAGCGGGTATTGGTTTCTCAACCACAGGTAAGTCCATCAAGAGCTCACGAAGCCACTCTGCTTCAACAGTGGCTGTGTCTAATGCTGTGAGTTCTGCTTCCATAGTTGACCTCGTAATGATGGTCTGCTTGCAAGACTTCCAGGAAACAGCGCCACCTCCAAGTGTAAACAAATAACCACTTGTGGCCTTAGTCTCATCAGCATCAGATATCCAATTTGCATCACTATAACCCTCAAGTACCCTTGGATACCCAGTATAGTGAATGCCATAACTCGCAGTGCCTTTCAAATAGCGCAAAACTCTCTCAAGAGCATGCCAATGAACATCTCCAGGTCTAGACACAAAACGGCTGAGTTTACTTACAGCAAAGGAGATGTCAGGCCTCGTGGCGCTGGCTAAATACATAAGCGAGCCAATGATCTGCGAATATCGCAATTGATCTCTAGCAATTCTTTTATTCTTTCGAATTATCACACTAGGATCATAAGGCGTTGGAGAAGATTTGCAGTCGCTATACCCGAAGCGACTCAGGATCTTTTCCACATAGTGGGACTGAAGCAATGTAATCCCACCATCGTCATCCTTCAGCAGCTTGATGTTTAAGATCACATCAGCTACTCCCAAGTCCTTCATCTCAAAACAACGAGATAGGAACTCCTTGACCTCCTTAATCACAGTAAGGCTGGTCCCAAATATCAATATGTCATCGACATAGAGACATAGAATAACTCCCTCGCCCCCACCATGGCGATAGTATACACACTTGTCAGCTTCGTTTACAACAAAGCCTTCAGCGGTTCAAACTTCTCATGCCACTGCTTAGGTGCTTGCTTAAGCCCATACAAAGACTTCAGTAACTTACACACCTTTCCTTCTTGACCATCTACTACAAATCCATCTGGCTGCTCCATATAAATTTCCTCTTCAAGCTCTCCATTTAGGAAAGCAGTCTTAACATCCATTTGATGAACGAGAAGACCATGTGAGGCAGCCAAGGATAGTAGCACTCGAATGGTGGTCAATCTGGCAACAGGTGAGTATGTATCAAAGAAATCTTCACCTTCTTTCTGGGTATAACCCTTGGCCACAAGACGTGCCTTGTACTTTTCAATAGTACCATCGGGCCTAAGCTTTTTCTTGAACACCCATTTGCATCCCACAGGTTTGCACCCATAAGGACGATCAGTAACCTCCCAAGTTCCATTAGCTAAGATGGAATCCATCTCGCTACGGACAGCTTCCTTCCAGTAGTCAGCATCTTGAGATGCATAGGCTTCTGAAATAGAAGTGGGAGTATCATCCACGAGGTACACAATGAAATCATGACCAAAAGACTTTGCAGTCCTCTGTCTCTTGCTCCTTTTGGGAGCTTCATTGTCATCCTCCACAGGATTGTCAAAGTGTTCTATAGCCATGGTAGGTTCAGGAAATAATTCCTGAGTAGATGAACTGGGCATCTCCTGAATTGATGAGCTAGACGTTTCCTTCATAGGAAAGATATCCTCAAAGAAAGTCGCATCATTCGACTCCATAATTGTACCAACATGCATGTCGGGTACCTCAGATTTTACTATCAAAAATCTATAGCCAATGCTATGAAAAGCATATCCCAGAAGAACACAATCCACGGTTTTTGGTCCAAGCTTGCGCTTCTTGGGTATTGGCACATTTACTTTCGCCATACAACCCCAAGTTCGTAGGTAAGAGAGTTTCAACCTTTTCCTTTCCCATTCCTCAAACGGGGTAAGGGTTTTGTTCTTTGTGGGGACACGGTTTAGGACATGACATGCAGTCAATATCGCCTCCCCCCACCATGCCTTGGATAGACCCGATGTATCTAACATGGCGTTAACCAAATCAGTTAGAGTACGGTTCTTTCTTTCGGCCACCCCATTTGACTGAGGTGAGTAGGGAGGCGTCCTCTCATGGATAATACCATGTTCCGCACAAAAAGAATCAAACTCGTTGGAAAAATACTCTCCACCACGATCAGACCTTAGCCGCTTGATCTTTCGATCAAGTTGGTTTTCTGCTTCAGCTTTAAAGATTTTGAAGTAATTAAGAGCTTCATCTTTAGATTTCAGGAGGTACACATAACAATATCGAGTAGAGTCATCAATTAAAGTCATGAAGTATCTTTTCCCTCCTTTTGTCAATTCGCCATTCATTTCACAAAGATCCGAATGTATAAGCTCCAGCGGTGCCAAGTCTCTTGCCTCCGCAGTCTTGTGAGACTTACGTGGTTGCTTTGCTTGCACACATACTTGGCACTTGGATTTCTTGACAATAGCAAATTTCGGAATTATATTCATATTCGCTAGCCGCGTCATGCACCCAAAATTAATATGACAAAGTCGTGAATGCCAAATATCGGACTCACTATCATTGCAAACATGATTAATAATTTGAGTACATATGTCTGACAGAGATAAGCGGAACAAGCCTCCGCACACATAACCCTTTCCAACAAATTGTCCACACTTGGAAATTACAACTTTATTGGACTCAAAGACCAACTTAAAACCATCTCGACATAAAAGCGATCCGCTAACGAGATTCTTATTAATGGAGGGAACGTGCTGCACATTCTTCAGCTGGATGGTCTTTCCCGAAGTAAACTTCAGATCCACCGTACCAACACCACGAACAGAAGCACGTGAGCCGTTTCCCATCAGCACGGAGCAAGTCCTTGCAACCTGATAAGAAGAAAACATGGAGACATCAGAACATACATGTGTATTGGCTCCGGTGTCTATCCACCAATCAGGAGAATTACATACTGAAAGGACAGTAGGAGAAATACCGTACCCAACGTCCTTCATTTCAGTATCAACACCAATAACAACATTTGCGGACTTGCCGCTGTTCCCACGCCGATCATGGCGTTCTGGGCAATCAGGAGCCCAATGTCCAGGAGCGCCACAAACATGGCAATTCCCTTTCTTCTTATAAGGAGTCTTCTTCTTGAAGTTGGTTGAGTTAGAGGCTTTGTTCTTCTCGTCAAACTTGCCTTTTCCATTGTTCTTATTCTTAGACTTGTGGGATTGGAAGTTTTTCTTCTGTACCACATTGGCACTAGAACCTCCCTCAAAACTACGAGCACGTGTGTCCTTTGCTCTCGCCTTCTCTTCCACATGAAGCGAGCCAATGAGATCCGAAACGGAAAACTCTTGTCTCTTATGTTTCAGAGAAGTAGCAAAGTTCCTCCACGAAGGAGGAAGCTTGGCAATAATGCCACCGGCCACAAATTTGTCCGGTAAGGTACACTTAAACTGCTCGAGTTCCTTGGCAAGTGACTGAATCTCATGAGCCTGCTCAACCACGGAGCGCTCATCAGTCATCCTGTAGTCATAGTATTGCTCCATGACATACATTCAGTGCCAGCGTCCGAGACCCCAAACTTGGCCTCGAGCGCATCCCACGCATCTTTACCATGGTCGAAAGCCATGTACGGGTCAACAATGTTGTCCCCAAGAATGCTGAACAAGGCCGCCTTAAACATGGCGTCGACCTTCTCAAACTTTCCTGCTCCTCTGCAGAGAGAGGCCCCTCAGGTCTAGCATCTGTGGCGCTAAAACAGCCTAGGTTTGTAAACCATAGGACTGCCTTTGTGCGCCACCTCTTGTAATGCATACCATCAAAGGAGGGAGGTCGAGTAGCGGCAGCAATGCTGCTTGAATTGATTTGCCTATAATCAGGTTTTTGGATTGTTGAAAATATAAGCAAATATCCATATGAAATAATCCATAGAAGTAATTGATAAATCATGACTATGTAGACGAATAAACTAAACGTACAGTCTAGTAAGGTAGATGAACAGATCACATCTAAACAAGACAAACCGATCGCATCTACCACGAAACTAGAACAAGAAGCTCTAACATAAACTGAAAGAGAAACGACAAGATCACATACTTCACAGCAGCGTCGTTGTCGCCCATGTTGAGGTTGTCGAAGAAGTCGCTGAGGTCCGGGAAGAAGTTGTCGGTGTGGAGAAACTCGTCGTCCGAAGACGACGTCGTGCTGCCAGTAGTCGCGCCGGAGCGCTCCCCAAAAACCTGATTGCCCCTCACCCGTACAGGTTCACGAGAGGCAGGGTTCCGGAGGCCTACTGTCCCGGCAGTCGGTGCACGCCGACGGACGGGATGAGGAAGATGAAAGCGTCCGCGCTTATATAGTGCGGTTCGGGAAGGTCGTGGGGCGCAGCCCACGTCCGAGTCGGCACAGCCACGATCCAGAAAATCCGGAAGGCAAAACGGCTGAGTTAACGCGTCCGTTAATGACTCATAATTGTGATTGATTACACAATCAATTTCCCGAACAGCAAAAAGATAAGCTCGGCTCGGCGAGATTCCCGCAACCCGCGGCGCGGCGCGGCGCGTCGTGACGTGTCGTGACGAGGCGAGGCGTGGCGGCGAGGCGGGCGGCGGAGGAGGAGGAGTGCGCGAGGGCTCTCTCTCTTCTCACTCACTTACTAGGACTAGAACAGCCCACCTTATATACCACTCCAACTCTCTCCCAACTAGCAATGTGGGACTAAACTTTAGCTCCCACTAGTGCTGCCACTGAATATTGGAATGGGCCATGTGAGTTTCAGAATTTGATAATGGGCCATGGGCCAAAGGCCAAATGCCCACAAATTCCAGCAATATATACCATGAGCATTCCCTCAAAAAAAATATAAACTGATTTATCTAACTGCATCCATGTATGTTATGTGCCCAAGACTTTCCTTATTTGATCAAGTACATAACCAAGTATCAGATTCGATGTACATGCTTCACAAGCTGAATCCATAGTGTGGTTTCTGAACTAAGTTCTAATTATCCTTTTGTTTTCTACACAAGTAAGCAATATGTTTTCTTCGGAACCAGGCTATACTTCACTAATTTGATTTCTACACAAGTAAGCACTAAGCACTCTATGATTCTGCACGGATGCGTAGCATTCAGTAACTGTTTTTCCTGCAGCAGCCAATAGGTACGCAACATTATGCCAACAAGTGGCTGAAATATCAGTGTGAAGAGGTGGTGGTCCATGATCCATCATACGGATACTGCTCTGATGGTAAAACACCCATGGTATGTGCTTCATCCGTGCATGTGGAAAGTAGAACTTGCTATTAAATTTACTACCAATTTATTTATCGATGTTTCAGTTAACTTTTTCTACAGAGAACTTTTTTCTGAAGGTTTTCAAGCAACACTAGTGGCGATGAAGAGCTGATGTATCATTTCTCCATGCGGAAGCTTGTAGCCATATTCTAACTACTAGAAGAAAATGAAAAAGATTTGGAGGAATTTTGCGTCATCAAGTCTGTAATTGTTTCAACAAAATGTACAGATCAATTGTAAAGTACTGTTGTTCTCAAGAAATAAAGTTATTTTTTCAATGAATACAATGTATTTTTCTATTGGGTTATGGTCTCTGATAGCATGTATATGATTATTCTTATATATATGCGGCGGGAATTTGGCCACAAAAATAAAATAATCATATGTAAAAGAAGAAAACGTCTCAAGATTCGTTAGGACGCAAGAAAATGCTGCAAGGACGATATGTAGAGGAATATAGCTCAACGTCTCTAAAAGGATATACACGCTTTATGAACGTCTCATGCCATATAAACACGATTCTAATGCGTCTTTAGGAAACTTGAGACGGTGCATAAGGAGACGTTCCTATGACGCTTTACACCAGCGTCTGTACATGCGTGTAGTGACACTTTAAAGCGTTTTTAGCACCACAATTGAACGTCTCTATGTGTCGTTTGTGTTGTAGTGATCAAAAAAATCTAAGCATCCTCATATGATCAAAGAAAATTGTTCTGTCTGCTCGGTCATTAGGGCCATATATAAATAGTACACTATTATTTAAGTGGAAGGCCGTGCCATCAGCCGCTTATTGAGTTTTGGTAGTAACTTCATGTTTACTGATCTAGGCTATCAAGTAAAAAAAAAAAAAAGTGTTATAGGCTATCGGTGTACCAGCCGAGGCCCCTTCCGAAGGGTGGAAGACAAAGCTGGATATATCTTTTGGCAGGAACTGTGATGCTTTAAACTGCGAAATTTCTTCAAGTTTTGTTTGTCCTGCAGGCATAGGATATTTGGTCTAGCATCTTTGATAGTTTTGAAAAGATTCCATGGCATTTGCCTCATTTAATTACATTGTTATAGATAGAGGAAAAGAACATGAAGTTGCAGATGATCGGAAAGTAAGCAAATGCAACAATGGGAGAAACAACGGTGAACTTAGACAAGCACATAGCAACTGATCGGTGTTACAGGGTTTGACGAGAATTAACAAAGACGCTTAGCTAACTGCTGGTCCGTAGCGCCACCATAGGTGTGCAATACCAGCTTTGTAGGAAAGTAAAGTGCAGGTGATGAAAGGGAAGAAGAAGAGAGCCCTGAACTAGGACACCGATCGATCATCTAGATTTCTAGTGTGCTCAGCCATCCATCAACTCTGCCAGTTGAAGGCTACGGGGCTCCTAACCTGATGATGAATATCGTTCCTCCAGATGATGTGGCCAAAGTCCCAGGCCCCGGCCGTCTTGACGTCACTCCTGAACTCCACGGTGTAGCTCAGCTTCTCCTTCTTGTGCCTGAATTCCAGCGTCCTGGGCGTGACGGCCACAGTGACGCCTTCCGGCGCCGCGAACTCCGCCGTGTAGGTCTCAGGACCATGTGACACCTTGGTCAGCGTCCGCGTCACTGTGCGGACGCGGTTGCCACCGCTGAAGACCACCACCATTGACGGGTAGTTAAGGTTTGCAACGCCGCCGGGGAGCGTCGTCGGGCACCTGGTCATCTCGGGGACGAACCGGCGCACCTGATTCACCGTGTAGTTGAGGCTACAGAGGAAGCCGATGTAGTCCTGCGTGTCGGCGTCGTACACCAGGCCCGGGTTCAACGCGGGCGCCGGGAGGACAAGCCCAGCACCGGCCACCAGAGGTGTAGCGTTCGTGGCGCCACGGCCGTCCTTGCCGACGCCGTTGTCGAGGATCGGCTTGCCGAAGTTGTCCAGCGTTATGGCGGTCGTCATGATCGCTGACCGCACCATGGCCGGGGTCCAGTCGCCGTGCCTCTTCTTGATCAGCGCCGCGACGCCTGCGACGTGCGGGCAAGCCATGGACGTGCCCGAGACGATGTTGTACTCCGACTCACCGGACCAAGCGGCCAGGATGTTGACACCCGGCGCGACGACGTCCGGCTTCAAGATCTCGGGCACAAACTTGCTGGGGCCACGCGAGGAGAGCCCCGCCACCATCGGCGCCCGGTTCTGGCCCGTGACCGTGTCGCAGGAGAAACTGAAGGAAGCCACCGGGTAGGGCACCGACGAGATGTAGGCGAACAGCTTCTTTCCCGCGGCGTAGCCGAGGACGAGGCCGGGGAGCTTGAAGGGTTCAGCCACGACGGCGTCCCTAAACCATTCATGATCGTCCACCGAGACATCCCCTGGTGGACCATGGATGATAGACATGCCCCTCCACCTCCAGGCATTCTTCGAGCACACCATCATCTTACCCATGACCTTCTCGGGCTTCAGGTCATCCATGCCGCAGGGGCTGCTCACGAGCGGCACGGCGCTCATCAGCGCCGCCCGCGCCTTCAAGGTGTACAGGGACTGCCCGGTGAGGACATCCCCGTTCCCGAGCAGGAGCTTCGCCGGAAACACCCGGTCAGTGGTGGCGGCGCCGACGGTGGTCATCCACGGCGCGACGTTGACGACGCTCGATGCATTCGGTCCACTGTTGCCGCCCGCGAGGACGACGAAGACACCTCTGCGCTGCGCACCGAACGTGGCGATGGCGACAACGTCTTCGTGCAAGGGGGATGCGGGGCCCCCGAGCGACAGAGACAGAACTTCCACGCCGTCGCTCACCGCGGCGTCGATGGCCGCGGCGATGCTCGACCCTCGACAGATGAAGCCAGCACACGCCTTGTACATGGCGATCCGTGCTCTGGGCGCCACGCCCCAAGCGGTCCCGCGCGAAAACCCGGATAGGCTGGCGCCACGTACCTTGGATCCGGCGGCGGTACCGGACACGTGGGTGCCGTGGCCGACCTTGTCCCTTGGAGTGAGGGCGCCGCCGTGCTCCGCGATGAACACCTTGGCACCCACCAGCTTGTTGTTGCACAAGCTGGCGTTGAAGCCCTCGGCGTCCACGCACTTGCCCTTCCAGCTGGACCGGACGGGGCCGAGCCCACTGTCGTTGAAGCTGGCGCGCTCCGGCCAGATGCCGGTGTCGACGAAGCCGATGACTATGCCGTCGCCGAAATCCGACTCCGGCCAGGCGCCGAACTCATCGTGGAGGCCGATGAAGCCCGGCGACCTGGTTGTCTGGGTGTAGTAGAGCGCGTCCTCGTACACGCCGGACACGCCAGGGGTGCTCGACATGCGCCGGGACTCTTCCTCCGTGAGGCGCACAGCGAACCCGTGCATCACCGTGCCGTAGGTGTGCAGGAGGCGACTGGAGGAGTTCATGGCGGCACGGGGCGAGTGAGTGGCCACCATGGAACTGTACCACCGCTCGAGGGTGGCGAACTGGGACGGCTTGGCCAGGTGGTTGGTCTGGATGATGTAGGTGTGGGAGCTCGAAGAACGAGGCTTCTGCTCGGCAGTGGCATCCTTGGGCTTCTGGATGGTGGATGAGTGCGTGGGCTGAGCAAGGAGGAGAACTAGCAAAGTGCAGTGCAAGAGGACTGAGAGTGTGGAAGCCATTGTTGGTGCTTGTGTCGTGTGTGAGCCTGTGGTGGAGGAATGAATGTGTATGTCAGTGTGTGGTTATGGGTTTTATAGAGAGCTTGACCGGGCTGGGTTGGCAAACTTGTGACGCCGCTCTACCGTAGTGTGGTCAAGAATTTGCTGAGAGAACAAATTTGAGATCTCAACAAATTTTCATAACACCTCTGTTCGACTTGGGCTGATCCTTTCTTTGTCACATCTAGTAGTACTTTTTGTTTTTGGACAACATAGGATTCTTGCTTACAAGGTAGACTATTCCAGTTGCATACTATGTATTTTTGTGATTCGTACTCCCTTTCCTTATTTAGGGGGCACCCTCGTTTTTTGAGGTCCAAGTTTAAGCAATAATTTGACCAACGAAACATGGTTATACGTCACAAACGTATACCATTGAATTCGTACTCAAATAAAAAATTAATGGTATAATTTATATAGCAAGTGACACATGCATTATCGGTTAAATTGTTTGTTAAAGTTAATACAAGCAAAGCAAAACGATTGCGCTACATGCATGGGGCCGGAGGGAGTATGAAACATGACTTGCTAGGAGATATTGTCGCGGTTAGTAATGGTGTTTTTTCATAGCAAATTGAAGTATTCTCAGTTGCTTCATGGGAAACGTACTCTGCTGATTGGTCATTACTTCGGTCATGCTAATTGCTGAAACTTCCACACTCCATTATTTGCTTGCATTGACATATTTTGCTATCATCTATTTCATCTTGAGTACAGAAGCAATATGTGGCGTCTTTCCAGCATTGTTCACAGCTAGTGGAATCTAACTGTGACACTGAAATAAAAATTATTGAGAACTTGTTTTGGTTTCGCCTGGAAATCAGTTTGCCGTTTATGTGTGCAGCAAGTAGGACAAAGGCACGTGGATATTGAATACAAACAAAACGTAACAGAACGCCACAAATGAAGAAGGGATGAAACGGCCTCCAGTATCCTTCTTTTCTTTTCTTAAAACACAAATAAACTGGCATTGTCCCCTACCTACTTGTCTCTGATGAGAGAGATACACTAATTAAAGACCGACACTAAACATGCAAGCGCATAAATTTTCAGTTAGCGTTCTAGTTTTGTATAAGGCACGCAACCAACGAAAATAGGGTATATAACCTGGGTACCAGTGCACCTGGTTTCAAATCTTTTGAAAACTGTTATTTAAATGTTTTAGAAAATTTTGAAATAATTCACGCGCTTATACGTCACCTTGATACTTACCCGTGCACATCTTCAAGGAAAAAACTATCATATGTGACCTACACAAAAAAGCAAAAAACTAAACTTTATTATACTGTGAATAGTGTACGCGTACTTCTTATACTGTGAACAATCCAAGTTGTTATTTTTGTGTAGGTTATATACTTTTATATTTTTGGTTCAAAAAGTACATGCTCACACCTAAATACATTCTCTACACACAAGATTTATTTTTATATTTTTGTGTAGTTTTCTTATATTTATTTTTTTAAACAGGTGTTGGCGCACCCGAAAGCCAAAAATCTGCGTCCACGAAACCAACTGCCTAAATCTGTCAAAGAGTTCTACTCTACTCTGCCGTATTTGGCTATGGGTTTTGTACAGATCTTGTGATCGGTTGGGCAACTTCTGATGCCACTCTACTTTACTGTTGTGCTGTCAAGAGTTTTACATCATGCAATCTTTATGGCATTGGGTAAGATGGAGCATGCTAGAAAAGCTTAAAGATTTTCTCAGTTTGGTTACTACTTTTTTTGACAAACGGAACACTGTTACGAAATTCCTATTTACATGTGGATGTCCATAATCTCTATGTCATGAAAGCTACAGCCCCTATGGCATTAGTAGTGTTAACTCACTTTCATAAATTCATGTAACTCTTACCCAATCGTTTCATTGTACGTGGTGAACATCGTTCATATCCTTTTTTAAATGGTAGGTTATTATTCTTACCAGTCTTTATTTGGGTGCAGTATTATTAGTGTGATTTATATTTTACATTGTGTATATTGTATCTCTATGTCAAATCTTGCCAAACTCGATTTCGTGGCTTTGGACATCACCGGCAAGAACTACTTGCCATGGATACTAGATGCTGAAATTCACTCGAATGCCAATGGGCTTGGTGAAACAATCAAAGAAGGAACTAATGAATCTAGCCAAAATAAAGCCAAGGCCATGATCTTTATTCGCCGCCACCTCCACAAAGGTTTAAAGGCTGAATACCTTACAGGTAAAGATTCACTTGTTCTTTCGAACAATTTGAAACAGAGACATGATCACCATAAACATTGATCCTCCCTAAAGCTCGTTATGATTGGTTGAACCTAAGCCTGTAAGATTATAAAAGTGTTTCTAAATACAATTCAGCTATGTTTAGAATCACTCCACAACTATTATTATGTGGATAAAAAGTCAATATTGAGGAAATGTTAGAGAAAAGATAAACATAAATGAAGCACTGTAGTTCCCAAAGTCTCAACGAAATTTGTTGAGTTTTAAAGATATCTACCGAAATGGGAATCACATTCAGGCAATATGTGAGGACAATTCAGAGTATCTGAACATTACAAAAATGTCCTTCGAAATAAAACATGTGTTGAAAAAGTTGCCAGCATGCTTCTCAGCGAGAATGAATCATATATGTTGGTTTTGCCAGAAGTTCTCAAGCCATAACAATTTTGTTAGATGGCATGACCGTTTT
Organism: Lolium multiflorum; assembly: GCA_030979885.1. Classification (NCBI taxonomy): domain Eukaryota; kingdom Viridiplantae; phylum Streptophyta; class Magnoliopsida; order Poales; family Poaceae; genus Lolium; species Lolium multiflorum. The sequence goes on along the minus strand of CM061748.1, from coordinate 66,838,537 downwards.
GGCCATCCACGGGATCAATAGTGATGCGAAAGATAATTAATAATCCATGTGGGCATATGTTGAAGAACCAGAAAGTTCTTCAATCTAATGAATTCATATGCATTGCATGCTCTCAACGAAAATTTATTATGCGCCCATCACCAGCATAAATTGGGTATGAATCCCTTGCTTTTCTAGAGCGCATACAAGGAGATAAATGTGGACCCATTCATCCAACAAGTGGGTCATTTAGATATTTCATGGTTTTAATTGATGTGACATATAGATGGTCACATGTCACATTGTTATCAACATGCAACCTAGAGTTTGCTCGGCTATTGGCCCAGATAGTCAAGTTAATTTCTAGATTAAGCAATTAAAACCATACGCTTGAACAATGCTGGTGAATTTACATTGAATTTTTTTAACGATTATTGCATGTCGATTGGAATAGTGTTCAACATCCTGTAGCATATGTTTATACACAAAATGGCCTTGCACAGTCACTTACTTATGAAGTAAAATCTCCTAACATCTGCATGGGGCCATGCTATATTACATGCGGTAGCATTAATTCTCATCAGACCAACAAGTTATCATACATCTTCCCAATTACAATTGGTTCACGAAATAGAACCAAATATCTCCCATCTAAAAACTTTTGGGTGCGCTGTATATGTTCCCATTGCTCCACCAAAACGCACTAGGATGTGACCGCAAAGAAGACTGGGAATATACATTGGATATGAATCACCGTTCATCATAAAATATCTTGAACCATCAACAGGGACGTATTTATAGCAAGGTTTGCTGACTGTCATTTTGATGAGACAAATTTCCAAACAGTGGGGAAAAAGAATCAACAACATAATAAAGAAATAAGTTGGTAGGAATTATCACTTTCTCACTTTGATCGTTGTACAAATATATGTGACCAAGAAGTTCAAAGGATAATTCATTTACAAATCTTAGCAAATAAATTGACTTACGCTTTTACAAACATAAAAAAGATAGACTAGGTCACATATCCCAGCTGCTAATGCTCCTAAAAAAAACGATGTCCAACATGGAAAATCGTCTACCGCTAACGAGTCAAAACCAACTATAAAACAAGGTACACCATGTCATGCTTGGCTGACCCTTCTTTGTTGATGATGAATAGCTTACACAGGAAGCTAAGACTCCCTCTTCCAACGCCTTCGATCCATCTCTTTTCTCCTCCTTCCCCCGAGCCTAGCTTTCTCTCTAGACGAGCCCCCTTTTATATCTCAAGGAGGTGGTTCTAAATATAAGAATCCTAGAAAAAGAAAGGATGGAAGAATCAAGATGGACACGTTGAGGAAATAATAAAGGAAGAAAACCCTCCTGAAGAGACCGAAGACATGACAAATACTATTGTTACAGAATATGCAAAGGTACCTGATTCTTTAGAAAATGAGATATCACTAAACTATGTCATGTTTGGAAAATTTTGGAACCGTGATAAAGTAGTCAGTTATTATGCATTTGCATATAGTCTATATCTAGAAATTATGGATAGAAATGAGGATCATGAAACCTCGATCAGTCAAGGAGTGTAAGCAAAGACAAGATTGGCCAAAATGGAAGGATGCAATTCAAGTTGAATTGGATTCTCTTACAAAACGGGAAGTTTTTGGACATGTAAATCACACACCTAATGATACAAAACCTGTTTGTTACAAGTGGGTCGTTATGCAAAACCGAAATGAGAAAGGTGAAATTATAAGGCAGAAGGAACGATTAGTTGCACAAGAATTCTCCTAGAACCCAGGTGTAGATTATGAAGAAACATACTCCTTTGTGATGGATGCAATAACTTTTCGATATCTATAGTTAGTCTAGCAATAAAAGAGAATCTTGGCTTGCGTTTGATGGATGTTGTTCCAGCATATTTATATGGATCACTTGATAATGACAGATATATATATATATATATATATATATATATGTGAAACTTCCCGATGGATTTAAACTATCAGAATCGGGTTCTCGAGAACAGTATTCAATTCTATTCAATTAAGTTTTATTCACCAGAGCGAGAGCACGTGCGGGGCCAGCGAGCGAGCGTCGCGCGGAGAGCGGCACACAGCAAGCGGCGGCCTGGGAGCACGTCCCAGCAATGCTGCATGTGCGCGGGAGCCGGCAGTACTGGCATGGGCCAGGCGGTAGTTCCGTCCCAGCAAGGGCGGAACTGCCGGCCTGCACATAGCAGCCAAACCCTTTTTCTTTTTCTTTTCTTTTAAACCAAAAGTGAACTCATAACACAATATCTAGAGTTTGGGAACTCCGATCGATAAGAAACCAATTTTGTTGGAAATATGGAAACAAGTGGGGGAGGATTTTCTATGAATTTTAGAGTGAAACCTCTCAATACAAGAAACCGAGAAAAACTCAAATATTGAAATCGCATCAAGTAAATCATGAGAAATCCATTTTCGATGAACTAGAGCTTGTCATGGAAATAACCACAAGCTCTAAAAGACCACAGGGATAAGATCTAAATAACAACCAAAAAAGTTGATGCAAGGATACAAAGGTTTGAGCTCTCTCAGAATGATATGATCGAGTTACTCACTCGAGAGCCCTCTTGATAGTACGGTAACTAACCTATAAACCGGTCTCCAAACTAAACCACGAGACCGACAAGAAATAAACCCTATCAAGAACAACCCTTAACCTTGCGCATTCCACTTGAGCTCAATGGTGATGATCTTAACCGCAACAAGATGGAACACCTTTTTTGATTGTTCTTGTTTGATGAAGTCTTGTGAATTGCTCCCCCATACTCAACTATGGGGGAGCTTCTTCTTCGGCGCATCTTCACATATACTTGATTATCATAAGAATGGCAAGCTTCAAGCATATGATCTCTTCTAGATGCTCATCTTGTACTTGCACATATGCACACCATTTTCTCTTTCGTCCTTATGTTGATGTCTTGAAGATACACTTGAGGGCACACTTCATGTTCTTCTTCAAGACATACTTGACATTTGATCTTCTTTATTTGCTTCTTACTTCAACTTTAAAGTCAACAAATGGTTCAAGCATTGCCTATGCACAACTCCTAGAAATATGACTCAATGGAAACATTTTTCTGGATAAAGGGAATATATTAATATCGAGAGATACTAATTACACCCAGCATCTGCAACAACGCATTACCATAATGGAAGTACGGATGCACACAGCCAAAAAAAGGAAAAGGAAACTAAGAAAATAGAAGTCCCGCTACGGTATTCCAGACCTAGCAGCAACAGTACATCCACCACCAATACAACACCTGAACTCCAGGTTCTCCAAAAGCGATGCCTCGAAGAAGGGAACAGTGCACAAGGACCATCATCGCCCGATCAAAGATCTTAGGTTTTCACCCTGCAGATAGTTTCCGCTCTCAAAACAATGCCTGCAACAAGGCCATTGCCAGACATAACCAATTAAGTCCAAACCTTGGATTTTCACCCTGAAAGGTAAGACTCCGAACTTCACCAGTGTTGTCTCCCCCACTTGCATACTGCAACTGCGAAGCCCGGAACACCAAGCAAGCTCCTCAACAGTGCAGGAATTGTAGCCTCCATTGCTAGTCCTCCAATCCGGCCATCATGATATTATCCGTCTCTTACTTCACCTTGACAAAAATGTCATCAACAAATCTTCGTGCCGCTCCCTCTAGAACCAAACAGTCAGAATAAAAGTTTGGGTGCACACGACCAAATACCTCCTGATCCAGCAAACTCCAGGCATAAGGTGCACTATTACATTCACCGTTGGAGCCTTTCGAAACTCAACACTCCAGCCAGATCAAGAAGGGCACGCATCAGGAAGAACTTCATCTTCGCACAAGAGGAACCCTAGGACATCCACCTTTATTCAAAAGGCGCACCAATATCCCCCACGCCATCGGCCGGCAGCAGAAGAGAAGACGAAGTGTTGGGACTGGTGATTAGGCAACCTGCTCGGCCATCAAGCGTGTGACATGGGATCTAGCAAGCCAAGCAGCCAAATCAGGACCAGATTGGGCCTTGATCCCCGAGCCGTCGCTGCCCACCAGAACCACCACTGTCGCCCGCCTCATCCCTCCGCTGTAGAACTCCAAAGCCCGCCGTCACCTCGCCCCACCACCGTGATGCGAAGTGGAACGCGCCGTCTCCTTTCCTCCACCTTTGGAGGGATGGGCGCTGCTACCGCTGCCGGTGTGGGCAGCGGCCAAGCGGGGGAGTGGGGCTGGGGCTAGAGGCGGTGGAGGAGGTCCTCCGGGATTGCCCGGGCGAGGGCGACCCGAGAGGTTAGGCACAAAATAAATACAACGCAATCAACTCAATGCAAACATTAGTCCACATGGACTGTCATTAATTACCAAAAACCACACATGTGGGCTCCATGCACTTTCAAATTGAGGAACCACCAACGCGACCGGCCACGCGTCAGTGGTCCAATGACGGCAGCATGGCGGCCGCAACTCGGGAGACGGATGGTGAAGCGGAATCGGTGGCACAGACAAATCGCAGTGTAATAGACTAATAGGGGAATATCAGAGAACCATCAACGATGCTTCCGTGGCTAGCTTTGGAGTCAATAACGTCGGTCACTCGACTCACTTTGTGGTTTCTTTGTCTAGCAATAGTGGTTTGTGTTTGCTAATAGTAAAAGTACTTTTGTAATTATGGATTTAATTAATATGGGAAAGATAAATGATAGCAATGGTGTTGGAATTTTGTTTCTTATGATTAAAATTGGATCGGGGTCATGGATTCACTTGACTACTCTCTCATAAAAGTGTAGTGGATGTAAAAAAAAAAGCAATATAATGTTGATGAAACTTCCTTATGTGTATGATTAGAATTCATATGGGTACCACGTCCTATCATAAAGATGATGCAACACATCCCTCCTATACTCCTCTAGAAAGTGAAAACTTCAATCAATCTAGAATTAATAGAGCATAGCATTTGGTACTTTGACGTGATGTTTGAAATACACATATACTACCTTGAACAAGCAAGATTATCATAGTTGTCACTAGATAGATATAGCACATACATTCACTTAATCCCTAGTGAGGTAACAAAAGATAGGTAAAAAGCAAAGTTGATCTCGAATTTGTTGTCACTATTTAATCACTACCACCATGTTACTCCAACTAATACACACATTCCTCCACACATGTTCTCTCATACAAGTTGGATCAAAACAAGCACTTAAGAGCAGGGTACATGATATGCATCTACTCATACACCTTACACATAATGGGATTACAATCTCAATATCCACCACATAGGAATTACATATATGACCATAACAATGTTGGGTAGCTCATATGATACTAGATCAATGGCAGAACAAGAGAGAAATAGATCAAACTACTGCCACAAACCAATAGTCCAGAGGTGGACTACTCCCTCTTCATCATGGTGATGATGGTGGAGATGTTGGAGAAGGTAGAGATCCTCCGGCAGCGGCTCCGGTGGAGTTTCCCCTCCAATCTTCATTGATCTACCTATGTTTTTGTGTTTCGGTATTTCTGTGGCGCTTTCCTCCCGAGATGTGTAGGTGACCCTTTTTATAGGGGTTTTTAGGTCAAAACATCAATCTGGAGATGAAGACGGGCGGCTAGTGATACTCGAGGGGGCAAAGAGCCTAGGTGGCATGGCCAAGCACTTGGGCCGCGCCACCTGTCCGATTTCAGCCCTCAGGGCTCCCCTTCAGGTCCTTCTCTTCGTGAAGTATTAAGCCTCGAAAAATACATGTTCAATTTAACTTCATTTAGGTCTCTGAAAGTAAAAAAATACATAAAACAGAGTTTTCCCGTTCTGCAGAATTATAACCAAAAGAAGGAGGATCATTGGAATAATCCCCAAAATCAATATAAAACATGGATGTAACATTATATAAGATGTAAATGTGTGGGAATATGTGATAATAAACTACAAAGTTCATGTATTGCATCACCTCCCTATATGTTGTGTCTTGCATGGTTCTTCAATCATAGCTAGGCCGGGCCCGAGCATAGCTGGGTAGAAACCACCGAATCGGCAACTTCGCTGCAGCCACCCTTCATCTCATGCCCCGCTGACGCAAAAGGGGTATCTTTCATTTGAATTAGAGGTAATAAACCCGAGGTCGATTGTAGTCAAAACATAATTTTCATTTTATTTAAGATATAAAACCGTGACATTTTATTGCTTTGAATCTCGTGATTAAATTTTGGTTTGTTTCGTATATAGCATATGGCTTCAATTTCGGCCTTTTGCCCTGGGTGCAACGGGTCATCTAGTATTTGTAAAGGAGTCTTAGAGAAACTAAAAATGGATCTAGTTGCAGCACATTGTCACGCTTTTATTTTGCTTACCCATTCTATGATTTTTTTTATCGATTGTTGCATGGAGTTTTCTCCCTCTCAATCTGTTTTTGTGCGTTCCTCTCTCATCATGTTACCCTGATGCGTGGTAATGAACCGCCATTATGCCCTAAGTGGTTAAAATATCGTTCTTGCAGAGCCAATTCACAGATGCATGAATTGATCATGAGAGCTTACCTTTGTTATAAGTTTAATGCATGATGAATCAGTTCACATTGGTTTGACAGTATTCAGTTGGTCCAGATTGGATTAATAATTTTCTTGTGTGTAGCATCTCAATTGGTTTAGGTTCTAGATTTCTCTCTTGCAGTTAGCATCTGTATTTTTAGGCACTTGACTCGAATAGTCAAGTGAATTATCTAGTGTGCAGATACGTACTAAATGTACATATGTCCAGAATTCTTAATTGTAGGACTGATGTGGAGCTTGCTTACATGGTAGAGTGTCGGCAGTTTGTATTTGAACTGAACCTACCAGGACTGAAAATATGGTATCTGAAAGTTCTCCGTTTAATGGCCATTGCTTTTATTTTATTGCTTGCACAAAATTGTTTAATCGAGATCTGATTGTGCAGAGGGAGTCTATTTTCTTGTTGCACAAAAAAGTTTCTCGGCCATGAACTGTCCTTGAATGGTGTATATGTTCCTCAGGTAGTTTGTCCACCACGATCAGCAATTCTTACTTTACATAAATGGTTTCCGTCTATTGCGATGTTGTTTTCATTAATGAAACATGGAGTACCAAATATGGGAGCAAAAAAATATCTCCAGCAATCGATTAAGGATCGATAAAACAAAATTAAATTAACATGATGCAATAAAATGATTATATATATCGACCGCCGGACATACGCACAAGCGTGGTATCGTGACGACTCTGCTCTCCCTCTCCCTTATCTCTATCTACAGTAGAGAGGAGAAAAGGGAGGAGCCTAGTTTCCCTCCGTCCACTACCGCCGGCGAGGGCGCTGGCTCCCTCTCTCTTCTCTCGTCGCTTCGGCGGAAGGGGGAGAGTGGGGGAGCTCTAGCTCCTTTGGTCTGGCGTGTAGATAGGTGTAGGGTAGGTCTTTTGGGTGGTGGCGCTCGGTCGCTGCCGCCGCCGCCGCAAATATGATATTCCGGGCCTCTGCCTCGACAGCGCTCTGCGGCGACAACGAGGAGCCGCGGACATGTATCTTCGCTGCTCGTTCTGCACGGCGGAGGTTGGGTTCCCAGGCGAGTTCTTCGAGGTATCGGTAGAGCTCTCGTCAGGGGATTTTGTTCTTCTGCTTCTACCGCGCCATGGCGTCGTCTCCTCCAGCGCCGCCGGGAAGCTAGAAGAAGGTATACATGAGTGAAGTTGGCCCGTGCTAACGCTGCCCTTGGTGGCGGTCTAGGAAGTCGGGAGAGGATAGCGGTTTGGGAGCGGACTGAAGGCCCGTCGGCGGCAGCTCTGCCGATTTCCCCCGTTTTGTTCGGTGTGCTTCGGTGGAGTTGTGATCCGGTCTACAGCATGGGGATGATCCCCGTTTGATGTGCCCCAACGTCAACGGCTCCTCCGTGCGGGGATCTTCTCCTTCGACTAGTAAAGCCAGCGACGGCGAGGTGCTGGCTCGGATCCAATGAGATGTGGAGAAGATGGTGTGTAGGGACTCCCAGAGGCCTTTCTGTTTTTTCCTTTTTGTTCGGGGGTCTTTCTGCATTTGTTCCTGGACGCGTATACTTTGCCGTGTCTTCTGGTGGTTTCCGTGTATGTTGTATCTCTGATGTTTTAAATTAATGATCACGGTTTACCTCTCTCTCAAAAAAAAAAGCGTGCTGTCGTGAAGAAATAAAATCGTGGCATTTCATCACTTTGAAAAGGCTGCCAGAATGAGCATGTGACACATGGATACAAGGAGATGGATGCGGTATGTTGGCCCTGTTGGAAGATGCATCGATCGATCAGCAATGGAGACCATGCTGGTTGCAGCTGCCTGACCGGCCATCAACTTCCCTCTCCCCATGCACTCGTGGGTACGCGTACAACGCACTGGACATGTTCGTCGTCTTGCTTACGAATTGTAGACTTATTCTGTCCCATCTTTCTGTGCGGGGAGTTACAAATACTTTGCATGTATAGAAGCCTGGAGACAATATGAGTTGATCGTTCCCTTTTTTTTTTGTTTGGTTTTGCTAATTCTCAGCTTGTGCTCAGTCACCTCCTTTACCGTATTAGATCATTTGGCTAAGGTTCGTGTAAGTGGGTCCCACACTCTCACCAGCTGTATATCTACTGTATTTCCCATCCTCCTCTGCCTCACATTCTCTCCTATGGTCCTACCTCACAACCACCCTCAACAATAAAATAAACACAGTGAAAGATAGCCTAGCCAACCACCCACATACCTCGCTAGAGTCGGGGCCAACGTGGCTGGCTAAGGCGGGCCAGTTTTTGGTGTGGAAGAACATTAGCACTGGAGGTGCGGTGCAGGATTGCCAGGGTCAAGCAAGAAGAAACGAGTGTTAGAGCTATGGCCAGTGTGGCGGTGGTCCGGCGGGGAAGGACCTCGTGGCAGGATGGGGCGGCGAGGCGTCGCGGTACCGCGCCGGTCAAGGGAGTGGTTGAAGGTGGTTCGGCTGGTGCTGGTTACGGGGGAGGCATGGCTCGCCAGAAGGTGGAGATGAGCGGCACTCTCTAGAGGTGGAGAAAAAGATCAGGGTCAAAGAGCGGTGGTGACGTTAGTCGTTGATTTAGAACTAACTTAGTTCTTAGTCCATTGAGTCCATATTTCTTAACCCATGGGAAATATATGGTGGTTCTACTTCTTGTGATAATGGTTTCCTAATTTCCTACAACATCATCTACGGACTAGGGGATCGAGTTTCTTTAATTGAGTGTAAGACCAAAATAATGCTTATCCCATAAAATCTGCTTCGGCAGCTGGAGGTCATGTGACGTGAGGGTCCCAGTTTGATGTGCAATTGTACATCCCGAGAGAGAGAGAGGCACATCGTGAAAGGAACAACATCAGGTCGTCACTTTGAGGAAACTGCCAGCATATCATATATGTATCCTGTGAGATGCATACAGTGAGAGCGATCGGTCGATCGGCCAATACGCGCCCCATTATTTCCTCAGTGGGATGATGCAGACATGTAGGTAAATTGACCTCTGTCCGAGCAGATCGTACGGCAACACCTATGTATGTTTGTGATTTTGCTAATGTGCTGATCGACACGTCACAACCTGTGAATGAGTTCAAGCACCGCGAGTGATTTTTCTGCGAAAAAAATGGTGTGGCGTGTTTAGGTCAAGAAATTCTTCACCCGCACTTGACCGGTTATTTGGCAAATAAAAAGGAAAAAATTCCTGTAGGACACCAGAAAGCTTTGACATTTTTCCTTGGGTGTAAAGTTCCTTGCTGTTCCTTTGTCATATGTTGCTGGATACGGGTCACATTGAGACTGGATGTTGTCCGATGCCCGACTATAGCCTTGATACATACAGCCTGCTTTGGCACCAAAATTTCAATTAGCACAGCAAGAAAAGCTGTTCAAACCAGTTGTAGGATGGTCGTCCCGAGGAAAAATGTCAAGGCGAGGTGTGCTCCGGTGTCCCTCCCCCAACCGAGTGGGTTAAGTTGGCCCTAGGGGAAACCCTTATGTAGGTATGCGGAAACCGACTCTTCCGCACCACCTTGGCCTCCGACACTCTCCTCCGCATCAAGAGCGACGATCACGTGGCTCTTCGCATCTACTACGCCGCCGACTCCTCTCCGAGCTCCCATCGCCGCCGATTGAAGTGCAAGCGCGCGCAACAAAACCTAAGCGAGCGGCTGAGGGCTGGAAGCTTTTTTTTGGCAGAATTTGGGGGCGGTGAGGAAGGGGGTGGAATGGATGCGGGGTGGGAGACAAGGCCTTTTATATCCACCGACCCCTCCACTCCCTCGCCACATTGCTCGACGCATCATCCCCTTGAGCGGTTGTACAAAATACATATACGCTTGTTTTTTCCGATAAAGGGAATATATTAATATCAAAAGATACCAATTACACCCAGCCTATGCAACAACGCAACACCCTAATGGCGGTACGGATGCACGCAACCAAAAAAACTAAGAAACAAAAGTCCCATTATAGCATCCTAAGCTTAGTAATAGCAATACAACCACCACCAAGACAACACCTGAAATACAGAATCTCCAAAAACGACGCCTTCAAGAAGAAAATGTTGCACCAGCGCCATCGTCGTCCGACCAAAGATCTTAGATTTTCACCCTGAAGATAGTCCCCGCTCTCAAAAAAATGCCTCCAACAAGGCCATTGCCAGGCACAACCAGCTAAGACCAGACTTTGAGTTTTCACCCTGAAAGGTAGGACTCTGAACTTCACCTGTGCTGCCGCCCCCACTTCCATATGACTGCTTCTAAGCCCGGGACACCAAGCAAGTCCCTCAACAACGCGGAGACTTGAACCTCCCTTAGCTATTCCTCCGCTCCGGCCTTAAGCATGTATAGCACCCAGGACAAGTTGCGGTCCATGGCTGCCCGCATCAGTGTGGTCTAGCACGAGGGTGTTGGTGAGTGCAGCCCACAATCCTCACGGCGCGGCAGCTTGGCGCGCAGGTCGCCGTTGGGACCTGGCCAACGACACAGGACGGGGATAGGCACAGGGCGCGTGGGCAACTGGGACAGGGACAACAACGGGACTGGTGGGCGACACAGGCGTTCAGGGTGACGGTTGCATGGCGGCGAATGAGATCGACGACGGCACCTGCTAGGGTTCTTCGGTGGTCGATGCGACCATGCATTATCCCATTCGCTATCGGGAAGAAACGGTTCCAACTACAACTTGTACTTTCTCTATTCCATGAAACGTCTTAGCTTTGCTAAAATTTAGATGTATCTCGTTGATAAATAGCTTCTAGATATATTTAAATATTGAGAAAATTAAAACAAATTTCATGAGACGGCAGGAGTATTATTTTTCAGGACATTTGCCAATGGCTAAGATGGTAATTTTACTAGAGAAAAGCAATACTTTCCAATTTTTGCCTATAAAGTGTGGTCGGACAAACGTGATACAAAATTGAAATGGTGTTCGAATAAGTCATAACCGAACGGTGGGTTATAGCAAACGCCTAAAAGAACAATATCATACAGAAAATTTTCCCCAAAAGAATGTGAGAGAGATGGAGGGACGCTCATGGCAACCAAAATTATTGGCAACAAACCAAGAATACACCAAAATAGAAAGACAACCAACTTTTTGACAGGGCTAGCGTGGCCTATGAACAAAAATACCCGTAAATTCAAAGTAGTGAGTCACGCATGCAGCGGAAGGTGCCGTAACGAGTCAAACAAATTCTCTGTATGCGTATGCATATGACATTGCAAATGAGCTTTGCTGCTCGCGCTGTGAGTTCATTTTTGGATCTGCTATAGATCAAAGTGTGAAGCCCACGACACCGATCATATGCATGCAGACCTACAGTGAGCATGACTTGGCGAGTGGCGGACCTACATGGTATGCTATATATGCCATGGCATACCCTATGACTCACTGATTGATTGAATCAAGGTGAGCTAATATGCCAACCTTGCATGTACGGGTGCCATCGCTGAGCTATCGCATTGCTTTGGCCACCAATCTACGGCACGCTAGCTATGGCCATACAACATTCACGCCTTAAGCCATTTTTGTACTGGATGATTACCTATGATGACACGGCAGGCTAGTGTATCCCCTGTAGCTTTATGTACCATGTTTTAAAATCTATTTTGTCATTTGTTTTAGTACCATCTAACTGTATCACATAGTGTTGCTGCTGGAATTTGTGGGTATTTGGCATTTGGCCCATGGCCCATTATCAAATTCTGAAACTCACATGGCCCATTCCAATAATCAGTGGCAGCACTAGTGGGAGCTAAAGTTTAGTCCCACATTGCTAGTTGGGAGAGAGTTGGAGTGGTATATAAGGTGAGCTGTTCTAGTCCTAGTAAGTGAGTGAGAAGAGAGAGTTCCCTCGCGCACTCCTCCTCCTCCGCCGCGCCGCGCCGCGCCGCGCCGCGCATTGCGGGAATCTCGCCGAGCCGAGCTGAGCTTATCTTTTTGCTGTTTGGGAAATTAATTGTGTAATCAATTCTGAGTGATTAACGGACGCGTTACTCAGCCGTTTTGCCTTCCGGATTTTCTGGACTCGGACGTGGGCTGCGCGCCACGACCTTCCCGAACCGCACTATATAAGCGCGGACGAGAACCCTAACCTGTATGTGCCACATATGCGACTACCGTTTCCAGTTCATTGCGCCGCCGCTTCGTTTTCCTCATCCCGTCCGTCGGCGTGCACCGACTGCCGGGACAGTAGGCCTCCGGAACCCTGCCTCTCGTGAACCCGTACGGGTGAGGGGCAATCAGGGGGAGCGCTCGACGCGACTACTGGCAGCACGACGTCGTCTTCGGACGACGAGTTTCTCCACACCGACAACTTCTTCCCGGACCTCAGCGACTTCTTCGACAACCTCAACATGGGCGACAACGACGCTGCTGTGAAGTATGTGATCTTGTCGTTTCTCTTTCAGTTTCTGTTAGAGCTTCTTGTTCTAGTTTCTGTGTAGATGCGATCGGTTTGTCTTGTTTAGATGTGATCTGTTCATCTACCTTACTAGTCTGCACGATTAGTTTACTTATTATTTTCATAGTCATGATTTATCAATTACTCGTACGGATTATTTCATATGGATATTTGCTTATATATTCAACAATCCAAAAACCTGATTATAGGCAAATCAATTCAGCAGCATTGCTGCCGCTACTCGACCTCCCTCCTTTGATGGTATGCATTACAAGAGGTGGCGCACAAAGGCAGTTCTATGGTTTACAAACCTAGGCTGTTTTAGCGCCACAGATGCTAGACCTGAGGGGCCTCTCTCTGCAGAGGAGCAGGAAAAGTTTGCGAAGGTCGACGCCATGTTTAAGGCGGCCTTGTTCAGCATTCTTGGGGACAACATTGTTGACCCGTACATGGCTTTCGACCATGGTAAAGATGCGTGGGATGCGCTCGAGGCCAAATTTGGGGTCTCGGACGGGCACGAACTGTATGTCATGGAGCAATACTATGACTACAGGATGACTGATGAGCGCTCCGTGGTCGAGCAAGCTCATGAGATTCAGTCACTTGCCAAAGAACTCGAGCAGTTTAAGTGTACCTTATCGGACAAATTTGTGGCCGGTGGCATTATTGCCAAGCTTCCTCCTTCGTGGAGGAACTTTGCTACTTCTCTGAAACATAAGAGACAAGAGTTTTCCGTTTCGGATCTCATTGGCTCGCTTCATGTGGAAGAGAAGGCGAGAGCAAAGGACACACGCGCTCGTAGTTTTGAGGGAGGTTCTAGTGCCAATGTGGTACAGAAGAAAACTTCCAATCTCACAAGTCTAAGAATAAGAACAATGGAAAAGGCAAGTTTGACGAGAAGAACAAAGCCTCCAACTCAACCAACTTCAAAAGGAAGACTCCTTATAAGAAGAAAGGGAATTGCCATGTTTGTGGCGCTCCTGGACATTGGGCTCCTGATTGCCAGAACGTCATGATCGGCGTGGGAACAGCGGCAAGTCCGCAAATGTTGTTATTGGTGTGGATACTAAGATGAAGGACGTTGGGTACGGTATTTCCTACTGTCCTTTCAGTATGTAATTCTCCTGATTGGTGGATAGACACCGGAGCCAATACACATGTATGTTCTGATGTCTCTATGTTTTCTTCTTATCAGGTCGCAAGGACTTCCTCCGTGCTGATGGGAAATGGCTCACGTGCTTCTGTTCGTGGTGTTGGTGGATCTGAAGTTTACTTCGGGAAAAACCATCCATGAAGAATGTGCAGCACGTTCCCTCCATTAATAAGAATCTCGTTAGCGGATCGCTTTTATGTCGAGATGGTTTTAAGTTGGTTTTTGAGTCCAATAAAGTTGTAATTTCCAAGTGTGGACAATTTGTTGGAAAGGGTTATGTATGCGGAGGCTTGTTCCGCTTATCTTTGTCAGACTTATGTACTCAAATTGTTAATCATGTTTGCAATGATAGTGAGTCCGATATTTGGCATTCACGACTTTGTCATATTAATTTTGGGTGCATGACGCGGCTAGCGAATATGAATATAATTCCGAAATTTGCTATTGTCAAGAAATCCAAGTGCCAAGTATGTGTACAAGCTAAGCAACCACGTAAGTCTCACAAGACTGCGGAGGCAAGAGACTTGGCACCGCTACATTCGGATCTTTGTGAAATGAATGGTGAATTGACAAAAGGAGGAAAAAGATACTTCATGACTTTAATTGATGACTCTACTCGATATTGTTATGTGTATCTCCTGAAATCTAAAGATGAAGCTCTTAATCACTTCAAAATCTTTAAAGCAGAAAACCAACTTGATCGAAAGATCAAGCGGCTAAGGTCTGATCGTGGTGGAGAGTATTTTTCCAACGAGTTTGATTCTTTTTGTGCAGAACATGGTATTATCCATGAGAGGACGCCTCCCTACTCACCTCAGTCAAATGGGGTGGCCGAAAGAAAGAACCGTACTCTAACTGATTTGGTTAACGCCATGTTAGATACATCGGGTCTATCCAAGGCATGGTGGGGGAGGCGATATTGACTGCATGTCATGTCCTAAACCGTGTCCCCACAAAGAAAAAAACCATTACTCCTTTTGAGGAATGGGAAAGGAAAAGGCTGAAACTCTCTTACCTACGAACTTGGGGTTGTATGGCGAAAGTAAATGTGCCGATACCCAAGAAGCGCAAGCTTGGACCAAAAACCGTGGATTGTGTTCTTCTGGGATATGCATTTCATAGCATTGGCTACAGATTTTTGATAGTAAAATCTGAGGTATCCGACATGCATGTTAGTACAATTATGGAGTCGAATGATGCGACTTTCTTTGAGGATATCTTTCCTATGAAAGAAACGTCTAGCTCATCAATTCAGGAGATGCCCAGTTCATCTACTCAGGAATTATTTCCTGAACCTACCATGGCTATAGAACACTTTGAAAATCCTGTGGAGGATGACAATGAAGCTTCCAAAAGGAGCAAGAGACAGAGGACTGCAAAGTCCTTTGGACATGATTTCATTGTGTACCTCGTGGACGACACTCCCACTTCTATTTCAGAAGCCTATGCATCTCAGGATGCTGACTACTGGAAGGAAGCTGTCCGTAGCGAGATGGATTCCATCTTAGCTAATGGAACTTGGGAGGTGACTGATCGTCCTTATGGGTGCAAACCTGTAGGATAGGGTGTTCAAGAAAAAGCTTAGGCTGATGGTACTATTGAAAAGTACAAGGCACGTCTTGTGGCCAAGGGTTATACCCAGAAAGAAGGTGAAGATTTCTTTGATACATACTCACATGTTGCCAGATTGACCACCATTCAAGTGCTACTATCCTTGGCTGCCTCACATGGTCTTCTCGTTCATTAAATGGATGTTAAGACTGCTTTCCTAAATGGAGAGCTTGAAGAGGAAATTTATATGGAGCAGCCTGATGGATTTGTAGTAGATGGTCAAGAAGGAAAGGTGTGTAAACTACTGAAGTCTTTGTATGGGCTTAAGCAAGCGCCTAAGCAGTGGCATGAGAAGTTTGAAAGAACTTTAACCACTGAAGGCTTTGTTGTAAACGAAGCTGACAAGTGTGTGTACTATCGCCATGGTGGGGGCGAGGGAGTTATTCTTTGTCTCTATGTCGATGACATATTGATATTTGGGACCAGCCTTAATGTGATTAAGGTGGTCAAGGAGTTCCTATCTCGTTGTTTTGAGATGAAGGACTTGGGAGTAGCTGATGTGATCTTAAACATCAAGTTGCTTAAGGATGACGATGGTGGGATTACATTGCTTCAGTCCCACTATGTGGAAAAGATCCTGAGTCGCTTCGGGTATAGCGACTGTAAATCTTCTCCAACGCCTTATGATCCTAGTGTGATTATTCGTAAGAATAAAAGAATTGCTAGAGATCAATTGCGATATTCGCAGATTATTGGCTCGCTTATGTATTTAGCCAGCGCCACAAGGCCTGACATCTCCTTTGCTGTAAGTAAACTCACCCGTTTTGTGTCTATACCTGGAGATGTTCATTGGCATGCTCTTGAGAGAGTTTTGCGCTATCTAAAAGGCACTGCGAGCTATGTCATTCACTATACTGGGTATCCAAGGGTACTTGAGGGTTATAGTGATGCAAATTGGATATCTGATGCTGATGAGACTAAGGCCACAAGTGGTTATTTGTTTACACTTGGAGGTGGCGCTGTTTCTGGAAGTCTTGCAAGCAGACCATCATTACTAGGTCAACTATGGAAGCAGAACTCACAGCATTAGACACAGCCACTGTTGAAGCAGAGTGGCTCCGTGAGCTCTTGATGGACTTACCGTGGTTGAGAAACCAATACCCGCTATTCCTATGAACTGTGATAATCAAACTGTGATCGTCAAAGTAAACAGTTTCTAAGGATAATATGAAGTCATCAAGGCATGTGAAGAGGAGACTGAAAACTGTCAGGAAAATGAGAAACTCCGGAGTTATAGCGTTGGATTATATCCATACGTCTAGAAACCTGGCAGACCCCTTCACAAAGGGACTATCACGAAATGTGATAGAAAATGCATCGAGGGAGATGGGTATGAGACCCACACTTTGAGTTGTCCACGGTGGTAACCCACTCTATGTGATCGGAGATCCCGTGAATTAGAACTGGGAGACAAGCTGTTGGTCAGCTGAGAGGAGAGTATATATCCCTATAGCAATTTTACCACTCCGTAAGATGCAATACTCTCCTAATCTGCATGGCAGGTTGATAATTATCTTAATGTGTTCTAAGTGGCTTATTTTAGCAGAGATGTTGTCCTGCAGAACATCTGTTGAAGAACACGCCTATATGAGTCTGATTGTTAAACGTCGCAATCTATGAGAGTTGGGTGCTCTCTAGTAAACTCATGAAAGGCCCTGGAGTATGACGTATAAGCTCCAAACCGCGAGGAAGCCTCGCGGCAGCCTAGTATCGGTCTAGGCTTTGTATGAAGCTAGTGCGCAGAAAACTTGTAGTTCAAGGCATAGTCCACTATCCAAGTTGCAATCTAGTGTAATATGAAGCTTTAAGTGGAAGTTCAACTTAACAGTCTCCACGACATACCGGTATATAAAACAATGTTCTGGAATTTTTTTTGATGAGATGTGCCAATGAGAGTTTGTGGGGGATTGCTAGAATTTGTGGGCATTTGGCATTTGGCCCATGGCCCATTATCAAATTCTGAAACTCACATGGCCCATTCCAATAATCAGTGGCAGCACTAGTGGGAGCTAAAGTTTAGTCCCACATTGCTAGTTGGGAGAGAGTTGGAGTGGTATATAAGGTGGGCTGTTCTATTCCTAGTAAGTGTGTGAGAAGAGAGAGTTCCCTCGCGCACTCCTCCTCCTCGCCGCCCGCCGCCTCGCACGACGCGCCGCGGTTGCGGGAATCTCGCCGAGCCGAGCTTATCTTTTTGCTGTTTGGGAAATTAATTGTGTAATCAATTCTGAGTCATTAACGGACGCGTTACTCAGCCGTTTTGCCTTCCGGATTTTCTGGATCGTGGCCGTGCCGACTCGGACGTGGGCTGCGCCCCACGACCTTCCCGAACCGCACTATATAAGCGCGGACGAGAACCCTAACATGTATGTGCCACATATGCGACTACCTGTTTCCAGTTCATTGCGCCGCCGTCGTCTTCCTCATCCCGTCCGTCGGCGTGCACCGACTGCCGGGACAGTAGGCCTCCGGAACCCTGCCTCTCGTGAACCCGTACGGGTGAGGGGCAATCAGGTTTTGGGGAGCGCTCCGGCGCGACTACTCAGCACGACGTCGTCTTCGGACGACGAGTTTCTCCACACCGACAACTTCTTCCCGGACCTCAGCGACTTCTTTGACAACCTCAACATGGGCGACAACGACGCTGTTGTGAAGTATGTGATCTTGTCGTTTCTCTTTCAGTTTCTGTTAGAGCTTCTTGTTCTAGTTTCTGTGGTAGATGCGATCGGTTTGTCTTGTTTAGATGTGATCTGTTCATCTACCTTACTAGTCTGCACGATTAGTTTACTTATTATTTTCATAGTCATGATTTATCAATTACTCGTACGGATTATTTTATATGGATATTTGCTTATATATTCAACAGTTACTAATTATAATCCCGCCTCGTCATACTTTGAAACTTTGCAATTCCACCTCGATGGTGCATGTGTCCAATAATTTAATTTTTTATTATAATGCAAAAATCCGCTTTTTTATTTAATGATTTTAGCATATTTTATAACCATTGCACGTTTAAATTTTTGTGCGGCATACCCTGTGCTACAATCCTAGGTCCGCCACTTTGGCGTGGTTTCGTGACTAAGACTAGTCAAAGTTTTGCCGTAGAAGAAACATATTAATATAGAGATATACCAGTTACACTCAGCTCTCGCAATAACGCAATAACCTAATGGTATTTATGGATGCAAACAACTTAGAAATAGAAAAACTAAGAAAAAAAAGTTTCACAACGGCATTTCTGCTCTAGCAGCGACAATACATCCGCACCAAGATAACATCTAAACTTCAAGCTCTCCAAAACAAACGTCTCCAAGAAGAAAACATTGCACAACCGTGCTCATCGTCCGATCAAAGAATCTTAGGTTTCCACCCTGCAGATAGTCTCAGCTCTCAAAACAATATCTTCAACAAGACCACTGCTAGGGACAATCAATTAAGGCCAGACCTTGAATTTTCACTTGTATTGCCGCTTCCACTTGCATACTGCTGCTGCGAAATCTAGAAATAAAAGCATAGGTGCGCACAACTGGCCTCCAATCTGGCCTTCATGATATTCTTCGCTTCTAATTTCACCACGGACCAGAATATTATCTCATGTCAACACAGAACAGAGCTTTGCGCCGCTCTCTCCAGAACCAAACAATCGAAATAAAAGCATAGGTGCGCACAACTGAATACCATCCGATCCAACAAACTCCATGCATAAAGTGCACTCTTACATTCCCCGGTGAAGCCTTTCGGAACTCATCACTCCGGCCAGATGAAGAAGGATTGGTCTTAGGAAGGTCACCATCTTCACAAAAGAATAACTCTAGGACAACCACCTTTATTAGGCAGATCGGCCAGTCCCCACGCCGTCGCTCGCCGGTCGACCTCATCGGCAGAAGAGGAGGCCACCACCGACCACAGAGCCATCGACAAGTCGTCCGCCGCCACCCCCAACACCGAAGTAGGCCACCACCGTGAGCCGCTAGGAGGGAGAGGCACAGAGGAGCCACCATCGACCACCACCAGGCACGACCACGCCACCGTAGACGCTGGATCCCCAGCATCGGGTTCACCCCCATCGCCGGCCGCATCGTCGAAGCATCACCGGCCGCCGAAACCCTCGCCATGGCAGCCAGGCATGACGTGCCGCAGAATCACCGCCCTAGGACGCTGTCCCGGATCCGGCATGGGACCCCACCCGGCTGATCCCCAACCAGCCCGCTACTGGCTGACGATCACCGTTGTCGATCTCGGGCCTCCGCTACGCGTGCGACGCGTGAGGGGAGCCTGGCGCCGCCCAGAGCACCACAAGCTTTGCCCGCACGCGTCGTCCGTGGCAGGGAGGAGGAAGACCGGAGCAGGAGGAGAGGCGGTGGCAGCTTAGGGTTTCCACCCGAGCCTCCCTAGGGGGAAGGGGCTACGCGGGGACGAGTGGCAATATTTCGTAGTATCGAATAATAGTATCATTGATACGTCTCAAACGTATCTATAATTTCTTATGTTCCATGCTAGTTTTATGACAATACTCACATGTTTTATATACACTTTATATCATTTTTATGCATTTTCCGGCACTAACCTATTAACGAGATGCCGACGCGTTCCTGTTTTGTGCTGTTTTTGGTTTCAGAAATCCTACACAGGAAATATTCTCGGAATTGGACGAAACGAACGTCCAGGGTCTTATTTTTTCACGGAGCTTCCAGAAGACCGAAGAGGATGCGAAGTGGGGCCACGAGGCGCCCTAACCATAGGGCGGTGCGGCCAGCATGGGGCCCGCGCCGGCCTATGGTGTGGGGCCCCCGTGCCTCCTCCGACTCTTCCCTTCCGCCTACTTAAACTCTCCGTCGCGAAAACCCTATTACCGAGAGCCACGATACGGATAAAGTTCCAAAGACGCCGCCGCCAATCCCATCTCGGGGGATTCAGGAGATCTCCGGCACCCTGCCGGAGAGGGGAATCATCACCCGGAGGACTCTACATCACCATGATCGCCTCCGGACTGATATGTGAGTAGTTCATCCTTGGACTATGGGTCCATAGCAGTAGCTAGATGGCTGTCTTCTCCTCATGTGCTATCATGTTTAGATCTTGTGATCTGCCTATCATGATCAAGATCGTCTATTTGTAATGCTACATGTTGTGTTTGTTGGGATCCAATGAATATGGAATACTATGTCAAGTTGATTATTGATCTATCATATATGTGTTGTTTATGATCTTGCATGCTCTCGTTGCTAGTAGAGGCTCCGGCCAAGTTGATACTTGTGACTCCAAGAGGGAGTATTTATGCTCGATAGTGGGTTCATGCCTCCATTGAATCTGGGACAGTGACAGAAAGTTCTAAGGTTCTGGATGTGATGTTGCCACTAGGGATAAAACATCAATGCTTTGTCTAAGGATATTTGTGTTGATTACATTACGCACCATACTTAATGCAATTGTCTTGTGTTTGCAACTTAATACTGGAAGGGGTGCGGATGCTAACCTGAAGGTGGACTTTTTAGGCATAGATGCATGCTGGATAGCGGTCTATGTACTTTGTCGTAATGCCCTAAGTAAATCTCATATTAGTCATCATGATATGTATGTGCATTGTTATGTCCTCTCTATTTGTCAATTGCCCAACTGTAATTTGTTCACCCAACATGCTATTTCTTATTGGAGAGACACCACTAGTGAACTGTGGACCCCGGTCCATTCTTTTACACCTGAAATACAATCTACTGCAATCTTTGTTCTCTGTTGTTCTTCACAAGCAAACATCATTCACCACACCATACGTTTAATCCTTTGTTTACAGCAAGCCGGTGAGATTGACAACCTCACTGTTAAGTTGGGGCAAAGTATTTTGATTGTGTTGTGCAGGTTCCACGTTGGCGCCGGAATCCCTGGTGTTGCGCCGCACTAGACTCCTCCGCGAACAACCTTCACGTGGCCTTCATCTCCTACTGGTTCGATAAACCTTGGTTTCTTACGGAGGGAAAACTTGCTGCTATACGCATCACACCTTCCTCTTGGGGTTCCCAACGGACGTGTGCTTCACGCGTTATCAAGCTCTTTTTCTGGCGCCGTTGCCGGGGAGATCAAGATACGCTGCAAGGGAATCTCTCACTTCCAATCTCTTTACTTTGTTATTGTCTTGCTTTACTTTATTTTATTTTCTGTTTTGTTTACTTTCTCTATATCAAAAACACACAAAAAAATTAGTTACTTGCATTTACTTTATTTAGTTTGCTTTACTTATTTTTATTACTGCTAAAATGGGTACTCCTGAGAATACTAAGTTGTGTGACTTCACTAGCACAAATAATAATGATTTCCTATGCACACCTATTGCTCCACCTGGTACTGCAGCAGAATTTTTTGAAATTAAACCTGCTTTACTAAATCTTTTTATGAGAGAGCAATTTTCTGGTGTTAGTTCTAATGATGTTGCTGCCCATCTTAATAATTTTGTTGAACTTTGTGAAATGCAAAAGTATAAGGATGTAGATGGTGATATTATAAAATTGAAATTGTTTCCTTTCTCCCTAAGAGGAAGAGCTAAAGATTGGTTGCTATCTTTGCCTAAAAATAGTATTGATTCATGGACTAAATGTAAGGATGCTTTCATTGGTAGATATTATCCTCTTGCTAAAATTATATCTTTGAGAAGTAGCATAATTAATTTTAAGCAATTGGATAATGAGCATGTTGCTCAAGCATGGGAAAGAATGAAATCTTTAGTAAAGAATTGCCCTACCCATGGACTAACTACTTGGATGATCATCCAAACCTTCTATGCAGGATTAAATTTTTCTTCGAGGAACCTATTGGATTCAGCTGCTGGAGGTACTTTTATGCCCATCACTTTGGGTGCCGCAACAAAGCTTCTTGATGATATGATGATCAAGTACTCTTAATGGCACACTGAAAGGACTCCGCAAGGTAAGAAGGTAAATTCTGTTGAAGAATCCTCCTCCTTGAGTGATAAGATTGATGTTATTATGTCTATGCTTGTGAATGGTAGATCTAATGTTGATCCTAATAATTTTCCTTTAGCTTCATTGGTTGCTCGAGAAGAGCATGTTGATGTGAACTTCATTAAAAATAATAATTTCAACAACAATGCTTATAGGAATAATTCTGGTAACAACTATAGGCCATATCCTTCTAATAATAGTAATGGTTATGGTAATTCTTATGGTAATTCTTACAACAATAATAGGAGTGTACACCCTGGTCTTGAAGCCATGCTTAAAGAATTTATTAGTACACAAACTGCTTTTAACAAATCTGTTGAAGAAAAGCTTGGTAAAATTGATGTTCTTACTTCTAAGGTTGATAGTCTTGCCGCTGATGTTGATCTTTTAAAATTAAAAGATATGCCTAATGAAACTAAAGATATTAAGTTATTTGCTACAACAAACGCTATCCAAGTTCGAATTAATGAAAATATTAGATTGATGGCTGAATTGCATGCTAGGTGGGAAAAAGAAGAAAAACTTGCTAAAGAGAATAATGTAGCTAAAGCTTGGACTATTACCACCACTAGTAATGTTGATGCTTCACATGTTGCTAAACCTCCTACTATTAATGAAAAAGTATTGGTGTTGGCAATGTTTCTACTCCTAATGAAAAGCGTGCAAAACTGCCTGAAACTGCTTGTGATAAAACTGCTGAAATTTTTCAAAATATTGAGGACAATGATCCCATTGTTGTAGATCATAATGGTTTAGATTTTGATGATTTTCATATCTCTGAAGTTATTAAGTTCTTACAAAAACTTGCTAGAAGTCCTAATGCTAGTGCTATAAATTTGGCCTTTACAAAACATATTACAAATGCTCTTATAAAAGCTAGAGAAGAGAAATTAAAACCTGAAACTTCTATTCCTAGGAAGTTGGAAGATGGTTGGGAGCCCATCATTAAGATGAAGGTCAATGACTTTGATTGTAATGCTTTATGTGATCTTGGTGCAAGTATTTCTGTTATGCCTAAGAAACTCTATGATATGCTTGACTTGCCACCATTGAAAAATTGTTATTTAGATGTTAATCTCGCTGATAATTCTACAAAGAAACCTTTGGGGAGGATTGATAATGTTCGCATTACGGTTAACAATAACCTTGTCCCCGTTGATTTTATTGTCTTGGATATTGAATGCAATGCATCTTGTCCCATTATTTTGGGAAGACCTTTTCTTCGAACTGTTGGTGCTATTATTGATATGAAGGAAGGGAATATTAAGTATCAATTTCCTCTTAAGAAAGGTACGGAACACTTCCCTAGAAAGAGAATGAAGTTACCTTTTAATTCCATTATTAGAAAAAATTATGATGTTGATGCTTCATCTCTCGATAATTCTTGATTCACACTTTCTGCGCCTAGCTGAAAGGCGTTAAAGAAAAGCGCTTATGGGAGACAACCCATTATTTTACTTCTGCACTTTTGTTTTATATTTGAGTCTTGAAAGTTGTTTCTACTGTAGCAACCTCTCCTTATCTTTATTTTATTGCATTGTTGTGCCAAGTAATGTCTTTGATAGTAAGGTTGATACTAGATTTGGATTACTGCGCAGAAACAGATTTCTTGCTGTCACGAATTTGAGTAGGCCTCTCTGTAGGTAACTCAGAAAAATCTGCCAATTTTCGTGTGTGATCCTCAGATATGTATGCAACTTTCATTCAATTTGAGATCTTTCATCTGAGCAAGTTAAGTGCCCCTAAAAAATTCGTCTTTACGGACTGTTCTGTTTTGACATATTCTGCCTTTTTATTTCGCATTGCCTCTTTTGCTAAGATGAATGGATTTCTTTGTTCCATTAACTTCCAGTAGCTTTGTGCAATGTCCATAAGTGTTAAGAATGATTGTGTCACCTCTGAATATGTGAATTTTTAATTATGCACTAACCCTCTAATGAGTTTGTTTTGAGTTTGGTGTGGAGGAAGTTTTCAAGGATCAAGAGAGGAGGATGATACAATATGATCAAGAAGGGTGAAAAGTATAAGCTTGGGGATGCCCCCGTGGTTCATCCCTGCATATTTCAAGGAGACTCAAGCATCTAAGCTTGGGGATGCCCAAGGCATCCCCTTCTTCATTGACAACTTATCAGGTCACCTCTAGTGAAACTATATTTTTATTCTGTCACATCTTATGTGCTTTACTTGGAGCGTCTGTATGTTTTTATTTTTGTTTTTGTTTGAATAAAATCGGATCCTAGCATTCTTTGTTTGGGAGAGAGACACGCTCCGCTCGTTCATATGAACACTGGTGTTCTTAGCTTTACTTTTAATGTTCATGGCGAAGGTTGAAACTGCTTCGTTCATTATTATTTGGTGGCAACAGAAAATGCTTCATGTGGTAATTGGTATATTGTTTTGAATAATTTGATACTTGGCAATTGTTGTGCTCAAATAGATCATATTTAAGCTCTTGCATCATGTACTTTGCACCTATTAATGAAGAACTACCATAGAGCTTGTTGAAATTTGGTTTGCATGATTGGTCTCTCTAAAGTCTAGATATTTTCTGGTGAAGTGTTTGAACAACAAGGTAGACAGTGTAGAGTCTTATAATACTTGCAATATGTTCTTATGTAAGTTTTGTTGTACCAGTTCATACTTGGGTTTGCTTCAAACAACCTTGCTAGCCAAAACCTTGTACTGAGAGGGAATACTTCTCGTGCATCCAAATCCTTGAGCCAAAAACTATGCCATTTGTGTCCACCATACCTACCTATTATGTGGTATTTATCTGCCATTCCAAAGTAAATTGCTTGAGTGCTACCTTTAAAATTTCATTCCTTGTCTTTGCAATATATAGCTCATGGGAAAATAGCCTTAAAAACTATTGTGGTAAAGAATATGTAGCTTTGGTATCTTATTTCTTATAAGTTGCTTGTTGAGCGGTAACCATGTTTCTGGGGACGCCATCAACTATTACACCTTTGTTGAATATCATGTGAGTTGCTATGCATGTTCGTCTTGTCTGAAGTAAGGGTGATTTATCATGATCAAATGGTTTGAGTATGCATATTGTTAGAGAAGAACATTGGGCCGCTAACTAAAGCCATGAATCATGGTGGAAGTTTCAGTTTGGACATTAATCCTCAATCTCTTATGAGAATATTATCTGTTGTTGAATGCTTATGCATTAAAGAGGAGTCCATTATATGTTTTCTATGTTGTCCCGGTATGGATGTCCTTAGTTGAGATCTATCAAAAACGAGAAATCAAATGCGATCTATCTCCTTGGACCTTTGTACAGGCGGCATAGAGGTACCCCTTTGTGACACTTGGTTGAAACATATGTTATGCAATGATAATCCATGTAAATCCAAGCTAATTAGGACAAGGTGCGAGCACTATTGGTATTCTATGCATGAGGCTTGCAACTTATAGGATGTCTTATGCATAACACATATGGATTATTACTACCGTTGACAAAATTGTTTCTATGTTTTCAAAATAAAAGCTCTAGCACAAAAATAGTAATCCGTGCTTCCCTCTGCAAAGGGCCTTTCTTTTACTTTCTGTTGAGTCAGTTTACCTACTTCCTTCTATCTTAGAAGCAAACACTTGTGTCAACTATGTGCATTGATTCCTACGTACTTGCTTATTTGCATTCATCATATTACTTTGTGTTGACAATCATCCATGAGATATACAACCATGAGATATACATGTTGAAGTTGAAAGCAACCGCTGAAACTTATATCTTCCTTTGTGTTGTTTCAAAACTTTCTACTAAGAATTTATTGCTTTATGAGTTAACTCCTATGCAAGTCTTATTGATGCTTGTCTTGAAAGTACTATTCATGAAAAGTCTTTGCTATATGATTCAGTTGTTTAGTCATTGTCTTTACCATTGCTTCGAATCACTTCATTCATCTCATATGCTTTACAATAGTATTGATCAAGATTATGATAGCATGTCACTTTAGAAATTATCCTTGTTATCGTTTACCTACTCGAGGGCGAGTAGGAACTAAGCTTGGGGATGCTTGATACGTCTCAAACGTATCTATAATTTCTTACGTTCCATGCTAGTTTTATGACAATACTCACATGTTTTATATACACTTTATATCATTTATATGCATTTTCCGGCACTAACCTATTAACGAGATGCCGAAGCGCCAGTTCCTGTTTTGTGTTGTTTTTGGTTTCAGAAATCCTACACAGGAAATATTCTCGGAATTGGACGAAACGAACGCCCAGGGTCTTATTTTTCCACGGAGCTTCCAGAAGACCGAAGATGATGCGAAGTGGGGCCACGTGGCGCCCTAACCATAGGGCGGCGCGGCCAGCATGGGGCCCGCGCCGGCCTATGGTGTGGGGCCCCCGTGCCTCCTCCGACTCTGCCCTTCCGCCTACTTAAACTCTCCGTCGCGAAACCCTATTACCGAGAGCCACGATACGGAAAAGTTCCAGAGACGCCGCCGCCGCCAATCCCATCTCGAGGGATTCAGGAGATCGCCTCCGGCACCCTGCCGGAGAGGGGAATCATCACCCGGAGGACTCTACATCACCATGATCGCCTCCGGACTGATGTGTGAGTAGTTCATCCTTGGACTATGGGTCCATAGCAGTAGCTAGATGGTTGTCTTCTCCTCATGTGCTATCATGTTTAGATCTTATGAGCTGCCTATCATGATCAAGATCGTCTATTTGTAATGCTACATGTTGTGTTTGTTGGGATCCGATGAATATGGAATACTATGTCAAGTTGATTATTGATCTATCATATATGTGTTGTTTATGATCTTGCATGCTCTCCGCTAGTAGTAGGCTCTGGCCAAGTTGATACTTGTGACTCCAAGAGGGAGTATTTATGCTCGATAGTGGGTTCATGCCTCCATTGAATCTGGGACAGTGACAGAAAGTTCTAAGGTTGGATGTGCTGTTGCCACTAGGGATAAAACATCAATGCTTTGTCTAAGGATATTTGTGTTGATTACATTACGCACCATACTTAATGCAATTGTCTGTTGTTTGCAACTTAATACCGGAAGGGGTGCGGATGCTAACCTGAAGGTGGACTTTTTAGTCATAGATGCATGTTGGATAGCGGTCTATGTACTTTGTCGTAATGCCCTAAGTAAATCTCATATTAGTCATCATGATATGTATGTGCATTGTTATGTCATCTCTATTTGTCAATTGCCCAACTGTAATTTGTTCACCCAACATGCTATTTCTTATTGGAGAGACACCACTAGTGAACTGTGGACCCCGGTCCATTCTTTTATATCTGAAATACAATCTACTGCAATCTTTGTTCTCTGTTGTTCTTCACAAGCAAACATCATTCTCCACACCATACGTTTAATTCTTTGTTTACAGCAAGCTGGTGAGGTTGACAACCTCACTGTTAAGTTGGGGTAAAGTATTTTGATTGTGTTGTGCAGGTTCCACGTTGGCGCCGGAATCCCTGGTGTTGCGCCGCACTACACTCCTCCGCCAACAACCTTCACGTGGCCTTCATCTTCTACTGGTTCGATAAACCTTGGTTTCTTACTGAGGGAAAACTTGCTGTTGTACGCATCACACCTTCCTCTTGGGGTTCCCAACGGACGTGTGCTTCACGCGTTATCAATCATACATATGATACCAGCATATGATATTATCTTTATAATACATTATATCATTTAGTATTATCATTTTCTCGAGAAACTCAATTTGGCTCCCTCAGTGCATATGTTGTGATACGAAAAAAATATTCACCCGGGAGCCGAATTGGGCTTCTCAAGAGTTATGTTTTGGCACAAGAAAGCATATGCTCCCTTTAATTTGGAATGCATTTTAGACATATTATGAAATGTTTAAAAAAATTAAACAAAAAATTTGCAAGTAAATATTCAGGTGCTACAGGCTTACAAAGTTGTTTCATGAAAAATTAACTTAATCGTGTGGTGTGTGTAAAAATGACAAAATTCAGAGGTAAAAATAAAGCTTTTCACAAGATAAATTTTCTCTTTTTTACATAGACCACAAAATTATAGTTTTTCAGCAAAAGTTCACGAACACACATATATTATGGAGAAATACATGCAGTATTTTTTCTTAAAAACTTTCAACATTTTGAAATATGTTTAAACATCACTCCCCCATATTATCACTATATTTATTAATTTGTATATTCTCAATGCAAAAATAATACACAAGATTTATTTGAGATTAATTCATCTGGTAACATGCGCTATGATACTCTCTCCGTTCTCTTTTAGTCTACATTCTAGAAAAAAATCAGATAAATTAGTATTGCATTTATTGGTACTACTTAAATAGGTAAACAACAAATCCAATCTACATTTGAAAACAATGACATCCAATAGATAGGGGAGAACCACTTCGTTTTTTTGTGTCTTAATTGACTAACAGCTAAAATATTGACTAATTTGGACTACTTATAGTGCAAGTAACTTCACTACTAACTAAGTATTCAACTCAGCAAATTTGCTTATATACCATTGAGTTATTGAGTAGAGAAGAGGATTGAGTAACATAGCTAGTTATTGTAACGTCACACTTTCCAGAATACAATCAGTGTACAAGCTAATAAATTCATACATCTAGGATACTACTTTAATGTTATTAACCACTAAGAAGGCGGTAACATAGAATAGTAACATGTGCATGTTACTACTCTATATTACTCCTCACTATGACTAGTTTTAGAAGGAGTAGTATCTACTTAAGTTATTCAAATTTTCTCTCTATTCCTCAATTAACTACCAAAACAGCTTTTCGATGGGGCCAGATTGTATGCTACCACCTAAGATACTAACGCTATGAATAGCCTAAAATGGGTCGTCGTTAAGACTATTTTATAATTAAGACGGGGAAAAGCACAGGGGAATAACGAGCGGAGTATAAGTACGGTGGTTTACACGCCCATGTGGCCTATTAGAGCATCTTCAGTCGCCTCCCCCAAAGCATCCTCCAAAAGTATTTGGTGCGCGCCGGATAAAAAAACGTTCACAACCGCGTCTCCTAAAGCCTCTTTTTGTCTGGCGCAGCTCGATACGGTGTCCGGCGCCCCGAGCCCGTCCCCGCTACACAAGGGACGCTCCGGGGGCGCCGAACACACCGAAAAGCAAGGCGAAGTGACGCGGGCCCGACGCGTCAGCGGCACAGAAAAAATTCGTCCACCGCTCCCGCCTAATCGCGCCTCTCCCGCCACATCGCTCCTCTCCCGCCGCGCATTTCTGCCATCCCAACACATTTGACATATCCCGCCCGCCGATTTATTTCTCCCTCCCACCGTCGCTACGATGTTCCTCCCGCTGCCACCCTCTCCCTATCCATGGCACCACTGACTGCCCCAAAAAGATGGCCAAAAAAGGGACCAAGAAGCCGCCGGGCAATGGGACGGGCGAAGGCGCCTTCGCGAAGCCGCGGAAGGCGCCGGCTCCGAAGAAGAAGCCAGAAGGCTGGACCGATGATCAGTGGCATCAAGACTGTCTGCGCCGGAAGTTGTCGACGACGGAGCGGAAAGGACGGAGGGCGGCGCAGTTGGTGAAGAAGGCGTTGGCGGCGCGCGCGCACTAGCACGCGCTGGTCGGGTGTATCGCTTCCACCAACACGAGCCCATGGAGTACGACTATGCCGTCGTACATTCTGGGAGTGTTGTCCCCGTCGACATTCGGGTTCTACAGCGACGTCCCCTCCGCTACTCCCGTGTGCGTGACGCCAAACTTGTCGCCGCGGTACGAGGATGCGCTGCCTCATGGCGGCTTCAACCCCAACACTATGTTCTACTCCCCGACGTACGAGCCAGGACCCGGTCTGGAGGGCATCCCGTTCAATGGCCGCAGGGGCCCGCTCGAATTCGACGGCGCTAGTGTTGAGGAGGAGGAGGAGGTGGAGGAGGAGGAGGGGGTGGAGGACGACGAGGACGAAGAGGGTGGCGACGAAGAGGACGACGAGGGTGCCGGTGAGGATGCCGATGATCTCGTGGAGGTTGACGCAGACGGCGTGAAGAAGAAGAAGAAGGTGTCGGGCACAAGAGGCCCCAAGTGGAAGGTTCTAGAGGATCAATGTCTGTGTGAGTCGTGGGCGACGGTGAGCCATGACTCCATCATCGGCGCCAACCAAAAATACGGCAAGTATTGGACGAGGATCAATGCCGGGTTCGATGAGCGCAAGCTCATCAAGAGCGAATACAACAAAGTGACAATAAAGAGAAGCCAAAAGGCAATGTCAACGCGATGGGCCATCATCCAGGCATCGGTTACATGTTCCATGGGTACCATCATGACTTAGAGATCAGAGGCGACAGAGGCGCCGATGTCGCCCAACTGGTACGACTCTTTCTTACATAATCTGTAGCGCCTACAATATGTTCGATGAAATGATTGCGCTTCCTTTGGTTAGTTTAACAAGGCCATGGATTTGTACCGGAGGAATTCGGATGGGCATAAGTCGTTCGCGCTGATGCATTGCTATACCAAGCTCAAGAAGAACCACAAATGGAGGTTGACGCGCGTTTCATTGTCGAAGGGGAAAGACGCCATTGATCTGGATGCGCCGCTGGCAACATCGGCAGGACGCCCTATCGGCAACAAGGCTGCCAAGGCCGCCTTGGCCGACGCTGCTGACAAGGTATTAACTTGTCAATGCCTACAAGTGGTAGACTAGGGTTTCGTGGAAAGTAGAGGACAGGTAGATCTCGAAGGTTTCAGCCAAAAAGGTGTTCGACTGCTAAAAACTAGGGTTGTGTTGACAATGAATCGATCCTTTCTTTCTCCCGACTCCCCTTATATAGGAGGCGGAACCGAGGATTTCGTGATGTACAAGTTACAAACAGCGGGAGACTCTTTGAGTTCGTCCCGTATAGTTACAAGTCTCTATTCCTAATACATCTATATCTTCCATATTGACCCTTTATTGGGCCTCCGGGCTTTGTAATCTTCGGGTCGTGGGTCTTCAGTAATCCCCGGGTACCTTCTTCGGCAGGCCCATTCGGGATGCCTATGTCAGCCGGCCGCCGAAGACAGGCATCGCTCACGCAGTGCCTCGTCGAGGTCTCCTCGACCTTGCTCTCCCGCGACAAAAAGGCCGAGGAAAGGTGAGCGGCGCTGCTCAAGAGGCAAGAGGAGAAGATGGAGCCGAAAAAATGCAGAGACGACATGTCCCTGCTGAGAGCGTCGACGGAAGTAATGTCTCCCCGTGACATAGGAATCCCAAATGGGCCTGCCGAAGATAGTACCCGGGGTTTACTGAAGGCCCACTATCCGAAGAATAAGAAGATTCGGGAGTTCAAGATATATTAAGGAAAGCTAGAGTTGTAATAGGAAGTGTTATTTGTAATCTGGCGGGATGAGTTAGAAACCGCCCCGGACTCTGTAACTTGTACAAAACGAAACCCTCGGCTCCACCTCCTATATAAGGGGGAGTCGAGGGACAAAGAAAGGATCGGATCTACTGTCAACATAACCCTAGTTTTCATAATCGCCGAGTACTTTTCGCCTAAACCTTCGAGATAAGATTTGATTTCTTCGAGTCACCAGAAACCCTCGGGAGCCAAGGAGCGAGATTCACCTTCCACATCCTCCCGCAATTACGGACGAAAATCGACACCAGCTTAGAATTGCGGCAGCACCACATCCACCTCCATATGTTGACCCCAACTCTAACGGTGTGGTCTCGATGATTCAGAAAGCTAGGCCGTCCAACAGGGCGCAGAAGGTATATCTCGACAAGTGTTCATGGCAGAAGATGCCTCCACCAACAGTCGAGTACTTAAATTGGTCGGGGCAAGACATCGCTTCACAATTGCAGATCATCCGCAGCAAGTTCCTCGACCAGACAATCAGCACTCATCTTACCCGCAGTAATCGCTGGTTTTGATGTGTCGAGAGTTTTCATAGATGGCGGCAGCAGCTTAAACCTCATGTATGCAGATACATTGAGGAAGATGAACATATCCCTAGCAAATCTGAAACCAACTGACACACGTTTCCACGGGATTACACCAGAGAAGCCAAGTTACCCATTGGGCAAGATCAACCTCGACGTTCAGTTGGAACCCGAGAAACTACAGGATAGAGAATCTGGAGTTTGAAGTGGTGGATTTCCCGTCGCGTATCATGCTTTGTTGGGACGACCAGCGTATGCCAGGTTCATGGCAGTGCCGCATTATACATATCTGTTGTGGAGGTTGCCCGGGCCTAAAGGACCTATCACAATCAAAGGAAGCTTTGCATTATCCGATAAATGCGACAAAGATTTTCATCGACTGTCAGAAACTTTCGGGATGCAAGGAATATGCGGCACCAAGGTTCACCGATTATGATGTGCTGCAGAGGTAGGAAGATCTTCTAAGGAGCCAACTTTCAATATAACCAAAGATTCAAAAGAGGTACATCCACCCGACAGATCCAAAGAAAACGACGTCCATTGCCGCAAACATGGATGTCGCATAGGAAAGCGCGCTCGTCGAGTTCCTCCGTGAGCACTGAAAATCTTCGCATGGTGTCCAGCGGACATGCCAGGAGTACCCAGGGAACTTGCCGAGCACCACCTCAATTTGGATCCTCTCGCACGACCAGTAAAGCAACCTTTGCGGCGCTGAACCTAGCCGCAAAGCTATGTTATCGAAATAGATCGACTCAAAGATGCTGGGTTCATCAGAGAAATATCTACAGAAGCCACATGGGTAGCTAACCCGGTGATGGTGCCGAAAACACACAATAGTCCTTCGCATGTGCGTCGACTTCACGTGTCTCAACAAACATTGTCCCAAGGATCACTTTCCCCTCCCAAGGATCGATCAAATCATCGACTCCACGGCAGGATGCGAACGTCTTTCCTTCCTAGACGCATATTCTGGTTATAATCAGATAAGATTAAAAGAAGAAGATGAAGCCAAGACAGCGTTCATCACACCTTATGGCGTGTTTTGCTACAAAACAATGCCCTTTGGTCTGAAAAACGCGGGAGCAACATATCAGCGGATGATGCAGAAGTGCCTAGCAACACAGATCGGAAAAAATGTACAAGTCTACATCGACGATTGATACGTCCCCGACGTATCCATAATTTCTGTCGTTCCATGCTTGTTTTATGACAATACTTACATGTTTTGCTTGCACTTTATAATGTTTTTATGCGTTTTCCGGAACTAACCTATTAACAAGATGCCACAGTGCCAGTTCCTGTTTTCTGCTGTTTTTGGTTCCAGAAAGGCTGTTCGGGCAATATTCTCGGAATTGGACGAAATCAACGCCAAAGATCTTATTTTTCCCGGGAGGCTCCAGAACACCGAAGGGGAGACGGAGAGGAGGCCCAGGGCCCCAGCACCATAAGGCCGCGCGGGCAGGCCCGCCGCGCCGGCCGAGGAGGGCGCCCGTGCCCCCCCGACGCCGCCTCTTCGCTATTTAACCCTTTCGACCTAAAACACCGTACCACTTGACGAAACTCCAAAGACTCTGGGGGCGCGCGCATCGCGAAACTCCAATTCGGGGGACAGAAGTCTCTGTCCGGCACCTCGGGGGAAGTGCCCCCGGAAGCCATCTCCATCAACGCCACCGCCTCCATCATGCTCCGTGAGTAGTTCCCCCATGGACTACGGGTTCTAGCTGTAGCTAGTTGGTATTCTCTCCCCATGTACTTCAATACAATGATCTCATGAGCTGCCTTACATGATTGAGATCCATCCGATGTAATCGGTGTTGTGTTTGTTGGGATCCGATGGATGATACATTATGATTAGTCTATCTATAAAGTTTGTGAAGTTATTGTTGCTGCAATCTTGTTGTGCTTAATGCTTGTCACTAGGGCCCGAGTGGCATGATCTTAGATTTGAGCTCTATAATTATTGCTTAGATTGTATCTACAAGTTGTATGCACATGTCACTGTCTGGAACCAAAGGCCCCAAGTGACAGAAATCGGGACAACCGGAGGGGATGGCGGTGATGTGAGGGACACATGTTTTCACGGAGTGTTAATGCTTTGCTCCGGTGCTCTATTAAAAGGAGTACCTTAATATCCAGAGGCCTGCACAGGTAGGACAATAGATGTTGTGCAAGTTTCTCATTGCGAGCACGTACGACTAAATATGGAAAACATGCCTACATGATTAATGAATTGATGTTCTTTCTTAATGCCTTATCAATCCTATCAATTGCCCAGCTGTAATTTGTTCACCCGACACTTGTTATTGGAGAGTTACCACTAGTGTAGATAGCTTGGAACCCCGGTCCATCTTTCATCATCATATACTCGTTCTACATGTCAACTATTTTCTGGTACCATTGCTCTCATATTGCTATTACTGCTGCTGTGTTACTATTACTACTGCTCTCATATTACTGCTACTTTCGCATCACCCCTGTTACTAGTGTTTTTCCAGGTGCAGCTGAATTGACAACTCAGTTGTTAAGGCTTATAAGTATTCTTTACCTCCCCTTGTGTCGAATCAATAAATTTGGGTTTTACTTCCCTCGAAGACTGTTGCGATCCCCTATACTTGTGGGTCATCAAGACTATTTTCTGCGGCCGGGAGGCATAGCTCTACTCATAAGTTCACCTGGGGAGTACACTCTACCTCTCTCTCTGTTTTATTTTATTTTGTCTTGCTAGTTTATTTCTGTCTAGTTTATTTGTGCTTAGTTTATTTCTGTCTAGTTTTATTTTGCTTAGTTTACTTTTGTCTAGTTTATTTTTTTTTGTCTTGTTTTATTTTCCCTATATACCCGAAAATCCATAAAAATTTGAAAAACCTAAAAATTAAAAAAACTGCTGTTATGGGAGAACCAATAACCTACTTGGAGCTTATAGAATGTTATAATAATTATAGAGAATCAAGAACTGGTAAAATAATGAGTGCTATGATAGAAAAATTGAATACAATTGCTGAAATCCTGCTTGAACGCCATAATATAAACTGTTGCTCTCAACAGGATATTAAACATCTTAAATTTCAATGTGGCTCTAGTGAGGAATTTTTAATTAAGAACTATAATCGGAATTGCTATATTCATTATGGGTTCGAAGAGGTAGAACAATTTGTCTTATTTATGGGAGCCTCCGAGATAGAATCCTTCATGGTTGAGAATTATGAAACTTGTGTTGTTTGTAAGGGCCTTAAAGATTATGTCTCTACTATCCTTAATTCTTGCATAGAATGCTACAGTAGGAATCCTTATATCCTTGATTATAAAGAGAGACACATTAATGCACAAGAATGCACTCACAATTTGCAGGAACCGGTGGAAGAAGAAATTGATGAACCTGAAAGCTCATTGGATGAAAAGGAGGAGGAAATTGATGAACTGAAAGCTCATTGGATGAAAAAGAAGAGGAGAGCGACGAACAAAAGGAGGAAGAATGGATTAGCTACCCATGCCAACCTTCTAATGAGAGTAACTCTTTATCTCTTACACTATTTGATTGTCCTCCATGCTTGCCGGAAGAGGTTGAATGTTATGTTCCTGTGGATTCTCTTGAAATAGTACCTATGAGTAATACTTGTGAGAATGATTATGCTACTGTTATATATGATAATCCATGCTACTTTGATAAATCTTATGATAATGCTTTGTTTGTGCCTGATGTCGAAATGCATGGTACTAAAGAATTTTGCTTGGCAAATGTTTATGATAAAGCTCTAGATGATGGTCCTATGTTACTTGATAATATTAATTGTACTACTAATGAAAATGGGATTGGAGAGTTCTTGACTTATTCTATGTGTCCCATATCTCTTGAGATTGATCATTCATCTTGCTATATTATTGATGAAAGTGTGTTCGAAAGTTTTAATTCCACTATTTTTGAGCTTGATAAAAATTATATGTTTGTGGATCATGAAAAGTATGCTGCATGTGATAGTTATATTGTTGAGTTTATTCATGAAGCTACTGAAAATTATTATGAGAGAGGAAAATATGGTTGTAGAAATTTGCATGGTACTAAAACACCTCTCTATATGCTTAAAATTTTGAAGTTACACTTGTTTTATCTTCTTATGCTTATCACTTTGTTCTTCATGAATTTATTTGTGTACAAGATTCCTATGCATAGGAAGCATGTGAGACTTAAATGTGTTTTGAATTTGCTTTTTGATGCTCTCTTTGCTTCAAATACTATTTCTTGTGAGTGCATCATTTAAAACTGCTGAGCCCATCTTAATGGCTATAAAGAAAAGAACTTCTTGGGAGATAACCCATGTGTTATTTTGCTACAGTACTTTGTTTTATATTTGTGTCTTGGAAGTTGTTTACTACTGTAGCAACCTCTCCTTATCTTAGTTTTGTGTTTTGTTGTGCCAAGTGAAGCCTCTAATCGAAGGTTGATACTAGATTTGGATTCCTGCGCAGAAACAGATTTCTATCTGTCACGAATCTGGGCAAATTTCTCTGTAGGAAACTCAGAAAAATCTGCCAATTTACGTGCGTGATCCTCAGATATGTACGCAACTTTCATTAGTTTTGAGTTTTCTGATTTGAGCAACGGAAGTACCCCGTAAAAATTCGTGTTTACTGGCTGTTCTGTTTTGGCAGATTCTGTCTCTGTTTTTTGCATTGTCTCTTGTGGACTTTAAGCGAGGTTTTCTAGACGTGGAGAGCTGTAGCTAATGTTTTATTGAGTTCTTGCAATGTGCCACTACAGGACCAAGGTGGATTCAAATTTTTTGAGTACTAACCCTCTAATGAAGTTTATGAGAAGTTTGGTGTGAAGGAAGTTTTCAAGGGTCAAGAGAGGAGGATGATATATGATCAAGAAGAGTGAAAAGTCTAAGCTTGGGGATGCCCCGTGGTTCATCCCTGCATATTTCAAGAAGACTCAAGCGTCTAAGCTTGGGGATGCCCAAGGCATCCCCTTCTTCATCAACTTATCAGGTTCCTCCCCTGAAACTATATTTTTATTCAGTCACATCATATGTGCTTTACTTGGAGCGTCTGTGTGTTTATTTTTCGTTTTGTTTATGTTTGAATAAATTCAGATCCTAGCAATCCATGTTTGGGAGAGAGACACGCTCCGCTTTTTCATATGAACACTTGTTCTTCGTTTTACTTTTAATGTTCAATGAATAAAAGTTGGAAGCTACAATATTTATCTTTATTTGGTTGGGAAAAGAAAATGCCTCATATGTCTTGGATAATTTGATACTTGGCAATTGTTTTGAGCTCTCAAGTAGATCATAAGTTTTTGCATGTAGTTTAAACCTATTAGTGGAGAACTACCGTAGAGCTTGTTAAAATTGGTTTGCATAATTGATCTCTTAAGGTCTAGATATTTTCTGGTAAAAGTGTTTGAGCAACAAGGAAGACAGTAGAGTATTATAATGCTTGCAATATGTTCTTATGTAAGTTTTCTGTACCGGTTCATACTTGTGTTTGCTTCAAACAACCTTGCTATCCTAAACCTTGTACTGAGAGGGAATACTTCTCGTGCATCCAAAACCTTGAGCCAAAACCTATGCCATTTGTGTCCACCATACCTACCTACTATGTGGTATTTTCTGCCATTCCAAAGTAAATTGCTTGAGTGCTACCTTTAAATAATTCAAAATGCTTCTCAATTTGTGTTAATGTTTCATAGCTCATGAGGAAGTATGTGGTGTTTAGCTTTCAACCTTGTCATTTACTTTTGACGGACTCTCATATGGACTAGTGGCACATCCGCTTATCCAATAATTTTGCAAAAAGAGCTGGCAATGGGATTCCCAGTCCCGAATTAATTAATTTAAATAGACACTCCTCAATGGTTTGTGATTGTTGGACGGCACCCGAAGGATTCGGTTAGCCATGGCTTGTGTAAGCAAAGGTTGGGGGAGTGTCATCATCATAATAAAACTTAAATAAAAAGGCACTCCTTCATGGTATGTGATTGTTGGCAGGCACCCGAGGATTCGGTTAGCCATGGTTTGTGAAAGAAAGGTTGGAAGGAGTGCCACCCAAAAATAAAATAATTCATGGGAGCCGCTCTTGAAGGTTTGTCTAGCAAGGGGGTTAGAGTGCCCACTACCATTCGTTGACAACAACAAACACCTCTCAAAACTTTACTTTTATGCTCTCTTTATGTTTTCAAAACCAAAGCTCTAGCACAAATATAGCAATCGATGCTTTCCTCTTCGAAGGGCCATTCTTTTACTTTATGTTGAGTCAGTTTACCTACTTCCTTCCATCTTAGAAGCAAACACTTGTGTCAACTGTGCATTGATTCTTACATACTTGCATATTTGCATTCATCATATTACTCTATGTTGACAATATCCATGAGATATACATGTTGAAAGTTGAAAGCAACCGCTGAAACTTATCTCCTCCTTTGTGTTGCTTCGATGCCTTTACTATGAACTTATTGCTTTATGAGTTAACTCTTGTGCAAGACTTTTGATGCTTGTCTTGAAAGTACTTTCCATGAAAAGTTTTGCTATATGTTATCTATTTGTTAGCAACTATAGATCATTGCCTTGAGTCACTTCATTCATTTCATATGCTTTGTAATAGTATGATCAAGGTTATGTAAGTAGCATGTCACTACAGAAATTATTCTTTTATCGTTTACCTGCTCGGGACGAGCAGGAACTAAGCTTGGGATGCTGATACGTCCCCGACGATCCATAATTTCTGTGTTCCATGCTTGTTTTATGACAATACTTACATGTTTTGCTTGCACTTTATAATGTTTTTATGCGTTTTCCGAACTAACCTATTAACAAGATGCCACAGGCCTTTTCTGTTTTTGGTTCCAGAAAGGCTGTTCGGGCAATATTCTCGGAATTGGACGAAATCAACGCCAAAGATCTTATTTTTCCCGGGAGGCTCCAGAACACCGAAGGGAGACGGAGAGAGGCCCAGGGCCCCAGGACCATAAGGCCGCGCGGCAGCCCCCGCCGCGCCGGCCTATGAGGAGGGCGCCCTGGTGCCCCTCCGACGCCGCCTCTTCGCCTATTTAACCCTTTTCGACCTAAAAACACCGTACCACTTGACGAAACTCCAGAAAGACTCAGGCGCGCCGCCATCGCGAAACTCCAATTCGGGACGAAGTCTCTTCCGGCACCTGCCGGGACGGGGAAGTGCCCCCGAAGCCATCTCCATCAACGCCACCGCCTCCATCATGCTCCGTGAGTAGTTCCCCCATGGACTACGGGTTCTAGCTAGTTGGTATTCTCTCCCCATGTACTTCAATACAATGATCTCATGAGCTGCCTTACATGATTGAGATCCATCTGATGTAATCGGTGTTGTGTTTGTTGGGATCCGATGGATGATACATTATGATTAGTCTATCTATAAAGTTTGTGAAGTTATTGTTGCTGCAATCTTGTTGTGCTTAATGCTTGTCACTAGGGCCCGAGTGGCATGATCTTAGATTTGAGCTCTATAATTATTGCTTAGATTGTATCTACAAGTTGTATGCACATGTCACTGTCCGGAACCAAAGGCCCCGAAGTGACAAATCGGGACAACGGAGGGGATGGCGGTGATGTGAGGGACACATGTTTTCACGGAGTGTTAATGCTTTGCTCCTGCTCTATTAAAAGGAGTACCTTAATATCCAGTAGATTCCCTTGAGGCCGGCTGCCACCGGCTGGTAGGACAATAGATGTTGTGCAAGTTTCTCATTGCGAGCACGTACGACTAAATATGGAAAACATGCCTACATGATTAATGAATTGATGTTCTTTCTTAATGCCTTATCAATCCTATCAATTGCCCAGCTGTAATTTGTTCACCCGACACTTGTTATTGGAGAGTTACCACTAGTGTAGATAGCTTGGAACCCCGGTCCATCTTTCATCATCATATACTCGTTCTACATGTCAACTATTTTCTGGTACCATTGCTCTCATATTGCTATTACTGCTGCTGTGTTACTATTACTAAT
This sequence comes from Lolium multiflorum, assembly GCA_030979885.1. Taxonomy (NCBI): domain Eukaryota; kingdom Viridiplantae; phylum Streptophyta; class Magnoliopsida; order Poales; family Poaceae; genus Lolium; species Lolium multiflorum. The sequence goes on along the minus strand of CM061748.1, from coordinate 66,798,065 downwards.
GCTCTCATATTATCGCTACTTTCGCATCACCCCTGTTACTAGTGTTTTTCCAGGTGCAGCTGAATTGACAACTCAGTTGTTAAGGCTTATAAGTATTCTTTACCTCCCCTTGTGTCGAATCAATAAATTTGGGTTTTACTTCCCTCGAAGACTGTTGCGATCCCCTATACTTGTGGGTCATCAACGATGTCGTAATAACATCAAAGAAAGGGTCGACTTTGATCGAAGATTTGAAGGAAACCTTCGACAACCTCGACAAGTTCTGCCTCAAGCTGAACCCGACAAAGTGCTCTTTTGGAGTTCCCGCTGGAGAACTTCTCGGGTTCTTAGTATCAGCAAGAGGGATTGAAGCTAATCCCGAAAAAATACAGGCCATCGTTACCATGAGAAAGCCAACAAAGTTGAAAGAAATACAACAGCTAACGGGGCGAGTCGCAGCTTTAAGCGATTCGTCGGGCTAGGAGAAAGGCGCGCCGTTCTATGCATTGATCAAGCAAGGGGAAAATTTTCAATGGAACGAGGAAGAGAGCTTTCGAGAATCTCGAGCAATTTCGACACCACCGATATTGGTGGCGCCAAAAGAGAAAGAACCTCTCCTATTGTACATTGCAGCCACACCTCAGGTGGTCAGCACGGCCCTAGTAATCGAGAGAGAAGAAGAAGGCAAGCTTCATGGAGTTCAAAGACCAGTATATTTCATCAGCGAAGTACTGTCTCCGTCAAAACAGCGGTATCCGCAATATCAAAAGCTAGCATATGGAGTATTCACGACAGCAAGAAAATTGCGACACTATTTTTCGGCACACCCGATAATAGTAGTCAACGAGGCTCCCTTATCAAATATACTGAACAACCCAGAAGCTACGGGTCGTGTCTCCCTTTGGGGAATAGAACTTTCCCCTCGGGACATCACGTATGAAAAAGAAAAGCAATAAAGTCGCAGGTCTTACCAGATTTCATTGCAGAGTGGATGGAGCTACAAAACACGGGACCCCCAGATTTATCGAGGACTTGGACCATGAACTTCGACGGGTCCAAAAGATTGGAAGGTGCTGGAGCAGGCGTGATATTAGTATCACCTGAAGGCGACAAGTTGAAGTATGTTCGGATGACGTTCCCAAACGCATCTAACAATGAAGCAGAATATGAAGCTCTCATAGACGGGATGAAGATGGCGCTTGGTGCAACCCGACTGAAAATTTTCGCGACTCACAGTTGGTAGCACAGCAAGTCATGAACCAATGCGATGCAGTCAACGAAAGTATGATAGCATACAAAGAGGTGTACAATGAGCTGGAGAAGTTATTTGATGGTTGTGAGGTAAACCACATCAGCAGGATGAGCAACGATGAAGCCGACGTTTCGCAAACATCGGGTCACAATGCCTCGCGATTCCTCCAGGTGTGTTGGGAAGAGATTAGCGAGAGATCAACAAAGCCAGCAAAAACAAAGAAGGAGAAAAAAGAGAAACCCTCGAGTATCGCCAAAGACACAGCAGAGGAAGAAGAAGAGCAAGAGCTAGTCATGATGGTGCAAATTCCATGGATGCAGGCTTACATATCATATATCTTAAGGAAAACCATACCCGACGACCCAGTCGAAGCAAGGCGAATAATTAGGCGATCAAAAGCTTTACTGTGGTAAAAGGGGAGGTACAAACAGTATCTCGGGTGTGCTACAACGGTGTGTTACACCCGAAGAAGGACGGATCATCCTAAAGGACGTACATGAAGGAATATGTGGGCACCACGCGAGTAGCAGAGCTATCGCGGCCAAGGTTTTCAGAGCAGGATTTTATTGGCTCACAGCAATCGAGGATGCAAAGGAAATAGTGCGCACTTGCGACGCGTGTCAAAGATTTGCGGCAAGACCTCACTCACCAGCAGCGGAACTTATGCCAATCCCACTGTCTTGGCCCTTTGCTCAATGGGGTCTCGACATGGTGGGTAAATTGCACAAAGCTTCGCCAGGAGGATATGAGTACTTGCTGGTGGCTGTCGACAAATTTACCAAGTGGATAGAGGCGAAGCCAATAAATTCACCAAGCATCCGCAATAAAGTTTGTGAAGAGCATTGTCTTTCGCTTCGGAGTACCTCACAGCATCGTCACAGATAACGGCAGTAACTTTACTTCCAAGGAGTTCAAAGCATATTGTGCAGAAGTGGGCATAAAACTAAGTTTTGCGTCTGTCGCACATCCACAGACCAATGGTCAAGTCGAAAAGGCCAATGGCATCATCTGCAATGGCATCAAGAAGCGCCTGCTAGGACCTTTAGAAAAAGCTAGGCATACTTGGCCAGAGGAGCTACCAAGTGTTTTGTGGAGTATCCGAACAACGCCAAATACAGCGACGCAGAAACGCCGTTCTTTTTGGTCCATGGAGCTGAAGCAGTCTTGCCGATAGAAATAGAACACGATTCTCCACGAGTCGTAGAATATGACGAAGAAACTTCGAGAAAAGCTTTGGAGGATGATGTCGACGCACTCGATGAAGCTCGAGACGAGGTCCTATTACGAGTCGCCAAATATCAGCAGGACCTGAAAAACTATCACAGTCGACGATTGCGGCCAAGATCTTTCCAAGTGGGTGACCTGGTTTTACGACTCAATCAAAAAAGCCATGAAAAACTAGAGTCACCGTGGCTAGGACCATACATCGTCACAGAAGTAATAGAAGGAGGAGCATACAGAATCAAAGACAAGAAGACAGGGATTGACGAACCAAATCCCTGGAACGTGGCACAGCTCAGGCGTTTCTACGCCTAGATGTCGAAAATATAGTCCTCCTTTGTAAAGCTACAATGTACTGAAACGCCCGCGAGTTTTCAGACGCACTCTTTTCCTTTTTCGGGGCACCGAGTGGGGCCGGGAAAGGTTTTTAATGAGGCGGACTCGCGGTGCTGCAATATAATAAAGATAGTGGAATTATATATCTTCTTCCCGACAAGACCAGGGGTTTTCCTCTCCAGGATACAATATATATATATAAACACAGTGTCGACAAACGCAAAAGAAGCATCTTGCCTTGGTAAAAATACCTCGCCAAAACAAAAAGAGATACAGACAAAATAGTGATCAACAAAAGACTCGGGGGCTTACACCCACAAAAATAGTATACAATATATATTATCTTGCCTTGGTTTAAAAACCTCGCATTATACAAACACAGCGAATAGCCACCGAAAATACTCGGGGGCTAGACAAATATAGAAATATGCTGTTTGCTTCACAATAGAATCATAATCATGATTTACACAGGAGAATTATCTACCAAAGGAAAATAATCAGTCTTGATTCAATATATCATCAAGGGTCACTCTGTTTTCTTCAGGAGCAGCGCCAAGAAAATCAGCATAATGACCATCGGCAAAAAAGTCGGCATCCATCCGAAGAAGATCTTCAATCATTTCTTCAGCTATAGGAGAAACCTTCGTGTTAATACGATCGATACCAACTTTTCGGCGCCGTACCTTCTCGTGAACTTTCTCAACAACTTGGGTCAGATCAAGTTTTGAATGGCAGATCTGAAGCATTATAAGGGCAAATCTGGCGCCAGCTACCAGTTGAGCTCTGACAAAGTGATGGATCCTGTGGGCATCCTTGAACTTCTCCATTAACTCGGGAAGAGTTTTTGGTTGAATGTTCCGAGGAAACATAGAGTTATAAACCATAGAGAGGGTCTTGGTACAGAAGTCAAGATATCCGCGAACCTGAAGCGCGCGATCTTGAAACCTCACGATTTGGCGAGTCCGTTCAGGCGTGCCCCAAAAAGTCGACCCATGTTCACGTGCAAGTCGAAGAAGGACATTGGAACGAGCCTCGACACGTTCATTTTCAGTTGCAGTATCCAAAAAAGCACCTATTGTTTCATAAAACAAGTCAGAGGAGAGTAAAAAGGCAAGCAGCAAAGGAAAAGAAGAAGCAAGGCGAAGACAATGAAACTTACCCGCCATATCCAAACTAGCATCTATTATTAGTTGGAGCATAGAATTTTCTCGGGACGTAGCTGCAGCAGCTTCAGCAACAGCAGCGTCCTTCTCAGTCATGGCATCTTGAGCTTGTTGGAGCGCAATTTCCTCCCTCTGAGAAGACTCTCGAGATTGTTCCATGAGTTTAAGCGATTGTTTCTTCGTGAACTGAAGTTGCTGTCGAAGTTCTTGCAAATCTTCCGACAAAGGTGCACTTGAGGGACCTTCACGGAAATTGTCATCGGTTTCTACTTTCTTTGACAAGGAAGATGCAGGAGCAGCATGGGGAGAGCAAGGATCGGTCGAATAATTGTCAAATATTAACTGGAAAATAAAATCTTCGGATCAATGACAGCACCAAGAGGAATTTCATTACTTCTAAAAAGTTTACACCGTCATTACAAAAGAAGTTCTCCTAAGGGACTAGCAGGGTAATTGTCGCCAAGGCTAAAGTGACGACAATAGCAAAAGAAGTAAAGAAAGCAAAAAAATAGAAAAGACAGAGGCATGCAACTAGACCTCCGGCCTCGATGAACTAGGAGTCGAAGCTGGCTTGACCCCAAGATACGCCAGGATTTTCTTCGTGTTGGGTTTCGCCACCTTGACCAAGGATCGCCACTTGAGTTGCTCAATTTGATCCGTGTCGCCAACTTTGGTCCAGTCAATAGTTTGTTGACTGTCAGCGACCAGGGCAACAGTGCTCTCAACGGCAACCTTCTGGTTCTCATGGCGCATCTTCAGCCCAAGATCTTCGGGAGTATTAAAGCACTTGGCTAGATTAAGGAAAGTTGCGGGTGCCTCTTTCTTTGGGAAGAAATAGGGGAAGAGCCGCAACAGTCCTGCTTTAGCTTCGTCGATACCTTCACGTGCTTCCGTCCCGTGAAACTCGAGGAATGAAACGGCGTCAAGCAGAGGATCATTATCGGGATCTTCAAGTTCATATTCTTGAGCCGTTCTGGCTGAAACAATGAACATCCATTTAGCAACAAACAAGTAAAGGAAAGAAGATCCAAAAGATTTGAATTGGAGTAGATACTTACCGACAAAGCGACGATTTTGGGTCCTTATGCGCTTAAGGATGGCTTCTTCGCGAGCAGATTGAGCAGTTATATGTTCACTCAGCGAAGTTTCGGCATCGTGAAGTTTCTTCCGGAGATCTTCGACACCAGCAGCATCAGCCTTGGCCTTATCAGCCTCCGCTCGAGCACCAACAACATCTAACTCAGCCTTTTTGCGAGCCTTTTCACTTTGCTCTAATTGTTGAGCAAGTGTGTTGGCACGTTCATTGGCTTCCGCCAGTTTTTCTACCAAGGAAGATAAATATAGTTAAAAATCTCGACAACAAAGGAGCAAAAGAAAAGAAGCAAAAGGAGTAAAGCATTACCTTCAGCTTTACTAGCATATTCACGGTACCCGACAAATTGGGTACCAATGCGAAGAAGATCCTTTATCAGAGGCTGTTAAAAAAAGGGGATAAAAGGAAATGGCGGTATGAGAAAAATATAATGGTACATAGAAATCAACAAAGAAAACATAAACAATGACAAGGAAGTTAAGAACTTACATCCTCCAAGAGAGGGTTAGAGGAGCTACTCAATTGAAGAGTAGGCTCCGAGATGATCTCCGTCCTCGCCCTTTTCGACAAAGGGGCTCGGGGGCTTGAAGGAGGAGTAGCAGTGTCGACGTTCTGTCGAGGAGGCGAAGTTTCTTCTCCTTCAACTGGCGTCTCCAAGGCAACTAATGTATGTGACGTACTCGTTCGAGCAGCCACATCAGCGGTTGGTACCTCTTCTTCCTCATCACTACAAGTAAAATGTCGACAATATAAACAGCAAGATAGACACGAATGTTCAAATACAAAAAAAGATAGAAAAAGGACTTACGAACTGATGAGGGTCCCGAGATACGGATCATAAGCTGCTTTCTGCGACGAAGGATCAGCTTCTTCGGGTTTAGAAGTCCCGGAATCTTCGACATCATCCCTCTTCCTTTTGTTCTTCGGAGAAACAGCAAGAGGAGGAGATTGGGCCGATGCAGTGCCTTCAGAGGCAGTGTCCTTTTCAGCAGACCCCGCAGATTTTCGAGAATCTGCGGGTTCATTAACAAAAGAGGGGGCCTCTTGGTTATCATCAGTGATAACGGCCCTTTCTTCGACTTCTCCACCTTCAGGAAGAGGAGGAAGTGAAACAAGATTTGGGTGGTCCTGTATAAAAAGAGGGAAGGATATCAGGAAGGAGCACACAATGCAAAAAGCAAGGCAATAAGAAATTAGGCGACAATGTTTACCTTAGGAAGTGCATGGGCGGCGCTATATGGTTTCACGCGACAAGAAGAAGGGATAGAATATTTTTTGCTGAGGGAGGTGATTTTTCGGACAAGTTTTTCCAAGTCCTTCACCTCCAAATCTGTCGACAGCCGATCCACGTCTTCGTCGCCAGTATATTTCCAAAGAGGAAATTTGCGAGCTTGAAGAGGCTGAACTCTACTCTTAAGGAAATACACTATAATCTGGATACCTGACAATTCTTTGCCGCGAGTATTTTGCAACTCGCGGATGCGAGTCATCAAGGCCTCAGTCGAAGCTCTTTCTTCTTCGGTAGCCTCGCATCCCAAGAACGGCGACGAAGAATTTTCGTCACCATCGAACGGGGGATGTTGTCCTCTGCGCATCCATGGTTTTCCTCACGAATGTACAACCACCTCTTACGCCACCCTTGAACGGAGTCAGGGAGTTTGACGTCGAAATAATTGGCAGTGGAGCGGATAGAGATAACAACGCCGCCTATATTATAGGCGACATTGTGAGAGCCATTGCGGCGACAGAAGAAAATGCGCTTCCATAGCGCCCAATTGGGCGAGACGCCAAGGAAGGCTTCGCAGAGTAATGAAAATGGAAATATGGAGGATTGAGTTTGGCGTAAGGTGGTGAAGTTGAAGACCGTAGACAAAAAGCAATCCACGGAGAAAAGGATGAATGGGGGCGGATAAACCGCGGATGAGATGGTCGACAAAACTTACCCGATACCCCATTGGAGGGGCTGGGTAGCTTTCTTCACTAGGGAAGCAAACCGCTTTGGGTTTCTTGGTGATCCCCAGCTTCTTCAGGAGATTCAGGTCCTGGTTTGTGACCTCGGACCTCTCCCACTCCACAGCTCCTAGATCCGCGGCGGCCATTGATGAATCAGGCGTGCTGTGGCGAGTGAGACGCGTGCGCGGTGGCATCAACGGCAGTGGACAAAGCAATGCTTAGGGCGTGCGAAAGATCAAACAGAGTTGGGCCCAGGGGAAGTTTTTGCAGAGGGGAACAGATGTGCGGCGCAAGCGAAGGACTGGACCGAGGTTGAAGAAAGGTTTATATAGGATTCGGACGAAGCAGTGCACCGTTGGATGAAGAAATCGTGTGGTGAAAAAGGATCTCATAGATACAAGGGTAAAAAGTTATTTTTACTGGGAAGGAATGGAACAGGCATTACCGTACGTGCGCCAGAAAAGCGGAGGACGTGTGTCCCCCACTTGCACGACGTGTCAACGTGGTGGGAACAATGGACCAACAAGGCAGAAAAAATCCCAATTATTGACAGAGATGAAGAGAATTTGACAAAGGAAAATATGTCGACAAGAAAAATAAAAAGAGAATGGCGACACGGTAAATCATTTGAATACTTTTGGAGCCTTTGATCAAATACAAGTTTTTGCCCAAATGCTCGGGGGCTACTTTGGAAAAATAGAAAATTTCGAGTATGACAATATAGAAATGGCGAGAGCCTATGACCAAATCCAAGAATTTGTTCATAGCCTCGGGGGCTACTCCCATCGGGAGCGCTGGTCGCGCACCCGATAAATATAAAAATATCGAGAAGGATTATAAATATAGCGGCAAAGGATACTAATCTGTGGAGCCTACACCCAAGCACAAGTTCTTGGCTGTAGCCTCGGGGCTACTCCCATCGGAACGCTGTTCGCGTGCCCGATGAATTTTTTCAAAAATAAAGAAACAAGTGAGTATATTTCGAGTTACACAGATAACTCTACATATACTCCCATCGGGAAGACAAAATAAGTCATCAAATATGACTCGATAAAATATGCTATTCCAAAGGCGAAAAGCACTCGACAATATATTCTTAGAACGCCAAAGTTGCGATCAATTTCTGAATGCCGCAAATTTGCGAAGGTAAGACCCCAGATCCGTTCTGCTGGGCGTGGCATCGCCAAAGACTGCGCTCTGCTACTTTTATCCGTATCAACAGATACGAAGAAAAATCCTAACGGACGCGTTAGGTACCCGATAAATTTGATGGGACTCGACAGAATGGTAAGACCTTAAGCGGCACTGTCGGTTTACACCGTATCCCGGGATCATGTCCGGGGACGTGATCTTGAAGTAGGTTTTTGCGGATTGCCACTAGAGCAGTTAACTAGTACCTGATCCGTCAGATGAACTAGCCCCAACTACCATTATCCCTGTACAATATAGAATTTTATGTGAAGAAGCATAAATAAAAGCTCTCGAATAAATATAAACAGTCGAGATTTCCCTTGACTCTACGATTCCAGCAAAATCTCGGGGGCTGACATAGGCATCCCAAATGGGCATGCCGAAGATAGTACCCGGGGTTTACTGAAGGCCCACTATCCGAAGAATAAGAAGATTCGGGAGTTCAAGATATATTAAGGAAAGCTAGAGTTGTAATAGGAAGTGTTATTTGTAATCTGGCGGGATGAGTTAGAAACCGCCCGGACTCTGTAACTTGTACAAAACGAAACCCTCGGCTCCACCTCCTATAAGGGGGAGTCGAGGGACAAAGAAAGGATCGGATCTACTGTCAACATAACCCTAGTTTTCATAATCGCCGAGTACTTTTCGCCTAAACCTTCGAGATCTACTTGCCCTCTACTTCTAGCAAAACCCTAGTCTACAATCTGTAGGCATTGACAAGTTAATCCTTTGTCACCCCGGACGCGGGCGGCGCACAACTTCTTCAAAGGCCATATCCTCGACGACATCGAAGCCAAAATGGTGGTGGCCGAAGCGGAGTCGGAGGCGGCGGCCCAGGCAGCTGCAGCGGCTACGGCCCCAACCCCGAAGCAAGAGCCGGCAGACGCATCCACTACTACACATGCGTCGGCCTCTGCCTCGACGTCGGCCACGGAGCATCTACACCGTGCAGATCACGACGAGTTCATCGTGATCGACGGGCCTACGTCGACTCAGGATGCGCCATCGACGTCAGCGTCGGTATCGCCCTACCCCAACCCCTTCTTTTAATTCTATCGTCGGCCTGTAATATGATTGCGCGCCGAATATTTTGATCGCCGCTACTTTGATCGCGACGACTTTGACGAGAACGATCCCTTTTGAATGCAAACTATTTCAATTCCTCATAGGGGACGGCCTTTGGGGGACGCGACTGGGGAGCGACGTCCCCCAAACGCGGCACGAACAAAACTCATCTCCAAACACTCGATTCGGCGCCGTTTGGAAGACGGTTTAGGGGACGCGACTGGAGATGCTCTTAGCTTCCCTGTAAGAGCAACTCTCGAAGATCCTAGATATCTCGATAACAGACATCAAGGAGGAAACGCGTTTAGGGTTCACAAAATCGGAAGCGCGGACATAAACCATAAACCAGTACTACATAATTTTAAAAATGACTTGCCCATCTTTTTCAGGTACAGTTCACCTTCATTTCATAGCTAGTTCATCTTCATTTCATAATCGGGGGTGGAGAAGAAGATCAAGAAGAATGAGCGTCGGTGACGTTAGTAGTTGACAACTGGTCCGTATTTCTTAACATGTTGGAAATGTATGATGGTTCTACTTCTTGTGACCATGATTTCTTAATTTCCTACAACATCATCTACGGACTACGGGATGGAGGTTCTTCAGTTGACAGTAAGACCAAAATAATGCTTATATCCGATAAAATAATCTGCTTCCGCGGAAGGAATTCATGTGACCTGAGGGTTCCAGTTTAATGTACATCATGTGAAAGGAACAACATCACGTCGTCACTTTAAGAAAGCTGCCAGCATATCATGTGTGGATCCTGGGAGATGCATACAGTGAGAGCGATCGGTCGATCGATCATACGCTGCCCAGTTCTTTCCTCTGTTGGATGATATGATACAGACACATTGTATGCAGGTAAAGTTACCTCTCACCGAGCAGATGGCGCGCAAACACGTATGTACATGGGTGATGTTGCTAATGTGCGACGCGTTACTACTCACAACCTGTGAAGGACCTTAAGTAACGCGAGTGATTTTTCTGCGAAATGTGGTGTGCCGCCTTTAGGTATTTCACGTTCAGCTAAAAGATTGTACGAGTACATTCAGCGCACTGCCCACAGTGCGATATACAATTAGGGCGTTTGGTAGGCTGCATCCCCTTGACTCGTATCGGCCAAGCAATTCGGTCTGTTTGGTTACCTGGGCCGAGCCGCGTCGTTGTAGGAACCGCTTCTCAAAGCAGTGTCGGGCCAATCCTTGGAGGAACGCCTGGTTCGGCAGTTTTCAGCGGTGCAGGCAAATCTCCACGCCCGCTGATGCAAAGTGGAATCTTCCGCGCACGGGCGGAGACGAGAATGGAGATGGCGGGAGCTGCGGCGCGCATCGGCAAAAAGCAAAAAGGGGGGCGGGAAGGATTCCGTCACCTCCCGCCGCTCGCCATGGCCTATTTCTACCCCCTCCTCCACTGTCCCCCCCCCAAATTTCGAGCTCCTCCTCCCGTCGGCAAGCAGGTAAGAGGTGCATGCATCTCCGGTCCGCGACGGCTGCAGCGGCGGCGGCGAGTACATGTGGGCTACTTCCTGGTCCAGCGCATCTTCACCTCCGGCCATGACTGTAAGCCATCCCTTATCCCCGTACCGCGGTGATGTTTAGATCTAGGTTAGGAGTAGTCAGATCTTGCCTAGGGTTTGGTCTTGTAGCAGGGGTTAGTTCGGATTGTAGTGAGCTATCATGATCTAGCTAGGATTCGACATTTCCGTATGCTACTGCCATGATCTTGCCTAGGGTTTGTTCTTGTGGCAGGGGTTAGTCTAAAATGTGTTCACCTGCCATGATCTTGCAAGGGTTTGTGCTATTCACCGTTGAAATGAATTGCTTGTCTGATTTAGGATGATTGTTGGTATGGTTTGTGCTATTCACAGTTGCAATGAACAGCTTGTCTGATTTAGGTTGTACTACGATGTCTGTAGGACTCTTTCTGCGATGACTTTACCAGGCGCTTGTCTGCGTTGGGGACTCTCAGATCCCTTCGCAAGTTCCGGATTCGCAGCCCACGTATGAGTCCAAGGTCACCCCTCTGCTTGTGTCTGACCTGGTGGCTCATGTAGCGGCAGAGGTGACGGCTAGGCTGGCCACCTCTAAGAAGAACAAGAACCGTAGGGAAGTGGAGAGGGCTTTGAAGACCGTGCAAGAAAGGAATGTCACCATGAAATGGCTTCCATTCATGTCCAGCTTCGTGTTGGAGAAGATGTCCGATCCAGAGCGGAGTGAGAAGTGACAAAGGCTTCAAGGAAGTCCATCTCAATACTGTGGCGAAGGGCCTAGCTGACCACTGTGGTGTGACCGTCTGCTCGACTCAGGTGTACAACCACCTAAGGAAGTGGAGGCAGAGGTGGCTCACCATTAGAAGGCTCCGCGATCTAAGCGGTGCTCAGTGGTGCGAGGACACCAAATGCATCGTCCTTGAGGGTGAGCACTACTGCGGCACGTCGCGGTGAGCACCTTACTAAGTCAGTCCTCCTCACTAACTTTCTTGATCAGCCACGAGCAGAACTAACAAGATTGTCCCTTCGTATCGCAGGATCACCCAAAGGACGCGGAGTTCCTGAATGTTCCCATCGCCAACTACAACGAGATGCATACCATCTTCTCCGTCGGTCTCGCCACCGGCAAGTACGCCATGGGATCCAGTGAGCCCCTGGGCTCGGCTGCACCATCTCCTGCACCTGAGGATGCTGACACCCAGGAGTCCGACACGGTCAACCTCGATGCTGACAAGCCCGGCGACGCGCCTGAGAAGCCGACCGCCGGCAAGAGGAAGAGAGGTGCCTTTGCGGACGACGAGCTGGTGGCCTTCACCAACATGACTGTTGCTGTGAAGGAGGTCGCACAGGCCATCAGCGCGAACAAGCCCACAGACATGCACCCTGACCTATACAATGCGGTCATGGACATGTTTGGCTTCACCGAGGATGATGTGATGGCCGCCCTCAGCCACCTCGTCGACCACAAGGCCCAGGGATCCAGCTTTGTCGGCATGATCGAGCCACACCGCGTCCTCTGGCTGAGGAACTACCTTGGCAAGTACCACGGCAAGGTATAGTGGTGCCCTTGAGGGGGTGGTTCAGGGATGCATGCATGGAGATGGTGATGATGATGATGTATATTCTGGCAGTAGCTAGGATGAAAAACATTCGATGACCCCCTTTTGTAAGTATGATGAGGTGGTATATACTAACCCCTCAGGTGATAGTGAACTTTGCGGTGTTAGGATGAGACACCCACTTTTGTTGTGGTGGTAGGAAGGCACCACGGTAGTGTAGGATAAACTTCTGATTGACTTTTGGAATGATATGCATGCCCCTGTTAGTTTCAGATTTGTTGTCAACACTTGTCTTGTACTATTGCTCATTTCTGAATTGCTTCATTGTTGTGATCGCTAACTTCTTCTTTTTCCATGCTAGTGGTATGTGGTGTTTCGCGGGCGTGTTCGAGGAATCTACAGCTCATGGAGAGTCGGTCAAGATCAAGTCAATGGCTACTCCAACAACAGCTACCGAGGATATGCAACATTGGAGGAGGCACATCAAGAGTACCTCAGCTTCCTGGAAGAGGAGCTGCAGGAAGATCATGCCATCGATAAGGAAGTGCCATTAGCACAGCTGCCATCGGAGGAAGTACATGCTCTACAAGCAGCACCGCCGGAGGTACGTCCCAGCCGGGTCAAACATTACATCATCGCCTTCCTCATCGTGGTGATCGTGAGGATCTTGAGTCGTCTCTGATCGTATGTAAGATGCCATGGCATGGTAATCTCACCCTATTTGAATTGTGGTAAGGATATGGACTTGTGATTTGAGCAACCAAACAGCAGATTCCCGTTTTCCTGCGTGCAAGATGGGCTGGAAACGGGCAACCAAACGCTGGGGCCCGGGTTCCTTCTCCAGCGCGCAAAAGGCCGCACAGGCTACCAAACGACCCGCCAAAAGCGGCACATGACCCGTTCGCGACGCGCAATGCCTCCCATCTCGCTGGCGCAGGCATGCAGGAATTCGGCGCAGGCATGCAGGAATTCGGCCCAGGCAACCAAACGCGCCCTTAGCGATCCGTGATCGAATTTTTTTCCCGTCGAATGAGGCCACAGCCCGTCCTAGAGGCTTTGTTTGGCATGTCTAGTTTCTGTAGGAATGTCCTAAGAGGCTTAAGAGTATCTCCAGTCGCGTTCCCCAAACCATTCCCAAACGACGCCGGATTGAGCGTTTGGCAGACGTGTTTTGTTCGTGTCACGTAGGACGTCGCTCCCCAGTCGTGTCCCCCAAACAAAATTTCAGAAATCTAAAATTTGAGCGAGATTCGGTTAAATTCGTCCAAACTTGCTATATATTACATAGATTCGAACGAAATTCGATTAAATTTAAACTAAACCTAATCTAGAAGTACTTGCGGAGACCGGGGAGTACTGGTGGAAGTTGTACATGTCGTCGGTGACGACCTCCTGCTTGACGCACTCGTTGGGCTCGTTGATGGGCTCGTCCTTCACCAGGCCGCTTGGTCCTGCCTCGCCGTCGTCAGTGAGGTCCACGAGCGGCTTGCCGGTGTCGCGGATGGACATGGCGATCGCCACGTCGAGGTCGCCCCTCCAGGTGTCCTTGTCGTTCAGTGATGGCGCGAACGCCGCGTGCAGCCCTGGGCAGTCATCGGGGTCGTCGCTGCTAGCGATGAGCCGTTGCTGTCGCTCGTACTCCGCTAGTTGCGCCGCCTTCGCCGCTTCCTCGTCGTCCTGCTCCTCCTTCACCTCCGGTTTTGGGATGAGGAGGGCGCCACCACCGCGCCTTTGCTGCTGCCGGCTACCGCTGCCGCCGCGCCTCGGATTGGCGGGCGTCGCCGGCTCCTCCTTCACCACGCGCTTGGGGACGGTATAGGGCGCGGAGCGGTGCGATGAGGAGGGCGTCGATCGGGCCGGGCCTGACGACGAAGAGTTGGAGGAGGACGAGTACGTCCTCCTCGGCCGCCAGCGCGCTGCGGGAGACGGTGTCGGTGAGGACGGCACCTCCAATCTTGGAGCGCCGTTGTGGATGTCGTCGATGACGTTCTCTAGGGTGCGCCTCGGAATGCCCCAGAAGAGGGCGCGACCGTCCATGTTCCAGTTGTTCGGCCTGCCGACGAGGCCGGTGGTGTTGCGCATCTCCATGTCGTACTGCGCCTGGAAGTAGGCGCCCCACCAGGCGTCGTTGTCTTTGGCCGCCCTGGTCGGATCGGTCCGCTCCTCCACGTCGAGTGCAGACCGTCGGGCGCTGATGGCGTCCTTCCAGCGCTCCGTGCCCGGCCATCTTCCAGCCGCCGCTGCTTGGCAGACGCATGTCCGGCGGGATGGGATATCCCGCGCGGTACAACACCCACGCCTCCTTCACGGTGAGGCTGCCGCGGCGATCTTGCGAGAGGACGACGACATGTTGGAACGGCGAGGAGAAGATCTGGGAGCGGCGAGGAAAAGATTTGGGAGCGGAGAGTGATTGGGATGAACCGCAGGGCCTCTTAATGTACAGCGGCGGCAGGCGAAGAGGCAGGGGGTCGTTGGACGCAATAACGCTGGCGCGGACGGCCACTTGGCCATGCACCACGAGACGCCCTGCGTCGCCTGGGAAAACTGGGACGCCATTAACGTCGCTTGAACAAAGGTAGGCGACGGGGTTTTAGTCTTCCGAGCCGCTGACGCGTCAGTCTCGTCACGCCTCGCCTCGCTTTTCGGTGTGTCCGACGTGCCCGAAACATCCTCTGTGGGCCGGGGACGAGCTCGGACCACCGGACACCGTATCGAACCGTGCCATTTTTTTATCCGACGCACCCAAAATCCCTTTGAAAAAGGGTTTAGAGGAAGCCCGTGGAGATGCTCTAACCTCCAGGGGTGGAGGCGCCTCCGGTTGATCAAGACGTCCCTTTCGCTGGGCTTACAAGAAAGTTAATTAGCGCTGGGCCTCCGGTGACCATGCTACACGGGTTCTAGAGAAGCAGTTAGGCGGTTCCCTTGTTAGCCGGTACTGATCCAATGGATCATGGATGCGTGGACAAAATGACTCCCTCATCTGTTTCAGAAAAAAAAAGACCCCCTCATCTCTCTCAATTTCCCCCTTCGTCCAATATTCTGGGGCCGGAGTTGTGGTGCACATGGGCAGCGGCAGCGCACGGGCATGCCGTCGATGAAGTTGGGGGTGAACGTGTCTCTGATCCCGTGGCCAACGGCGGCGCGCAGGTAGGGATGATGCCGTCAATGGAGTTGGAGGTGAGCACGCCTCCAATCCCGTGGGGTGGTTGTTGCGGAGACGCCGGCAGAGGGGCAAGCTAGTAGGGATAAATAATCCTCACAAAATCCAAAATCATCACTTATTTCTAAGACCATGTTTGGTCCTAGAATATTAAAAAGTTTAATTCTTGCTTATTCCCACTTTATTTCAAGTTTTACAGAATTTTTCTAAATCCCTAATAACCTAGCTACCTCAAACTAGCGGATTGGGATTGGCTTTTCTGGAGATTGTGTGAAGGTATGAGTTCTATCCAATAATCTAGGAAATTATTCTTGCTACTCATCATAAAAACTCTAGTAGCAAGCAAGACCTAGAGCGGTTTATCTTGTCGAGTTTTACGTAGCTGCGTTAGTGCATAGTGCTCCTATTCCTGCAGGTACTATTTGCGTGTGTGCACTGGTTTTAAAAAAACTGGGCAAACGATATGCCATCTTTATTGAATAGTAAAGAGCTTTCTAAAGGTGTTATGAGCCAAATTTTGACCAGGACAGGACATCGATTATCTTTCCATTTCATTTCAGTCTCTACAGTGAGCAGTTGGATAAATTACAGGCATGCCGTCGATGAAGTTGGGGGTGAACGTGTCTCTGATCCAGTGGCCAACGGCGGCGCGCAGGTAGGGATGATGCCGTCAATGGAGTTGGAGGTGAGCACGCCTCCAATCCCGTGGGGTGGTTGTTGCGGAGACGCCGGCAGAGGGGCAAGCTAGTAGGGATAAATAATCCTCACAAAATCCAAAATCATCACTTATTTCTAAGACCATGTTTGATCCTAGAATATTAAAAAGTTTAATTCTTGCTTATTCCCACTTTATTTCAAGTTTTACAGAATTTTTCTAAATCCCTAATAACCTAGCTACCTCAAACTAGCGGATTGGGATTGGCTTTTCTGGAGATTGTGTGAAGGTATGAGTTCTATCCAATAATCTAGGAAATTATTCTTGCTACTCATCATAAAAACTCTAGTAGCAAGCAAGACGTAGAGCGGTTTATCTTGTCGAGTTTTACGTAGCTGCGTTAGTGCATAGTGCTCCTATTCCTGCAGGTACTATTTGCGTGTGTGCACTGGTTTTAGAAAAACTGGGCAAACCATATGCCATCTTTATCTTTACTATTAGGAGGGAATCGGTGGTGGTCGTACGTAAAAAGACCATCGTACATCAAAATAACCAGATCGATAAAAAAAACACCCGAGAAAACCACACGAAAAAAGAACAGGTGCTGGAATCGGAAACCGGCGCGGTGAAGGCGTCAAGCTGGAGCGGACTGCGGACGGGGAGGCGCGTAGGGGCCTGGACTACTGGAGGCGAGCCAGAAGCGTGAGGTGCTCGTCATCGGTCCGCAGCGGCTGGTGGTGAAGCGCGGCCAAGCACCTGACGAGGATGCGGAGCACGATGGCCGGCGATGCAGGGATGGACGAGGGGTCGCGCCTCGGGTAGCGTGCGAGCGCCCGCTCGTCCAAGCGAGGAGCGGGGAACCGAAGCCAGCGCTGTTGTTCCTATCGAGTCCGCCTTCCTCCGTCTCCTAGAGGCAAGTGCGGACGGCGGGCGGGACGTGTGCTGCAACGCTCAGCCTGGCTCCAAAGGTCTGATTAGCTGCAGCAATGGTGAGAAGACTAGATGGACCAAGCGCGTCTTGCCGCGCCGTTCTTTGCTGTTGTTATTTGATTTTCTGTGCCATGCATACCCACCTTGGTTTATTTGGGCTTAATCAGAGCGCCGTCGCAGTACCATGCCTCAGAACAATTGGGATACATCGGGGCATGTTTCCTGCTCACATTCGCAACTAATAGAGATTTCCGTTGGCTTTTTTTTCCCTTTGAGAAACCGTTGGCAAATATGATGGCCTGAGTCTATCTTGGCGTCAAGTGGGTCAATCTCCATTACTTGCAATTACGACCAACAAGCTCCGGTTCGTGGCTCTGTTTGGTTCAGTGGTAAATGAATAGGTCCTGTCCAGTATATTCATTACAATTTCGTTTGTTTAACATCTCATCTGATGTCTCCCACCAAAAATAATATCTCAGTCCCATATATGAAAAGATAAAATGGTAAACTTGGTCAATCCTATGAAACGCAGTGTAATCAACCAATCTTGTGATGTACGGGAACACAAATACTGCTACGGAAATTTCAGCATAAACCATTAGCCATCAATGAAATATCATTTAGCAAGATAAGTCGTAATATGTCAGCGGGTGCACCCACGGCTCCAAATCTGATGTTCCAAAACATAGAATATCTGGATATACATCCAAGATTTTTTTTGCAACATTTTTTGACATTTTGAAATAGATTTAAAATGCAATTTTCTTAATAGTTGCATCTGGACCTATGAATCAAAACACCATGTCTGTTGACGATCACTCTATTTTCTTTGAATCCACGGAATAATGCATAATCCTTTCCTTCAAAGCCAGACCACCTGCACCAAGTACAAGGGATTCTACAGTGGAATGGGGCACATCAAAAATGAGAATGAAGTTTATGTATATCTAATGCATCCCATTTGAAGGGAAATTTATCATTGTCATAGATCTCATTGTAAATCTCCGTAACTGCGCGAAAAAACCACAAAGACATGGTGAGTATCCACAATTAGCCAAATGAATTGGAGAAGGCTGACTGCACTCCAAATGGATGAATCCTATGTGCAAGAAACAATAGCGGTCACCGACGAACAAAGTTTTTTTTTTAACCAAGGCCGACCAACAAAGTGATGGCAATTTAGGTGATCAGTCAAGCAACAGCGAATGTGGTATGCAAAAGGTGAACCGCCACTATTACAGAATTCTCAGCTGTCATGTATATATAATTATATATATATATGGCAAGGTATGTCTTAAAACAAATGCAAAAAAAAGAGAAGTTCACGAGACTTGTAGAATTTGACCATGCTAAATTGCTAAAACACATTTTTGAAAGGTAAGGTAGAATGCTCAAATGATTACTTCTCGTGTCTTGCTAGCAAAGCAAATATCAGATAGTAGATTATAAATTATTTGACACACCATCAATCATTGCAGTATATGAGGAGTACTATTTTCTCATGAAGAAAATGACATCCACATCAACAAGAGCAATACCATAAAAAATACATTTGATATATCAGGAGCATGTACATAGGATCAAAATGTTAGTAATAGATGCTTCGTTGTCCATTACTGGCATTCCTCATCATTCCCGTTCATAACAAAGTGTTCACTGGTCACACAATTTTGCTTACGTGGTCATGGCTTGCTTTCAAGAGTCCAGGACAACTGTCCAATATCCGTTTTCTTCTCCTGTAGTCACAAATGTATTTGTTTCTTTCTACTAAAGAGTTTCATCAATATTTGAAAATTCTCAGGTAAATCAACCTAATCTTGCTGACTGACAGAGAACTACACCCAGTACAGATCTCCTATATTTGTTAATGCTCAGGTACAAGAAACAATCGATTAATATCTCTTCAAGTCAAGAACCAATTTTATAATGAAGATAGTAACATTTTCTTCTTCTTCGGTTGAAGGTCCCCGCTAACAATGAAAAAGCAACAAAAGGAATTAAAAGAACTTTGCTACCGATATGATCAGTGTGACAATGAACATGCAGTATTTCATTTTGTCCCTTTAGGCTGGGAAAACTAATACGAAGTTTTTCAGCCAAATGACAGTCTAATTCAAGTATACTATTAGGATTCATTCATGAAACTTGTAAATATGGACAACTATTCTAAGAACCTAAATCTATGTGGTTTTGTAAACTAAGAACCTAAGAGGAGACTTACTCGATATTACAACAGCTAAGCACATAACACAAATTGATTTGGCAAGAAGGAAAACAAGATTGAGTTCTTAAGAAGACTGAATCAATGTTTTAAATCATGTTCCTATAATAAACATGTCAATATAACAGCTACAGGTGCAAAGAATGAACCAGCCCTGAATCTTTGCCACAGATAACGGCCAATCAGATGCAATCTAGAAGATGTACATGTTGCACCATTTTCAATACTGTCAAAGATTAAGGGACTGAACTGCAGTCAACCTACGTTATCATCGACTAATGGCGCCAACATATTACCTTTTTTTAGATGAATATTTTACTTTAGAACAGGGAACGGCTAAACAACAAAAGACAGCCAATAAATATATCTTTCTAGAATCATCCAACATCATGATTCATGATTGCGTCTACCTTGTGAACAACGTACTTCCATTTTATTACATGTATGAGCTTATGTTAAACAAAAGCATTAACTATACATAACCCAATAAAAAGTAAAATTTAGCCTATCCTGACAGTATATACTACTATAGGACAAGGCAACACACCAGTTGAGTACCTACTGGTATCTAATGTTTGATCACACATATCTAATGCAAGCACCCTACACACTTGTCTTAACTAAGAGCTGAGGCAGGGTCACACATCACTAGACAAAAATCAGTCCATAACAACCATGGTTATTACAAAGAGCTCTCTAGATGATCATATGGTTTAATCTACAAAACTGTATATGTGAAGCTGGTTACTGTATTTTACCTTGACGATGCAACGATTTTCTTTAACAGCGGCAGAAGGGACACAAAAAGGCAATAAACTTTCAGATTTTCCATACTTTGCTCTTTCGATTACTGGTAGAATGCCCCCCAAATAACAGCCCATCCTTTCATGTGCAGATTTTCCATGCCTCCTCAGCCACCACATGCCTTTAGAATTTGAGGAAGGAGGCGAGAAATTGACGGAGGATTTCTGGATAGAGGGACTCGTTTTAGGAAAATCAAGGCCGTATTTGACTGGACTTCGCATGAGGGAAGAAGGAGAAGGCCAAAAAAATCAAAGAAAGAGAGAGATGCCGGCACCATACAGATCCTCAGGCTTTTGGGGGAACTCAGCAGCGGGCTGGCATCCAGACTGTTGTTTGACGTTAGCGGCGGAATACCTTGCAGAGGTGACAGGCTGATAGCCGGTGGGCGAACAAAGGGGGAGGGTGACCGATGAGCAAACTCGACGCCACCGTTGCCAAAATCTGGTAGTCCTCCCCCAGAACTAAGCTTGCTGCTGCAACTTGCTAAGAAAGAATGAAAAGGCGACATCAATGGAGAAGCCAGCCAGCGGGAAGAGGTGGTGTGAGCACCATACTCAGCAAACGTGTGGGGAGCGCGGCCGCGCGGGAGAAACCGTCTAGATGCTTGAGCCCGCCAAGTCTCCTCTCTGCTGCGCCGGTGCCCCGCCATCTGCATATGCACCGCAAATCCTAGAAAAATTCTGGATTCGGCCCCAAATAAACCAAACGAGCCCGTGACAGGCAGCAGCACCAACAACAAGCACAGGTCGAGGACTGGAGGATAGAGGAGTGCAGACTGCAGAGATTGAGAAGGTTGGAGAGGGTTACCGGCGACTCCAGGCAGGGTAGAGAGTAAATCCAGGTGGTGACGCGCGACTCCAAGCGGTGGCGACGGTGGGATCAAGAGACTGATTCGAAGTGGATAGCGATCGGCTTCTTATTCCCGTCGCCGCCGCGCCTAATTCGGAGCGCCGCCGCATCTGCGAGCAGCCTCCCCACCCATGGTTGCCGATGGCTGGCGCACCTGCTCGCAAGAGAGCCGCCGCCTCCTCTGGTTCCCACCGCCACCAAGGAAGAAAAAGACCGAAGAGCTAGTCAAAACCAATCTGAAACCGACCCCCGACAGGCCTCTCCTCGCTACACGTCCCGCATATCTGCCCGCGGACGCTACGCACAAGCGGGCTGGGTGGGACCCGCGAAAACGACGGGCAGAGCGACCAGAGACGCCGGCAACCCTGGGAGCTTAGTGCTCTTTAAGGATGGGGCGCCAGGGCCGGGATTATTGATATGATAAATAAATCCTGAGTCGTATGGTGGTGAGATGATGGGTCGGCGAAGAACAAGACATGAAATCGAGTGAACGGATAGGAGTCGGTCATGGCATTAATCGGAGGAGCGGCGACGGTGAGATTGCTGGGCATAAAGGGGATTGAGATGCGCTAGACCGCTGGCGACCTTTTTCTTCGAGATTATGTAGTGTTTACATTTTATTTCCAGGCACCGCGTAACTGAGAGGATGGCCACGTGCGTCTGTGCTGGCTGTTGTGTCAGCGCTGCGTGTGCTAGCCAGGATGTTGGTGTATGTGGTGTGTCTCTGTGTGTGTAAGGTGGCACATATGTCAATATGCAACGGATTTGTTTTCTTTTTGGGCGAAAACATGTAGGAGTAGTACTACATTGGTTCAGATTAATTGTCTAAAAATAAATGATCGGTCATATATAGTATTCATTTTTTCGCAGTTATTTTAAAGCGAAAGGAGTAACATTTTTCTGACATAATTTTTTTTTTAATCCAAACTCATGTCAAGCTACTTGGTTCCATTATTTTATTTTGCTAATTTATTACACCCTCTGTCTACAAAGAATATTGAAAGTTTATCTAAATTTAGGCTCTGCATATGTTTAAAACATCAATAGAAAACATATCCGTAAAATTAGAAACCAAGTTACATAATATCTATGTATATAATATATACTCCCTCCGTCCATAAATAGATGTCTTATATTTGTCTAAATTTGGATGAATCTATACACTAAATAGTGTCTATATACATCCAAAATTTGATAAATTCTAAGACATCTATTTATGGACAGAGGTAGTATATTATCTCGTAGCAACGCACGAGCACTATGCTAGTTGAATAATAAAGAGCTTTCTAAAGGTGTTATGAGCCAAATTTTGACCAGGACAGGACATCGATTATCTTTCCATTTCATTTCAGTCTCTACAGTGAGCAGTTGGAAAAATTTAATTCGCAACTGTGGGATTCGAACACGCGACCATCAGGCCCGCGCGCACGATGGAGAGAAAACTAACTGGACTGTCCGTGCTTCTTGTTACAAATGGAGGCGTAGTTAATTTTGTACGAGAATAAACAGAGGTACAAATAACTCACAAATCACTCTAGAAACAAGTGTGTACTCGCAAGTTTATTTTCTATATCGCGCTAAACAACCAAACATGGACAAGCATTAGTGCGGATATTCTTCCACCTAATAAAAGTTCTAATGCTGTGTGGGTTTGCTCTCTTGCGAGAATCTTTTCTAATTTAAATTTTTAAATTGTTTTATTTCTTAGACGATAATTCTGATTTTAGATTTTAACTCACAAATTATCAACTCCTACGCCCGTTATTTATCAACGGTAAATGCAAAAAGTTATCGGCCCAAAAAACTAATTGAATTCAAAATATTATGGAAACATTTTTAGTTCGTAATTTATCAACCGCTCTGCCCACTATTTATCAACGATAAATGTGAAAAGTTATCAACCTGAAAAGCTAATTTTATTTGGAATACTTTTAGAAATATTTTTAGCTCATAATTTATCAACCCCCGTTCGTTATTTAGCAATGGCAAATGTGAAGATTTATCAACCCTAAAAGTTCATTTCATTTAAATTTTTTTAGAAACATTTTAGCTCATAATTTATCAAATCCTTCACATGTTATTTATCAATGGTAAATGTGAAAAAATATCGAACCGAAAAGGCTAATTTTATTAAGAATATTTTGGAGATATTTTTAGCTTGCAATGTATCAAACCATTTGCTAGTTATTTATCAACGGTAAAATATGAAGAGTTATTGACCTGAAAAGCTAATTTTATTTAAAATATCTTTGAGACATTTTTAGCTCTTAAATTTATCAACCCCTTTGCCAGTTATTTATCAACGGTAAATGTGGAAACTTATCGATGTAAAAAAATTAATTTAGTTTAGAATATTATGGGAATATTTTTAGCTCACAATTTGTCAACCGTTGTGCCCATTATTTATCAATGATAAACGTGAAAAGTTATCGAGCCAAAAAGCCAATTTTATTTAGAATAATTTTGGGAACACTTTTTGCTCATAATTTATGAACCCCTCTGTTCGTTATTTAACAATGGCAAATGTGAAGAGTTATCAATCCGAAAAGTTAATTTCATTTAGAGTATAAAACATTTTAGCTCACAATTTATCAACCCCTCCATCCGTTATTTATCAACGATAAATGTGAAAAGTTATCGACCTCGAAAACTTATTTAGTTTAAAATATTATGGGAACGTTCTTAGCTCACAAATTATCAACCGCTCTGCCCAATATTTATCAACAGCCATGCTAAAAATGGTACTTAAATTGAGTTGCAAGTGGTAGTTCATTTGAGTTGCAAGTGATTACCCCACCCGTTATTTCCCCCCTAAAAACCACTATCCCGAAAAGGGAATTATAAAAGTTGGTCTAAAGAAACATGGAATTAGCCTACCAAATAAACCAAAAAGGGAATTGTAAAAAAAGGCTAAAAGTTATCAATCCGGTATTTTTCATTTTTGTATCAAGTTTTTTTGTATTATAATGACAACAACTAGAAATAAAATTAAAGGGAATTGACAAAAGGAAATTGCAAATAAACTAGCCTAAATAGTATAATGTTCGATAAAAAAAAGAAAAAAATGGAGAAAAACCTACACATGCCCAAAGGCCCAGCCACACTCAGCCCAACCTCCATCACGATCAGATCTCATCGAGGATAGATCATCTTCTCGTTGACTCGCTCCAGGGGACCGCGGACTCGCGAATTCGCGATGCAGAGCTGGGGATTTTGCCCGTAGGCTAGCGGGATAGGAGAGCATCGCTAGCCTCAGGCGGCCGGAGTTTGTTGGTCGTGTTTGCCTACTCCGCCGCGCCCGCCGCGAGAATTGTTGTGACGTAGACTGCGAGGGCGACGAGGAAACCCATCTGCGGCCGGAGCTGCGGTTCACGGGGCGGTGCTCTTGACGCGCCCCTGGAGAGACGGTGGTGACGGAGGAGGGGATCGTGTCCGGGCGCGCGAGATGGGGTGGGGGAAGTGCTCGGGGTCGGCGAGAAAGGGATTAACTCGAGCGCGAGCCGCTCGTCGGGGTGGCTGCTGGCGATTCATTCCTCCGCCGCCGCACGACCATCGCGGAGACGAGTTCCCTTCCTGGCGCACGGGGCGTTCGGGGAAGAGAGTGTGGGCGCCGGCTTCCGGAACGAAAGGGGAAAAGTAGGGACAGAAAACGACAAAAAAGGCAACGGGAGGTCGGGAAAGAGAGTCGCTTCGCGAGTCAGAATCTGACCGCGCGAGGGGTGTTCGCTAGAAAGGGAATTCGTACTCTCACGGCATCATATTACATAATTTTTTTGCCCCGACCAAACACGACATAGAAACTTCCTCTTTGACTTTTACTATGAACTATGCCTGCGCATTGCAGCGGAACAAGAAAAAAATACCTTGTTTCCCGAGCATAATTGTACCAGATGACCTATACCACACTTTCGTCAGGGCCGCCACAATGACACCAGTATAGTTTTGCCCCAAAATCAATAGACCCGCATAACCCTAGCCCTAGTTCATCCTTTTGTTTTAATTCGCCGAGTAAATTGCGTAGATGAACTCTTCAGCCACATCTGATTCCTACCGATCCCACGATCTTCAAATCAATGTTGTCACAAATGTGGAGAAATAGATTCGGACAATCGTCTTACTCTTGTGCACCCAGCCAATTTGACAATCAAAAATATCTCACATCAATACTTTAAATTTAAGCACATAATTTGTTGATTCAGGTCTCACAATCATACAAACAAACAGGTAGAGAGCGCTGCTTACAGCCATTTACAAGCATAGAAAGAAGTATCTAAAAAAAATTTACAACCAATTTCTTTTAGCCTTTTAAAGGCCCAATTTCATTTTTTAATCGAAATTTTTGAAGTGAGAGCCAGTCAGCCCACAGCCTGGCCAAGGGGCCAGCGCCCAGCAGATAGCCCACGTAACTCAGAGCAGCCCTAGGGAGCAGGCACGCCGCAACGCACGTGACTCCAACCCTTGTCGCTCGCCTCTTCCCAGAGTGCGCCGCCGCACGCGCCCAATTTTCTCTCGCATGCTCCCAGCACCCGGCATCTCCCCCCTCCTACAAGATCTCAAAGCGGGTGTGGTGCCGCGCCGACGCCCAAATCTACTGTCACCGGCGGCGGCCCCGCCTCCTCCTTACACCATCGTTCGCTCCATTCTTTGGGAATAGCTCTGAATCCACACAATTTCGGGGCAATTTCGGAATACGGAGTAGCTCTGAACATTCCTTTGGGATTTCGGGGTAGTATTTCTTTCCATCCTTCGCTCCACTTCTTTCGAATTTTTGTGACGAGGCTTGTTGATTAGCGGAAACTTGTGCTATATAAACCGGTTGAACTTGTAGTCGAGGAGCGAGGTGGGACTATCTTGCGCAAAATATTCGTGTCAGGTGGCTAATCTATTGCAGCCTTTGGACAGACGGAGGCCCACTAACGCGACTACCTGACCCAGGTAAGATTCATCAATTCGCAGCGCGGACAGAACGCCTCACTTTCGGCTAGAGGAGGAAGAAAGAAAATAAACGAACGGGTACGAGCCGGTACAATGGCAATTGTTTGTATTATGTGGTTTGGTGGGAGGGCAAAACCGTCCAAATAAATGTTGGACGAAAATTTTGGCAAAAACCTTAGCTCCTTTATTATTAGGTATAGACTAGGAAAAAAGCCCGTGCGTTGCCACGGCGAAACAAATTTAGACCTACACAAATAATAAATTGGTTTGAAAGTTGAAAAACAACAGGTCAACAATAGATTGTTGGCTTCCATCTATGTCCCACAAACCTACATCCAGCTACCTCTGATGAGTGCTCATTTATTTTGATTAGGATATAACCATGCTAGATATGCTATGTTGAAAGCATTATATTTGCTTTTTCTATCTCATCTCGGTTGTAGATTTTTAGTGGTTAAATGTAAACAAAAATGAAACCAGACTATTAAAGTACATATAAGAAATGAGTATTATAATTAACTTGTTTTCCCATATATAGAAGTAGAACAATGATAAAATAAACTAATCTATATGTTTTTTGTTGAATTGTAGCTAATCTATATCTTTAATTCCCACATAGTTGATAGATCTAGTCAAATAGTCAACGAGAAATGAAGCCTACACATCGAAGATTGCTAATTCTATTTGATATTAGAAACTGAATGATGTTTAGGATTTTGTTTGAAAAACAGAGACCTTGATATCATAACTGCTATGGCCCGCATGAACTTGAAATTCAAGGGAAAAAATGTTCGTAATGTCTACAATCCACCGCAACGAAAATAAATAGTACAAACTCAAAATCTGCAAGTCTAGAATTGTATAATCCATAGTTACCAAGCTGCGGCCCTTCTGCCGTACAACATATTAGCCTTGCAGATACCTGTAAAGCTCAAGTATGCCACACGGCTAGCTTAAATTTGCATTATCAACACGTTTAAGTGCAGAGTACCAGATAAACTAAGCATTTATATGCCCTACTATACACTATTTTTAGAAATCTGTAAAGTTGGTGTATGTAAAGTGACAAATCTGTATAAGAAAATATTTAGAGTCTAGGCATCACACCTTTGCTAATGTTGAAAGAAGCGAAGCCTCTAGATAGAAAACATCAATCCGCTGGCTAACATGTGTTGTCCCTGGAAGGATACAGACCACCCAAGTGGCTTCCCTCCGCTAGCTAGTTACAGTGGCAGAGAAGATTAGTTTCATCGTGGATATAATCAATTCGTCATTTGATAAATCTTGAATAGATGTGCAGTTTGTGCAACAACGTACTGCTACTTTTCCAGACATTCTTGGTATCTCGCCCAGGGCTGCAATTTACCGACGCGGACAGGACCGCATACTTTTGACGGTGTGTTGTAGTACGTGATGTTTATGTCTATCAGAGTTGGAGTACCATTGCTAGGCTCCCAGCTGAAGACTGCACGGCTAGGCTCGTCTCCAAGGCCAGAAAGTCAATCGTGTGGACGATGTTCTCCGGGAATTCCCTTCCCTGGATCAAGGCATGATGGGTTCCGAGACGACTCGCGGCACGGAATCTGTGAGCCCTTTGCATCGACCTGAGCCCAGCTGCTGCCTGCGACCGTCAAACTTACGATCCCCCGAGTTCTCCTGCTGCATCGACCGGCGGCGAACAACCCGACGGAATTGAAGAGTCTGCTGCCGTCTGCACTGCTCTGCCCTGCTTTGCCCAGATAAATCCCAAGTTGCATCCCTGCCGACGAAGTCTCGTGCCCCGACAAGCACGGTTGAATCTACTCTCCTTTGCACCGTATTGTTTCTAGACACTGGGAGAGTCGAGATTCAGCGATAGTTTGGTGGGTGAGCCCTTCCGTTCCTCACGCCGGAGGAGGCTGCGACGCCGGTCGCCGGGGATCGAGCGGATGGAACCTTAGATCGAATCTAGGTTTGTTTCGGCTGTGTTCACTCGGCGGCTGAGTTTTTATTAGGGTCAAACCGATAAAGCTGGGCCGTGCAACGGTCGCGCGGCTAGACGAATTTGGGCCAGGCCCAAGGAAACGACAGACGAAGCAAAGAGACATACGGACGGACAGCTTTAGGAGCTCGGCTGGGAGAACAAATTAAACGAACCGGTACCATGGCATAAGTGCAGTATTATGCGTTTTGGTGGGAGGGCAAAACGGTCAAAAAAAAAGTGTTGACGAAATTTTTTGGCAGAAACCTTAGCTCTTTTATTATTAGGTATAGACTAGGAAAAATGCCCGTGCGTTGCGCCGGGAAGCTATATGGCGAAAAACAAATATTTTTATTAAATAATTTGTAGCCTGAAATTTTTTTAGTACTTCTCATCTAAATTCACCTAGAATTTTTATAACATCAGAAGATAGAAATGTTTAGATGAAAAATTCATTGAGCAACTATAAAGAGAAAAATCAGAGTA
Organism: Lolium multiflorum; assembly: GCA_030979885.1. Lineage (NCBI taxonomy): Eukaryota > Viridiplantae > Streptophyta > Magnoliopsida > Poales > Poaceae > Lolium > Lolium multiflorum. The sequence goes on along the minus strand of CM061748.1, from coordinate 66,769,761 downwards.
AACCTACGACCGCACTTTTGCTGTGGTGGTCTTGCTTGTTAAGTAGGGGGCTGCGCTAGGTCGCGGTCGTGCTCAATATGCTGAGTATGTGTTCATTGGCCACGGCTTTTCGCAGAAACTACCAGCTTCATCATGCATGTCCACGACACATCTTGTGTTATGCGTGTTTTGTCCGACAACCGGTACATTTGCGGCATCGTCATCGCCAACAAAATCGTGCACCGCCATCGCCACCTCACCCATTCGAGCATAGACTTCAACACTTTCAATCCCGAGGCCTTCGTCAACCAATACACACGGTTTCACTTTATTACTCAATCAGATTGTATGTCATCCTGGCAACGGTTTGAATTGCTATTAACTTAAACTCTGAAACGAGCTAATGAGAGATAGGTAGAGTGCTATATATGCCGCTACAACTTCAGGCTTTGCAACTTGAGATAACTCTGCTAGATATGTGCATTGAAGTTTAATGGAATATGGCAACACTTAAAGAAAGTTGTGCAAATTAGGTAAAGCTCGACCTACATAGAAAGGTAATTTACCCCAACACGCAAAAACTCCTTCTGGTCATATTTGTGCTTTGCAATGATTCTACCTGTAGAGAGTGACAATCTCCTGTTATTGAGCGGTTGCTGCAACGCTCAAACTGAAATAAAAGGCCATGTACAAGAGTTGTGACAAATCTTACCATTCTATGCACGATGATTTCGTTGGGCTTCAGATCCGAAGTGTAGTGCAAACATGGACGAATGATTGTTTTAGCTACCTCGCAACACAATGGAGCCTCCCGGACTGATTTCTTTTGTCCCGTAAGCCTTTTTGAAACTTTTTAGAACCGCACGTTTCTGTCAATGAAGCTTTCTGAATCCTCGGTGAGAAATCAGTTATCCTTCGTTGCAGCTTATTACTGTATTAGTTTCATTGCTACCTGGCTGCCCCGCGCTTATCTCATCGGTCGCCGTTGCAGAAATCAGCAACTTACAGGAAGCATGAACCTACATCAAGCTACACAACATAAAACAGAGCACCAGAGCGAGTAGCTGAACTGCTGAAGCGAAACGAGGACAGCAAGCAGCGGACCAGCAGTCGGATGCAGCAAGAGAGAGTCGCCGCCCTTAGGAAGGGTCGACTGACACCTCTCCTCCATGGTATGCGGACACAACCTCATCTTTGATAGGCTGCACTTCGCCCATCCACTCCTGGGCAACGAGTCACCGGGGCCAGGCGGCTCCACCTCGGCATTGCTAGGGTCCTGCGATTTTTTCTGCCGGAATTTTTGCGAATTTTTTTAAACCTGCAACCGAGCGCGCGCAGGTTTATTCACGCATCCGATCTGAGTCTGCCCTGCCCCCTTTGTCGCTTTCCCTTCCTTTCTCCTTCCTTCCTTCTGCAATTTGTTTTCCTCCCTTCATGGCACCGGCATGCAATTCCTCTTTTAATCCCGCTGCCACATTAGATCTTAGACCATACAATGATTCTGCTTCTTGTTGTGGCTTGTTGCAACCTGGAAAAATTAGGCATATAAACCGGTGGGACCCTTATATGGAAGCGAGGTGGGACTAATCGACACTTAATATACGTGTATTAAGGTGTTGAGCGATGTGCTCATGGATCTTCTCGATCGGCTCTTTTCTAGTTAATTGGGCCGCCGGCACGGCCCGACGCACAGCGATGGCAGTGAGATATCCCGTGGGTCAGTTAACAGAGGAGCTTTCTCTAAAAAAAAAGTTAACAGAGGAGCCTGCGCACTTCAGAATTTCAGGTCGTGGCTCCCTATGAAAAATTCAGATCGTGGGTCAGTCAATCAGAAGAGCTGGCGGTTGCTCGCGGGATTGCAGGCGCGGAGGCTGGTCGTGTTCTCCGTGGGGGACCGGGCACCTCTACCCCTGGAGATGCACCGCGTCGCGCCGTCGTGCGCTCTCTTGCCGGGCGGGAAGAAGGTGACCGCGCCTCTAGCCATGGTCTCCCCGAGCTCGGCCTCGCCGACGTGCCGGACGGACGGCGCCTGCAAGGACCGTGGTGGTCTAGGCGCCGGCCTGAGGTTGGGGATTCGGCTAATGGGGCGGCGGCGACCGAGTGCTGGCGGATTGGGCGCAGCCTCAGCTGGGTAATGGCCTCTCCTTGCTCCTCCTCCGATCTTGATTCCGGCAGCAAATTCGAGCTCGATTTGGACAAAATCGAGTGGTACGGAGGCCCAGTTAGTAGCGGCGCTGGAGCAGTCAACCTTGGAAGCGCCTCTCGGTCCAAGGGATTGTGAAGAAGGAGAAGCAAATCGGGGCCATGCCATCTAAGGGGATCATTCGGGGGCGGAGACACGAATAAATAAATATAGCAAACCGGTACAATGGCAAAGTGCAGTATTATGTGTTTTGGTGGGAGGGCAAAACGGTCCAAAAAAAAGTTGGACGAAAATTTTGGCAGAAACCTTAGCTCCTTTATTATTAGGTATAGATAGATATAGACTAGTAAAAATGCCCGTGCGTTGCACCGGAACTGGGACAGACAAAGACACATGTACTCCAACCAATCATCCATGATGACACTTTTTCCTTTGTGGCACAATCGACAAAGGTGTTCACACACACTTTATCTTTCATGTTAAACAAGATTAACTCAAAGATGACAGCTGAGCTCTTCGCTTCATCGACTTTTTTTCGGGTATTCGCTTCATCGACTTGTAATATTGCAAACTTGGAATGATTGTGAGTGCCACCGCTTAATCGAAAAACATCGTCACTATTTTAATTTTAGCTTAAAATCGATTGACTCGCCTTACCCCATACTTAGTATATAAGTAAACATCGTCACTTTTCAAATTTTAGCTCAAAGTCGATTCAACCCCTAACCCGTACTTAATATTTTTTCTATGTAATTTGCTCTCGATACTCAAGCCCGAATCCTCTCAAGGCCCCAAACCTTTCTGCTATTTCATGCAGCAAATACTGCCAAACAGCTTTGCTCGATCATATCATGTTGTTCGCTCTCACATGTCTGAAAAGTCAAAACGTAGGAGGACACAAGCAAAGTAGCTTCGCCTCGTACCTCCGTCCCATCGTCATCGCCCCTCCGCCAGTCTCCATCGACACCGAGCCGCCGTCTGCGCCTTCACGGAGCCTGCCGCGGACACGCTCTTTTGCCCAAGTTGTTGCTGGGGGCTCTCCCGTGTCCGCGATGGTCGGGCCGAACTGGCCACCGGTGCCGCCGGGCACGGTGGCGCAAGCGCCTGGGTCATCGGCGATGGGGGTGGCGCGGCCAGCTGCTGCGTCGGGGGCCAGCAGCGCCCCATACCTCGGACCACCGGGGTTTCAAGGGTGGCCGGCGGGCACTCCCATGCCGCCCGCAGCCCCGGTGATGCAGCCCCAACCGGGGTTCCGACCGCCGGTGCGTATGCCGGTACCTCAGGTCCAATATGTTCATCCACAACCTCAGTATCAGCACTACCAGGGCCAAGTATTCCAGTACCCTCAGCCTAATCAGCAGCCTATGCAGCAACCGGTTCAACAACAACCGCCGCCGACACAACCGTTGCAGCTGAAGAAGAGGAGGAAGAAGAAAAATGCTGGGGTCATGGGAGTAGCGCCTCCACTTGCCTTGGGTCAGCCAGCGCCGACTATGGTGCAACCGGCGCCGGTTCCGGTGGAGACGACGACTGTGGTGCATCCTGCGGAGCCTGTGCCATCCCAAACTCCTCAGGATGTTCCCGTTCTGGCTGCACCCATTGCGAAACAAAAGAAGGTGGGGCGCTGCTGGAAGTGCGCCGTTAATACACATGCAACAAAAGACTGTAAGGCTGTTCATTATTGCCTGGTGTGTGATTCTGGGGCGCACCCGACCATTCGGTGTCCAATCCTGAAGTTGCTGAGACCTACGAGCTTTTTTGTCGGTTGTGGTAATGACGCCACACTTGATCTTCAGCTCCCGGACTCAGTTTTTAAGCCTCAGGTGATTACATCTGGAGCACCTACAGCTTTGGTGCAGGTGTCAGGGGAGGGAGTGGTTTCAGCTGCAGATATACAGAGTCTTATGGCCCGTATGTGTCCTGGGAATCCTTCATGGAAGTGGGAGGCGGTGCCTCATGGTGCTAATGCTTTTCTCGTTGGTATACCTACAGCTGAAGATCTGTCGAGGATTGATGGTATGCAGATGAGTGTGCCCAAGATTAGTGCACAGGCTCTTGTTTCTTGTTGGGTGCATCAGGATATTACTCCGGCGTTTGTTATGGAGCCTGTTTGGGTGCATGTCGACGGTGTACCTGACTCTGTTCGACACTTCTTAGGTCTCTGGGCTGTGGGGTCTCTTATTGGTACCACTCTTGATGTTGATTTAGTTTCCCTTCGGAGCCTGGGGATTATTCGTATTCTAGTGGCGATGCGTGATCCTTCAGTGTTGGAGAAAGATAATGGATGCTTGCAAGTGATTGCCCTTCTACAGCTTAATGGTTACAGATTTCGCTTTCGTCGGGAAGCAGTTGAGTTCAAGCCGGACCCTCGGTTTCGTCCTTATTTCTGGAAGGACGGAGGCGATGATGACGGCCCGCATGATTTCGAGGAGGAGAGATTTGATGATGCTAGAGCGGACGCTGCGCCGGACGCGGCGAATATGGAGGTAGATGGACATCCTCCGTCTCAGGCTCAGGGTGGGTCATCGGTGCCGGTGGCGCAGGTGGCCCTGACTCCATTCAATCACTCACCGATGACGGACAGAGGGCGCCAGATTGTGGCTCGAGCTAGGGCGGAGTCTCCTCACCTAGTTGCTTCACCGCCTTTCTTCTCTCGGCCTTCTTCCCCGTCTAGAGTACGGACGTTCATGCAGGGACGAACTCGACCGGTTTCATCTTCTGCTCCTACGCCTACTTCGCCACGCACGCCTCAGGGAGTGCCGGTTCCGTCTTCTACTTCGCCACAGACGGAACCGGCGTGTGGTCGAGACGCGCCACAGCCGATGGCGCAGCCTCCCCCCGTGTCTCCGACACGCCACGAGGTTCCGCCGGTTGGGTCGCTGTCGACCACGCAGAGGCAGCAGTCGGCTTTGTCGGCCACACAGCAGCCGGACCTGGAGGCGACGCTGCAGCATGCGCCTTCGTTGGTCGCGCAGCAGCCGGCCTCGGCGCCAGACATGGGCCCCCCGCAGGGGCTGCAGCCGGTTACGGTCACGCTGCAGCACGCCACGACGGGTACGACGGCCACGTCGCTGCACGCCATGACCGCCACGCCGCAGCACACGGCTACTTCGACCCTGCAGCAGCCGGCCATGGCGGGACGGCAGGAGCCGCTCACGTCCGACGCTCAGTCGACACGGGTGGACGCGGACCTCGAGGGGGCGTTGCACGCGCCAGAGGCTCTGTCCCCTCGGGCGGTCGGGCAGCACGGGACACGGGCGCCGCCTCCACGGGCGGAGGAGGATCCTACGTCCACGTCGTCTTCGGCTCTGGAGAGGGGCTCACCGTGCTTTGTTTCGGTACAGGGGGCTTCACCGACATCTTCCCCTGTAGCGCCGGGCTCTACGCCCGCTTCGACGGTTTCTTCACCGCGTTCGGCTTCACCTTCGCCGGCCTCCACCTTGCAGCAGCCTCCTTCCGCTGTCCCTCCTCCTGTCGTTCAGCCGATGGTGAGGCGGAGTGGGAGGTACGCGCTTGCGGAGGATGGGTCGGGGGCGACGGACGAGGACGTCATGCAGCGAGCCATGCGACGCAAGGCGGAGATGAACGTCGACACGGCTGGTACGAAACAACCATCCAAGTCATTTACTTCTTTTTCAGATTCTCGTATTTCTTCTAATTTGAGTAGTCTTGGGGTCTCATTGGGTAGTACGTCTGATGAGATCTCGGTTTCGGCTAATGTGTTGAGACAGACGGAACTTGACCGTTTAACGGTTGTTCCGAACGTCTCCACTGGGCCTGAAACTTCCGTGATAGACGATGATGAAGAGGATGACATCCTAGATGGTCAGCTTCTCTCGGCTATCATTGGTAATATTTCAGAAGTTGACTTAGAACACTCGGAGCTTAGTTCAATCTATGATCTAAAAGCTCCAGCACGAGGTTCTCGGTCTTCAGCTGGAAAGAAGTCTCGTAGATATAGCAAGAGTTCTAAATCTAAAATAGTTTCTCAATGAATGGCATGTTTCGGAATAGCAGAGGTCTTGGTGACTTGGCTAAGCATTCTCACATTGACGATGGTTGTAGAGAGTATGATTTAGATTTTCTTGCAATATCAGAGACGGGTAAGCGGAATTTCTCACAGAGTTTCCTCGACCGTTTATCAGGCGGGATTAACTTTCAGTGGTTTTCTCGCCCACCTCGTGGTAGGTCTGGTGGCATTTTACTTGGCGTCCGCATAGACACCATGACTGTTCTAGCTAGTTCTGATGGAGAGTATCACATTAAGCTCGACATTTAGAATAAGGCTGACGGGTTCATGTGGAGTCTGGTTGCCGTGTATGGTGCCGCCCAAGACGCTTTTAAGGCTGACTTTTTACGTGAGTTGGTAAATCTTACTAAAGATAATCCTTACCCGATTTTGATCGGTGGAGATTTTAATTTACTAAGATTTCCTCATGAAAAAAGTAAAGGTCTTTTTGATGGACATTGGCCTTTCTTGTTTAATGTTGTCATTGATAGCCTTGACTTAAGAGAGGTGTTTATGTCCGGTCGACAGTTTACTTGGGCCAACAGCTTGCCTGAACCCACATACGAAAAGCTAGATCGCGTGTTGATGGATACCGAATGGGAAGATAAATACCCTATGGTGTCTGTCCGTGCACTAGAACGTATTGAAAAATTGTCTGACCATGCTCCTATCCTCCTAACTACTGGAAATTCCCGACCTGTTTGTAAGCGGCCTTTCAAATTTGAACTTGGCTGGCTACAGAGAGAAGGGTTTCATGAGATGGTTAAGACAGTTTGGGAAAGGCCAGTTGGTGGTAGCACTCCAATATTGAGATGGAATAATAAGATGCGTGCAATGCGCAGACATCTCTCTGGTTGGGCTGCCCATATGACTGGCATTCTTAAGAAAGAGAAGGCTCGCTTATCAACTTTGATTGATGAGCTAGAGGCGTTTGCTAAGGTAAGACCGTTGTCTCCGCATGAGATTGAACTTAAGAATCAGTCCAATGCGCAGATGGCGAGTCTCCTTCGCGAAGAGGAGCTCAAATGGTATCAACGTTCCAAAGCCCAATTCATTTTGGAAGGAGATTCAAATACGCGATATTTCCATGGCATAGCCAATGGGAGACATCGGAAAAAACGTATTCACTCTCTTATTCAAGATGAAGGGTTGATTGAAGGCCATGAGCAACTCAAATCTTACATTACTAATTATTATAAAGGCTTGTTTGGTCCTCCAGATGAAAGTTCATTTTCTCTAAATGAGGACTTAACAGCTGATATACCCCAAGCTTCTATAGAAGAAAATGGCTTACTAACTGCACCTTATTCTGAGGAAGAGGTACAGAAGGCTATTTTCCAAATGGAATGCAACAAAGCACCGGGTCCCGATGGTTTTCCAGCGGAGTTTTATCAAACTTTCTGGGATACTATTAAAGCGGATCTTCTAGATTTGTTCAGTGCTCTGCATATAGGACAACTAGAATTATTTCGTCTAAATTTTGGTGAAGTAATCTTGTTACCGAAAGTTAATGAGGCAGAAAGGATTCAACAATATAGACCTATTTGACTCTTAAACGTAAGTTTCAAGATTTTCACGAAAGTGGCCACCATTAGACTTAATACGGTTGCGGATCATGTCGTTCAACCATCACAAACCGCTTTCATGCAAGGAAGAAATATCCTTGATGGAGTGGCGGTTTTGCATGAGACGGTACATGAGATGCATACTAAGAAATTAAATGGGGTTATTTTAAAATTAGATTTCGAAAAGGCATATGACAAGGTCAAGTGGTCTTTCCTTCAACAGACACTCAGGATGAAAGGTTTTTCTCCTGAATGGCGTGCTTTAATAAATGATTTCGTGTATGGAGGTAGTGTGGCAATTCGGGTTAATGATGACACCGGCCATTATTTCCAAACACGAAAAGGGTTACGCCAAGGGGATCCGTTATCACCAATGTTATTCAACATTGTGGCGGATATGCTGGCTATACTCATAGAGCGGGCCAAGTCTGATGGTCAAATTGAAGGTGTGATTCCACATCTGGTTGATGGTGGTTTATCTATCCTTCAATATGCCGACGATACAATTCTGTTTATGGATCACGATCTCGAAAAAGCTCACAATCTGAAATTAATTTTGGCGGCTTTTGAGCAGTTGTCGGGATTGAAAATCAATTTCCATAAAAGTGAATTGTTCTGTTTCGGTGATGCCCAAGATGATACAGCTCTTTATACTGAGTTGTTTGGTTGTGGGCAAGGCCAATTTCCTATTCGCTATTTGGGTATTCCGATTCATTATCGGAGACTTACGATTGCTGAATGGAAAATAGTGGAGGAAAGATTACAGAAACGCCTTAGTAGTTGGAAAGGTAAATTGTTGTCCTTGGGAGGAAGATTGGTACTCATTAATTCGGTACTGACAAATATGGTACTGTATATGTTATCATTCTTCCTATTGCCAAAAGGAATTCTGCATAAACTCGATTATTATCGATCCAGATTCTTTTGGCAAGGGGACAGCGAGAAAAAGAAATATCGACTGGTTAAATGGAGTATAGTTTGTAGTCCCAAAGATCAAGGCGGGCTTGGAGTTCATGACCTGGAGGTCAAGAATTCAGCTCTGCTGGGTAAATGGCTTTTTAAGCTCCTTACAGAGGATGGGATATGGCAAACTATTCTTCGGAGAAAATATATCGGCTCCAAGACGTTATCCCAAATGGTTTGGAAACCAGGGGATTCACACTTTTGGGCTGGTCTAATGGCGACAAAAAATGTCTTTTTTCGTCATGGAACTTTCTCAATTAAGAATGGAGCACAGATACGGTTCTGGGAAGATGCTTGGTTAGACAATGCACCCCTAAGTGAACAGTATCCTGCGTTGTATAGTATCGTTCATCGCAAAGGAGATACCATTGCTACAGTAATGGCTACCTCTCCACCGAATGTGACGTTCAGACGAGTTTTGCTAGGACAAAGGCTATTGGCATGGAATGCCTTAATTCAAAGGCTGGGGGATATTAATCTATCACCTCAACCAGATGAATTTAGATGGAATTTACATGCAGATGGCTCTTTCTCGGTCAAATCTTTATACAACGCCATACTTTATTCTGATTTACCAGTTGATAATAATAAGAAAATTTGGAAGATGAAGATACCATTAAAAATCAAAATATTTGGATGGTATCTTCGTCGAGGTGTCATCCTCACCAAAGACAATCTTGTTAAGCGGAATTGGCAAGGGAGTAAGCGATGTGTTTTTTGTCATCATGATGAATCTATTAAACACCTCTTCTTTCAGTGCCAGTTCGCGAGATCTATTTGGTCTGTCATCCAAGTAGCGTCTACCTTGTATCCTCCGACTAGTGTGGCCAACTGGCCAATGTCTTTGGCAATTGGCTTCATGGTATACATTCAAGGTTCAAGTTGCTTCTTAGGGTGGGGGCGCTAGCAGTTATCTGGGCGCTTTGGCTGAGTAGAAATGACAAGATTTTTAATGATAAAAATTGCTCTTTGTTGCAGGTCATCTACAGATGTACAGGTATTCTCCGTTTGTGGTTACCTCTTCAGCGCATGGAGAACAGAGACCTATTTACGGAGGTCTGTACACGGTTGGAGGCTACGGCGAGGGATACTTTTTCCCTACATGGGTGGCAGCATAGTCTACGGATTGAAGCCCCACCCACACCTTAGGCGTTATATGATTCATCGTTCCGATATGTATTCCGCCTAGTTTCTTTTTTAGTTTGACATCCTTTTTGGACTTAAAGACTCTTAAACGGCTGTGTGCATCCTGGTTATGCAGAGGCTGGATGTAATTGCTTATCAAAAGTAATAAAGCATCCTTTATCGAAAAAAAAGCTGTAAATCTTTCACTCAAAGAAGCAGTAGCAAAGTAGCAGATTCACTCCTGTCTCAACCTCTGAAAATCCAAGCCGCATTCTCTCTGCATGTGCTCGTGCTCTCTTTAATTAGGCCACCGTGCAGAGGGAGAACTGGAGCGTAAATATGGCACTTGTTCAAATTATCATTTGAACAAAATTCCAAACATGTGCCATAGAAAGTTTGTTCACTTCCACTTCAAATATGTATCTACAAATCTGAAGTATAACACCCAATTATTAAGCTCTGCCAAAATTCCATCAGGCTTAATTAACCACTAAATACTTAAAATTGACATATGACGAGCACAAATAATTATAGAACAAGTGCAAAACAGCATGACGCAACCGCCACTGAAAAATTAGGAGATTGAGAGAATAAATTGGTGGCCTTTCTCAGGCGGGTGATGCGTAGCCACATTCATGGCATTGGATCACATCTCTAGTCTTCAGCTTGTTGTTGGCTCCACAATCTGAAGAAGGTCGTATACTCCCTTAAAATATGAAGGATGAGTCGAATTATTTGTACTGCATAAACAAAGGTAAATCCAGCGGAGGGCGTACCAAGGCCACACACACAATCGCATGTTGTGCTTATATTCGTGCTCAACAGATCGAATAAAAAAATGATCGAACAACCGACTGGCAGCAAGGCATTGGACGCTGGTTGAGGCCACCTGCGTCGTCCGTGCAGGACGAATCGTGAGCCATCAGCTAGAGCGTAGTCCAGCAGCGTCAAGCGGTCACGGACGTTGCTCGAGATTAGAAGGAGCTGTCGGTCAGCGTTCACCTCGCGATGCCCAAGTCGGGTCGACAACCTGTACCTGAAGAATCCAACCTCGCGTGCGCGCTCCCGGCCTCTTCAGTCTTCACCACCCTCGAAGCGCTCCGCGGCCGTGGCCTCCAGACCAACACGCTGTCCGGCATGCTCAATATCAAACGCCTTCGACGCCCTTCTGGCCTACTTCTTCGACGGCCTTGCCGGACTTCGCTGGAAGAGATGTTCGAATTCAGCAATCCCTGCCACCATGGTGTGCTGAGCAGCAAGAAGCGACGTGGGTGATCGGCATGAGTACTGCGCCCATGAACGGAAGCGTGCCGACTGATTTCTTCGACGGGTATATGCTGCTTGACGAGGCAGAGACGGGAGACGACCTGGTGATTCGATGATATCAAGAAACCAATAACCATCAATTATTTTATGCAAGTGCTAAGGATATGGGAGGAGACAAACACCGTTATTTTAGTCCCAGAGGAGGAGGATAGGTGGATTTGGTCGTGGGAGGCAAACGGTCGCTTCACAACCAGTTCGGTATACCAAGCACATTTCAAAGGAAAACTCATCTGTGATTTTGCTGCTGTGATTTGGAGCACTTGGGCCCCTCTTCACTGCAAAATGGCCACATGGCTCTTCGTGCGTGGAAGGGTGTGGACAGCCGACCGTCTCTCTAAGCGTGGCCTCCCTCACATTGATAAATGTGTCCTTTGCAATGCGGCAAATGAAAATGCACATCACCTTTTTACTGGTTGCGCGGTCGTAAATATAATCTGGGGGCATGTACTGAACTGGGCAAACCTGCAACAGATCACCCCGGTCATGGATCTGCCGCTTAGAGCTTGGTGGATTCAATCAACTTCCATCTTGCCAAAGGACATCAGCGCAAAATTTAACTCCCTAGTAATCTTGATCACCTGGTCGGTTTGGCGGGAGCGAAACGCCCGAGTCTTCGATAGGTGCTCCAAACCCATCAATATCCTCATAGAGCAGATTAAGGCGGAAGCAAAACTTTGGTCGCTGGCAAGCAAGGGTCGTCTGAATTTACCAGGGGTTTAATTCAGCTTTATCTTTGTCACTATATTGCTTTTTTTCTGTCAGCTGGTCGCTTTTTGTTGTTTGTTCTGTAAAACTGTAGCCACTTCTTTGGCTTTCCTTCTTATAATATAATACATGCAAGGCTCTTGCATGGTTCGAAAAAAAAAACGACCTGGTGATCAGCCGGACGTGGGAATAGCTGTAACGGCCGCGCGTTGAAGCGGGACCGGTATCCGACAGAGGGCAGACGGAGCGGCGGTTTCTGGTGGCTTACTGGGGTGGCCGATGACGTTGCCATGACACGGTGAGAGATAGAGGAGGGTCAGGTCGCACGGAGCGAGAACGAGGAGACAGGACAGAACGAAGGTAACTTGATCGAACCAAAACGAATCGTTATTTAACTCGGCGGTGTAATTTAGATTGAAACATAGGGGTAGAAACTGACAGACCAACAAGAAGCTCTTTTGGTTTTATTATTAGGTATAGATTTATGACTTTTATTTATTGGACGTCATGGATTGTTTCTGAAATACACCAACATTCCTTTCACCCCAAATTTTCTAAGACACAAGCATTACGAGTGAAACCATTCCTTGCTTTCTTATCACTAATCCAAACTCGTTACTTAGAGACGCAAATTGAGCCGGTTTCTCCTAAGTTTTTTAAAAGCCGCCTCTGCTAAAATACCTCGAACGGTCTGGTATTTATGACCGTCTCTAAAACATTTAGAGTCAGGTGTTAACAACCATCGCCTCTAAGAATGGTCAGTCTAGAGTCGAGCGAGATCAGTTACCGGCTCAAACATATCTCTTAGGTGGCTATGAATCACAACCGCCTCTAAGAGAGGTTGTACTCAGATGGACATCTTTAGAAACCGTTGCCTGGGTCAAATCCGAAAATAGCGTACCCGTTAATTCGAGTGACCGTACAACGGAGTTCTTTCTCCTTGCATTTTCTCTTAATTTTTTCAATCGTTTGCACATTTTTTCATATGCTGAAGTTTACTGTTCTTCTGCATTTTGTTCTATCTAGTTCGCTCCCTAGATTGATGTGAGATTTGTTCCTCTGGTTTTTTCATCATTTCATTTAGGGTTTTTTTGTTCGTTTTTTTCTGATTTTTCTCACCTTGCACCTCTAATATGTGAGCTTACCATCCATGGGGTCAGGGTTTAGGGTATTACATTCGATCACCTAAGATTAGGACCGTAGCAAATACATGATCCAGATTACCAGCACGATGATAATGAAGTTTTTTTTAGGCTATTGCCTTCGCCATGACCTACGATCTTGGGAGCTTCGCGAACTTCGAGCTTGTAAAGTACATAGAAGGCGGTGATGTTGCGCTAAGAACCGGGAGTAAGCCTCTTGTGCCTCCTCCTTAGTCTTATACCCTTTGTGAAGGTTTTTCTCGTACCCCGTCACAAGGGGCCCAACCTATAGGGATTCGTAGCATAGAAAACAAAAAAATTCTACGCAACAATGAATAAACCACCAAAATCTAATCTATGAGATTGTGTATTGTTGCAAATCGGGTGCGAAACTTGACGGTTGGTGTCGATGTAGACGATCACGATCCGTTCAATCTTGGCAATCCAACTCGATCAACTCCGTCGCTTGTGCGGCGACTCCGAGGTGATGCACACGTACGGCTTGACGAGGTCGCCCCTTTCTTGTTCCAGCAAGTTGGAGTCGGGATAGTGAGATTGCTCCAGCGTCACGACGGTGTGATGACGAACTTGGTGCAAATCCGGCAGGGCTTCGCCCGGACTATCTTTTCGGAGTTCACCAGAATTAGGGTTCCGGCGAGATTCTGATAATCAACGGCGGACGTCCAAGGACCAACTGAGGTAAACGGTAGAGGATAGAGCGGGACGCCGACAAGGATGGGCGACAACTAACGGAGGCGAGGAGGCCTGCGATGGGCGGCAGATTGGCGGCGGTGTTGAGCGTGGGGAGCTCGAGGCTGCATGGCTCTTGTGGACTGATACGTCTCCAACGTATCGATAATTTCTTATGTTCCATGCTACTTTATTGATGATACCTACATGTTTTATGCACATTATATGTCATATTTATGCATTTTCTGGAACTAACCTATTAACAAGATGCCGAAGAGCCGTTCTTTGTTTGCTGTTTTTGGTTTCAGAAATCCTAGTAAAGAAATATTCTCGGAATTGGACGAAACTTTCGCCCAGGGTCCTATTTTTGCACGAAGCTTCCAGAAGACCGAAGACCTAACGAAGTGGGGCCACGAGGCAGCCAGGGGGTGGCCGGCGCGGCCCAGCCCTTGGCCGCGCGGCCCTGCCCCCTGGGCCCTCGTGTGGCCCCTCGTTGACCTTCCGCCTACTTAAAGCTCCCGTCGCGAAAACCCCAGACCGAGAGCCACGATACGGAAAACCTTACGAGACGCGCCGCCGCGAATCCCATCTCGGGGGATTCTGGAGATCGCCTCCGGCACCGCCGAGAGGGGATTCATCTCCCGGAGGACTCTTCATCGCCATGATCGCCTCCGGAGTGATGAGTGAGTAGTTCACCCCTGGACCATGGGTCCATAGCAGTAGCTAGATGGTCGTCTTCTCCTTGTTGTGCTTCATTGTTAGATCTTGTGAGCTGCCTAACATGATCAAGATCATCTATATGTAATTCTATATGTTGTGTTTGTCGGGATCCGATGGATAGAGAGTACTATGATTATGGTGATTATCAATCTATTGTTAATGTGTTGTTTATGATCTTGCATGCTCTCCGTTATTAGTAGAGGCTCTGGCCAAGTTTTTACTCTTAACTCCAAGAGGGAGTAATTATGCTCGATAGTGGGTTCATGCCTTCATTGATACCTGGGACAGTGACAGAAAGTTCTAAGGTTGTGATGTGCTGTTGCCACTAGGGATAAAACATTGATGCTATGTCTAAGGATGTAGTTGTTGATTACATTACGCACAATACTTAATGCAATTGTCTGTTGCTTTGCAACTTAATACGGAGGGGGTTCGGACGATAACCTGAAGGTGGACTTTTTAGGCATAGATGCAGTTGGATGGCGGTCTATGTACTTTGTCGTAATGCCCAATTAAATCTCACTATATTTACCATGTCATGTATATGCATTGTTATGCCTTTCTCTATTTGTCAATTGCCCGACTGTAATTTGTTCACCCAACATGCTTTTATCTTATGGGAGAGACACCTCTAGTGAACGTGGACCCCGGTCCTATTCTTTCCATAGCATACAATCTACTTGTTTTTGTTTTCTTTGCAAACATCTTCCACTCGATACGTTTAATCCTTTGTTACAGCAAGCCGGTGAGATTGACAACCTCACTGTTTCGTTGGGGCAAAGTACTTTGGTTGTGTTGTGCAGGTTCTAGTTGGCGCCGGAATCCCTGGTGTTGCGCCGCATCACATTTCGCGACCATCAACCTTCAACGTGCTTCTTGGCTCCTACTGGTTCGATTAAACCTTGGTTTCATACTGAGGGAAACTTGCTTCTATACGCATCATACCTTCCACTTGGGGTTCCCAACGGACGTGTGCATCTACGCGTATCAAGCTAAATTTCTGGCGCCGTTGCCGGGGAGATCAAGACACGCTGCAAGGGGAGTCTCCACTTCTCAATCTCTTTACTTTGTTTTTGTCTTGCTTTATTTTATTTACTACTTTGTTTGCTGCACTAAATCAAAACACAAAAAAATTAGTTGCTAGTTTTACTTTATTTACTGTCTTGCTCTCTATATCAAAAACACAAAAAAATTAGTTACTCGCATTTACTCTATCTAGTTTGCTTTATTTACTGTTGCTAAAATGGCCAACCCTGAAAATACTAAGTTGTGTGACTTCACAAATGCAAATAATAATGATTTCCTATGCACACCTATTGCTCCACCTGCTACTACAGCAGAATTCTTTGAAATTAAACCTGCTTTGCTAAATCTAGTCATGAGAGAACAATTTTCTGGTGCTAGTTCTGATGATGCTGCTGCCCATCTCAATAATTTTGTTGAACTTTGTGAAATGCAAAAGTATAAAGATGTAGATGGTGATATTATTAAATTGAAAGTGTTTCCTTTCTCATTAAGAGGAAGAGCTAAAGATTGGTTGCTATCTTTGCCTAAGAATAGTATTGATTCATGGACTAAATGCAAGGATGCTTTTATTAGTAGATATTATCCTCCCGCTAAAATAATTTCTTTGAGAAGTAGCATAATGAATTTTAAACAATTAGATACTGAACATGTTGCTCAAGCATGGGAGAGAATGAAAACTTTGGTAAAGAATTGCCCAACCCATGGACTGACTACTTGGGATCATGATCATCAAACCTTCTATCAGGATTAAATTTTCTTCGGGATTTGGAGGTACCTTTATGTCCATCACATTGGGGGCGGCTACAAAACTTCTTGATGATATGATGGTGAATTACTCTGAATGGCACACGGAAAGAGCTCCACAAGGTAAGAAGGTAAATTCTGTTGAAGAAACCTCTTCCTTGAGTGATAAGATTGATGTGATTATGTCTATGCTTGTGAATGGTAGATCTAATGTTGATCCAAATAATGTTCCTTTAGCTTCATTGGTTGCTCAAGAAGAAAATGTTGATGTGAATTTCATTAAAAATAATAATTTCAACAACAATGCTTATAGGAACAACTCTGGTAATAACTATAGGCCATATCCTTCTACTAATGGTAATGGTTATGGTAATTCTTATGGGAATTCTTACAACAATAATAGAAGAGTACCCTCTGGTCTTGAAGCCATGCTTAAAGAATTTATTAGTACACAAACTGCTTTTAACAAATCTGTTGAGGAAAAGCTTGATAAAATTGATACTATCGCTTCTAGAGTTGATAGGCTTGCCTCTGATGTTAATCTTTTAAAGTTGAAAGTTATGCCTAATAATGATCTTGATAATAAGATTACTACTACAGCAAATGCCATCCAAGTTAGAATTAATGAGAATATAAGATTAATGGCTGAGTTGCGTGCTAGGTGGGATAGAGAAGAAAATGAAAAACTAGCTAAAGAGAATAATGTAGCTAAAGTTTGGACTATTACCACCACTAGTAATGCTAATTCTCCACATGTTGCTGCACCTCCTACTATCAATGGTAAAATAATTGGTGTTGGCAATGTTTTTACTCCTAGTGCAAAGCGTACAAAACTGCCTGAAATTGCTAAAACTGCTGAAACTGCTTGTGATAAAACTGCTGAAATTTTTTCCAACCTTGGGAACAATGATCCCATTGCTGTAGCTCATAATGATTTAGATTTTGATGATTGCCACATCTCTGAAGTTATAAAGTTCTTGCAAAAACTTGCTAAAAGTCCTAATGCTAGTGCTATAAATTTAGCCTTTACAAAACATATTACAAATGCTCTCATAAAAGCTAGAGAAGAGAAACTAAAACTTGAAACTTCTATTCCTAGAAAGTTAGAAGATGGTTGGGAGCCCATCATTAAAATGAAATTCAATGACTTTGAATGTAATGCCTTATGTGATCTTGGTGCAAGTATTTCTGTTATGCCTAAAAAGATTTATGATATGCTTGACTTGCCACCATTAAAGAATTGTTATTTGGATGTTAATCTTGCCGATAATGTTAAAAAGAAACCTTTGGGGAGGATTGATAATGTGCATATTACGGTTAACAATAACCTTGTCCCCGTTGATTTTGTTGTCTTGGATATCGAATGCAATGCATCTTGTCCAATTGTGTTGGGAAGACCTTTTCTTCGTTGGTGCTGTTATTGATATGAGGGAAGGTAATATTAAATATCAATTTCCTCTCAAGAAAGGTATGGAACACTTCCCTAGAAAGAGAATGAAGTTGCCTTTTGATTCTATTATTAGAACAAGCTATGATGTTGATGCTTCTACTCTCGATGTTACTTGATTTGCACTTTCTGCGCCTAGCTGAAAGGCGTTAAAGAAAAGCGCTTATGGGAGACAACCCATGTTTTTACCTACAGCAATTTTTTGTTTTATTGAGTCTTGGAAGTTGTTTACTACTGTAGCAACCTCTCCTTATCATGTTTTTGTGCCAAGGAAAGTTTCTATGTCAAAGTTGATGTTATATTTGGGATCGCTGCGCAGAAACAGCATTGCTGTCTGTCACGAATCTGGGCATAATTCTCTGTAGAAAATTCGAAAAAATCTGCCAATTTACGAGCGTGATCCTCAGATATGTACGCAACTTTCATTAGTTTTGAGTTTTTCCATTTGAGTAAGTCTGGTGCCATTTATAAATTCGTCTTTACGGACTGTTCTGTTTTTGACAGATTCTGCCTTTTATTTCGCATTGCCTCTTTTGCTATGTTGGATTTATTTCTTTGATCCATTAATGTCCAGTAGCATTATGCAATGTCCAGAAGTGAAAAGAATGATTGTGTCACCTCTGAATGTGTGAATTATTAATGATGCACTAACCCTCTAATGAGTTTGCTTGAAGTTTGGTGTGAAGGAAGTTTTCAAGGGTCAAGAGAGGAGAATGATATACTAAGATCAAGAGGAGTGAAAGCTCTAAGCTTGGGGATGCCCCGTGGTTCATCCCTGCATATTTTAAGAAGACTCAAGCGTCTAAGCTTGGGGATGCCCAAGGCATCCCTTCTTCATCAACAACATCATCAGGTTCCTCCCTGAAACTATATTTTTATTCTCACATCTGTGTTCTTTACTTGGAGCGTCGGTTTGTTTTTGTTTTTGTTTTTGTTTGAATAAGATGGATCCTAGCATTCACTTTGTGGGAGAGAGACACGCTCGCTGTTGCATATGGACACATGTGTCCTTAGGCTTTACTCATAATGTTCAAGGCGAAGTTTCTTCTTCGTTAATTTGTTATATGGTTGGAATTGGAAAATGCTACATGTAGTAATTCTAAAAATGTCTTGGATAATGTGATACTTGGCAATTGTTGTGCTCATGTTTAAGCTCTTGCATCATATGCTTTGCACCCATTAATGAAGAAATACATAGAGCTTGCTAAAATTTGATTTGCATATTTGGTTTCTCTAAGGTCTAGATAATATCTAGTATTGAGTTTTGAACAACAAGAAAGAAGTGTAGAGTCTTATAATGTTTACAATATGTCTTTTATGTGAGTTTTGCTGCACTTGTTCATCCTTGAGTTTGCTTCAAATAACCTTGCTAGCCTAAACCTTGTATCGAGAGGGAATACTTCTCATGCATCCAAAATCCTTGAGCCAACTACTATGCCATTTGTGTCCACCATACCTACCTACTACATGGTATTTACCCGCCATTCCAAAGTAAATTGCTTGAGTGCTACCTTTAAAATTCCATCATTCACCTTTGCAATATATAGCTCATGGGACAAAATAGCCTTAAAAACTATCGTAGTATTGAATATGTACTTATGCACTTTATGTTTTATTAAGTTGCTTGTTGTGCGATAACCATGTTTCTGGGGAACGCCATCAACTATTGTTGAAAATCATGTGAGTTGCTATGCATGTCCGTCTTGTCTGAAGGTCTATCATTTTAGTGGTTGGAGCATGCAAAATTGTTAGAGAAGAACATTGGGCCGCTAACTAAAGCCATGAACCATGGTGGAAGTTTCAGTTTTGGACATATATCCTCAATCTCATATGAGAATAATAACTTTGCTACATGCTTATGCATTAAAGAGGAGTCCATTATCTGTTGTCCATGTTGTCCCGGTATGGATGTCTAAGTTGAGAATAATCAAAGCGAGAAATCCGAAATGCGAGCATTCTCCTTGGACCTTTGTACAGGCGGCATGGAGGTACCCCTTTGTGACACTTGGTTGAAACATGGCATGCAAAGATCCGGTAGTCCAAGTTAAGTAGGACAAGGTGCGGGCACTATTAGTATACTATGCGTGAGGCTTGCAACTTGTAAGATATAATTTACATAACTCATATGCTTTATTACTACCGTTGACAAAATTGTTTCATGTTTTCAAAATAAAAGCTCTAGCACAAATACAGCAATCGATGCTTTCCTCTGCGAAGGACCATTCTTTTACTTTTATTGTTGAGTCAGTTTACCTATCTCCTTCCACCTTAAGAAGCAAACA
Source organism: Lolium multiflorum (assembly GCA_030979885.1). Classification (NCBI taxonomy): domain Eukaryota; kingdom Viridiplantae; phylum Streptophyta; class Magnoliopsida; order Poales; family Poaceae; genus Lolium; species Lolium multiflorum. The sequence continues at coordinate 66,749,895 of CM061748.1, read as the reverse complement.
CTTGTGTGAACTGTGCATTGATTCCTACATACTTGCATATTGCACTTGTTATATTACTTTATGTTGACAATATCCATGAGATATACATGTTACAAGTTGAAAGCAACCGCTGAAACTTAATCTTCCTATGTGTTGCTTCAACACCTTTACTTTGATTTATTTTTGAGATAACTCTTATGCAAGACTTATTGATGCTTGTCTTGAAGTACTATTCATGAAAAGTCTTTGCTATATGATTCAGTTGTTTACTCATGTCATTACCTTTGCTTTGATCGCTGCATTCATTACATATGTTTACAAATAGTATGATCAAGATTATGATGGCATGTCACTTCAGAAATTATCTTTGTTATCGTTTTACCTGCTCGGGACGAGCAGAACTAAGCTTGGGGATGCTGATACGTCTCCAACGTATCGATAATTTCTTATGTTCCATGCTACTTTATTGATGATACCTACATGTTTTATGCACATTATATGTCATATTTATGCATTTTCGGAACTAACCTATTAACAAGATGCCGAAGAGCCAGTTGCTGTTTTCTGCTGTTTTTGGTTTCAGAAATCCTAGTAAAGAAATATTCTCGGAATTGGACGAAACTTTCGCCAGGGTCCTATTTTTGCACGAAGCTTCCGGAAGACCGAAGACCTAAAGTGGGGCCACGAGGCAGCCGGGGGGTGGCCGGCGCGGCCCAGCCCTTGGCCGCGCGGCCCTGCCCCTGGGCCCCTCGTGTGGCCCCTCGCGTTGACCTTCCGCCTACTTAAAGCTCCCGTCGCGAAACCCCCAGTACCGAGAGCCACGATACGGAAAACCTTACAGAGAGACGCCGCCGCCGCAATCCCATCTCGGGGGATTCGGAGATCGCCTCACCCTGCCGGAGAGGGGATTCATCTCCGGAGGACTCTTCATCGCCATGATCGCCTCCGGAGTGATGAGTGAGTAGTTCACCCTGGACCATGGGTCCATAGCAGCTAGATGGTCGTCTTCTCCTTGTTGTGCTTCATTGTTAGATCTTGTGAGCTGCCTAACATGATCAAGATCATCTATATGTAATTCTATATGTTGTGTTTGTCGGGATCCGATGGATAGAGAGTACTATGATTATGGTGATTATCAATCTATTGTTAATGTGTTGTTTATGATCTTGCATGCTCTCCGTTATTAGTAGAGGCTCTGCCAAGTTTTTACTCTTAACTCCAAGAGGGAGTAATTATGCTCGATAGTGGGTTCATGCCTTCATTGATACCTGGGACAGTGACAGAAAGTTCTAAGGTTGTGATGTGCTGTTGCCACTAGGGATAAAACATTGATGCTATGTCTAAGGATGTAGTTGTTGATTACATTACGCACAATACTTAATGCAATTGTCTGTTGCTTTGCAACTTAATACTGGAGGGGGTTCGGACGATAACCTGAAGGTGGACTTTTTAGGCATAGATGCAGTTGGATGGCGGTCTATGTACTTTGTCGTAATGCCCAATTAAATCTCACTATATTTACCATGTCATGTATATGCATTGTTATGCCTTTCTCTATTTGTCAATTGCCCGACTGTAATTTGTTCACCCAACATGCTTTTATCTTATGGGAGAGACACCTCTAGTGAACTGTGGACCCCGGTCCTATTCTTTCCATAGCATACAATCTACTTGTTTTACTGTTTTCTTTGCAAACATCTTCCACTCGATACGTTTAATCCTTTGTTACACAAGCCGGTGAGATTGACAACCTCACTGTTTCGTTGGGGCAAAGTACTTTGGTTGTGTTGTGCAGGTTCCTAGTTGGCGCCGGAATCCCTGGTGTTGCGCCGCATCACATTTCGCGACCATCAACCTTCAACGTGCTTCTTGGCTCCTACTGGTTCGATTAAACCTTGGTTTCATACTGAGGGAAACTTGCTTCTATACGCATCATACCTTCCACTTGGGGTTCCCAACGGACGTGTGCATCTACGCGTATCATGGACTTCTGATGTTGTGGCCAGCCCCGGGGCTCCCGTATATAAAGGCTCGGACCGAGAGGCCGTAGGATCACTGAATCCTAATTGGACTCTCGGTCAAACCTTGTCAAACTCATATTGGAACCAAATAAGGAAGTCCCCAAGTGAATTGGAATAGGAAGAGGAAAGCTCCTCCCTCCCACTCCCAAACCGAGTGGAGGGAGGGCTCTCCCTCTCCCACTCGACCACGGCGGCCAGCCGGCCAACCCAATTGGAGTGCGGGTGGGGCCCACCCGGCCCTAGGCTATGGGTTCCTCCCATCCAAAACTTTCCGGCACAACTGAAAAATCTGAAACTTTCCAGAACCATCCTGATACTTCCCATATATGTTCTTATAGGTTTGTCGCCCTTCCGAATCCATCTGTGATATTCCCGAATCCATTCGGGACACCAAAAACACTGCACTTGATATCTCTCTATCCCTAGCAGCGTCAAACCTTAAGTGTGTGACCCTACGGGTTCGCGATTATGCAGACATGACTATGCCCATAGCCAATGGTTCATAGAGGAATCTGGAGATCCATATTAATCCCCATATATTCAACGATGATCTTATCGAGTGAACCACTTATGTCATTCATATATAATTCCCATGTCTTGCGATATCTTAGTTGCCCGAGATTTGATCGTTGGTACCTTCATACCTTGGCCTTATCTCGTTACCGGTAAGTACTCTTTTCTCGTTGTAATAGCGCACCTTCATGTGACCTAGTCACTGGCTTGCAAGTGATTGAGTGCGTATTACCGAGAGGGACCAGAGAATATCTTTTCATTACTTGGATGGACAAATCCCACTCTTGATAACATAAAACCCAACAAATATCTTGTCGAATACATGCGAGATAGCTTTATGATCACCAATAATGAAGTGACATTTGCAACAAGCTATGCATTCTTCCAATACCCTGGAGTTGTATAATCTCATGGTCAAAGGAATAGTACATATGACAAAGGGAAAGCTTCACAATTAGAACTATCTAATGCAATCAATTGCTAAGCTTTGATTAGGTCAAGTCCATCATATTATTCTCATTAATAATATGACCTCGCTAATAAGTGATATTATGTACATGTCTATGGAAACCAATAACCAACACTTATTTCATGATCTAGTATAGAGTCATACTAGGGACACATTGTGTTCATATTCCACACATGTATTATGTTTGCGGATAATACAATAAGCATGGTATATAAACAATATCATGAACATGGTTTGGTGATAATAAATATTCCTTTATTATTGCCTTTTGGGTACCAAATCCCTCCAGTCTCCCACTTGCACTAGAGTGAGTAATTCTAATTAACATATGGTGATGATTGAACACTTGTGGTTTTTAAGTGTACAATCATGTTTTGCTTGTGGAAGAGGAATAGTCAACATATCCTTGTAGATATGTGCGAACAATGCAAATCTTTATGTCATCTTTGACATACTCACATATATAGTATGTGAAAGTACTTATGTATTCAGAGCTCTTCTATGACTGTGATTTTACATGAATTTGACAATAGATTGATTATCTAATTCAATTCTTAAAATCATAACAAGATCCATAGATAAATGGTTTTTATCTATACCCCTTTTTTGTGTAACTCCATGAGCAATCAGAAAATAGTACTTCTTTTGTAAATGCCACCACCACAACAATAGTTTTCTAACTATTTCCTTCAAGTTTATAAGTTTCCTATCTTGAGAAATTCATTTTATCATCATCTAAATATGAACCTTTGCATAGATGTAAATCCTTTCATCTAACTCTTTATAAAAATCATGAAATACCCGATACTTCTTAAATACCATGACATGGTACCTTTTAAGAATATCTATAATTGATGCTCAATCTTCAATATCAGTAATTTTCTGATATCTTTTGTCAAAGACAAAATATTTAACAAATAATGTCTAAATATATGTTTATGACATCAATAAAACCTATGACTTAGACATAGTATATGTTCTGGCATCTTCTTATACCAATAACAGTTACTGGGTATTGAATTTAATCAATAGTATTGCCCTGTAACATATATAAGAACCAAATATCTTATAAATTCCAAACATATATTTTGACTAAGCTTTCTATTTGCATATTTTAGATTATAGTTCGCATAATCTTTATACTCAATATTAGATTCGCCTTGATCCCTAAAGAATCTTTGAATTCTTTATTCTATTTCAAATAACTAGGCTATACAACATCTTTCCTTAATATTTATATGTTGACTTACATATTGTCGGTGTAATGGGACCCAGGGCCCACACGATTACGCCGCGACCCACGCGGGGCCCATCCCATGACCTCTATGATGCTTCTATGGCAAGACACACAGGTATGACTTGTGGTAAAAACTATGGAACGGTGCTAAAGTTTACCTTCTCACCTAGGACAACCAGTGGAGAACAAATGCTCCCAGACAGAGGCGATCCTGGATGAGCAGACATGACGCAGAGAACGGGACAAACTGAGCCAGAGCTGCCCTTGGCCTCCTCCGGGGAGCATCCCATGGGGAGAGACTAAGGGCACAGAAGCAGAGCCTCTGAGCCAAGGCGTGGCTCGGACGGCCCTGGGAAGGGCTCAGAAGCGTCCTGTCCTTGGCCAGGCGAGGCCAGGGAGCGAAGGACAGCTAGGATCTATGGGACGCATCAGGACTTGCGTTGGGAACAGGCGAGACACCTCCATCCCTGTGCGCCATCATGGCGCAGACCAACAGTGGTCTGCACCGCGGACATGAGTGATAGCTAGCTGCCCGAGCTATCATGTGTCAACACCCGGATTTTTAAGTCCAGATGCCTATTATGCCATACATCGCAATCCCAGGAAGATTATTTTTGCGAGACATAACAGTTGAATATTATAGACTCATCATTCATTACAATACCATAATAGTCATTACATAAAAAGGATCACATGATCCAGTCTCATTACAACACTTGATCTAATGATCATTACATAATACGTAGCGGAAGCGAAGTAGTAGTGGACTATCTATTCCACAAGTAACGCTTGATGTTAGGAGAAGCTCCTAGTGGTCGTAGACGTCCTGCTGGCCGTTATCTTCATACTACTGTTCAGCTTCAAAATCTGGCCATTTGAATAGCCAGGGGCACAGCCGTGAGTACTTTCAAATACTCGCAAACTAATACTAGTGTAAGCACTAACAGTTCTAGTGAGGGGTGCTAAGCTATAAGTTTATTTGCATAAAGCTAACTTTAGTTCATAGATATTTTGTAAAAGACTCCTCATATGCTAACTAACTCAATTGGGAACATTAGTGTCATTCCCACAACTCGGTTGTGATTCAAAAACAAGTCACGTTTCAAATTCCATTCACAAGTCACATTTGGGAAAAATTGTGATGACGGAACATTATGGCCTTTCCAACTGTCCATGACCGCGGGCGCGGCTATTCGAATAGGTTTACACTCTGCAGAGGTTGCACACTTGTGCCACAACATTTAATTACATTCGTCAGGGATAACCCTGAATAACCATAACTCAGTATGCAGATCATCAACCATTAACCTTTCACTTACACGCCCTAGTATAGGCACCTCTCCCCATGAGCTTGGCCTCCCGGTGATAGCCAACTTTTATCCCGGGAACTGCACAGGGCTTGGGTCGTACATTCACCTCATTTCACGTCATTTCACTTTCAACGGAGGCAGCCTCCGCATAACCTCTATGACGCTTGTTCAGAGGGAACCCATACTAAGACACATAAATTTCCAGCTAAAGCCTTACCCATAATCAGGTATTGTGGGGGTACTCAAGAATTGGAATGGTATCACATCCAACCTAATCATCAGTTTTTATCAAATTCACCATGTCATTCAAGTCACATTCACCTTCAAAATCTTTCAATAGAATGATTCATCATTCCAAGGTTTGCAAAGTCCTTTCAAATCACATGTTCCCATCTAGAGTAGTCATTTTAGTTTTAGCACTAGCAACTAGACATGAGGGGTGCTAATTAGCTTGTATTGCTCTAGGCTAAATTTGATGCTCTTGTACTAATCCATAACTAACCAAGTGAATCATGAATCAAAAGTAACTTTGATAAACCAAAATCAAAAGATTATAAGGTAAAAACTTGGGATGGGATCATTAAGCATAAAGTAGTAGTAATGGTGCCTTGCTCTTATAGAGCTTTGCACTTGCAAGAATATTAGCTTACCTTGGGTGGTGTATGATACGTCTCCAACGTATCGATAATTTCTTATGTTCCATGCTACTTTATTGATGATACCTACATGTTTTATGCACACTTTATGTCATATTCGTGCATTTTCTGGAACTAACCTATTAACAAGATGCCGAAGTGCCAGTTCCTTTTCTGCTGTTTTTGGTTTCAGAAATCCTAGTAACGAAATATTCTCGGAATCGGACGAAATCAACGCCTGGTTCCTATTTTTCCGGAACCATCCGAACACCCGAGCCGCCGGAAGCCCTGGGGCCCCACACCACACCCGGCGCGGCCGAGGGGCCGCGCCGCCCTATGGTGTGGTGGCCCCTGCCCTCCGAGGCTGCCCTTTCGCCTATATAAAGCCCCTGCAAACCCATACGGAGGAAGCCACGGTACGCAAAACCTTCCGGAGCCGCCATCGCGGCCAAGATCGGGGACACGAGTCTCGTTGGCACCTGCCGGACGGGGAAGTGCCCGGAAGGCTTCTCCATCGACACCGCTGCCATCTCCACCGCCATCTTCATCGCTGCTGCTCCCATGAGGAGGAGTAGTTCTCCATCGAGGCTCGGGGCTGTACCGGTAGCTATGTGGTTCATCTCTCTCCTATGTACTTCAATACAATAATCTCATGAGCTGCGTTACATGATTGAGATTCATATGATGATGCTTGTAATCTAGATGTCATTGTGCTAGTCAAGTGAGTTTTACTTATGTGATCTTCGGAGACTCCTTGTCCCACGTGTGTAAAGGTGACAGTGTGTGCACCGTGTGGGTCTCTTAGGCTATATTTCACAGAATACTTATTCACTGTTATGAATGGCGTAGTGAAGTGCTTATTTATATCTCTTTATGATTGCAATGTGTTTTGTATCACAATTTATCTATGTGCTACTCTAGCAATGTTATTAAAGTAGTTTTATTCCTCTTGCACGATGTAATGGTGACAGTGTGTGCATCCGTGTTAGTACTTGGTTTATGCTATGATCATGATCTCTTGTAGATTGCGAAGTTAACTATTGCTATGATAGTATTGATGTGTATTATTCCTCCTACATAAGAATGAAGGTGACAGTGTGCATGCTACGTTAGTACTTGGTTTAGTCGTATTGATCTATCTTACACTCTAAGGTTATTTAAATATGAACATTGAATTGTGGAGCTTGTTAACTCCGGCATTGAGGGTTCGTGTAATCCTACGCAATGTGTTCATCATCCAACAAGAGAGTGTAGAGTATGCATTTATCTATTCTGTTATGTGATCAATGTTGAGAGTGTCCACTAGTGAAAGTCTAATCCCTAGGCCTTGTTCCTAAATACTGCTATCACTGCTTGTTCTTGTTTTACTGAATTACTACTGCTGCGTTACTACTGCTTGTTTACTTCCTACAATATTACTACCATCAACTGCATGCCAGTAAGCTATTTTCTGGCGCCGTACTACTGCTCATATTCATTCATACCACTTGTATTTCACTATCTCTTCGCCGAACTAGTGCACCTATTAGGTGTGTTGGGGACACAAGAGACTTCTTGCTTTGTGGTTGCAGGGTTGCATGAGAGGGATATCTTTGACCTCTTCCTCCCGAGTTCGATAAACCTTGGGTAATCCACTTAAGGGAAACTGCTGCTGTTCTACAAACCTCTGCTCTTGGAGGCCCAACACTCTACAAGAATAGAAGCACCGTAGACATCAAGCACTTTTAGCGGTTGGGGAGGAAATGTAAAAGGCACTCATACTTCGGTTCCAGGTAACGTACTTTTTGGCGCCATTGTGTGTGTGCTCGAAGCTATTTCCTTTAGACTCGCAATTGCGACATTTGGTTTCTTGTTTACACTAGTTAGGCATAATGGACAACAATGACCTTTTTATTCTATTTCCTAATTTAAGACATGGATGGTTTGATGCGAAAATTAAAAAAACCATGGAATATTAATATGAATGCTTTGAACACTATTGTTGCTAATGCTATGGAAAATTCTAAGCTTGGGGAAGCTGGCTTTGATGAGCATGATATTTTTAGTCCCCCAAGCATTGAGGAGAAAATTTACTTTGATGATACTTTGCCTCCCATTTATGATGATTATAATGATAGTAGTCTTTTGTTACCACCTGTTATGGAGGATAAATTTGATTATGATTACAATATACCTCCTATATTTGATAGCTACTTTGTTGAATTTGCTCCCACTACAATTAATAAGCATGACTATGCTTATGTTGGGAGTAGTAATTATTTTATGCATGAGACTCATGATAAGAATGCTTTAAGTGATAGTTATATTGTTGAGTTTGCTCATGATTCTACTGAAAGTTATTATGAGAGAGGAAAATATGTTTATAGAAATTTTCATGTTACTAAAATGCCTCTCTATGTGCTGAAATTTTTGAAGCTACACTTGTTTTATCTTCCTATGCTTGTTACTTTGCTCTTCATGAACTTGTTTATTTACAAGATTCCTATGCATAGGAAGCATGTTAGACTTAAATGTGTTTTGAATTTGCCTCTTGATGCTCTCTTTTGCTTCAACTTCTATTTCTTGCGAGTGCATCATTAAAACTGCTGAGCCCATCTTAACGGCTATAAAGAAAGAACTTCTTGGGAGATAACCCATGTGTTTTTTTTACTACAGTACTTTGTTTTATATTTGAGTCTTGGAAGTTGTTTACTACTGTAGCAACCTCTCCTTATCATGTTTTTGTGCCAAGTAAAGTTTCTATGTTAAAGTTGATGTTATTTTTGGGATCGCTGCGCAGAAACAGCATTACTGTCTGTCACGAATTCTGGCACAAGTCTCTTTAGAAAATTCGAAAAAATCTGCCAATTTACGAGCGTGATCCTCAGATATGTACGCAACTTTCATTAGTTTTGAGTTTTTCCATTTGAGCAAGTCTGGTGCCATTTTAAAATTCGTCTTTACGGACTGTTCTGTTTTTGACAGATTCTGCCTTTTATTTCGCATTGCCGCTTTTGTTAAGTTGAATGAGTTTCTTTGTTCCATTAACTTTCAGAAGTTATGTGCAATGTCCAGAAGTGTAAAGAATGTTTGTGTCACCTCTGAATGTGTGAATTATTAATTGTGCACTAATCCTCTAATGAGTTTGCTTGAAGTTTGGTGTGAAGGAAGTTTTCAAGGGTCAAGAGAGGAGTATGATATACTACGATCAAGAGGAGTGAAAGCTCTAAGCTTGGGGATGCCCCCATGGTTCACCCCTGCATATTTTAAGAAGACTCAAGCGTCTAAGCTTGGGGATGCCCAAGGCATCCCCTTCTTCATCGACGACATCATCAGGTTCCTCCCCTGAAACTATATTTTTATTCAGTCACATCTTATGTACTTTACTTGGAGCGTCTGTGTGTGCTTTTATTTTTGTTTTGTTATCTTAGTTCTCTGAATAAGTTCATCCTTGTGTGGGAGAGAGACACGCTCCGCTGGTTCGTATGAACACATGTGTTCTTAGCTCATAATATTCATGGCGAAGTTTCTTCTTCGTTAAATTGTTATATGGTTGGAATTGGAAAATACTACATGTAGTAATTCTAAAATGTCTTGGATAATGTGATACTTTGCAATTGTTGTGCTCATGTTTAAGCTCTTGCATCATATAATTTGCACCTATTAGTGAAGAAATACATAGAGCATGCTAAAATTTGGTTTGCATAATTGGTCTCTCTAAGGTCTAGATAATTTCTAGTATTGAGTTTTGAACAACAAGGAAGACGGTGTAGAGTTTTATAATGTTTACAATATGTCTTTTATGTGAGTTTTGCTGCACCAGTTCATCCTTGTGTTTGTTTCAAATAAACCTTGCTAGCCTAAACCTTGTATCGAGAGGGAATACTTCTCATGCATCCAAAATCCTTGAGCCAACTACTATGCCATTTGTGTCCACCATACCTACCTACTACATGGTATTTCTCCGCCATTCCAAAGTAAATTGCTTGAGTGCTACCTTTAAAATTCCATCATTCACCTTTGCAATATATAGCTCATGGGACAAAATAGCCTTAAAAACTATCGTAGTATCGAATATGTACTTATGCACTTTATCTTTTATTAAGTTGCTTGTTGTGCGATAACCATGCTTCTGGGAACGCCATCAACTATTCTTTGTTGAACATCATGTGAGTTGCTATGCATGTCCGTCTTGTCTGAAGGATCTATCACCTTAATGATTGGAGCATGCAAATTGTTAGAGAAGAACATTGGGCCGCTAACTAAAGCCATGAATCATGGTTGAAGTTTCAGTTTTGGACATATATCCTCAATCTCATATGAGAATAATAATTATTGCTACATGCTTATGCATTAAAGAGGAGTCCATTATCTGTTGTCCATGTTGTCCCGGTATGGATGTCTAAGTTGAGAATAATCAAAAGCGAGAAATCAAAATGCGAGCTTTCTCCTTAGACCTTTGTACAGGGCATGGAGGTACCCCTTTGTGACACTTGGTTGAAACATGGCATTGCAAAGATCCGGTAGTCCAAGCTAAGTAGGACAAGGTGCGGGCACTATTAGTACACTATGCATGAGGCTTGCAACTTGTAAGATATAATTTACATAACTCATATGCTTTATTACTACCGTTGACAAAATTGTTTCATGTTTTCAAAATAAAAGCTCTAGCACAAATACAGCAATCGATGCTTTCCTCTTTGAAGGACCATTCTTTTACTTTTATTGTTGAGTCAGTTTACCTATCTCCCTCCACCTTAAGAAGCAAACACTTGTGTGAACTGTGTATTGATTCCTACATACTTGCATATTGCACTTGTTATATTACTTTATGTTGACAATATCCATGAGATATACATGTTATAAGTTGAAAGCAACCGCTGAAACTTATTCTTCCTTTGTGTTGCTTCAACACCTTTACTTTGATTTATTGCTTTATGAGTTAACTCTTATGCAAGACTTATTGATGCTTGTCTTGAAAGTACTATTCATGAAAAGTCTTTGCTTTATGATTCAGTTGTTTACTCATGTCATTACCATTGTTTTGATCGCTGCATTCATTACATATGTTTACAATATGATCAAGGTTATGATGGCATGTCACTTAAGAAATTATCTTTGTTATCGTTTTACCTGCTCGGGACGAGCGAACAATGGGGATCTGATACCGTCTGTAGTGACCTCACCCGGTAGGGTGCTGATCCCTGTGCTTTAATTGTGCTAGTCCCTGGATCAATCGCTAGCACACACAGTTTAAGATGTAATACCATGAAACAAAGGTCTTTATTACATCGCATGATCCATATATACATAATTACTTACAAATTGCATAGCACAAGGCTAGCATTACATCAGAATTTTACAACGAACAAACATATAGCATGGAGTCCTTCGTCTTCATGTGCCACAGGCGAGCATGTTGAGGATAGACTCGTAACCCTAATCATCGTAACTCACTCGTCTATCAAAAATCTGCAACAGGTAAAGTTACAGCCAAAAACATTTGGTCAATACTTTGAATGTATTGGCAAGATGTCACTATTTAGTGGACACAAATGGCGCCTAATAACTACATGTATATTTGGCTGGTGGAGTTTAGGCTCTTTGCAGAAAAGCGAGTATTTTCCCTATCTTTTGTAAACATCATTTGTCTTTGAAAATATAATCCTAAAAGCATGAACCCAAGTTCTCATCACGCTGGCTCACCAGGGATAGACACTAGAGTCCAGCTTAATGCTACCCAAGTATACCCATCAAGTTTTATTATGAAATTGGGATGAGAGAGATCTTCCAGCAGTTCCAGATCCAGTTGCTCAAAGTTGTCCGTAACCGGGGACACGGCTAAGTACTTAGTTTTTACACTCTGCAGAGGTTTGTACACTTTACCCGCACGACTTAGTCAGCCCCGTTTCCACCATGATGCTCATTTTGCTCAAATGGTTGGGAGAAGACTAAGACGAGACTATTTTCGGAAGTAAGGCCCTGAGCCCTCAGGACGGACCCGTACCAACCTACACATCTACATCTGCTGGTCACGTCGGGACAGGTCCCTACCACCTACTTAGTCAAGACAGAGCCCATATGACATGCGGCTGTACAAGAAGCTACTAAACATGAAACCTGTCCAATCTCTTTTGTTCCTGGGCGGCGGACCCCACCAATTTTCACCGTGCAGACGCTCCACTCGTACCAATCCGCCCAGGTGTTTCATTTATCAAGTTGTTTTCATTTATAACAAAAACATATTTCTTCATCTCATCTCATCATGATATCCCAACCACGTATCTAATAGCATGGCTAAGCAAAACTACCTACGATGGCAACTTAAGGGAAACTAGAGGAATCCTACGACTATAGGATTAGCATAGCATAGCATATACTTTGAAAACATCCTACACATGCAATATCTACTAAGTAAAAAACTACATGCATAGAAAACATTAGGACATGAGTGACACTTGCCTTTTTGGTAATTTATGGAGCGTTCTCTTTGTCTCGGCGATACACGTAACTCTCCGTACTATCTATAAGATAAATAACACAACATAAACACGCATTCCAATAGCAACAAAAATCAAGCAGAGCAAACAAACTATTTGGAAGGATTTGTTATACATTTGGTTTTAGTCTTTTATATCTTTTATGAATCAATGTGAAATGAATATAGGACATTCAGATGGCTAGGTAGGAATGGATCAATATGGAGTATGGTGGATAAGTAAAACCATAAGGACCACTACGGTAATAGGAATAATTATTTCCAAAATAATTATAGAGTTACTTCTATAGTGATAATACTTAAATCCTCACATTTGAATTCGAATACTTGAACTAATTTCATATATTCGGAAAGTTGTGCTGCTGGATAGATGGTTTCATTATCTTCTATTTTCCGTAGGACACAATTTAATAGGATTTATAGATTTTAGGTTTCCACAAAATACTCTATATCTCTTATTTGAAATCCGAGTATTTTATATAATTCAAAACTTAAAGATTCTTACTTGATTGGATTGTATATTTTTATTTTCTAACGATTCCAAGGGTATCAAATTTACCGGATTTAGCTACGTAGAACTGAAGATGTGATTTTCAAAGGTCACGGCATTTTCTGTCCAAAGTGACGAAAATGCGAAATAAGATATACACGCTAGGCACTTTTACAAGCCTGTGTTTGGAGCAAGTGGATTTTTGCAAGGTATCAGTACAAAGGTGGTGCAGACGTATAATCACACAAATATATATGTTATCGTTTGATGCTAAAGTTTCCATACCATCAATTTATTTTGTGTACACTCAATGGATCGGATTTGCATAACTGCATCGGGTGATCTGTTTCTACTGTTGACTACCGTTTTCTTAAGTGTATCAACATGTGTATGTGTATTACAATCTAAATACGGAGTATTAGGGTGGCTTGCCGATTTGGTTCAGTTGCAAACCTAGTAGCTGTCTACAGAGATTAAACACCATGAGGCGAAACTTTACCGAAGATGGCGCAGGTGACCGCTGGTGATGTCGGGGATGGCGGCACAGCTACGAGAGTTGAGTGAGACGCTGGGGAAAGGCTTCTGGAATCTAGGAAGCAGCAGAACTTGTAGTGTTCATCGTAGCGAACAACGATGGGTTCTTTGGATCTTCACGATGCTCCTCGCGTGGTGTCATGCACACAAGCGGAAGTCAGCCTCGGGTTACTGTTTTGGAAGATCCTCTAGCTGCGATCGAGTGAAACAGCCATAAGGATATGCACATTATCTGAAGGAAAAGAAAGAAGGAAGAACCGGGGCTTTATTTCTGCTCTAGCCGGAGAAAGAGACGATGGTGTCGCGGCAGCCGGCGGAACAACGGCGGAGCAGCGGCGACGCAGCCAACAACCATTATATAATTCAGCGCCATGTCCTAGAGGTAGGCGCCGGTTAGGAAACTCTACGGTTTAAAGGAATCGGAGTATGGGCTACTGGATATGACATACCGTCGAGATGAACTCCGGTGATGTCGCGGCCAACATCAACAATACTTAGCGCCACCATGTCCAGGAGGTAGATCTTCACGAGGGGGATCTCGAGCTGTGAGTACTCTCCGAGATGATCAGTGTAGACGACGTACTCGTCTAAAGAACTCGGCAGAAGGTTCGAACAAGACGTCAATAGTACGAGCGGTAGAGGGCTTATCTGGAGATGAGTTGAGAATGAAAGTGAGAGAGGACGACTAGGAACACGCGGTGGACATCTCCGTTCGCCTTTGTATGGCCTAAGCAGGGAGATCGGGAGGTATATGCCGATGAATGGCATTCGGCGCATCTGGACGGTTTGGAACATTAAGTCGACTAAATGAAAAATTGAATCCCTGAACGGATGCCTCACTGTATTGGGAGTAACTTTCGTGTTTAAAGTTAGACGTTTCAGAGTATATAATTGATGGAAATCATGAGGGGAAGATATGGCCATGGCAGTAAGAAGCGTTCAGTTTCTGAACGTGAGTGCTCGTGAGGAAGACGACTCGATTGGGCTGTTTGGTTTAGATGGTCTAAGATAATTAAGCCCAGGAAGAATCTAAGAGGAAGAAAAATAAAATTGAGAGAGAAATAGTCCATGATGGTTGGCTGGTTGAGCTTCTTTGTACTGGATTTGTTTTTTTTTTCCTTCATTCTCCGCTTTTCTATTTCTGATCTTATTATTTGAATTGAGTTCAAATCTAAAACTGGTTCAAAACAGTTCCATATAACTTCAGAAAAATATGAATAGAAAGCCAGTGAAATGGTAATTCAAAATAGATCAGTTTGGCACTGTTTTATAATTGTGAAAATCAAAAAAATCCACATAAGCTATAGGGCTTATTTGTAAATGAATTTTTGTATGTTTGGTTTGAATACATCTTTTAAAATATTGTGAAGGAAAACTTCCAAATTAAGTCTTAAAACATATAGTCATCCCTTCTTGTCCCGGTATAAAAAAATATATAATAGTACCATGCTCTTCGGCATATAGGGCTATACGTGCATGTTTTATCAAAGTAGGGTTCAAGGTTTTTCTTTTATCTAACAAAATCTTTTTGAAATTTGAAAACATAAAAATCAAAAATATATTTTATTGTGAAAACATTTGGCTGCCCACAACTTTATGAATTCTTCAGTTCGAGAAAAAATGTTTTTTTAAATATCACACAAAAGTTTAAATTCCCTGTGAAATTTCAATCAAGACAAACGACTCATATACCTAATTTATTTATTTTAACATTCCAAAATTTTAGAAAAATTTGGGATGTTACAGACTACCACCCTTAAAAGGAATCTCGTCCCCGAGATTCAGAGAATGGCTAGAAATAAATATGGGATATGCATATATCGGGATGGGCTGCCACCCTTAAAAGAAGTTTTGTATGCATTCTTATAACTGGGTTCAACAAGGCACAAGTGGAGTATGAAATAAAATAATTAGTAGTAAAACTTTGGGTCCTATTTTGTACCTTCCCTTGGTTGCTGACTTAATTTCCAATAGGTGTCTTTCTGTTCACCTACCTTGAACATCTATACCCTTCTTGATGGCATCTTCGAAAGTCTTCCACTACACTTCAAAATTTAGCTGGTGGTCATCCTCACCGTATTCCTACGTTTGAAAACACTTGCCCAATACCATGTAGGATACAAAACTATCTCCCTAAGGTTTAAGCTTATCAATGTCGTCTCTCCTATAGATATGTCTCTCTAGATTCGCAAAGCCAACAATACAAGAGCGAATAATAAGAGTAGTAGGAATGGTGATCAATCCATCCTGCACCCAGATCATTACTCTGTACATGGTTTATTGAATCTCGCATTCTAACACTTGGTCAACCTCACAAGTTTTAAAAAAAAACCATGGAGAATTGAATCAATGTTTCGATCCCCATTATTGAATTGTTTTGAAAATATTTCTATCGATCCTTAACTAGGGTTTTGCGTATCTCACACTATATCCTTCTTCACCGTGATAGAAAACATCAGGGTTGGTTTCACTACTGTTGTCTTCATGGTGAGTTGCCGAGAAAACATTCTCTGGGTTGGGTATAGATGAGAATAGATAGAAAGGTTCTAAAGAAGGTTCCTACCCAAACACAATAGATCAAGGCAATTTAGCAAACAACAGTCATCTAACAAGCATCAAGCAACATAACACAAACACAACCAAACTAGTATGGTCATACCTCAATTTGGTAAGATCAGTACTTTCTTACGATATCGCTGGTTCAATAAAACAAAATTAATGGTGGTACGGTATATTTGTCTTAGTGCTTCAAGTTCCTCTTCTACTTCCTTCAGGTGCTTTTGCGTATTGTGGAGCCTATACTTCAGCCTTTCTCCAAGTTCTTCGATAGCTTCCCATGCAAAACTTCTTGCGGAGTCAAGAATATCATGTGAATCATTAGTCTCACTCTTCAGGAACTTGGTCATTATCTATCTTTTCTTGATGGCTTTCTTGGGGTATATCATCTAAGGAAAGAGGAAAACGTTTTTGAAGATGGAGTAGGTAAGAATACTAGAAGTTCACAAAACACATTTTTTAAATAGAAACTTTATTAGATAGATTTTTCATCCTAGGGTCTTCCTATTTCTAATCCAAACCTATGGTCACGAACCTATGGTCAACACAATGCTCTGATACCATCTGTAGTGACCTCACCCGGTAGGGTGCTGATCCCTGTGCTTTAATTGTGCTA
This sequence comes from Lolium multiflorum, assembly GCA_030979885.1. Taxonomy (NCBI): domain Eukaryota; kingdom Viridiplantae; phylum Streptophyta; class Magnoliopsida; order Poales; family Poaceae; genus Lolium; species Lolium multiflorum. The sequence continues at coordinate 66,733,057 of CM061748.1, read as the reverse complement.
GTCCCTGGATCAATCGCTAGCACACACAGTTTAAGATGTAATACCATGAAACAAAGGTCTTTATTACATCGCATGATCCATATATACATAATTACTTACAAATTGCATAGCACAAGGCTAGCATTACATCAGAATTTTACAACGAACAAACATATAGCATGGAGTCCTTCGTCTTCATGTGCCACAGGCGAGCATGTTGAGGATAGACTCGTAACCCTAATCATCGTAACTCACTCGTCTATCAAAAATCTGCAACAGGTAAAGTTACAGCCAAAAACATTTGGTCAATACTTTGAATGTATTGGCAAGATGTCACTATTTAGTGGACACAAATGGCGCCTAATAACTACATGTATATTTGGCTGGTGGAGTTTAGGCTCTTTGCAGAAAAGCGAGTATTTTCCCTATCTTTTGTAAACATCATTTGTCTTTGAAAATATAATCCTAAAAGCATGAACCCAAGTTCTCATCACGCTGGCTCACCAGGGATAGACACTAGAGTCCAGCTTAATGCTACCCAAGTATACCCATCAAGTTTTATTATGAAATTGGGATGAGAGAGATCTTCCAGCAGTTCCAGATCCAGTTGCTCAAAGTTGTCCGTAACCGGGGACACGGCTAAGTACTTAGTTTTTACACTCTGCAGAGGTTTGTACACTTTACCCGCACGACTTAGTCAGCCCCGTTTCCACCATGATGCTCATTTTGCTCAAATGGTTGGGAGAAGACTAAGACGAGACTATTTTCGGAAGTAAGGCCCTGAGCCCTCAGGACGGACCCGTACCAACCTACACATCTACATCTGCTGGTCACGTCGGGACAGGTCCCTACCACCTACTTAGTCAAGACAGAGCCCATATGACATGCGGCTGTACAAGAAGCTACTAAACATGAAACCTGTCCAATCTCTTTTGTTCCTGGGCGGCGGACCCCACCAATTTTCACCGTGCAGACGCTCCACTCGTACCAATCCGCCCAGGTGTTTCATTTATCAAGTTGTTTTCATTTATAACAAAAACATATTTCTTCATCTCATCTCATCATGATATCCCAACCACGTATCTAATAGCATGGCTAAGCAAAACTACCTACGATGGCAACTTAAGGGAAACTAGAGGAATCCTACGACTATAGGATTAGCATAGCATAGCATATACTTTGAAAACATCCTACACATGCAATATCTACTAAGTAAAAAACTACATGCATAGAAAACATTAGGACATGAGTGACACTTGCCTTTTTGGTAATTTATGGAGCGTTCTCTTTGTCTCGGCGATACACGTAACTCTCCGTACTATCTATAAGATAAATAACACAACATAAACACGCATTCCAATAGCAACAAAAATCAAGCAGAGCAAACAAACTATTTGGAAGGATTTGTTATACATTTGGTTTTAGTCTTTTATATCTTTTATGAATCAATGTGAAATGAATATAGGACATTCAGATGGCTAGGTAGGAATGGATCAATATGGAGTATGGTGGATAAGTAAAACCATAAGGACCACTACGGTAATAGGAATAATTATTTCCAAAATAATTATAGAGTTACTTCTATAGTGATAATACTTAAATCCTCACATTTGAATTCGAATACTTGAACTAATTTCATATATTCGGAAAGTTGTGCTGCTGGATAGATGGTTTCATTATCTTCTATTTTCCGTAGGACACAATTTAATAGGATTTATAGATTTTAGGTTTCCACAAAATACTCTATATCTCTTATTTGAAATCCGAGTATTTTATATAATTCAAAACTTAAAGATTCTTACTTGATTGGATTGTATATTTTTATTTTCTAACGATTCCAAGGGTATCAAATTTACCGGATTTAGCTACGTAGAACTGAAGATGTGATTTTCAAAGGTCACGGCATTTTCTGTCCAAAGTGACGAAAATGCGAAATAAGATATACACGCTAGGCACTTTTACAAGCCTGTGTTTGGAGCAAGTGGATTTTTGCAAGGTATCAGTACAAAGGTGGTGCAGACGTATAATCACACAAATATATATGTTATCGTTTGATGCTAAAGTTTCCATACCATCAATTTATTTTGTGTACACTCAATGGATCGGATTTGCATAACTGCATCGGGTGATCTGTTTCTACTGTTGACTACCGTTTTCTTAAGTGTATCAACATGTGTATGTGTATTACAATCTAAATACGGAGTATTAGGGTGGCTTGCCGATTTGGTTCAGTTGCAAACCTAGTAGCTGTCTACAGAGATTAAACACCATGAGGCGAAACTTTACCGAAGATGGCGCAGGTGACCGCTGGTGATGTCGGGGATGGCGGCACAGCTACGAGAGTTGAGTGAGACGCTGGGGAAAGGCTTCTGGAATCTAGGAAGCAGCAGAACTTGTAGTGTTCATCGTAGCGAACAACGATGGGTTCTTTGGATCTTCACGATGCTCCTCGCGTGGTGTCATGCACACAAGCGGAAGTCAGCCTCGGGTTACTGTTTTGGAAGATCCTCTAGCTGCGATCGAGTGAAACAGCCATAAGGATATGCACATTATCTGAAGGAAAAGAAAGAAGGAAGAACCGGGGCTTTATTTCTGCTCTAGCCGGAGAAAGAGACGATGGTGTCGCGGCAGCCGGCGGAACAACGGCGGAGCAGCGGCGACGCAGCCAACAACCATTATATAATTCAGCGCCATGTCCTAGAGGTAGGCGCCGGTTAGGAAACTCTACGGTTTAAAGGAATCGGAGTATGGGCTACTGGATATGACATACCGTCGAGATGAACTCCGGTGATGTCGCGGCCAACATCAACAATACTTAGCGCCACCATGTCCAGGAGGTAGATCTTCACGAGGGGGATCTCGAGCTGTGAGTACTCTCCGAGATGATCAGTGTAGACGACGTACTCGTCTAAAGAACTCGGCAGAAGGTTCGAACAAGACGTCAATAGTACGAGCGGTAGAGGGCTTATCTGGAGATGAGTTGAGAATGAAAGTGAGAGAGGACGACTAGGAACACGCGGTGGACATCTCCGTTCGCCTTTGTATGGCCTAAGCAGGGAGATCGGGAGGTATATGCCGATGAATGGCATTCGGCGCATCTGGACGGTTTGGAACATTAAGTCGACTAAATGAAAAATTGAATCCCTGAACGGATGCCTCACTGTATTGGGAGTAACTTTCGTGTTTAAAGTTAGACGTTTCAGAGTATATAATTGATGGAAATCATGAGGGGAAGATATGGCCATGGCAGTAAGAAGCGTTCAGTTTCTGAACGTGAGTGCTCGTGAGGAAGACGACTCGATTGGGCTGTTTGGTTTAGATGGTCTAAGATAATTAAGCCCAGGAAGAATCTAAGAGGAAGAAAAATAAAATTGAGAGAGAAATAGTCCATGATGGTTGGCTGGTTGAGCTTCTTTGTACTGGATTTGTTTTTTTTTTCCTTCATTCTCCGCTTTTCTATTTCTGATCTTATTATTTGAATTGAGTTCAAATCTAAAACTGGTTCAAAACAGTTCCATATAACTTCAGAAAAATATGAATAGAAAGCCAGTGAAATGGTAATTCAAAATAGATCAGTTTGGCACTGTTTTATAATTGTGAAAATCAAAAAATCCACATAAGCTATAGGGCTTATTTGTAAATGAATTTTTGTATGTTTGGTTTGAATACATCTTTTAAAATATTGTGAAGGAAAACTTCCAAATTAAGTCTTAAAACATATAGTCATCCCTTCTTGTCCCGGTATAAAAAAATATATAATAGTACCATGCTCTTCGGCATATAGGGCTATACGTGCATGTTTTATCAAAGTAGGGTTCAAGGTTTTTCTTTTATCTAACAAAATCTTTTTGAAATTTGAAAACATAAAAATCAAAAATATATTTTATTGTGAAAACATTTGGCTGCCCACAACTTTATGAATTCTTCAGTTCGAGAAAAAATGTTTTTTTAAATATCACACAAAAGTTTAAATTCCCTGTGAAATTTCAATCAAGACAAACGACTCATATACCTAATTTATTTATTTTAACATTCCAAAATTTTAGAAAAATTTGGGATGTTACAGACTACCACCCTTAAAAGGAATCTCGTCCCCGAGATTCAGAGAATGGCTAGAAATAAATATGGGATATGCATATATCGGGATGGGCTGCCACCCTTAAAAGAAGTTTTGTATGCATTCTTATAACTGGGTTCAACAAGGCACAAGTGGAGTATGAAATAAAATAATTAGTAGTAAAACTTTGGGTCCTATTTTGTACCTTCCCTTGGTTGCTGACTTAATTTCCAATAGGTGTCTTTCTGTTCACCTACCTTGAACATCTATACCCTTCTTGATGGCATCTTCGAAAGTCTTCCACTACACTTCAAAATTTAGCTGGTGGTCATCCTCACCGTATTCCTACGTTTGAAAACACTTGCCCAATACCATGTAGGATACAAAACTATCTCCCTAAGGTTTAAGCTTATCAATGTCGTCTCTCCTATAGATATGTCTCTCTAGATTCGCAAAGCCAACAATACAAGAGCGAATAATAAGAGTAGTAGGAATGGTGATCAATCCATCCTGCACCCAGATCATTACTCTGTACATGGTTTATTGAATCTCGCATTCTAACACTTGGTCAACCTCACAAGTTTTAAAAAAAAACCATGGAGAATTGAATCAATGTTTCGATCCCCATTATTGAATTGTTTTGAAAATATTTCTATCGATCCTTAACTAGGGTTTTGCGTATCTCACACTATATCCTTCTTCACCGTGATAGAAAACATCAGGGTTGGTTTCACTACTGTTGTCTTCATGGTGAGTTGCCGAGAAAACATTCTCTGGGTTGGGTATAGATGAGAATAGATAGAAAGGTTCTAAAGAAGGTTCCTACCCAAACACAATAGATCAAGGCAATTTAGCAAACAACAGTCATCTAACAAGCATCAAGCAACATAACACAAACACAACCAAACTAGTATGGTCATACCTCAATTTGGTAAGATCAGTACTTTCTTACGATATCGCTGGTTCAATAAAACAAAATTAATGGTGGTACGGTATATTTGTCTTAGTGCTTCAAGTTCCTCTTCTACTTCCTTCAGGTGCTTTTGCGTATTGTGGAGCCTATACTTCAGCCTTTCTCCAAGTTCTTCGATAGCTTCCCATGCAAAACTTCTTGCGGAGTCAAGAATATCATGTGAATCATTAGTCTCACTCTTCAGGAACTTGGTCATTATCTATCTTTTCTTGATGGCTTTCTTGGGGTATATCATCTAAGGAAAGAGGAAAACGTTTTTGAAGATGGAGTAGGTAAGAATACTAGAAGTTCACAAAACACATTTTTTAAATAGAAACTTTATTAGATAGATTTTTCATCCTAGGGTCTTCCTATTTCTAATCCAAACCTATGGTCACGAACCTATGGTCAACACAATGCTCTGATACCATCTGTAGTGACCTCACCCGGTAGGGTGCTGATCCCTGTGCTTTAATTGTGCTAGTCCCTGGATCAATCGCTAGCACACACAGTTTAAGATGTAATACCATGAAACAAAGGTCTTTATTACATCGCATGATCCATATATACATAATTACTTACAAATTGCATAGCACAAGGCTAGCATTACATCAGAATTTTACAACGAACAAACATATAGCATGGAGTCCTTCGTCTTCATGTGCCACAGGCGAGCATGTTGAGGATAGACTCGTAACCCTAATCATCGTAACTCACTCGTCTATCAAAAATCTGCAACAGGTAAAGTTACAGCCAAAAACATTTGGTCAATACTTTGAATGTATTGGCAAGATGTCACTATTTAGTGGACACAAATGGCGCCTAATAACTACATGTATATTTGGCTGGTGGAGTTTAGGCTCTTTGCAGAAAAGCGAGTATTTTCCCTATCTTTTGTAAACATCATTTGTCTTTGAAAATATAATCCTAAAAGCATGAACCCAAGTTCTCATCACGCTGGCTCACCAGGGATAGACACTAGAGTCCAGCTTAATGCTACCCAAGTATACCCATCAAGTTTTATTATGAAATTGGGATGAGAGAGATCTTCCAGCAGTTCCAGATCCAGTTGCTCAAAGTTGTCCGTAACCGGGGACACGGCTAAGTACTTAGTTTTTACACTCTGCAGAGGTTTGTACACTTTACCCGCACGACTTAGTCAGCCCCGTTTCCACCATGATGCTCATTTTGCTCAAATGGTTGGGAGAAGACTAAGACGAGACTATTTTCGGAAGTAAGGCCCTGAGCCCTCAGGACGGACCCGTACCAACCTACACATCTACATCTGCTGGTCACGTCGGGACAGGTCCCTACCACCTACTTAGTCAAGACAGAGCCCATATGACATGCGGCTGTACAAGAAGCTACTAAACATGAAACCTGTCCAATCTCTTTTGTTCCTGGGCGGCGGACCCCACCAATTTTCACCGTGCAGACGCTCCACTCGTACCAATCCGCCCAGGTGTTTCATTTATCAAGTTGTTTTCATTTATAACAAAAACATATTTCTTCATCTCATCTCATCATGATATCCCAACCACGTATCTAATAGCATGGCTAAGCAAAACTACCTACGATGGCAACTTAAGGGAAACTAGAGGAATCCTACGACTATAGGATTAGCATAGCATAGCATATACTTTGAAAACATCCTACACATGCAATATCTACTAAGTAAAAACTACATGCATAGAAAACATTAGGACATGAGTGACACTTGCCTTTTTGGTAATTTATGGAGCGTTCTCTTTGTCTCGGCGATACACGTAACTCTCCGTACTATCTATAAGATAAATAACACAACATAAACACGCATTCCAATAGCAACAAAAATCAAGCAGAGCAAACAAACTATTTGGAAGGATTTGTTATACATTTGGTTTTAGTCTTTTATATCTTTTATGAATCAATGTGAAATGAATATAGGACATTCAGATGGCTAGGTAGGAATGGATCAATATGGAGTATGGTGGATAAGTAAAACCATAAGGACCACTACGATAATAGGAATAATTATTTCCAAAATAATTATAGAGTTACTTCTATAGTGATAATACTTAAATCCTCACATTTGAATTCGAATACTTGAACTAATTTCATATATTCGGAAAGTTGTGCTGCTGGATAGATGGTTTCATTATCTTCTATTTTCCGTAGGACACAATTTAATAGGATTTATAGATTTTAGGTTTCCACAAAATACTCTATATCTCTTATTTGAAATCCGAGTATTTTATATAATTCAAAACTTAAAGATTCTTACTTGATTGGATTGTATATTTTTATTTTCTAACGATTCCAAGGGTATCAAATTTACCGGATTTAGCTACGTAGAACTGAAGATGTGATTTTCAAAGGTCACGGCATTTTCTGTCCAAAGTGACGAAAATGCGAAATAAGATATACACGCTAGGCACTTTTACAAGCCTGTGTTTGGAGCAAGTGGATTTTTGCAAGGTATCAGTACAAAGGTGGTGCAGACGTATAATCACACAAATATATATGTTATCGTTTGATGCTAAAGTTTCCATACCATCAATTTATTTTGTGTACACTCAATGGATCGGATTTGCATAACTGCATCGGGTGATCTGTTTCTACTGTTGACTACCGTTTTCTTAAGTGTATCAACATGTGTATGTGTATTACAATCTAAATACGGAGTATTAGGGTGGCTTGCCGATTTGGTTCAGTTGCAAACCTAGTAGCTGTCTACAGAGATTAAACACCATGAGGCGAAACTTTACCGAAGATGGCGCAGGTGACCGCTGGTGATGTCGGGGATGGCGGCACAGCTACGAGAGTTGAGTGAGACGCTGGGGAAAGGCTTCTGGAATCTAGGAAGCAGCAGAACTTGTAGTGTTCATCGTAGCGAACAACGATGGGTTCTTTGGATCTTCACGATGCTCCTCGCGTGGTGTCATGCACACAAGCGGAAGTCAGCCTCGGGTTACTGTTTTGGAAGATCCTCTAGCTGCGATCGAGTGAAACAGCCATAAGGATATGCACATTATCTGAAGGAAAAGAAAGAAGGAAGAACCGGGGCTTTATTTCTGCTCTAGCCGGAGAAAGAGACGATGGTGTCGCGGCAGCCGGCGGAACAACGGCGGAGCAGCGGCGACGCAGCCAACAACCATTATATAATTCAGCGCCATGTCCTAGAGGTAGGCGCCGGTTAGGAAACTCTACGGTTTAAAGGAATCGGAGTATGGGCTACTGGATATGACATACCGTCGAGATGAACTCCGGTGATGTCGCGGCCAACATCAACAATACTTAGCGCCACCATGTCCAGGAGGTAGATCTTCACGAGGGGGATCTCGAGCTGTGAGTACTCTCCGAGATGATCAGTGTAGACGACGTACTCGTCTAAAGAACTCGGCAGAAGGTTCGAACAAGACGTCAATAGTACGAGCGGTAGAGGGCTTATCTGGAGATGAGTTGAGAATGAAAGTGAGAGAGGACGACTAGGAACACGCGGTGGACATCTCCGTTCGCCTTTGTATGGCCTAAGCAGGGAGATCGGGAGGTATATGCCGATGAATGGCATTCGGCGCATCTGGACGGTTTGGAACATTAAGTCGACTAAATGAAAAATTGAATCCCTGAACGGATGCCTCACTGTATTGGGAGTAACTTTCGTGTTTAAAGTTAGACGTTTCAGAGTATATAATTGATGGAAATCATGAGGGGAAGATATGGCCATGGCAGTAAGAAGCGTTCAGTTTCTGAACGTGAGTGCTCGTGAGGAAGACGACTCGATTGGGCTGTTTGGTTTAGATGGTCTAAGATAATTAAGCCCAGGAAGAATCTAAGAGGAAGAAAAATAAAATTGAGAGAGAAATAGTCCATGATGGTTGGCTGGTTGAGCTTCTTTGTACTGGATTTGTTTTTTTTTTCCTTCATTCTCCGCTTTTCTATTTCTGATCTTATTATTTGAATTGAGTTCAAATCTAAAACTGGTTCAAAACAGTTCCATATAACTTCAGAAAAATATGAATAGAAAGCCAGTGAAATGGTAATTCAAAATAGATCAGTTTGGCACTGTTTTATAATTGTGAAAATCAAAAAATCCACATAAGCTATAGGGCTTATTTGTAAATGAATTTTTGTATGTTTGGTTTGAATACATCTTTTAAAATATTGTGAAGGAAAACTTCCAAATTAAGTCTTAAAACATATAGTCATCCCTTCTTGTCCCGGTATAAAAAAATATATAATAGTACCATGCTCTTCGGCATATAGGGCTATACGTGCATGTTTTATCAAAGTAGGGTTCAAGGTTTTTCTTTTATCTAACAAAATCTTTTTGAAATTTGAAAACATAAAAATCAAAAATATATTTTATTGTGAAAACATTTGGCTGCCCACAACTTTATGAATTCTTCAGTTCGAGAAAAAATGTTTTTTTAAATATCACACAAAAGTTTAAATTCCCTGTGAAATTTCAATCAAGACAAACGACTCATATACCTAATTTATTTATTTTAACATTCCAAAATTTTAGAAAAATTTGGGATGTTACAGTCTCCAACGTATCGATAATTTCTTATGTTCCATGCTACTTTATTGATGATACCTACATGTTTTATGCACACTTTATGTCATATTCGTGCATTTTCTGGAACTAACCTATTAACAAGATGCCGAAGTGCCGGTTCCTGTTTTCTGCTGTTTTTGGTTTCAGAAATCCTAGTAACGAAATATTCTCGGAATCGGACGAAATCAACGCCCAGGTTCCTATTTTTCCGGAACCATCCAGAACACCCGAGAGCCGCCAGAGGGAAGCCCTGGGGCCCCACACCACACCCTGGCGCGGCCAGAGGGGCCGCGCCGCCCTATGGTGTGGTGGCCCCACCCTCCGAGGCTGCCCTTTCGCCTATATAAAGCCCCTGCATCGAAAACCCTTACGGAGGAAGCCACGGTACGCAAAACCTTCCAGAGCCGCCGCCATTGCGAAGCCAAGATCTGGGGGACAGGAGTCTCTGTTCCGGCACCTGCCGGACGGGGAAGTGCCCGGAAGGCTTCTCCATCGACACCGCTGCCATCTCCACCGCCATCTTCATCACCGCTGCTGCTCCCATGAGGAGGGAGTAGTTCTCCATCAAGGCTCGGGGCTGTACCGGTAGCTATGTGGTTCATCTCTCTCCTATGTACTTCAATACAATAATCTCATGAGCTGCCTTACATGATTGAGATTCATATGATGATGCTTGTAATCTAGATGTCATTGTGCTAGTCAAGTGAGTTTTACTTATGTGATCTCCGGAGACTCCTTGTCCCACGTGTGTAAAGGTGACAGTGTGTGCACCGTGTGGGTCTCTTAGGCTATATTTCACAGAATACTTATTCACTGTTATGAATGGCGTAGTGAAGTGCTTATTTATATCTCTTTATGATTGCAATGTGTTTTGTATCACAATTTATCTATGTGCTACTCTAGCAATGTTATTAAAGTAGTTTTATTCCTCTTGCACGATGTAATGGTGACAGTGTGTGCATCCGTGTTAGTACTTGGTTTATGCTATGATCATGATCTCTTGTAGATTGCGAAGTTAACTATTGCTATGATAGTATTGATGTGTATTATTCCTCCTACATAAGAATGAAGGTGACAGTGTGCATGCTACGTTAGTACTTGGTTTAGTCGTATTGATCTATCTTACACTCTAAGGTTATTTAAATATGAACATTGAATTGTGGAGCTTGTTAACTCGGCATTGAGGGTTCGTGTAATCCTACGCAATGTGTTCATCATCCAACAAGAGAGTGTAGAGTATGCATTTATCTATTCTGTTATGTGATCAATGTTGAGAGTGTCCACTAGTGAAAGTCTAATCCCTAGGCCTTGTTCCTAAATACGCTATCACTGCTTGTTTGTTTTCTGAATTACTACTGCTGCGTTACGCTTGTTTACTTCCTACAATATTACTACCATCAACGCATGCCAGTAAGCTATTTTCTGGCGCCGTACTACTGCTCATATTCATTCATACCACTTGTATTTCACTATCTCTTCGCCGAACTAGTGCACCTATTAGGTGTGTTGGGGACACAAGAGACTTCTTGCTTTGTGGTTGCAGGTTGCATGAGAGGGATATCTTTGACCTCTTCCTCCCTGAGTTTGATAAACCTTGGGTAATCCACTTAAGGGAAACTTGCTGCTGTTCTACAAACCTCTGCTCTTGGAGGCCCAACACTGTCTACAAGAATAGAAGCACCCGTAGACATCAGTGTACTGATCAAAGTGGTCTTCTTCTTCCTGGAAGTAGACCTCCTCCTCCTGGTACTCCTCGGTACTAGCGTCTAAAATCAAATACGAAGTATACAATCACCAAACAATTCTTAAGGCTATACTAAGCACACACATGGTTCACACAAGCTATTCTATCCTCACAACACTAATCAGAAGGGGTTGGCTTGTGTGTTAAGAAAACATGTAAGAGAGAAATAATTTCCTCTCATTGAATCTTCTTAAGATTTAATTTCCTCAAATAATAATAAGGTATGAATTCATGTTGATCAAGGTCAACAATTCATATCTATCACTTGGGGAAAATGATTTAAATGAGGTACTAACCTCATACAATTTAATCCTTACTCTTGCAATAATTTAATGTCTCTAAGTAATCCATTATGAGATGATATATACCAAGTCCACACATCACTTTGAATTTCTTAGGACCATGATTTAAATGAAAGGAAACCTCTCATACTAATTAAGAAATAATTTTGGATAATTTAAATGGACTAGAAATAGCCACATAGCCATTATTTTGCTCTAGTCCATGATCATACAAACAACTATGTGATGTTTTATATAAACATGTAGAGTATGTCTAATGTGATTTATGAGAGTTGGAAACTCAAAATCACTTAGGGTTGATTTTTAAGAATTGTTTGAAGTTGGAAAAGGCCCTACTTTGTTATTTTTGTCACATTAATTATACAAATAAATTCGAGATGAGACCAGCGGGGTTGGATAGAATTTTTCACTAGCTTTCCAACAACACCTAATTCATCAAATTTGGTTGGGTAGATTTGGTTCTATTCAATTTTGAAAATAGCATCTGCAAGCAAATTGATTTAAACTGAAAATTCGAATTTGAACTTAACGGGCCTGGCGGGAAACGAAACTGGGCTGAAATAGTTTAACTGCGAGGAAGCCAGCCCACCACGCGTCCAGCACGCGTGGGCTGCCTGACAGGTGGGCTCCACCCGTCAGTCACTCATCAAACGCGAATCGGTATGCTCTAATCTGAGACACACTATTAGGCAACGATCCAACGCCCCACGGCCATCGTCGTCGACGGCTAGAGAGAGGTTCTGGCGCGGCGAGGGGAGGGGGTCGACAGCTCACCGGCGGTGCGGCGATCATCGAAGAAGGGCTGCGGCGACGTTGTCAAAGACGGCGACCTCCTGGTAGCAGTGGCGTCTAGCTCCAGCGAGCTTCTGCGGCGGCTCACGGGCAGCGATGAAGCGATTGGGGGTCTACGGTGGGCAAAGTCGAGCGGCGAGTGGATGAGGAGGGTCAGAGAGGAGAGGGAATGCTTGCGGTGTGCTTGATTTGGAGCGGGAGGCCCTCCTTTTATAGCGGCGAGGCGAGGCCAGGGTGCTGCGGAGGTGGCGGTCATGGCGACGTCGCTACAGGGGAGCTGGTGGACTGGCGATGACGCGCACAAGTTGGCGATGTCATGGCGGTCACGCCAGGCGTGATTACGGTGAAAACGAGGCAAGGACGAGGGCAGGAGGGTGACGGAGACACGCAGTACTGCGGTGGAAGTCGCCGACGGTGTCGTCGTCTACAGGCGTCGAGCGAGCCAATGGGCATGTCTGGCGTGTAGAGGGTGACGTGGGGAAGCTGGTGGCGAGCGGAGAGGTCAAACGGAGGACGATGGTGACGAGGGACTTCGACGTTCTGGCGCGTCCAGTGCGCGTCGCGGCGTGCTCTGGCGCGTCGTGGACGTCACTGGGTGTGCGTGTTCTGGCGTGTGCGGTGAACTAAATCATCGATGGCCGTGTCTAGCAGGTGCAGGGAAGTGTGAGGGAGTGCAAAGACATGGTTTGGCACGTTGGATTCGAGCAGAAGTGAGTGAGCATGTGTGTGGCCATGTCATGCCACGACATGACATGTTTCTCCAATATTTTGCATAAACCATACTGTCTCTGGTACTGGAGTGATGCAAGGAGTCAGTGAGGGTACTGATGATGACCTAGGGTCGATGGTTGAGTCGATGATCCACTGGATATTGCAAGGTATAGAGTTGGCAGATTCATGCACACAAGGTGCTCGGTAAAATGGCCGCAAGAAAAATCTTTTGGAAAATTTCAGTGAATTTTGGTGGAGTTGAAAGATATAATATTTGAAGCCTAGTGGTGGTGGTGGTGGTCAAATTTGAATTGATTTGCAAAAATCCAAAAAGTGCATAATCTTGAATCTGTTTCAAAGTCTCCACTTTGCTTGAGCATAACTTTGAATCCAGAGGGAGTTTGTCAGGGGTGTTCTTGAGCAAAGTTGTTCGCCTTGACGAGTTCTTGGATGAGGTGGAAAGAGTTGGATTTGATTGGTTTAATAATCTCTAACTACAGAGGCTCAAAGTGGGCATCATGCTAAAAATGGCAGATTTGACCATTATTGCATGTGAGCTCATTTTGAATTCAAATTTGATTTGATTTGAGTTTCTTTGATTCCAAAATTGTTTATAAGTGTTTAGTAACCATCTCCAACCAAGGGTGCAAGCCAAAATGGTCTAGGTTCAAGATTTGCAAAAATGTCATAAACCATATGTGAGGGTTTTGTGATTTTCTAACTTTTATTCTTTTCTTTTTGGTTTTTCTTTTCTTCTTGATCTTAGAGGATCAAGGGTAGGGTTTTAGTACATTGGTAAGAGTGGTAAGCACACATCATGGCAATGTCACACAAATGCACAAATACTATGCTATGCAAAATAAAAGTTTTTGTTAGTTGCAAAATTTGAATTTTGGAAACCACCATTTCTTATTGATTGAAAATTGGGATGTTACAAACCCTTCCCCCTTACAAAAGATCTCGTCCCGAGATCTTAAAGAAAACTAGGTACTAAAGAGATCGGGGAATTCCTTCTTCATATCTTCTTCTCGCTCCCAAGTGGCTTCTTCTTCGGTATGATTGCTCCATTGAATCTTCAAGAACTTGATACTTCTGGTGCGGGTGGTTCTGAAAGCTTCTTCCAGAATGCGAATAGGCAGTTCGCGATATGTCAAGTCCTTGTTGATATCCACTAATATGTGGTCGATGTTCTTGAACAAATCCGTCTTCTCCGACACTTCTAAGCACTTCCGAAGTAGTGATATGTGAAACACATTGTGCACAGCGAACATTTCTTCCGGTAGTTCAAGCTGATATGAAACTTCTCCTTGGCGACTCAGAACTTTGAAGGGTCCGACATATCTGGGGGCAAGCTTTCCTCTGAGTTGGAATCTCTGCATTCCTTTGAGGGGTGAGACTTTGAGATATACGAAATCTCCTATGTTGAAGGTCATCTCTCGGCATCTCTTGTCGGCGTAGCTCTTCTGTCTTGACTGGGCGGTCTTGAGGTATTCACGGATCTTGTGAACCTTCTCTTCGGCTTCGCGGAGAATATCTGGGCCGAAGACTTGACTATCTCCGACTTCTGACCAGTTCAGAGGGGTACGACACTTCCTTCCGTACAGGGCTTCAAAGGGGGCCATTTGCAAGCTGGCTTGATAACTGTTGTTGTACGAGAATTCTGCGTAAGGCAAGCAGTCTTCCCACTTAGATCTATACTCTAGCACACAGGCTCTCAACATATCTTCAAGTATTTGTTTGACTCTTTCGGTCTGTCCGTCAGTCTGCGGGTGATAAGCTGTGCTGAAATTCAGCCGGGTTCCTAGTCCTTCATGCACTTTCTGCCAGAATCTTGAGGTAAATTGAGATCCTCTATCTGACACGATTGACTTCGGGGCTCTGTGCAGGCTTACTATTCTGGAGATGTATAACTCCGCTAGCTTTGAGCCTTGGTATGTGGTCTTGACGGGGATGAAATGGGCGACCTTGGTTAACCTATCGACCACTACCCAAATAGAATCATTTCTTCTACTTGATTTGGGCAATCCTGTGATAAAGTCCATTCCTACAGAATCCCACTTCCATTCAGAAATCTGTAATGGCTGCAACAATCCTGCGGATCATTGGTGTTTTGCTTTGACTCGTTGACAGATATCACACTTGGCGATGTAGCTTCCAATTTCTCGCTTCATTCCATGCCACCAAAATTGTTCCTTCAGGTCTTGGTACATCTTGGTTCCTCCGGGGTGAATGGAATACAGGGTATCATGGGCTTCCTTCAGAATGACTTGCTTCAACTCTGAATGTGACGGCACACACAGGCGTCCATTGTACCACAGCACTCCTTCTTCATCTTCGGTGAATCTCGGTGCCTTTCCTGCAGCTATTTGACTCTTGATTCCATCAATGCTGGCATTTCCTTTCTGGGCTTCCTTGATTTGACTCATCAAAGTGGGCTGGAGCTCAATGCTCGCTAGGAATCCTTCACTAACTAGCTCTAGTCTAAACTGCTCAAACCCTTGATACAAACTAGGTTGTTCTATTGCGATCATGGAGTTCAACTGGCACGGCAGTCTACTCAGGGCATCCGCTACCACATTGGCCTTGCCGGGGTGGTAGTGAATTTCCATATCATAATCCTTGATCAACTCAATCCATCTGCGCTGCCTCATATTCAGCTCTTTCTGGGTGAAAATATACTTCAGGCTCTTGTGATCCGAATAGATCTCGCATCGATTACCCATGAGGTAATGACGCCAAACTTTCAAGGCTAAGACTACGGCTGCTAACTCCAAGCCATGGGCTGGATAGTTCTGCTCATGTTGCTTCAGTTTCCTTGACAGGTATGATATCACCTTGCCTTCTTGCATCAACACACATCCAAGACCGATCTTGGATGCGTCACAATAGACGTCAAATGGCTTGGTGATATCGGGCATGATCAATATTGGGGCTGTGGTTAACCTGCGCTTGAGTTGCTGGAAACTCTCTTCACACTTATCTTGCCAGTCAAACTTCTTGTCCTTCTTAAACAGTTGAGTCATTGGTCTTGCTATGCTGGAGAATCCTTCAACAAATCGGCGGAAATATCCCGCTAATCCCAGAAATGCACGGACTTCGGTCTGGGTGGTTGGGGCTTTCCATTCCTCAACAGTTTTGATCTTAGCGGGATCTATGGCCATTCCTCCTGCAGACAAGATGTGTCCCAGGAATCCTACTTCCTTCAACCAAAACTCACATTTGCTGAACTTGGCGTACAACTTGTGTTGCCTAAGGGTTTCTAGGATAACTTCCAAATGTTGCTCATGTTCTTCTTCGGATTTGGAGTAGATAAGGATGTCGTCGATGAAGACAACAACAAACTTATCCAAAAAGTTCATAAAGATCTTATTCATGAGATTCATAAAATAAGCGGGGGCATTGGTCAATCCAAATGACATGACATTGTACTCATACAATCCATATCTAGTGGTAAAGGCAGTCTTAGGAATATCCGTTGCATGAATCTTTAGTTGATGGTAACTGATGACCCACAAGTATAGGGGGTGTATCGTAGTACTTTCGATAAATAAGAGTGTCGAACCCAACGAGGAGCAGAAGGTGTTGACAAAGGTTTCGATGAAGGATTCTTGTAAATGCTCACAACAAGTATTCGGGGGTTTTGATGTAGCAGATAAATAAAGTACGAGTAAGTAAAATGCGAGAGAAATAATTGTGAGTGGCCCAATCCTTTTTAGCACAAAGGACAAGCCGGTTTGTTTACTTATAATGACCAAACGTTCTTGAGGACACACGGGAATTTAGTCTAGTGCTTTCGCTTCATACAGTTGATTAATCTTCATTGTTTTGATAAGTGTTGTGTGGGTGAACCTATGCTAATGCACCGCCCTTCCTAGGACTAATACATACTTGTGATTATACCCCTTGCAAGCATCCGCAAATACAAGAAAGTAATTAAGATAAATCTAACCACAGCCTTAAACTCTGAGATCCTGCTATCCCTCCCGCATCGATATACCAACGGGGTTTAGGTTTCTGTCACTCCGGCAACCCCGCAATTGGCAAACGAGTACAAGATGTATTCCCCTAGGCCCATAAAGGTGAAGTATCATGTAGTCGACGTTCACATGACACCACTAGAAGAATAACACCACAACTTAAATATCATAACATTGAATATTACTCAACCATAATTCACTACTAACATTTAGACTTCACCCATGTCCTCAAGAACTAAACGAACTACTCACGAGACATCATATGGAACATGATCAGAGGTGATATGATGATGAATAACAATCTGAACATAAACCTTGGTTCAACGGTTTCACTCAATAGCATCAATAACAAGTAGAAATCAACACCGGGAGAGTTTCCCCTATCAAACAATCAAGATCCAACCCGAATTGTTACAGCGGTGACGAGGTGCAGCTGTGGAGATGGCGGTGATGATGATGAAGATGATGGTGATGATGATGGAGATGATGTCCAGCTCGATGACGGTGACGATGGCGTCGATTTCCTCCTCCGGGAGGGAATTTCCCGCGGATTCCTGCCCGCCGGAGAGCTCTTTCTCTCTCGGTGTTCTCCGCCCAGGCGGCCGTGACTCTTCGCGACTATCCACCGGGGCTTAGGTTTTCGGGACGAAGACGTACGCGAAAAAAGGAGGCGAGAGGGGCTGTGGGCCCCCTCCTCACGGGCGGCGCGGCCGGGCCTTGGGCCGCGCCGGCCTATGAGGTGGGCCCACCTCGGGTCCCCTCGGCTCCCCTTCGGCTCCCTTCGACTTCGGAAAAATAGGAATTTTCATATAATTTCCGTCAACTGTTGGTCTTCCGAAATATTGCATCCCGACGGTGCTTTTTCCAGCAGAATCCTGGCTCCGGCGCGATCCCCAATAATCATGAAACATGCAAAATAGATGAAATAACATAAGTATCATCTCCAAATATGAAATATATCAATGAATAACAGCAAATTATGATATAAAATAGTGATGCAAAATGGACGTATCAACTCCCCCAAGCTTAGACTTCGCTTGTCCCCAAGCGAAACTGAGCTCAGTAAACAAGACCACATGTTTATGGAGTGAAGAGTCGATAAATAAAATACGGACAAGAAGCATCATATTAATTCACACAAGACATATTAGTGAACAACTTCCTCATATAATTCAACTTGAAGCAAGTAAAAGGAAATCACAAGTAAAGGTGCATAGGAAATCATAATTGGTGATGGCAAACTTCGTTCTTGGTCAAAGAACAGTTAACAGATTATACTTATCTATCGAGCGGAGCCCTTATATTAAAGCTCATATAGCACAACTTGCATACTCAATCATAATAATCTCTTCACAATCATTGATAATCTTCAAAGCTATATTCATCAGATAAAACTTGTACTAAACAAGGAAGAATTAATAAAAGGCATGACTAAATAGATCACAATATAGATGGTTTGATCACAACAACTCAAATGCTTGCTTAAGATGGAGTAAAATAGGTTTTACTGACTCAACAGAAAGTAAAAGATAGGCCCTTCACAGAGGGAAGCAGGGATTAAATCATGTGCTAGAGCTTTTCAAGTTTTTGAAATCATATAGAGAGCATAAAAGTAAAGTTTTGAGGGGTGTTTGTTGTTGTCAACGACTGGTAGCGGGTACTCTAACCCCCTTGCCAGACAAACTCTCAAAGAGCGGCTCCCATAAAGTTTTATTTTTGGTTGACACCCCTTCCAACCTTTGCTTTCACAAACCATGGCTAACCGAATCCTCGGGTGCCTGCCAACAATCTCATACCATGAAGGAGTGTCTTTTTATTTTAGTTTTATTTAGATGACACTCCTCCCCACCTTTGCTTTCTCAAGCCATGGCTAACCGAATCCTCGGGTGCCGTCCAATCAATCACATACCATGGAGGAGTGTCTATTTGTAAAATTACAAAAGTTAATTAACTTGGGACTGGGAACCCCATTGCCAGCTCTTTTTGCAAAGTTATTGGATAAGTGGATGAAGCCACTAGTCCATTGGTGAAAGTTGCCCAACAAGATTGAAAGATAAACACCACATACTTCCTCATGAGCTATAGAACAATGACACAAATAAGGAGTAATAAAGTTTTGAATTGTTTATAGGTAGCACATGAAGTATTTACTTGGAGTGGCAGGAAATACCACCTAATAGGTAGTTATAGTGGACTCACATGGCATGGGTTTTGGTTTAAAGGTTTGGATGCACGAGAAACATTCCCTCTCAGTACAGGTCTTTGGCTAGCAAGGTTAATTAGTAAGCATAAGAGTTGAGGGAAACAAACAAATATACATGTGATAGAAACAATCATGCATATTACTTGTAAGCACAAACAATTTTAACTTCAGAATACTAAGCTAAGAACTAACAAGAAAGATAATAACATATCTACATGTATTTCCTCTTCTCTACTTAAAACTCAAAGTGTTGTTGCTATTAAACAATGCTAAGTTTGCCAAAACCAAATAGATCTACTCAATGCTCCCAAAGTGATACCAGTACTAACAACAAGATCAATCACATAATAGAGATTGCAAACTAAAATAAGATGTGCAATATGTAAATGATAAAACTTCTCATTAATATTCCATAACGATAACTCACACCAAGGGATACATAGATAACCAACTAAAGAGAGATACTTCCATACCGCAACACATCTTATATGATAACTTCCCTACTCATGATATGACACTACTTGATAATAAAAAGGTAAAAGATAGTGATGATGTGATACCGCGGCACTCCCCCAAGCTTGGAACAAACCAAGGGGATGCCAATACCGATGATGAATTACTCCTTCGGTGGTGATGGTGATGGTCCGTTCCTGCGATCCTTAAGGATATCCTTCAGCTTCAGCTTCTCAGTTTGGCAATTCTACACTAAGACTCGAAGAGATTCATTGTTATCTGAAAGTGGCGGTGGCGGCCTTGTGATAGGAATTGAGTAATACTCCAGCATTCTGCGAAGTCGGTTGTTCTCCTCAAGAAGTATCTCCACTTCCCTTCTCAGCGCACGGTATTGATCACAAAACTCATCGGTAACCCGTAGTGCTTCTTCCACACAAGGGAAAGAGTCGAGGCTAAGAGCAGGCGGTAGAGGTCCCTGCAAGTTATGAGAAAAAGAACGTCCAGTGTTAACCGATCCCACCAATATTGGCTTACTCCCCATAGTTTGCCGCTTCCTTTTTATTGATGACGTCTCCTTCACTTCCTCTTTGAATTCTTCTTTCAGCTCGAAACCTTGAATATCTTCCTCCATAGGCTCCTTGTCTTTGTTGTTGGAGACCATGGTGCTTCTAGATTGAAAATAGATCCTGGCAGAAACAGCTCGAAACAAAACACGTCGAGAAAACGATATACGGACCTCCAGGGGTCCGGGGATTATATAGCAGTAATTTTTACGACAGAAGGAAAGTACCAGATCGAACAAGAGTCGGAGAGGGACAACGAGGCGGTGTCCTCATAGGGCGGCGCAGCCAGGGCCGGGGCCGGCCGGGGGCACGCCCTCGTGCGTCTCCTCCACTCCGTTTCGATCTCGTAATTTTTCATATTTTCCAAAAACAGCAAAAACATTGTTCGGAAAGTAAATCGCGGACATTTTATTACCACTGTTACCTATTCAAAGTCGAACTCTGCAGGACTGTCAACTTGACCTTTGATGAAAGCTTCCGGAGTTACCACTTGGATAATATCAACATCTTCATTATAAGAATCTCCAGAGATATAATGCTTGAGTCTTTGTCCATTAACTACTTGTGTGGCATCACCTTGCAGAGAGCTAATTTTAATTGCCCCTGAACGATACACCTCCACAATAACATATGGTCCTTCCCACTTTGAGAGCAATTTCCCTGCAAAGAATCTGAGACGAGACCGATACAATAGGACTTTATCCCCAACATTAAATTCTCTTTTGATAATTCTTCTATCATGCCATTTCTTAACTTTCTCTTTAAAGAGTTTAGCATTTTCATATGCTTCACTTCTCCATTCATCTAAAGAACTCAATTGTAGCAATCTCTTCTTACCGGCAAGTTTAGGATCTTTATTTAGTTCTCTTACAGCCCAATAAGCTTTGTGCTCTAGTTCTGAAGGTAAATGACAAGCTTTTCCATAAACCATTTAATAAGGTGACATACCCATAGGATTTTTATAAGCAGTTCTATAAGCCCATAATGCGTCCTTCAATTTAGTAGCCCAATTATTTCTAGATTTATTAACAGTCTTTCCCAAAATAGATTTAATCTCTCTATTTGATAATTCTACTTGCCCGCTAGTTTGAGGATGATAAGCGGAAGCAATTCTATGATTAATACCATACTTAGCAAGAGTTTTTCTAAAACCTCCATGAATAAAATGAGAACCTCCATCAGTCATAATATATCTAGGTACTCCAAATCTAGGAAAAATAATATCTAAAAGCATTTTTAAAGAAGTCTCACCATCAACACTTTTTGTGGGTATGGCTTCCACCCATTTAGTAACATAATCAACAATGACAAGAATATTAGTGTTACCTTCTGAAGAAGGGAAAGGACCCATGAAGTCGAACCCCCAACAATCGAATGGTTCAATAACAAGAGTATAATTCATAGGCATTTCATTGCGTCTGGAGATATTACCAACCCTTTGACATTCATCACAAGATAAAATAAACTTCCTTGCATCTTTGAAGAGAGTTGGCCAATAAAAACCTGATTGTAGAACCTTTTGTGCGGTTCTATCTCCGGCGTGATGTCCTCCATAAGCACTACCATGACATTTACTCAATATCTCCCGTTGTTCATATTCGGGAACACATCTTCGCAGAATACCATCCACTCCTTCTTTATATAAGTGTGGGTCATCCCAAAAATAATGCCTCAAGTCATAAAAGAATTTGCTCCTTTGCTGAGCTGAAAAGGTTGGAGGCAAGTACTTGGATACAATAAAGTTAGCATAATCAGCGTACCAAGGGCTATCTCGCGAATTCACCTTTATTACAGCCAATTGTTCATTTGGAAAACTATCATTAACAGGAACAGGATCATAAGTAATATTTTCCAATCTAGATAAATTATCAGCAACAGGATTATTAGCACCTTTCCTATCTATAATATGTAAATCAAATTCTTGCAAAAGAAGTACCCATCTAATAAGCCTTGGCTTAGCATCTTTCTTTGTCATAAGGTATCTAATTGCAGCATGATCAGTATGAATCGTGACTTTTGAATCAACAATATAGGGTCTAAACTTGTCACAAGCAAAGACTACAGCTAACAATTCTTTTTCAGTTGTAGCATAATTTCTTTGAGCAGCATCAAGAGTCTTGCTAGCATAATGAATAACATTTAATTTTTTATCTACTCGCTGTCCAAGAACAGCGCCTACAGCAAAATCACTAGCATCACACATAATCTCAAAAGGCAAATTCCAATCAGGAGGTTCAACTACAGGAGCAGTTGTTAAGGCTTTCTTTAGAGTTTCAAAAGCTTCCTTACAATCATCATCAAAAACAAAAGGTACATATTTTTGAAGAAGAATAGTAAGAGGCTTTGAAATCTTGGAGAAATCTTTAATAAATCTCCTATAAAACCCAGCATGACCAAGAACACTACGAATACCTTTAACATCCCTCGGATAGGGCATCTTCTCAATTGCTTCAACTTTAGCTCTATCAACTTCAATACCTCTCTCAAATTTTATGTCCCAATACAATTCCTTCATTAACCATAAAGTGGCATTTCTCCCAATTAAGAACAAGGTTAGTTTCTTCACATCTCTGCAAAACTTTATCAAGGTTTCGCAAGCAATTATCAAAAGAATTCCCATAGACAGAAAAATCATCCATGAATACCTCTACAATACTCTCGCAAAAGCCATGAAAAATAGCAGACATGCATCTTTGAAAAGTAGCAGGAGCATTACATAAACCAAAAGGCATACGCCTATAAGCATAAGTTCCATAGGGACAAGTGAAAGTGGTTTTCTCTTGATCTTTAGTTTTAACAGCAATTTGTGAAAACCCAGAATAACCATCAAGAAAGCAAAAATGAGTATTTTTAGACAACCTTTCTAACATTTGATCAATAAATGGTAAAGGGTAATGATCTTTCTTAGTAACCTTATTAACTTTTCGATAATCAATGCACATTCTATACCCTACAACTACTCTTTGAGGGATGAGCTCATCATTATCATTAGGCACAACAGTCATTCCTCCTTTCTTAGGAACACAATGCACAGGACTAACCCATCTACTATCAACAATAGGATATATAATACCAGCTTCAAGAAGTTTTAATACCTCATTCCTTACCACATCCTTCATCTTCGGAATTAGACGACGCTGATGTTCAACAACAGGCTTTGCATCATCTTCCATATTAATAGCATGTTGGCAAATAGAGGGAGAAATCCCTTTCAAATCATCAAGAGTGTAGCCAATAGCTCCTCGGTGTTTCTTCAATATTTCCAATAACCTTTCTTCCTCAATTTCTAAAAGCTTAGAACTAATAATAACAGGACATATTTTCCTATCATCAATATGAGCATATTTAAGATTATCAGGCAATGGTTTCAAATCAAAAACAGGATCTTCCTTTGGTGGTGGTGTTGTACCTAGATCTTCAACCGGCAAGTCATGTTTAAGAATAGGTTGACGAAGGAAAATTTCATCAAGCTCATTTCTTTCTTCCCTAAAGACTTCGCTCTCACTATTCTCCAAATGTTGCTGCAAAGGATTATTAGGAGCAAGAGCAATAGATGCACACTGTTCAACTTTAAAATCATTATTAGGCAAATCAGCTTTATAAGGGGTTTTGGCAAATTTAGAGAAATTAAACTCATAAGATTCACCAGCAAATTTAGTCAAAATTTTCTCCTTCTTGCAATCTATAAGAGCTCCACAAGTATTTAGAAAAGGTCTACCAAAAATGATAGGACAATACTTACTAGCAGCAGAACCAAGTACCAAAAAGTCAGCAGGAAATTTAATCTTACCACATAAAACTTCAACATCTCGAACAATACCAATTGGATAGATAGTTTCTCTATTAGCTAGCCGAATAACCACATCAATATCTTCAAGTTCACAAGAACCAATTTCGTGCATAATCTCCTTGTAAAGCTCATAAGGAATAGCACTAATACTTGCACCAATATCACATAAACCATAATAACAATGATCACCAATTCTAACAAATAGCATAGGAACACTAGTTTTTGTTGACTTATTAGGATGCGAAACAATATTAGAAGCACCTTCACCGAAAATAATATGACCGTCTTCCACATTTTCAGTCACAAGATCTTTAACTATTGCAACAGCAGGTTCAACTTTTATTTGCTCTTCGGGTTCTATAGGTTTCTTTTCACTTTTATTAACCGCACTATTTATAACAGAGTACTCCTTCATTTTAGCAGGGAAAGGAGTTTTTTCAATATAAGCTTCAGGAATAACATGATCAACAGTTTCAATTACTACACATTTGTTTATAGATGAATCAATTTTATCTTTATACGGTTCATGATACTTATCAAAATTCTTCTTAGGCAATTCATAATGAGAGGCAAAAGCTTTATAAAGATTTGCAACGACTTGAGAATCAAGACCATAAGTAGCACTAATATTACGAAATTTATCAGTATCCATAAAAACTTCAATGCATTTATAATCAAAGTTTATACCTGACTCTCTATCTTTGTCGTTCTCCCATCCTTCAGTATTCTCTTGGATCCGATCAAGAAGGTCCCTTTTAAACTCTTCTTTGTTGCGTGTAAATGATCCATAACAAGAAGTATCCAGCAAAGTCTTATCTTGAAAAGACAATCTTGCATAGAAATTGTCAATAATAATATTACCAGGAAACTCATGAATGGGGCATTTGAGCATTAAAGACTTCAATCTCCCCCAAGCTTGGGCAATACTTTCTCCATCATGAGGCCAGAAATTATATATGCGGTTCCGATCTTTGTGAATTTCACTTGGAGGATATAATTTAGAATCAAATAAGGGCACAATGTCCTCCCAATCAAGAGAATCACCATTCTTCAACAATTTATACCAATGCGCCGCTTTACCAGACAGCGATATAGAGAATAGTTTCTTTCTAACTTCATCCATAGCAATACCTGCACATTTGAATAACCCGCATAATTCATGTAAAAACAGTAAATGATCACCAGGATGGACAGTTCCATCCCCTTCATAGCGGTTATCCATAACACGTTCAATAATTTTCATAGGTATTTTATATGGTATTACTTCCTCACCTGGCGCCTCATCCACTACCGTTGCAGTAGTAGTAGATTTTCCAAATAGAAATTCAAGAGAAGATCTCTCCATAATGACTTATAGCAGCAGGCAGAAATAAAATCAGCACAAACAGTAAAGGTTTTCCTTACCAATTCCACTTACCAATAGCGCTTCACTCCCCGGCAACGGCGCCAGAAAATAGTCTTGATGACACACAAGTATAGGGGGTGTATCGTAGTACTTTCGATAAATAAGAGTGTCGAACCCAACGAGGAGCAGAAGGTGTTGACAAGCAGTTTCGATGAAGGATTCACTGTAAATGCTCACAGACAAGTATTCAGGGGGTTTTGATGTAGCAGATAAATAAAGTACGAGTAAGTAAAATGCGAGAGAAATAATTGCAGCAAGTGGCCCAATCCTTTTTAGCACAAAGGACAAGCCGGTTTGTTTACTTATAATGACCAAACGTTCTTGAGGACACACGTGAATTTAGTCTAGTGCTTTCGCTTCATACAGCTGATTAATCTTCATTGTTTTGATAAGTGTTGTGTGGGTGAACCTATGCTAATGCACCGCCCTTCCTAGGACTAATACATACTTGTGATTATACCCCTTGCAAGCATCCGCAAATACAAGAAAGTAATTAAGATAAATCTAACCACAGCCTTAAACTCTGAGATCCTGCTATCCCTCCTGCATCGATATACCAACGGGGTTTAGGTTTCTGTCACTCCGGCAACCCCGCAATTGGCAAACGAGTACAAGATGTATTCCCCTAGGCCCATAAAGGTGAAGTATCATGTAGTCGACGTTCACATGACACCACTAGAAGAATAACACCACAACTTAAATATCATAACATTGAATATTACTCAACCATAATTCACTACTAACATTTAGACTTCACCCATGTCCTCAAGAACTAAACGAACTACTCACGAGACATCATATGGAACATGATCAGAGGTGATATGATGATGAATAACAATCTGAACATAAACCTTGGTTCAACGGTTTCACTCAATAGCATCAATAACAAGTAGAAATCAACACCGGGAGAGTTTCCCCTATCAAACAATCAAGATCCAACCTGAATTGTTACATCGGTGACGAGGTGCAGCGGTGGAGATGGCGGTGATGATGATGAAGATGATGGTGATGATGATGGAGATGATGTCCGCTGATGGCGGTGACGATGGCGTCGATTTCCCCCGGGAGGGAATTTCCCGGCGGATTCCTGCCCGCCGGAGAGCTCTTTTCTCTCTGGTGTTCTCCGCCCCGCAGAGGCGGCTGTGACTCTTCGCGACTATCCTCTGGGGCTTAGGTTTTCGGGACGAAGACGTACGCGAAGAAAAGGAGGCGAGAGGGGGTTGTGGGCCCCCTCCTCACAGCGGCGCGGCCAGGCCTTGGGCCGCGCCGGCCTATGAGGTGGGCCCACCTCGGGTCCCCTCGGCTCTTCTGGCTCCCTTCGACTTCTGGAAAAATAGGAATTTTCATATAATTTCCGTCAACGTTGGTCTTCCGAAATATTGCATCCTGATGGTGCTTTTTCCAGCAGAATCCTGGCTCCGGTGCGCGATCCCCAGATAATCATGAAACATGCAAAATAGATGAAATAACATAAGTATCATCTCCAAATATGAAATAAGCGGACAAGTATGACTAAAAAATGATGGCAATGAATAACAGCAAATTATGATATGAAATAGTGATGCAAAATGGACGTATCAGTAACCAGTCCTAAGATCAATCTTAGAGAACACTTTGGCACCGGTCAGCTGGTCAAACAGGTCTTCTATCTTTGGCAAGGGGTATTTGTTTTTTATGGTGACATCGTTAAGCTTACGGTAATCCGTACATAAACGAGTGGCACCGTCTTTCTTATCCACAAACAAAACTGGGGATCTCCAAGGCGACGCACTTGGTCGAATCAGACCTTTGTACATCATATCATCCAGTTGCTTCTTCAGTTCCACTAACTCTGTGGGGTTCATGCTATAGGCTCTCTGGGCTATAGGTCCTGTTCCAGGAATTAACTCGATGATAAACTCGATATCCCAATCTGGGGGCATACCGGGTAGATCATCAGGAAACACATCGGGGTATCGACAAACGACCCTGATCTGATCCAAGGTTGGCTTGGCTAACTCTGGTTGCAGGTGAACTTTCTGGGTAGCCTTTCCGACACATGTTCTACTAATTCTCCGGTGCTACTAGTCATGGTGATGGCTGATGACCCACAAGTATAGGGGATCGCAAGTCTTCGAGGGAAGTATTACCCAATTCATTGATTCGACACAAGGGGAGACAAAGAATACTTGTAAGCCTTAACAGCGGAGTTGTCAATTCAGCTGCACCTGGAAACAGACTTGCTCGCAAGAGTTTATCAGTAATAGTTTTATGGCAGTGGAAATAGTGAAATAATAGCAGCGGTGAAATAAAGACAGCAGTAGTGATTATAGTAAACAGCAGGATTAAAATACTGTAGGCACAGGGACGGATTTAACGGGCGTTGCATGGATGAGAGAAACTCATGTAACAATCAAAGCATGGGCATTTGCAGATAATAATAAAACGGTATCCAAGTACTAATCAATCAATAGGCATGTGTTCCATATATAGTCGTACGTGCTCGCAATGAGAAACTTGCACAACATCTTTTGTCCTACCAGCCGGTGGCAGCCGGGCCTCTAGGGAAACTACTGGATATTAAGGTACTCCTTTTAATAGAGTACCGGAGCAAAGCATTAACACTCCGTGAACACATGTGATCCTGATGTCTACGTTCCCCCTCCTTTCCTGTAGACAGTGTTGGGCCTCCAAGTGCAGAGGTTTGTAGAACAGCAGCAAGTTTTCCCTTAAGTGGATCACCCAAGGTTTATCGAACTCAGGGAGGAAGAGGTCAAAGATATCCCTCTCATGCAACCCTGCAACCACAAAGCAAGAAGTCTCTTGTGTCCCCAACACACCTAATAGGTGCACTAGTTCGGCGAAGAGATAGTGAAATACAGGTGGTATGAATAAGTATGAGCAGTAGTACGGCGCCAGAAAAGTGCTTGCTGGCGTGCAGTTGATGGTAGTAATATTGCGGGAAGTAAACATGCGTAGTAAACAAGCAGTAAACAGTAAACAAGCAGCGATAGCAGTATTTAGGAACAAGGCCTAGGGATCATACTTTCACTAGTGGACACTCTCAACATTGATCACATAACAGAATAGATAAATGCATACTCTACACTTTTGTTGGATGATGAACACATTGCGTAGGATTACACGAACCCTCAATGCCGGAGTTAACAAGCTCCACAATAATGCTCATATTTTAATAACCTTTAGTGTAAGATAGATCAACATAACCAAATAGATCACATCAATACCATCATAGTAATAGTTAACTTCTCAATCTACAAGAGATCATGATCATAGCCTACGACAAGAACCACACGGTGCACACACTAATCACCTTTACACACGTGCAGGAGGAATAGAACTACTTTAATAACATCACTAGAGTAGCACATAGATGAATTGTGATACAAAACTCATATGAATCTCAATCATGTAAAGCAGCTCATGAGATCATTGTATTGAAGTACATGGAGAGAGATTAACCACCGGTACAGCCCCGAGCCTCGATGGAGAACTACTCCCTCTTCATGGGAGCAGCAGCGTTGATGAAGATGGCGGTGGAGATGGCAGCGGTGTCGATGGAGAAGCCTTCGGGGGCACTTCCCCGGGGGTCCGGAACAGAGACTCCTGTCCCCCGCATCTTGGCTTCGCGATGGCGGCGCTCGGAACTTTTCTCGTATCGTGGCTTTCTCCGTAAGGGTTTTCGATGCAGGGGCTTTAAATAGGCGAAGAGGCGGCGCAGGAGGGTCAAAGGGGCGACCACACCATAGGGTGGCGCGGGCCCAGCCCTGGCCGCGCCACCCTATCATGGGGCCCACCAGGGCCCTCCTCCGGTGGCTCTCGGTGTTCTGGATGCTTCCGGGCAAAATAGGAACCTCGGGCGTTGATTTCGTCCGATTCCGAGAATATTTCGTTACTAGGATTTCTGAAACCAAAAACAGAAAACAGAACTGGCACTTCGGCATCTTGTTAATAGGTTAGTTCAAAAATGCGTAAATACGACATATAATGTGTATAAAACATGTAGGTATCATCAATAAAGTAGCATGGAACATAAGAAATTATCGATACGTGGAGACGTATCAGCATCCCCAAGCTTAGTTCTGCTCGTCCCGAGCAGGTAAAACGATAACAAAGATAATTTCTGAAGTGACATGCCATCATAATCTTGATCATACTATTTGATGAATGCAGCGATCAAAACAATGGTAATGACATGAGTAAACAAGTGAATCATAAAGCAAAGACTTTTCATGAATAGTACTTCAAGACAAGCATCAATAAGTCTTGCATAAAAGTTAACTCATAAAGCAATAATTCAAAGTAAAGGTATTGAAGCAACACAAAGGAAGATTAAGTTTCAGCGGTTGCTTTCAACTTATAACATGTATATCTCATGGATATTGTCAACATAAAGTAATATAACAAGTGCAATATGCAAGTATGTAGGAATCAATGCACAGTTCACACAAGTGTTTGCTTCTTAAGGTGGAAGGAGATAGGTAAACTGACTCAACAATAAAAGTAAAAGAATGGTCCTTCAAGAGGAAAGCATCGATTGCTGTATTTGTGCTAGAGCTTTTATTTTGAAAACATGAAACAATTTTGTCAACGGTTGTAATAAAGCATATGAGTTATGTAAATTATATCTTACAAGTTGCAAGCCTCATGCATAGTATACTAATAGTGTCCGCACCTCGTCCTACTTAGCTTGGACTACCGGGTCTTTGCATGCCATGTTTCAACCAAGTGTCACAAAGGGGTACCTCCATGCCGCTGTACAAAGGTCTAAGGAGAATGCTCGCATTTTGGATTTCTCGCTTTTGATTATTCTCAACTTAGACATCCATACCGGGACAACATGGACAACAGATAATGGACTCCTCTTAAATGCATAAGCATGTAACAATGATTATTATTCTCATATGAGATTGAGGATATATGTCCAAAACTGAAACTTCCACCATGATTCATGGCTTTAGTTAGCGGCCCAATGTTCTTCTCTAACAATTTTGCATGCTCCAACCACTAAAATGATAGATCCTTCGGACAAGACGGACATGCATAGCAACTCACATGATATTCAATAAAGAGTAATTGATGGCGTTCCCCAGAAGCATGGTTATCGCACAACAAGCAACTTAATAAGAGATAAAGTGCATAAGTACATATTCAATACTACGATAGTTTTTAAGGCTATTTTGTCCGATGAGCTATATATTGCAAAGGTGAATGATGGAATTTTAAAGGTAGCACTCAAGCAATTTACTTTGGAATGGCGGAGAAATACCATGTAGTAGGTAGGTATGGTGGACACAAATGGCATGAATATTGGCTCAAGTATTTGGATGCATGAGAAGTATTCCCTCTCGATACAAGGTTTAGGCTAGCAAGGTTATTTGAAGCAAACTCAAGGATGAAACGGTGCAGCAAGACTCACATAAAAGACATATTGTAAACATTATAAGACTTTACACCGTCTTCCTTGTTGTTCAAAACTCAATACTAGAAATTATCTAGACCTTAGAGAAACCAAATATGCAAATCAGATTTTAGCAAGCTCTATGTATTTCTTCATTAATGGGTGCAAAGTATATGATGCAAGAGCTTAAACATGAGCACAACAATTGCCAAGTATCACATTATCCAAGACATTTTACCAATTACTACATGTAGCATTTTCCAATTCCAACCATATAACAATTTAACGAAGAAGAAACTTCGCCATGAATATTATGAGCTAAGAACACATGTGTTCATACGAACCAGCGGAGCGTGTCTCTCTCCCACACAAGGATGAACTTTATTCAGAGAACTAAGATAACAAAACAAAAACAAAAATAAAAGCACACAGACGCTCCAAGTAAAGAACATAAGATGTGATTGAATAAAAATATAGTTTCAGGGGAGGAACCTGATGATGTTGTCGATGAAGAAGGGGATGCCTTGGGCATCCCAAGCTTAGACGCTTGAGTCTTCTTAAAATATGCAGGGGTGAACCACGGGGGCATCCCCAAGCTTAGAGCTTTCACTCCTCTTGATCATAGTATATCATTCTCCTCTCTTGACCCTTGAAAACTTCCTTCACACCAAACTTCAAGCAAACTCATTAGAGGGTTAGTGCATCATTAATAATTCACTCATTCAGAGGTGACACAATCATTCTTTACACTTCTGGACATTGCACAAAACTTCTGAAAGTTAATGGAACAAAGAAACCCATTCAACAAAGCAAAAGCGGCAATGCGAAATAAAAGGCAGAATCTGTCAAAAACAGAACAGTCCGTAAAGACGAATTTTAAGATGGCACCAGACTTGCTCAAATGGAAAAACTCAAAACTAATGAAAGTTGCGTACATATCTGAGGATCACGCTCGTAAATTGGCAGATTTTTTCGAATTTTCTACAGAGGCCTGTGCCCAGATTCGTGACAGACAGCAATGCTGTTTCTGCGCAGTGATCCCAAATATAACATCAACTTTGACATAGAAACTTTACTTGGCACAAAAACATGATAAGGAGAGGTTGCTACAGTAGTAAACAACTTCCAAGACTCAACAAAACAAAAATTTCTGTAGTAAAATAAACACATGGGTTATCTCCCAAGAAGTTCTTTCTTTATAGCCATTAAGATGGGCTCAGTAATTTTAATGATACTCTCGCAAGAAAGAAGAGTTGAAGCAAAAGAGAACATCAAGAAGCAAATTCAAAACACATTTAAGTCTAACATGCTTCCTATGCATAGGAA
The DNA here is from genome assembly GCA_030979885.1 of Lolium multiflorum. Classification (NCBI taxonomy): domain Eukaryota; kingdom Viridiplantae; phylum Streptophyta; class Magnoliopsida; order Poales; family Poaceae; genus Lolium; species Lolium multiflorum. The sequence goes on along the minus strand of CM061748.1, from coordinate 66,700,862 downwards.
TCTTGTAAATAAACAAGTTCAAGAAGCATAATGCAACAAGCATAGAAAGATAAAACAAGTGTAGCTTAAAAAATTTCAGCACATAGAGAGGTGTTTTAGTAACATGAAAATTTCTACAACCATATTTTCCTCTCTCATAATAACTTTCAGTAGCATCATGAGCAAACTCAACAATATAACTATCACATAAAGCATTCTTATCATGAGTCTCATGCATAAAATTATTACTACTCCCAACATAAGCATAGTCATTCTTATTAATTGTAGTGGGAGCAAATTCAACAAAGTAGCTATCAAATATAGGAGGTATATTGTAATCATAATCAGATTTATCCTCCATAACAGGTGGTAACAAAATACTACTATCATTATAATCATCATAAATGGGAGGCAAAGTATCATCAAAGTAAATTTTCTCCTCAATGCTTGGGGGACTAAAAATATCATGCTCATCAAAACCAGCTTCCCCAAGCTTAGAATTTTCCATAGCATTAGCAACAATGGTGTTCAAAGCATTCATAGTAATAACATTCTCATTAGCATGCATATAAAGTTCCATGGGTTTCTTAATTCTTTCTTCAAACACATCATGTCCTAATTCAAGATAAAGTTCATAAAGATCTCTCATTTTATTGTTGTCTTCCATTATGCCTAACTAGTGTAAACAAGAAACCAAATGTCGCAATTACAGAGTCTAAAGGAAATAGCTTCGAGTACTTGGCGCCGGAAAATAGCTTAGTAGCCAAGATCCGGAGTGTGAGTACCTTTTACCTTTCCTCCCGGCAACGGCGCCAAAAATAGCTTGATGTCTACGTTCCCCTCCTTTCCGTAGACAGTGTTGGGCCTCCAAGTGCAGAGGTTTGTAGAACAGCAGCAAGTTTTCCCTTAAGTGGATCACCCAAGGTTTATCGAACTCAGGGAGGAAGAGGTCAAAGATATCCCTCTCATGCAACCTTGCAACCACAAAGCAAGAAGTCTCTTGTGTCCCCAACACACCTAATAGGTGCACTAGTTCGGCGAAGAGATAGTGAAATACAGGTGGTATGAATAAGTATGAGCAGTAGTAACGGCGCCAGAAAAGTGCTTGCTGGCGTGCAATTGATGGTAGTAATATTGCGGGAAGTAAACATGCAGTAGTAACGCAGCAGTAGTAACACAGTAAAACAGTAAACAAGCAGCGATAGCAGTATTTAGGAACAAGGCCTAGGGATCATACTTTCACTAGTGGACACTCTCAACATTGATCACATAACAGAATAGATAAATGCATACTCTACACTTTTGTTGGATGATGAACACATTGCGTAGGATTACACGAACCCTCAATGCCGGAGTTAACAAGCTCCACAATAATGCTCATATTTTAGTAACCTTTAGTGTAAGATAGATCAACATAACCAAATAGATCACATCAATACCATCATAGTAATAGTTAACTTCTCAATCTACAAGAGATCATGATCATAGCCTACGACAAGAACCACACGGTGCACACACTAATCACCTTTACACACATGCAGGAGGAATAGAACTACTTTAATAACATCACTAGAGTAGCACATAGCTGAATTGTGATACAAAACTCATATGAATCTCAATCATGTAAAGCAGCTCATGAGATCATTGTATTGAAGTACATGGAGAGAGATTAACCACATAGGTACAGCCCCGAGCCTCGATGGAGAACTACTCCTCTTCATGGGAGCAGCGCGTTGATGAAGATGGCGGTGGAGATGGCAGCGGTGTCGATGGAGAAGCCTTCCGGGGGCACTTCCCGTCCGGCAGGGTGCCGGAACAGAGACTCCTGTCCCCAGATCTTGGCTTCGCGATGGCGGCGGCTCTGGAACTTTTCTCGTATCGTGGCTTTCTCCGTAAGGGTTTTAGATGCAGGGGCTTTAAATAGGCGAAGAGGCGGCGCGGGAGGGTCAAAGGGGCGACCACACCATAGGGTGGCGCGGGCCCAGCCCTGGCCGCGCCACCCTATCATCTGGGCCCACCAGGGCCCTCCTCTAGTGGCTCTCGGGTGTTCTGGATGCTTCCGGGCAAAATAGGAACCTGGGCGTTGATTTCGTCCGATTCCGAGAATATTTCGTTACTAGGATTTCTGAAAACAGAAAACAGGAACTGGCACTTCGGCATCTTGTTAATAGGTTAGTTCCAGAAAATGCGTAAATACGACATATAATGTGTATAAAACATGTAGGTATCATCAATAAAGTAGCATGGAACATAAGAAATTATCGATACGTCGGAGACGTATCAGATCCTCACATCACTACCATCCCCTCCGGTTGTCCCGATTCTTGTCACTTCGGGGCCATTGGTTCCGGACAGCGACATGTGTATACAACTTATAGGTAAGATCATAAACAACGAATATCTTCATGAATCAATAACATGTTCAGATCTGAGATCATGGCACTCGGGCCCTAGTGACAAGCATTAAGCATAACAAGTTGCAACAATATCATAAAAGTGACATCTACGGATACTAGGCACTATGCCCTAACAATCTTATGACTATTACATGACCAATCTCACCATCCCCTTCAGCCTACAGCGGGGGAATTACTCACACATGGATGGGGGAAACATGGCTGGTTGATGGAGAGGCGTTGGCGGTGATGGCGGTGAAGATCTCCTCCAATTCCCCGTCCCGGCGGAGTGCCAGAACGGAGACTTCTGGCTCCCGCGACGGAGTTTCGCGATGTGGCGGCTCTCTGGAGGGTTTCTGGCGACTTCGACTTCCCTTGCGTTTTTAGGTCGAAACCAATAAGTAGTCCGAAGGAGGGCGTCGGAGGCCGGCCGAGGGGGCCACACCACATGGCCGCGCGGGCCCCCCTGGGCCGCGCCGCCATGTGGTGTGGGGCCCTCGGGCCTCCACCTCCTTTGCCCTTCTGGCTCCGTCAATATTTTGGTAAAATAGGGCCTTGCAAGAATTTCGAGGATTTTCCCGAAAGTTGGATTTCTGCACAAAAACGAGACACCAGAGCAGTTCTGCTGAAAACAGCGTTAGTCCGTGTTAGTTGTATCCAAAATACACAAATTAGAGGCAAAACAATAGCAAAAGTGTTCGGAAAGTAGATACGTTTTGGACGTATCAACTCCCCCAAGCTTAGCTTATTGCTTGTCCTCAAGCAATTCAGTTAACAACTGAGCGATAAAAGAACTTTCACGAACACATTTGCTCATATGATGTATATATTCTCATGCTATGGCTAATACTTAAGCAGTTTATAATGAGATACATGCAAATAAGATCATCCAACAGCTATGTCAATCATGGAGAGGTACCAACAATTAATAATAAGCACCATGAATCATGTATATAAGCAGGATTGCAATGTTCATAAGAGAATATGATAAAGTGGTATCTCGCTTGCCTGTATTTGATCGGCAAAACATAAATGCCGAGGCACCTCTTGAGTTCATAGAAAGACTAGAAGTAGTGATTGTCAAAGATAAAAGCATCAAAGTTATACCACAATCAATCATATTTTGAGACAAGCATATTATACTAAGAATGACAGTTGTGCTCTCAAGACAGTGCTCAAAGAAAGAATGGAGACACAACATAAAAGTAAAAGATTGACCCTTCGCAGAGGGAAGCAGGGATTAACATGCGCTAGAGCTTTTCATTTGTAAAACAGGAGTAAAATTATTTTGAGAGGTGTTTGTTGTTGTCAACGAATGGTAATGGGTACACTAACTACCTCATCAACCGGACTCACAAGAGCGGCTCCCATTTTATTTATTTTTGGTTGGCACTCCTTCCAACCTTTCTTTCACAAACCATGGCTAACCGAATCCTCGGGTGCCTGCCAACAATCACATACCATGAAGGAGTGCCTTTTTATTTAAGTTTTATTATGATGATGACACTCCCCCCAACCTTTGCTTACACAAGCCATGGCTAACCGAATCTTCGGGTGCCGTCCAACAATCACAAACCATGGAGGAGTGTCTATTTAAGTTAATTAATTCGGGACTGGGAATCCCATTGCCAGCTCCTTTTGCAAAATTATTGGATAAGCGGATGTGCCACTAGTCCATATGAGAGTCCGTCAAAAGTAAATGACAAGGTTGAAAGCTAAACACCACATATTTCTTCATGAGCTATAAAACATTAACACAAATTGAGAAGCATTTTGAGAGTTTTAAAGGTAGCGCATGAGAATTTACTTGGAATGGTTTGAAATGCCATGCATAGGTATTTATGGTGGACACTTATGGAACAACTTGGTTTTCAGGTGTTTGGAAGCACGAGCGGCGTCACCGCTCAGTACAAGTGAAGGCTAGCAAAAGACTAGGGAGCGACAAATCAAGAGAGCAGTAACTGTCATAATCATGCTTGCGGCAAAATAAATTAACGGAGGCATAAAAGTGATACAATAACTCTGAAGCAATATAAATCATCGAGGCTTAATTGACTTTTGTTCAGTCATATGCATGCGTGAGCATGTGCCAAGTCGATATAAATGAATTATTCAGAGGAGGATACCACAATGCCATACTTACTTATGAATAAAACAATGCAAGCGAACATCCATGACATGCTACTCATATTAATAGATTGGAACTAAACATGAGAGATCATGAACTACTAGACTTTCTCAAATAACATATACCTCACATGAACCAACTAAGCATGCTCATATGGATGAGTATATGTACAAAAATGAAAGCAAATAGAGTTCATACCAGCCTCTCACCACAATCAGATTGTCGTAGATCGTCATTATTGCCTTTTCACTTGTGTAGCTTGGATAATATGAAATGAAAACCACGCTCCAGCCACCGAAGACCATTGAACTCATGATGAACTTTACAAACCAAAGAAGAACAGCAAATATTTTTGGTGTTTTCGAATTAGAAACAAGCACGAAAGAAAACAAGCAAACAAAGCAAAATCTTTTTGGGTTTTCTTATAGCAAACTAACGATAGCAAATAAAACAAACTAAGAGCAAGGTACCAAATAAACAAATGGTGAAGAGAAACAACAGAAATATTTTTGGTCTTTTTGTGTTTTAGGAAAGAAACAAAGCGAAAACAAAAGAATGCAAACTAACAGAAACACAGAAAAGCAGGATGACAGAAATCTGCCAAATCCTGACAGCAGTACAGAAATCGAATTTAACAAAAATCTTCCATTGCTCAGACCAAAAAGTGTTCAACTAATGAAAGTTAGATAACAACCTGGGGAACATGCTCAAAAATTGGCAACTCAAAATAACGTTCTGGCTGTGCGTACGAATTTTTTTGGTAACAGCACAGAATCTGTTTTTGGACAGCACTTCCCCAAATATCATCTTCCTCTCATTAGAAAACCACTCTAGAGACTAAACAAGTATGTACAAGTATCCAGCAACCATAATATGCAAAGAATGAGTGATGCCGGTATACCTCCCCCCAAGCTTAGGCTTTTGGCCTAAGTGGAGTTCATTCCCACGGTCCCCATGAAGTGGTGTCTTCGTAATATGACGAAGAACGACCCGGTTCCATGTATGTGCTGGAGGAAACGTCGGGGTACGTGACGGTGTAGTCGTAGGAGGGCTCGACGTTCTCGGAGTCATGTTGCTGGTGGAATTCTTGTATCTTCATATGTTCCTCCACCACCTCCTTTGTTAGCGACCATGATTGCCTGTCAATATTAAACAAACCCTGCTGGGGAAGAGGGATTTCTTTCTCATTCCCATCAGCAAACAACATTTTATAGACCATATTATCTATAGTGGAGTCAGTAGTAACAAAACGATGGCTCTTCATAGCAGCAATATCTAGCTTCCTAGGGGTTAATGGTACATCATTAGAATCAAGAGGAATATCTAGATGTGTTAGAATGCGCAGTGCAATAGTTCCTCCAAAAATAGGCCCCCTGCTAGACAGGCGGCGAGCAATAAGAGAACCAAGATGATAAGGTGTCTCTCCAGTAAGTGCAACATTCAAGAAAGCAAGATGGTAGCTAGAGATGTTACTAGTATTTTCTCTACCCAAAATGCTAGTACCAATGTAATATGCGAAATACTTAATAGCGGGGAGTTGAATGTTTCTTATCTTCCCTCGCTGGATGGTGCGGCAATCATCCCCGGTGATCCCTCGGTAGAGCTCCAACAAGTCCCGGGGGTTGTCATCAATCCTCCTTGCTGTACCTACAGGGGCAATACCCAATGCACAACAAAATTCCTCCAATTTCATGGTAACAGGAATATCATAAATCTTGAATGCGACTGTCGGCTCATATTCCGTGTTGTGGAACTTGAAGCTCTCAACGAAAACTTTGGTGAGCCTGTAATATTGTCCCCTCTCGTCTCCCACGTAGGTGGCTAGGCCTGCCCTGTTGACGAGGGTGAAGAAGTCATCCAATATCCCTGCATTGGTCAGAAACTCATAACAAGGGAAGGATGAAGCATTAGGAGCCCCATGGTCCTCCTCGGGCGCGAAGCTAGGCGCGATGACATCCTCATTGTAGGATCGCCTAATTTGAGTAGACGCCCTTGAGGGCCTACCGGTGCTGGTTGTTGCTTTCTTGAACAACTCTCCAAACTTGAATTTCTTCATCTTCCCCTTCTGAAATTTTCAACAATCATTATAAAATTTGATTTCAAGGTATATAATTGAAGGGAACTACTATAGGAACTTGCTAGAGTACTAAACATGCATCAAAACTAGTTTCTTCCACTTAGAACAAGCATGCAAGCTCACTAAACATGTTATCTACAGCAGCAAAATATTCAAGATATACTCAACCAAATGAAATTCTAATTGGACAATCAAAGGAGTCACATACCAAGGAGTAAATGTGCCAAATTTCAAGAAATCTGGGCTGAGCAAGGAGATCGAAAAATCGCGAGTTCTTGAGCAGAAACACGAGTGAGAGAAACTTGGTACGAGCTTTTTCGGGAGAGAGAAGATGCTGGGAGGAAGAGATGATGAAGTGGGGCAAGGGGTGGCCCACACCACATGGTGGCGCTTGCTGGCCGCGCCGGCCTATGGTGTGGCACCCCCTGGTGCCCCACAGGTCATCCTCTGGTGCTCCCAGGTGCCTCGTCGAAAAATAGGACCAACGGTGTAATTTTTGTAATTTTTAGAGAACTTCGAAAAATGCACATTTCTGGGTATTAAATTAATGATTACTGCGCAGGAAAATGATTTCTAAAATCTTAAATGATTAAAGCATATTGCAAAACAAAAGTGCTACAGCAAGTAAAATAGGTGAAGGGAGAAAGAAAGAAAGAAGTGTTGTTTAGCTCTTTTATGCAATAAAATATACTTGTTAACAAGGTTGATCAAGTCTTGCTATCAAATAAATTTTATATGACATAAGAAGAAATAAACCTCAAATCAATCATGTTACCTTATATTGAATTGATATGGATCCAATCACAAGAGTTTGATATTCTTCTTTAGGCTCATATATAGGACAATCAATAGATCCCACTTTGATAGTTTTCACATTAAAAATTGTATTGACTCCACATACTTTATCAATCCTCTTGGGAAAATAGACAGTGTGTTCCTTATCATCAACATTGAAAGTAACCATGCCTTTATTGCAATCAATAACAGCCCCTGCAGTATTAAGAAAGGGTCTTCCAAGAATAATGGACATATTATCATCTTCGGGCATTTCCAACACAACAAAATCAGTTAATATCAAGCAATGCTGAGTAACTTGAACAGGAACATTTTCACATAAACCAACAGGAATAGCAGTAGATTTATCAGCCATTTGCAAAGATATATCAGTTGGTATCAATTTATCTAAATCAAGTCTCTTATAAAGAGAAAAAGGCATCACACTCACACCTGCTCCCAAATCACATAGAGCAGTTCTAACATAATTATTCTTGATGGAACAAGGAATAGTCGGTATACCTGGGTCTCCAAGCTTCTTTGGAATCTTACCATTGAAGGAGTAATTAGCGAGCATAGTTGAAATTTCTTCATTGGGGACTTTCCTTTTGTTAGTAACAATATCTTTCATATACTTTGAATAAGGAGGCAATTTAATAGCATCAGTCAAAGGGATTTGCAGAAATAAAGGTTTCATCCAATCACAAAATTTATTATAATGTTCCTCCTCCTTTGATTTTAGTTTCTTAGCAGGAAAAGGCATTTGCTTTTGAACCCAAGGTTCTCTTTCATTACCATGCTTCTCAGTAATAAAGTCTTCTTTAGTGTACTTTTTATTTTTAGCAGGCTTTTCAGGTTCTTTTTCAATTTCTTCTTTATCAGGAGTATCATTCTTATCATTATCTTCCTCATGTTCATTACCACTTTCAGTTTCAGCATCAGAAATAGAAATACTATTAGGATCATTAACAGGTTCAGAGGATTCTACAACATTCTTATGTTTCTTTTTCTTTTTCTTAGATGGAGCACTAGTTTTAATTAGTTGAGAATCTTGTTCAACTCTTTTGGGATGCCCTTCAGGATATAGAGGATCCTGGGTAGAAGCACCACCTCTAGTTGTTACTTCATAAGCATGTTTTTCTTTAGAATTATTTCCCAACAAGTCATTTTGCACTTTAGTAAGTTGATCAATTTGAGTTTGAACCATTTGAAAATGTTTAACAAGTATTTTAACATCATTGGAGGTTCTCTCCACAATACCATGCAATTCACTAATAGCTCGAGAATTTTCCATTAAATGATTCTCTACTCTCATATTAAAGTTTTCTTGCTTAACAATATAATTATCAAATTCATCTAAGCATTGAGCAGGAGATTTTGAATACGGAATATCTTCCCTAGTAAAGTGTTGAAGCGAGTGTACCTCAATCATGGATGAAGGGGGAATTGTCTCACATATATCTTCTATAGGAGGTAAATTCTTCACATCTTCAGGTTTAATACCCTTCTCCTTAAGAGACTTCTTGGCTTCCCTCATATCTTCATCATTTAATTTAATCATACCCCTCTTCTTCACTATCGGTGTCGGGGTTGGTTCAGGTGTAGACCAATCATCATGATTCCGGCCTATTTTAGCCAATAATTCTTCAGCGTCGTCTGGAGTTCTTTTCCTGAAAACACAACCAGCACAACTATCCAGGTATGCCCTAGACTCAATAGTTAGTCCACTATAAAATATATCAAGTAAATCATGCTTTTCTAAATCATGGTCAGGCTGAGCTCTAATAAGAGAACAAAATCTAGCCCAAGCCTCAGGCAATTTCTCTCCATCTTCCTGGTCAAAATTATAAATTCTCTGCAAAGCAGCATGTTGAGCACTAGCAGGAAAGTATTTTCGAAAGAAAACATCACGCAAGTCGGTTGGACTTTTAATAGAACCAGGAGGCAAATTATTATACCAAGTTTTAGCATCATCCTTTAATGAGAACGGAAAAATTTTAGCGACAAAATAAGTACGCATCTTGACATCATCAGAAAACACGCCACTAAGAGTAGATAACTCAGTCAGGTGTTCAACAGCACTTTCTTTTTCAGTACCACAAAAGGGTGTTTTCTCAACAATAGCTATATGAGATAGATCAAGAGAAAAATCATAATCTTTATCCCTAATGTTTATAGGAGATGTGGCAAATTTAGGATCAGGAGATGGTTTATATCTAACAGCATGTTCTGCAAGCAACTTTTTAATTTTTCTTGCATCAGTAGTAGCATTGCATTTTTCAATAAAATCATCATCAAGCTCTACATAATCTTCATCAGGATCATCACTAGAATATTCAAGTTCAGGTGATTTAACAGGTGTAGTAGCATTAGGAGTTTCAGTATTTTCAATTTGTCTAGACTTAGCAATTGTAGCATCTAGAAAAGATCCCAATGAACCACTATCATCAAGCACAGCAGAAACATTATCAATATTATGAGAATTTTCAGATTCAGCAGAAGTACCAGCACGCGAAGCATGTGGCGGTGAAACAAGTTTATCAATCACAGATGGTGAATCAAGAGCAGCAGAGGTACTCAGAGTTGTACCTTTTCTTGTAGTGGATGGTAATATGGCGATCTTAGTATCGCGAGGTTTACCCATGATGGAGAATTTGCAGCGAACAATATCAATCCAAGTGAACTTCCAAATAAAGCTATGCTCCCCGGCAACGGCGCCAGAAAATAGTCTTGATGACCCACAAGTATAGGGGATCGCAACAGTCTTCGAGGGAAGTATTACCCAATTTATTGATTCGACACAAGGGGAGACAAAGAATACTTGTAAGCCTTAACAGCGGAGTTGTCAATTCAGCTGCACCTGGAAACAGACTTGCTCGCAAGAGTTTATCAGTAGTAACAGTTTTATGGCAGTGGAAATAGTGAAATAATAGCAGCGGTGAAATAAAGACAGCAGTAGTGATTATAGTAAACAGCAGGATTAAAATACTGTAGGCACAGGGACGGATTTAACGGGCGTTGCATGGATGAGAGAAACTCATGTAACAATCAAAGCATGGGCATTTGCAGATAATAATAAAACGGTATCCAAGTACTAATCAATCAATAGGCATGTGTTCCATATATAGTCGTACGTGCTCGCAATGAGAAACTTGCACAACATCTTTTGTCCTACCAGCCGGTGGCAGCCGGGCCTCTAGGGAAACTACTGGATATTAAGGTACTCCTTTTAATAGAGTACCGGAGCAAAGCATTAACACTCCGTGAACACATGTGATCCTCACATCACTACCATCCCCTCCGGTTGTCCCGATTCTTGTCACTTCGGGGCCATTGGTTCCGGACAGCGACATGTGTATACAACTTATAGGTAAGATCATAAACAACGAATATCTTCATGAATCAATAACATGTTCAGATCTGAGATCATGGCACTCGGGCCCTAGTGACAAGCATTAAGCATAACAAGTTGCAACAATATCATAAAAGTGACATCTACGGATACTAGGCACTATGCCCTAACAATCTTATGACTATTACATGACCAATCTCATCCAATCCCTACCATCCCCTTCAGCCTACAGCGGGGGAATTACTCACACATGGATGGGGAAACATGGCTGGTTGATGGAGAGGCGTTGGCGGTGATGGCGGTGAAGATCTCCTCCAATTCCCCGTCCCGGCGGAGTGCCGGAACGGAGACTTCTGGCTCCCGCGACGGAGTTTCGCGATGTGGCGGCTCTCTGGAGGGTTTCTGGTGACTTCGACTTCTCCCCGTGCGTTTTCAGGTCGAAACCAATAAGTAGTCCGAAGGGGGGCGTCGGAGGCCGGCCGAGGGGGCCACACCACATGGCCGCGCGGGCCCCCCCTGGGCCGCGCCGCCATGTGGTGTGGGGCCCTCGGGCCTCCACCTCCTTTGCCCTTCTGGCTCCGTCAATATTTTGGTAAAATAGGGCCTTCTGCATAAATTCCGAGGATTTTCCCGAAAGTTGGATTTCTGCACAAAAACGAGACACCAGAGCAGTTCTGCTGAAAACAGCGTTAGTCCGTGTTAGTTGTATCCAAAATACACAAATTAGAGGCAAAACAATAGCAAAAGTGTTCGGTAAATACGTAGTGGATGGTGATGGCCTTCTTGGCACAATCAATCAATCCATGATGTTTCGACATCCAATCCATACCCAGTACTACTTCCAAACCTTTTGTTCCCAGAACAATCAAATTTGCATAAAAATCTATTTCATGTATTCTGATGGGTACATCTTTGCAAATTTTTCTAGCTTTTGTAGTTGAACCAGGTATTTGAACTATCATGACATGTTTCAAACTGATTGGTTGAATCTTACTAGTGCATGCAAAATCTTCGGTAACAAATGAATGCGATGCTCCGGAATCAAACAACACTCTTGCAGGTATTGAGTTAACAGAGAACATACCCAGCACTACATCTGGTGCTTCCTGGGCTTCCTCGGCGTTCATGTGGAAGAGGCGGCCGCCGCGGTTGTTCGGGTTGTTGGGGGTGAACTTCCTGCCGGTGGAGACACGACGTTGCTGCTGAGCCGGTGCAGCGGGGTTGGGGGTGGTCTTGGCTAACCTCTTGGGGCACTCATTGGAGTAGTGACCCACTATCCCGCATTCATAACAAGTGATGGTGGACTTGTCTTTGGGGGTGACGGGGACTGCGTTGCTCCCAGTCCTTGGAGCGGTGTTGGTGTTGTTGTTGTTGGGGGCTCTCATCGGGGCGCGGTTGAAGTGGCTGTTGTTGTTGTTGTTGGGGCCTCCTGGCCTGGGGTGTCCTCCACTCCGGTTCTGAAAACCCGAACGTGACATATGTGCATTGGGCTTGTTGTTTCTGGGGTTGAATCCTCCGCTTGAACTGGGGCGATACCTTGGGGTATTGCTGGGCCCACTCTGATTCATCATGCGGCGCTTGCTGTTCTCGTTGGCGAGATGCAGTTTGCCTTCCATCTGGATGGCGGAATCCACCAGGGCTTCAAGGTCGGCAAAGGGGATGTTGACCAACACAGTCTGCATCTCATCATGCAGTCCATTCAGGAACCTTTCCTTCCTCTTCTCGGTGGTGTCGGTCTCGTCCGGGGCGTACCTTGACAGTGTGAGAAACCTGTCGCAGTATTCTACCACAGACATTCTACCCGGGGGCACGTGATACTTGATGAACTTGAGCTTGAAATCTTCCCAAGTCATGACCTGTCCCGCATTCATGGCACGGGTGTTGGTCCACCAAGCTCTGGCAGGTCCAGCTAAGTAGTGGGTGGCAAACAAGAATTTTTCTGCGGCTTCAACTCCCGCAACTTCTAGATTGTTCCATGGTGGGAGCAGTCATCGGCATCAAGGGGTTCTTGTCTTGCTGAACATTGGGGGGTTTGTGTTCTGGAAATTCTTTAGCTTTGACCAGGGTGATCATGGTTTCCATGGCCATGGTTGTTGTTAGCAAGTTGTTGAAGTGCTGCAATGTTGGCCTGTCGTTCAGCTCTTTCAGCCTCTCTATCTTCCAACATGATTTGCAACATCTGCATCATGGCATCCTGATTTGCACTACGGGTTGGAGGGGCCATCTGAACATTGAGAGAGATCATGAGATAAGAGGGAATTTCTATGGCTTGTTTCGAGTAAGTTCAAAAAGTTTAAAGCTTGAATACTTTGTAATGTTGACAACAAAAAACACTTTCATTCATTCAAACAACACACATTACAAGCTAACACATTATTGGTTTTAAGAACCATTTCTCCAAGCTACGATACAAGGGACGGGATACAAACTCACACCTACGCAAGTGAACAAGTGAAACTACTCATCATCTACATCTATCGGGATGTAGTCATCTTCTCCGGCCTCGAGAAACTCGTAGTCCTCAACATCAGTGTTCTTGTCTTCCTCAAACTCATCATCATCACTCAGGAAGGCTTCTCCTCCCTGAAGGTCTTCACCATCTTCTTCCATCTCCCTCAGCTGGTCCTCTTGGGCCTTGACAGTGGCCTCCAAGGATACTATCTTTGCGCGAAGTCGCGCGATGGTAGCGTCCTTCTTGGCACGCTGCTGGCGGAGGGACTTGCGGTCCTTTGCAAGCATCTTGATGGCGTCGCCCTGCTGAGCTATGTGGGCGTGAGTCTGGTTGGCGTAGACACGAGCGTTGTCCAGCTCCTTCTGTGTCTGGAATAGCATAAAGTCCAGGTGATCCACGTGGTGCCTCAGCTTGGGGTGAGACGGTAGGTCCACGGGTCCTCCAATGGAGTCACGCCTTGCGAGGTGAGCAAAGTGAGACCCTATGATTGCCACCACATTCTGCCCGCACAGACGTGCAAGTGCTTCCTGAAGAGCACGAGCGAGTCCGTCCAGCCAGTTGCTTTCCCTGAAGGAAAAGAGGATCCTCTCCGAAGTAGGAGGCTCCATCTTGCCCCTCAGATCAGCGGTGATAATCCACTGAAGTTCCCCTCCGGGCTGGTCGTTGACTTCAACTCCGTGGAACTCTGGGTGAGGGCGTCCAAGGAAGTCCGATAGGGCATTTAAGTCCCTTTCGAAGATCAGGCTCCCGCCATTCCCCAGCTGGTAAAACTTGGTGTTGATTGGCTCCATCTGAAAGTGAATTGGATGAGTAAGTTAGAGAAGTGCAAGTGGATCAAAATTTTAGGTAGAATTTTCAAAGTGAAGCATGAATTTCACCTTTTGGAAAAAGTCTTAAGGATAAGACGGTGAATAAGTTTTTGGAAAATATTCACTTCATTTGTTTTTGAAACTAAGTTTTTCAGACGTTCATTCTAACTAGGGTCTCCTAAGGTCAAACAATGGCTCTGATACCAACTTGTCAACACCCGGATTTTTAAGTCCAGATGCCTATTATGCCATACATCGCAATCCCAGGAAGATTGTTTTTGCGAGACATAACAGTTGAATATCATAGAGTCATCATTCATTACAATACCATAATAGTCATTACATAAAAAGGATCACATGATCCAGTCTCATTACAACACTTGATCTAATGATCATTACATAATACGTAGCGGAAGCGAAGTAGTAGTGGACTATCTATTCCACAGGCAACGCTTGACGTTAGGAGAAGCTCCTAGTGGTCGTAGACGTCCTGCTGGCTGTCATCTTCATACTGTTGTTCAGCTTCAAAGTCTGGCCATTTGAATAGCCAGGGACACAGCCGTGAGTACTTTCAAGTACTCGCAAACTAATACTAGTGTAAGCACTAACAGTTCTAGTGAGGGGTGCTAAGCTCTAAGTTTATTTGCATAAAGCCAACTTTAGTTCATAGATATTTTGTAAAAGACTCCTCATATGCTAACTAACTCAAGTGGGAACATTAGTGTCATTCCCACAACTCGGTTGTGATTCAAAAACAAGTCACGTTTCAAATTCATTCACAAGTCACACTTGGGAAAAATTCTGATAATGACAGTATGGCCTTTCCAATTGTCCATGACCGCGGACGCGGCTATTCGAATAGGTTTACACTCTGCAGAGGTTGCACACTTGTGCCACAACATTTGATTACATCCGTCGAGATAACCCGAATAATCATAACTCAGTATGCGGATCATCAACCATTAACCTTTCACTTACACACCCTAGTATAGGCACCTCTCCCCATGAGCTTGGCCTCCCGGTGATAGCCAACTGTTATCCCGGGAACTGCACAGGGCTTGGGTCGTACATTCACCTCATTTCACGTCATTTCACTTTCAACGGAGGCAGCCTCGGCATAACCTCTATGACGCTTGTTCAGAGGGAACCCATACTAAGACACATAAATTTCCAGCTAAAGCCTTACCCATAATCAGGTATTGTGGGGGTACTCAAGAATTGGAATGGTATCGCATCCAACCCAATCATCAGTTTTTATCAAATTCACCATGTCATTCAAGTCACATTCACCTTCAAAATCTTTCAATAGAATGACTCATCATTCCAAGGTTTGCAAAGTCCTTTCAAATCACATGTTCCCATCTAGAGTAGTCATTTTTAGTTTTAGCACTAGCAACTAGTCATGAGGGGTGCTAATTAGTGTGATGCTCTTGTACTAATCCATAACTAACCAAGTGAATCATGAATCAAAAGTAACTTTGATAAACCAAAATCAAAAGCTTATAAGGTAAAAACTTGGGATGGGATCATTAAGCATAAAGTAGTAATGGTGCCTTGCTCTTGTAGAGCTTTGCACTTCCAAGAATATTAGCTTGCCTTGGGTGGTGTACTGATCAAAGTAGTCTTCTTCTTCCTGGGTGGGTGGAGAGAGAAACTTCTTAATCATGCTGCCAAGTTGGAGCTGGTTAGAAGTGTACTAGCCAGTATCCCTTTATATCTGCTGAGTGGGATTAAATCCCTAAATGGGCTATTTCTCTGATCAACTCTCAAATGGCCCGTTGTCTTTGGGATAATTATGAGGTTCACCACAAATATCATTAGCTAATTGGGGGCTAGTTACTCAGAAGAAGGAATATGGTGGGCTTGGAATCCTGACCTAGCTGAGATGAATCTTTGCGTCCTGGCTTCCTTGATAAAAAGATATAATCTAAGTGAAGATAAGTTGTGGAAACAAATTATTGATCATAAATACAGAGTTGATAATTCTAATATCTTTTCTTGGAATAAATCTAAGTGAAGAGAAGCTATGGATACTGGTGCCTCTTCTTTTTGGAAAGGTGTGCTATGGGCTGCCAAAGCTGGGAAGATTGGGTAGCAGTGGAAAGTGGGTAATGGGAAGAAAATAAAAATTTGGGAAGATCACTGGTTTGACACTTGTACTTTGGCCATTTAGTACTGGGAAGTGTATTTCCTTGTGAATGAGCAAAATAAAACTATTGCTGTCCTTTGGGATGGCGAATCTCTAAAAGTAACATTTAGAAGATGTTTTGATTATAGAATTATGTTACAATGGTTTGAGATTTTACAAATTACACAAACCATTCAGCTCACCCTAGATAGTGATGCTCTTATCTGGATGTGGGAGGCTGGTGGGGTGGATAGTGTTAAATCTATGTACGATGTGATAAATTTTAGAGGGATTATGCCTATTAATGTGCATTGTGTCTGGAGTTTGAAATTCCTACAAAAATTCATTTCTTCCTGTCGGGGGATGACCCTGGGTATGTCAAAGGACTGGAAATAGTTGGCTCAGAGCGGGCTGGCCCGCGGCTAAAGCGGCTGAGGAGCAGCTGGCTGAAGTCGTGGCTGGCCGCCTTGGGGCCGGCTGGAACCAAGTCTAGCCGGCTTGGCCATGGGTGATGACCCACAAGTATAGGGGATCGCAACAGTCTTCGAGGGAAGTAAAACCCAAATTTATTGATTCGACACAAGGGGAGGTAAAGAATACTTATAAGCCTTAACAACTGAGTTGTCAATTCAGCTGCACCTGGAAAAGCACTAGTAACAGGGGTGATGTGAAAGTAGCAGTAATATGAGAGCAGTAGTAACAGTAACACAGCAGCAGTAATAGCAATATGAGAGCAATGGCACCAGAAAATAGTTGATACTACTTCCAATGACATGTAGAACGAGTATATAATGATGCGAGATGGACCGGGGTTCCCAGCTATCTACACTAGTGGTAACTCTCCAATAACAAGTGTTGGGTGAACAAATTACAGTTGGGCAATTGATAGGATTGAAATAGCATTAAGACAGAATATCAAGTCTATTAATCATGTAGGCATGTTTCCCATATATAGTCATACGTGCTCGCAATGAGAAACTTGTACAACATCTTTTGTCCTACCAGCCGGTGGCAGCCGGGCCTCTAGGGAATCTACTGGAAATTAAGGTACTCCTTTTAATAGAGCACCGGAGCAAAGCATTAACACTCCGTGAAAACATGTGATCCTCATATCTAAGCCTTTCCCTCCAGTTGTCCCAATTTCTGTCACTTTGGGGCCTTTGGTTCCGGACATAGACATGTGCATACAACTTGTAGATACAATCTAAGCAATAATTATAGAGCTCAAATCTAAGATCATGCCACTCGGGCCCTAGTGACAAGCATTAAACACAACAAGATTGCAGCAACAATAACTTCACAAACTTTGTAGATAGACAATCATAACGTAACAATCCATCGGATCCCAACAAACACAACACCGATTACATCAGATGAATCTCAATCATGTAAGGCAGCTCATGAGATCATTGTATTGAAGTACATGGGAGAGATAATACCAACTAGCTACAGCTAGAACCCGTAGTCCATGGGGGAACTACTCACGGAGCATGATGGAGGTGGTGGCGTCGATGGAGATGGCTTCCGGGGGCACTTCCCCGTCCCGACAGGGTGCCGGAACAGAGACTTTGTGAATTGGAGTTTCGCGATGGTGGCGGCGCCCCTGGAGTCTTTCTGGAGTTTCGTCAAGTGGTACTGCGTTTTTAGGTCGAAAGGGCTTAAATAGTCGAAGAGGCGGCGCAGGAGGGGCGACAGGGTGGCCTCCCACTAGGCCGGCGCGGCCAGGCCTGGGCCGCGCGGCCCACATGTGTGGTGGCCCCCTGGCTCTCCTCCGACTCCCCTTCGGTGTTCTGGAGCCTCCCGGGAAAAATAAGATCTTTGGCGTTGATTTCGTCCAATTCCGAGAATATTGCCCGAACAGCCTTTCTGGAACCAAAAGCAGACAGGAACTGGCACTGTGGCATCTTGTTAATAGGTTAGTTCCGGAAAACGCATGAAATCATCATAAAGTGCAAGCAAAACATGTAAGTATTGTCATAAAACAAGCATGGAACGTCAGAAATTATAGGTACGTTGGAGACGTATCAGCATCCCCAAGCTTAGTTCCTGCTCGTCCTCGAGTAGGTAAACGATAAAAAGAGTAATTTCTGTAGTGACATGCTACTTACATAACCTTGATCATACTATTACAAAGCATATGAAATGAATGAAGTGACTCAAGGCAATGATCTATAGTTGCTAACAAATAGGTAACATATAGCAAAACTTTTCATGAAGAGTACTTTCAAGACAAGCATCAAAAGCCTTGCACAAGAGTTAACTCATAAAGCAATAGATTCAAAGTAAAAACATTGAAGCAACACAGAGGAAGATTTAAGTTTCAGCAGTTGCTTTCAACTTTCAACATGCATATCTCATGGATAATTGTAAACACAAAGTAATATGATGAATGCAAATAAGCAAGTATGTAAGAATCAATGCACAGTTGACACAAGTGTTTGCTTCTAAGATGGAAGGAAGTAGGTAAACTGACTCAACATAAAGTAAAAGAAAGGCCCTTCGCAGAGGGAAGCATTGATTGCTATATTTGTGCTAGAGCTTTGGTTTTGAAAACATAAAGAGAGCATAAAAGTAAAATTTTGAGAGGTGCTTGTTGTTGTCAACGAATGGTAGTGGGCACTCTAACCCCCTTGCCAGACAAACCTTCAAAGAGCGGCTCCCATTTTATTTTATTTTTGGGTGGCACTCCTTCCAACCTTTCTTTCACAAACCATGGCTAACCGAATCCTCGGGTGCCTGCCAACAATCTCATACCATGAAGGAGTGCCTTTTTATTTTAGTTTTATTATGATGACACTCCTCCCCACCTTTGCTTACACAAGCCATGGCTAACCGAATCCTCGGGTGCCTTCCATCAATCTCATACCATGGAGGAGTGTCTATTTAGGTTAATTAGTTTGGGACTGGGAATCCCATTGCCAGCTCTTTTTGCAAAATTATTGGATAAGCGGATGAAGCCACTAGTCCATTGGTGAAAGTTGCCCAACAAGATTGAAAGATAAACACCACATACTTCCTCATGAGCTATAAAACATTGACACAAATCAGAGGTAATAATTTTTGAATTGTTTAAAGGTAGCACTCAAGCAATTTACTTTGGAATGGCGAAGAAATACCATGTAGTAGGTAGGTATGGTGGACACAAATGGCATAGTGGTCGGCTCAAAGATTTTGGATGCATGAGAAGTATTCCCTCTCGATACAAGGCTTAGGCTAGCAAGGCTATTTGAAGCAAACACAAGTATGAACCGGTACAGCAAAAATTACATAAGAACATATTGCAAGCATTATAATACTCTACACTGTCTTCCTTGTTGCTCAAACACTTTTACCAGAAAATATCTAGACCTTAAGAGAGACCAATCATGCAAACCAATTTTAACAAGCTCTACAGTAGTTCTCCACTAATAGGTTTAAACTACATGATGCAAGAGATTAATCATGATCTACTTGAGAGCTCAAAACAATTGCCAAGTGTCAAATTATCCAAGACATTATGAGGCATTTTCTGTTTCCAACCAAATAACCATAAGTGCAATAGCTTCCAACTTTTATCATGAACATTAAAAGCGAAGAACACAAGTGTTCAAATGAAAAAGCGGAGCGTGTCTCTCTCCCAAACAAGGATTGCTAGGATCCGAATTTATTCAAACACAAACAAAAATAAAGACGCTCCAAGTAAAACACATATGATGTGACTGAATAAAAATATAGTTTCAATAGAAGAAACCTGATAAGTTGATGAAGAAGGGGATGCCTTGGGTATCCCCAAGCTTAGACGCTTGAGTCTTCTTGAAATATGCAGGGATGAACCACGGGGGCATCCCCAAGCTTAGGCTTTTCACTCTTCTTGATCATATATCATCCTCCTCTCTTGACCCTTGAAAACTTCCTTCACACCAAACTTCTCATAAACTTCATTAGAGGGGTTAGTACTCAAAAAACTTTAATCCACCTTGGTCCTGTAGTGACACATTGCAAGAACTCAATAAAACATTAGCTACAGCTCTCCACGTCTAGAAAGCCTCACTTAAAGTCCACAAGAGACAATGCAAAAAACAGAGACAGAATCTGCCAAAACAGAACAGCCAGTAAACACGAATTTTAAAATGGTACTTCCGTTGCTCAAATCAGAAAACTCAAAACTAATGAAAGTTGCGTACATATCTGAGGAACACGCACGTAAATTGGCAGATTTTTCGGAGTTTCCTACAGAGAAATATGCCCAGATTCGTGACAGATAGAAATCTGTTTCTGCGCAGAAATCCAAATCTAGCATCAACTTTACCATAGAGACTTTACTTGGCACAAAAACATGATAAGGAGAGGTTGCTACAGTATTAAACAACTTCCAAGACTCAACAAAACAAAAATTGCTGTAGTAAAATAAACACATGGGTTATCTCCCAAGAAGTTCTTTCTTTATAGCCATTAAGATGGGCTCAGTAATTTCAATGATACTCTCGCAAGAAATAAGAGTTGAAGCAAAAGAGAGCATGAAGAAGCAAATTCAAAACAAATTTAAGCCTAACCCACTTCCTATGCATAGGAATCTTGTACACAAATAAATTCATGAAGAACAAAGTGACAAACATAAGAAGATAAAACAAGAGTAACTTCAAAATTTTCAGCATATAGAGAGGTGTTTTAGTACCATGCAAATTTCTACAACCATATTTTCCTCTCTCATAATAATTTTCAGTAGCTTCATGGATAAACTCAACAATATAACTATCACATAAAGCATGCTTTTCATGATTCACAAACACATAATTTTTATCAAGCTCAGAAATAATAGGATTAAAACTTTCAAACCCACTTTTATCAATAATATAACAAGATGATTGATCAATCTCAAAAGATATGGGACTCATAGATAAAGTCAAGAAATCTCCAATCCCATTTTTATTAGTAGTACAATTAATATTATCAAGTAACATAGGACCATCATCTAGAGATTTATCATAAACATTTGCCAAGCAAAACTCTTTAGTACCATGCATTTCGACATCAGGCACAAACAAAGCATTATTATAAGATTTATCAAAGTAGCATGGATTATCATGAATAACAGTAGCATAATTATTCTCACAAGTTTTACTCATAGGGAATATTTCAAGAGAATCCACAGGAACATAACATTCATCCTCTTTCGGTAAGCATGGAGGACAATCAAATAGTGTAAGAGATAAAGAGTTACTCTCATTAGAAGGTTGGCATGGGTAGCTAATCCATTCTTCCTCCTTTTGTTCATCACTCTCCTCTTCTTTTTCATCCAATGAGCTTTCAGGTTCATCAATTTCCTCCTCTTTTTCATCCAATGAGCTTTCAGGTTCATCAATTTCTTCTTCCACTGGTTCCTGCAAATTGTGAGTGCATTCTTGTGCATTAATGAGTCTCTCTTTATAATCAATGATATAAGGATTATCACTGTAGCTTTCTATGCAAAAATTAAGGATAGAAGAGACATAATCTTTAAGGTCCTTACAAACAACACAAGTTTCATAATTTTTAGACATGAATGATTCTATCTCAGAGGCTCCCATAAATATGACAAATTGTTCTACCTCTTCGAACCCAAAATGAATATAGCTATTCCAATTATAGTTCTTAATTAAAACTTCCTCACTAAAGCCACATTGAAATTTAAGATGTTTAGTATCCTGTTCAGAGCAACAGTTTATATCATGGCGTTTAAGCAAGATTTTAGCAATTGTATTTAATTTTTCTATCACAGCACTCATAACTTTTCCCGTTCTTGATTCTCTATAATTATTATATAATTCTATAAGCTCCAAATAGGTTGTAGGTTCTCCCATAATAGCAGTTTTTAATTTTTAGGTTTTTCAAATTTTTATGGATTTTCGGGTATATAGGGAAAATAAAACAAGACAAAAACAAACTAGACAAAAGTAAACTAAGCAAAATAAAACTAGACAGAAATAAACTAAGCACAAATAAACTAGACAAAAGTAAACTAACAAGACAAAATAAAATAAAAGCAGAGAGAGAGGTAGAGTGTACTCCCCAGGTGAACTTATGAGTAGAGCTATGCCTCCCCGGCAACGGCGCCAGAAAATAGTCTTGATGACCCACAAGTATAGGGGATCGCAACAGTCTTCGAGGGAAGTAAAACCCAAATTTATTGATTCGACACAAGGGGAGGTAAAGAATACTTATAAGCCTTAACAACTGAGTTGTCAAGCTGCACCTGGAAAAGCACTAGTAACAGGGGTGATGTGAAAGTAGCAGTAATATGAGAGTAGTAGTAACAGTAACACAGCAGCAGTAATAGCAATATGAGAGCAATGGCACCAGAAAATAGTTGATACTACTTCCAATGACATGTAGAACGAGTATATAATGATGCGAGATGGACCGGGGTTCCCAGCTATCTACACTAGTGGTAACTCTCCAATAACAAGTGTTGGGTGAACAAATTACAGTTGGGCAATTGATAGGATTGAAATAGCATTAAGACAGAATATCAAGTCTATTAATCATGTAGGCATGTTTCCCATATATAGTCATACGTGCTCGCAATGAGAAACTTGTACAACATCTTTTGTCCTACCAGCCGGTGGCAGCCGGGCCTCTAGGGAATCTACTGGAAATTAAGGTACTCCTTTTAATAGAGCACCGGAGCAAAGCATTAACACTCCGTGAAAACATGTGATCCTCATATCTAAGCCTTTCCCTCCAGTTGTCCCAATTTCTGTCACTTTGGGGCCTTTGGTTCCGGACATAGACATGTGCATACAACTTGTAGATACAATCTAAGCAATAATTATAGAGCTCAAATCTAAGATCATGCCACTCGGGCCCTAGTGACAAGCATTAAACACAACAAGATTGCAGCAACAATAACTTCACAAACTTTGTAGATAGACAATCATAACGTAACAATCCATCGGATCCCAACAAACACAACACCGATTACATCAGATGAATCTCAATCATGTAAGGCAGCTCATGAGATCATTGTATTGAAGTACATGGGAGAGATAATACCAACTAGCTACAGCTAGAACCCGTAGTCCATGGGGGAACTACTCACGGAGCATGATGGAGGTGGTGGCGTCGATGGAGATGGCTTCAGGGGCACTTCCCGTCCGAGGGTGAACAGAGACTTTGTCCCCCGAGTGGAGTTTCGCGATGGTGGCGGCGCCCTGAGTCTTTCGGAGTTTCGTCAAGTGGTGCTGCGTTTTTAGGTCGAAAGGGCTTAAATAGGCGAAGAGGCGGCGCAAGGGGCGACAGGGTGGCCTCCCACTAGGCCGGCGCGGCCAGGCCTGGGGCCGCGCGGCCCACATGTGTGGTGGCCCCCTGTCCTCCGACTCCCCTTCGGTGTTCTGGAGCCTCCCGGGAAAAATAAGATCTTTGGCGTTGATTTCGTCCAATTCGAGAATATTGCCCGAACAGCCTTTTGGAACCAAAAACAGCAGACGAGGCGGCACTGTGGCATCTTGTTAATAGGTTAGTTCCGGAAAACGCATGAAATCATCATAAAGTGCAAGCAAAACATGTAAGTATTGTCATAAAACAAGCATGGAACGTCAGAAATTATAGGTACGTTGGAGACGTATCAGCATCCCCAAGCTTAGTTCCTGCTCGTCCTCGAGTAGGTAAACGATAAAAAGAGTAATTTCTGTAGTGACATGCTACTTACATAACCTTGATCATACTATTACAAAGCATATGAAATGAATGAAGTGACTCAAGGCAATGATCTATAGTTGCTAACAAATAGGTAACATATAGCAAAACTTTTCATGAAGAGTACTTTCAAGACAAGCATCAAAAGCCTTGCACAAGAGTTAACTCATAAAGCAATAGATTCAAAGTAAAAGCATTGAAGCAACACAGAGGAAGATTTAAGTTTCAGCAGTTGCTTTCAACTTTCAACATGCATATCTCATGGATAATTGTAAACACAAAGTAATATGATGGATGCAAATAAGCAAGTATGTAAGAATCAATGCACAGTTGACACAAGTGTTTGCTTCTAAGATGGAAGGAAGTAGGTAAACTGACTCAACATAAAGTAAAAGAAAGGACCTTCGCAGAGGGAAGCATTGATTGCTATATTTGTGCTAGAGCTTTGGTTTTGAAAACATAAAGAGAGCATAAAAAGTAAAATTTTGAGAGGTGCTTGTTGTTGTCAACGAATGGTAGTGGGCACTCTAACCCCCTTGCCAGACAAACCTTCAAAGAGCGGCTCCCATTTTATTTTATTTTTGGGTGGCACTCCTTCCAACCTTTCTTTCACAAACCATGGCTAACCGAATCCTCGGGTGCCTGCCAACAATCTCATACCATGAAGGAGTGCCTTTTATTTTAGTTTTATTATGATGACACTCCTCCCCACCTTTGCTTACACAAGCCATGGCTAACCGAATCCTCGGGTGCCTTCCATCAATCTCATACCATGGAGGAGTGTCTATTTAGGTTAATTAGTTTGGGACTGGGAATCCCATTGCCAGCTCTTTTTGCAAAATTATTGGATAAGCGGATGAAGCCACTAGTCCATTGGTGAAAGTTGCCCAACAAGATTGAAAGATAAACACCACATACTTCCTCATGAGCTATAAAACATTGACACAAATCAGAGGTAATAATTTTTGAATTGTTTAAAGGTAGCACTCAAGCAATTTACTTTGGAATGGCGAAGAAATACCATGTAGTAGGTAGGTATGGTGGACACAAATGGCATAGTGGTCGGCTCAAAGATTTTGGATGCATGAGAAGTATTCCCTCTCGATACAAGGCTTAGGCTAGCAAGGCTATTTGAAGCAAACACAAGTATGAACCGGTACAGCAAAAATTACATAAGAACATATTGCAAGCATTATAATACTCTACACTGTCTTCCTTGTTGCTCAAACACTTTTACCAGAAAATATCTAGACCTTAAGAGAGACCAATCATGCAAACCAATTTTAACAAGCTCTACGGTAGTTCTCCACTAATAGGTTTAAACTACATGATGCAAGAGATTAATCATGATCTACTTGAGAGCTCAAAACAATTGCCAAGTGTCAAATTATCCAAGACATTATGAGGCATTTTCTGTTTCCAACCAAATAACCATAAGTGCAATAGCTTCCAACTTTTATCATGAACATTAAAAGCGAAGAACACAAGTGTTCAAATGAAAAAGCGGAGCGTGTCTCTCTCCCAAACAAGGATTGCTAGGATCCGAATTTATTCAAACACAAACAAAAATAAAGACGCTCCAAGTAAAACACATATGATGTGACCGAATAAAAATATAGTTTCAATAGAAGAAACCTGATAAGTTGATGAAGAAGGGGATGCCTTGGGTATCCCCAAGCTTAGACGCTTGAGTCTTCTTGAAATATGCAGGGATGAACCACGGGGGCATCCCCAAGCTTAGGCTTTTCACTCTTCTTGATCATATATCATCCTCCTCTCTTGACCCTTGAAAACTTCCTTCACACCAAACTTCTCATAAACTTCATTAGAGGGGTTAGTACTCAAAAAACTTTAATCCACCTTGGTCCTGTAGTGACACATTGCAAGAACTCAATAAAACATTAGCTACAGCTCTCCACGTCTAGAAAGCCTCACTTAAAGTCCACAAGAGACAATGCAAAAAACAGAGACAGAATCTGCCAAAACAGAACAGCCAGTAAACACGAATTTTAAAATGGTACTTCCGTTGCTCAAATCAGAAAACTCAAAACTAATGAAAGTTGCGTACATATCTGAGGATCATGCACGTAAATTGGCAGATTTTTCTGAGTTTCCTACAGAGAAATATGCCCAGATTCGTGACAGATAGAAATCTGTTTCTGCGCAGAAATCCAAATCTAGCATCAACTTTACCATAGAGACTTTACTTGGCACAAAAACATGATAAGGAGAGGTTGCTACAGTATTAAACAACTTCCAAGACTCAACAAAACAAAAATTTCTGTAGTAAAATAAACACATGGGTTATCTCCCAAGAAGTTCTTTCTTTATAGCCATTAAGATGGGCTCAGTAATTTCAATGATACTCTCACAAGAAATAAGAGTTGAAGCAAAAGAGAGCATGAAGAAGCAAATTCAAAACAAATTTAAGCCTAACCCACTTCCTATGCATAGGAATCTTGTACACAAATAAATTCATGAAGAACAAAGTGACAAGCATAAGAAGATAAAACAAGAGTAACTTCAAAATTTTCAGCATATAGAGAGGTGTTTTAGTACCATGCAAATTTCTACAACCATATTTTCCTCTCTCATAATAATTTTCAGTAGCTTCATGGATAAACTCAACAATATAACTATCACATAAAGCATGCTTTTCATGATTCACAAACACATAATTTTTATCAAGCTCAGAAATAATAGGATTAAAACTTTCAAACCCACTTTTATCAATAATATAACAAGATGATTGATCAATCTCAAAAGATATGGGACTCATAGATAAAGTCAAGAACTCTCCAATCCCATTTTCATTAGTAGTACAATTAATATTATCAAGTAACATAGGACCATCATCTAGAGATTTATCATAAACATTTGCCAAACAAAACTCTTTAGTACCATGCATTTCGACATCAGGCACAAACAAAGCATTATCATAAGATTTATCAAAGTAGCATGGATTATCATGAATAACAGTAGCATAATTATTCTCACAAGTTTTACTCATAGGGAATATTTCAAGAGAATCCACAGGAACATAACATTCATCCTCTTTCGGTAAGCATGGAGGACAATCAAATAGTGTAAGAGATAAAGAGTTACTCTCATTAGAAGGTTGGCATGGGTAGCTAATCCATTCTTCCTCCTTTTGTTCATCACTCTCCTCTTCTTTTTCATCCAATGAGCTTTCAGGTTCATCAATTTCCTCCTCTTTTTCATCCAATGAGCTTTCAGGTTCATCAATTTCTTCTTCCACCGGTTCCTGCAAATTGTGAGTGCATTCTTGTGCATTAATGAGTCTCTCTTTATAATCAATGATATAAGGATTATCACTGTAGCTTTCTATGCAAAAATTAAGGATAGAAGAGACATAATCTTTAAGGTCCTTACAAACAGCACAAGTTTCATAATTTTTAGACATGAATGATTCTATCTCAGAGGCTCCCATAAATATGACAAATTGTTCTACCTCTTCGAACCCAAAATGAATATAGCTATTCCAATTATAGTTCTTAATTAAAACTTCCTTACTAAAGCCACATTGAAATTTAAGATGTTTAGTATCCTGTTGAGAGCAACAGTTTATATCATGGCGTTTAAGCAAGATTTTAGCAATTGTATTTAATTTTTCTATCACAGCACTCATAACTTTTCCCGTTCTTGATTCTCTATAATTATTATATAATTCTATAAGCTCCAAATAGGTTGTAGGTTCTCCCATAATAGCAGTTTTTAATTTTTAGGTTTTTCAAATTTTTATGGATTTTCGGGTATATAGGGAAAATAAAACAAGACAAAAACAAACTAGACAAAAGTAAACTAAGCAAAATAAAACTAGACAGAAATAAACTAAGCACAAATAAACTAGACAAAAGTAAACTAACAAGACAAAATAAAATAAAAGCAGAGAGAGAGGTAGAGTGTACTCCCCAGGTGAACTTATGAGTAGAGCTATGCCTCCCCGGCAACGGCGCCAGAAAATAGTCTTGATGACCCACAAGTATAGGGGATCGCAACAGTCTTCGAGGGAAGTAAAACCCAAATTTATTGATTCGACACAAGGGGAGGTAAAGAATACTTATAAGCCTTAACAACTGAGTTGTCAATTCAGCTGCACCTGGAAAAGCACTAGTAACAGGGGTGATGTGAAAGTAGCAGTAATATGAGAGCAGTAGTAACAGTAACACAGCAGCAGTAATAGCAATATGAGAGCAATGGCACCAGAAAATAGTTGATACTACTTCCAATGACATGTAGAACGAGTATATAATGATGCGAGATGGACCGGGGTTCCCAGCTATCTACACTAGTGGTAACTCTCCAATAACAAGTGTTGGGTGAACAAATTACAGTTGGGCAATTGATAGGATTGAAATAGCATTAAGACAGAATATCAAGTCTATTAATCATGTAGGCATGTTTCCCATATATAGTCATACGTGCTCGCAATGAGAAACTTGTACAACATCTTTTGTCCTACCAGCCGGTGGCAGCCGGGCCTCTAGGGAATCTACTGGAAATTAAGGTACTCCTTTTAATAGAGCACCGGAGCAAAGCATTAACACTCCGTGAAAACATGTGATCCTCATATCTAAGCCTTTCCCTCCAGTTGTCCCAATTTCTGTCACTTTGGGGCCTTTGGTTCCGGACATAGACATGTGCATACAACTTGTAGATACAATCTAAGCAATAATTATAGAGCTCAAATCTAAGATCATGCCACTCGGGCCCTAGTGACAAGCATTAAACACAACAAGATTGCAGCAACAATAACTTCACAAACTTTGTAGATAGACAATCATAACGTAACAATCCATCGGATCCCAACAAACACAACACCGATTACATCAGATGAATCTCAATCATGTAAGGCAGCTCATGAGATCATTGTATTGAAGTACATGGGAGAGATAATACCAACTAGCTACAGCTAGAACCCGTAGTCCATGGGGGAACTACTCACGGAGCATGATGGAGGTGGTGGCGTCGATGGAGATGGCTTCGGGGGCACTTCCCCGTCCCGACAGGGTGCCAGAACAGAGACTTTTGTCCCCCGAATTGGAGTTTCGCGATGGTGGCGGCGCCCCTGGAGTCTTTCTGGAGTTTCGTCAAGTGGTACTGCGTTTTTAGGTCGAAAGGGCTTAAATAGGCGAAGAGGCGGCGCAAGAGGGGCGACAGGGTGGCCTCCCACTAGGCCGGCGCGGCCAGGCCTGGGGCCGCGCGGCCCACATGTGTGGTGGCCCCCTGGCTCTCCTCCGACTCCCCTTCGGTGTTCTGGAGCCTCCCGAGAAAAATAAGATCTTTGGCGTTGATTTCGTCCAATTCCGAGCATATTGCCCGAACAGCCTTTCTGGAACCAAAAACAGCAGAACACTGTGGCATCTTGTTAATAGGTTAGTTCCGGAAAACGCATGAAATCATCATAAAGTGCAAGCAAAACATGTAAGTATTGTCATAAAACAAGCATGGAACGTCAGAAATTATAGGGACGTTGGAGACGTATCAGCCGGCTGCGCCATGGTCTAGGCTGGCTTCGATATACAATGTCCGGCTTGAGATAGGGTTAGCCGGCTTCGGCACCGCCAGGCCGGCTGGCCCATCCTCGGTCGGGTTCGTCATTCCCCTGGCCGGCTCCAAAAGTTGGTGATCCTTGCAGGAGAAGGTTCTGTAAACCCGTCCGGGTGCAAAAGTCCATGAAGACGTCTTGTCCCGCTGATCCCACGCTACTGCAGAGCAACATCGATCAGCGTGACGACAGGCCATCATGGCCCGGCTCTCCGGGCCGGCGCAGGCTACGACGGTGCTATGATAGGGACTGCAGGGTACGGACGAGGCTAGATGCCGGCCTAGGAGCCGTCCGTCTATGGATCTCCTTGTAAATGTTCTGGGCACTATATAAGCCCCAGTAGCACCCACTTTGGGGGGAGGTCGATCATTCTCACTTCACATTCTCAGTAGAACTGCTTAGGAGTTGAGGTCTTCATCTACCTCGAGCCCTCTCCAATGCCGGCCACAGCTCAAGGGGCACCATTGTACTGTCTATACACCATATACATCATCAGCAGGAGTAGGGATGTTACCTCCACACGAGGGCCCCGAACCTGGGTACGTCGTCGTGTCACTCGTTCCCAAACCCGCATTCGGAATCCGCCGTAGGCCACAAGGCGTGAACCACCTGACTTAAGCCATCCCATGGCATATGCCGTGACAAAACCACGACACTTCCTCTAGTTGATGGGTCATAATAAGCTACTCACTAGAGATAATTTAGTTAAAAGGCAATCAGTAGATGTTTTGACTTGTGTTTTCTGTAATGAGCTTGAATCTTGTCAACATATTTTCTGTGATTGTATTGTTGCTTCCAATATGTGGTCAGAGGTTAAGAGGGTTTTGGATTTCAAGTTTCCCCCTACAAATATAGTTGATATCTCTGGCTTATGGAATAACAAGAAGAAAAATGTTTTGATGAATATGTTGATGCTGCTATCTTGAGAATTATCTGGCTTACCAGGAATGACATGGTGTTCAATCGAACACAATGGTTTGGGATGCATGTGTTATGGAGGAAACCTGCTTACACCCTTGCACAATGGAGCACCGTGCTGAAGGAGGAAGAAAGAGGAAGGTTGATGATTATGGTGAAAAATCTGGAGTGTTTGGCTCGAATGCCACCTCTGTTATCGTGGCCTAAACCTGGCTGGCTCCTGAGAAAAGGGTGAGAACTGCCATGGAAGTATGCACTATGCATCGCGTGAGGGAATCTGGACCCACGCTGATCACTGCTGCAGACCTTACGAGGACCCTGGGACAAAATTCTTTGATGTTGGTGGGAGATGGTGAAGGTTTCAGGGTGCTTCATAGGCCTTAATCTCATTTTCCTGTCTTCTATTGTAGAGCTTGGTTTGTTATGTCAGTTATCGTCAGGTGTCTTTCCTCAAAGTAATGTTTTGAGTGCTATGGAACTTGTCCCTCCCCCTAGCTAGTTTTAATGATGTAATTCTGGTAGACCTGACAATGAAAATGCTTGTAATAATGCCGTGACATCTGATTTCAGAAATGGAGCCGGGGCTATGCCCTGTTTATCTAAAAAAAAAAAATTTGCGGATTGAAGTTGTGGCCTGGAGAGAATATAAAGGTTCAGCTATAGGCTCTCATATGTAAGTTTCTACTGCGAGAAATTAATTATAAGATAAATATAAAAGTAATAGGGAAAAGACGATAGGGCCTCATGTCGCAGCTTAAACGTCATGGAAACAATGATTCTATGAGGTGGACCTTTTTTTATTTAGGTGTCGTCGTGGTGAGCAGACAGATGCCATGGGATAGCTTAAGTTGGGGCCGAATGTGCGCTAGAGGATTCGGGGGAGGGTTTTGGTAAGGATGGGATGGATTCCGGATGCTTTCCTCAAGAACTTGGCCTTGGCCAGAGGTAGAAGAAGAAGAACACAGGAACAATCTCTCTATTATCACATACCCGCACAAGGGGTTGCTCCCTCTCCTTATATAGGGGAGAGGGTGGCTTACAGGGGAAGAAACCCTAGGAAACCCTAATGGCATCTTTGACTAGACAAACTACTTTACAAAGCCACTTTGGCCCGGATGACACCGGTAGACCTTTAATCAGGAACGGTGACATCCTCCGGTAGCTTTTACGTCATCATCTGCTTTGGACCCAGGGCTTCGATTAAAGCTGAAATGCTTCGCTCATCTTTGTCTTCTTGCTCTTGAGAGCATCTTTGACCAGTCTTGCCGACGTGCTACAGTGCCCCCGGTACTCCGGTACCTTCTTAGCCGGTTCCGGTATCCCCCTCCTGGGATACCGGTATGATTCACTTAGGCATGAACCACGCTTTGTTATCCGGAATAACCTTTAAACCGGTACTTTGATGGCTCCAACCATCTGGTTTGGCATGCCTTTGGCATACCGGGGGTCATCCCTGATACGTCTCCAACGTATCTATAATTTCTTAAGTTCCATGCTACTTTATTGATGATATCTACATGTTTTATGCACATTATATGTCATTATTATGCGTTTTCCGGAACTAACCTATTGACGAGATGCCGAAGTGCCGGTTTTTCTGCTGTTTTTGGTTTCAGAAATCCTAGTAAGGAAATATTCTCGGAATCGGACAAAATCAACGCCCAGTACCCTATTTTCCCACGAAGCTTCCAGAACACCCGAGAGCCACCAGAGGAGAGCCACAGGGGCCCACACATGGTGGTGGCGCGGCCAGGGCCTGGGCTGCGCCCCCCTAGGGTGACACCGCCTCATCGACCCTCCGACTCCGCCCTTTCGCCTATATAAGGTCCCTGACCTAAAACCCCGAGACGAATAAGCCACGGTACGAGAAAAGTTCCAGAGCCGCCGCCATCGCGAAGCCAAGATCTGGGGGACATGAGTCTCTTCCGGCACGCCGCCCGGACGGGAAGTGCCCCGGAAGGCTTCTCCATCGACACCGCTGCCATCTCCACCGCCATCTTCATCACCGCTGCTGCTCCCATGAGGAGGGAGTAGTTCTCCATTGAGGCTCGGGGCTGTACCGGTAGCTATGTGGTTCATCTCTCTCCTATGTACTTCAATACAATAATCTCATGAGCTGCCTTACATGATTGAGATTCATATGATGATGCTTGTAATCTAGATGTCATTATGCTAGTCAAGTGGGTTTTACTTATGTGATCTCCGGAGACTCCTTGTCCCACGTGTGTAAAGGTGACAGTGTGTGCACCGTGTGGGTCTCTTAGGCTATATTTCACAGAATACTTATTCACTGTTATGAATGGCGTAGTGAAGTGCTTATTTATATCCCTTTATGATTGCAATGTGTTTTGTATCACTATTTATCTATGTGCTACTCATGTGATGTTATTAAAGTAGTCTATTCCTCCTGCATGGTGTAATGGTGACAGTGTGTGCATCGTGTAGTTCTTGTCGTAGATTATGATCATAATCTCTTGTAGGTTATGGAGTTGATTATCGCTATGATAGTATTGATGTGATCTATGCCTCCTTCGTAGTGTGATGGTGACAGTGTGCATGCTATGTTAGTACTTGGTTTATTTTGCAAAGATCTATTATGCTCTAAGGTTACTTAAATATGAATATCGAATGTTGTGGAGCTTGTTAACTCCGGCATTGAGGGTTCGTGTAATCCTACACAATTAGTGGTGTTCATCATCTAACAAGAGTATATGTAGCACAAAGGAAAGAGAACTTATTTATTATGTGATCAATGTTGAGAGTGTCCACTAGAGAAAGTATGATCCCTAGGCCTTGTTTCCACCACAAATTGCTGCCCACGCCGCAAGCTATTTTCTGGCGCCGCTTGTTTACTGTTTTACTGCATCTTTACTTTCTGCAATATTACCACCATCTATACCACTGTGTTTTACTATCTCTTCGCCGAACTAGTGCACCTATACATCTGACAAGTGTATTTTGTGTGTTGGGGACACAAGAGACTTCTTGCTTTGTGATTGCAGGGTTGCTTGAGAGGGATATCTTTGACCTCTTCCTCCCTGAGTTCGATAAACCTTGGGTGATCCACTTAAGGGAAAACTTGCTGCTGTTCTACAAACCTTTGCTCTTGGAGGCCCAACACTGTCTACGGAAAAGAAGCGTGAGTAGACATCAAGCTATTTTATCGCCGTTGCCGGGGAGGAAAGGTAAAAGGTACTCACACTCTGGATCTCGGCTAGTAAGCTATTTTCGGCGCCGTTGTAAGTACTCGAAGCTATTTCCTTTAGATCCTGCAATTGCATCTTTTTCTTTCTTGTTCACACTAGTAAGGCATAATGGAAAACAACAAAAATATGAGAGATCTTTATGAACTTTATCTTGAATTAGGACATGATGTGTTTGAAGAGAGAATTAAAAAACCCATGGAAATTTATATGCATGCTAATGGGAATGTTATTAATATGAATGCTTTGAACACCATTGTTGCTAATGCTATGGAAAATTCTAAGCTTGGGGAGGTCGGTTTTGATGAAAATGATCTCTTTAGCCCTCCGGGTATTGAGGAGAAAGTTTATGTTGATTATGATATGCCTCCCATTTATGATGATTATAATGATAGTGGTCTTTTGGTGCCACCTACTATGGAGAGTAAATTTTATTATGATTATATTATGCCTCCTACACTTGATGAGAATAATAATGATAGCTACTTTGTTGAATTTGCTCCCACTACAACTAATAAAATTGATTATGCTTATGTGGAGAGTAATAATTTTATGCATGTGGCTCATGACAAGAATGTTTTATGTGATAGTTATATTGTTGAGTTTTTTCATGATGCTACTGAAAGTTATTATGAGAGAGGGAAATATGGTTATATGCATCTTAATAATATTAAGTTTCCCCTCTTTATGTTGAGAATCTTGAAATTGCGCTTGTGTTGCTTTTCTATGCTTGCCACTTTGTTCTTCATGAATTTATTTGTGTACAAGATTCCTTTTCATAGGAAGCATGTTAGGCTTAAATATGTTTTGAATTTGCTTCTTGATGTTCTCTTTTGCTTCATTGTCTATTTTCATGAGAGCATCATTAAAACTGCTGAGCCCATCTTAATGGCTATAAAGAAAGAACTTCTTGGGAGATAACCCATGTGTTTATTTTACTACAGCAATTTTTGTTTTGTTGAGACTTGGAAGTTGTTTACTACTGTAGCAACCTCTCCTTATCATGTTTTTGTGCCAAGTAAAGTTTCTATGTCAAAGTTGATGTTATATTTGGGATCGCTGCGCAGAAACAGCATTGCTGTCTGTCACGAATTCTGGCACAAGTCTCTGTAAAAAAAATCAAAAACATCTGCAAATTTACGTGTGTGATCCTCAGATATGTACGCAACTTTCATTAGTTTTGAGTTTTTCCGTTTGAGCAAGTTAAGTGCCCAGTCCAGAAGCATCTTTACGGACTGTTCTGTTTTTGACAGATTCTGTCTTTTATTTCCCATTGCCGCTTTTGCTATGTTGAATGAGTTTCTTTGTTCCATTAACTTTCAGAAGCTTTGTGCAATGTCCAGAAGTGTTAAGAATGATTGTGTCACCTCTGAATATGTGAATTTGTGGTTAAGCACTAACCCTCTCATGAGTTTGCTTGAAGTTTGTGTGAAGGAAGTTTTCAAGGGTCAAGAGAAGAGGATGATATACTATGATCAAGAAGAATGAAAGGTCTAAGCTTGGGGATGCCCCGTGGTTCATCCCTGCATATTTTAAGAAGACTCAAGCATCTAAGCTTGGGGATGCCCAAGGCATCCCCTTCTTCATCGACAACTTATCAGGTTTCTTCTAGTGAAACTATATTTTTATTCGGTCACATCTTATGTACTTTACTTGGAGCGTCTGTTTGTTTTTGTTTTTGTTTTGTTTGAATAATTCCATCCTTGTGTGGGAGAGAGACACGCTCCGCTGGTTCATATGAACACATGTGTTCTTAGCTTTTAATATTCAAGGGCGAAAGTTGATCGCTTCACTTGTTGTTATATGGTTGGAAACGGGAAATGCTACATGTAGTAATTGGTAAAATGTCTTGGATAATGTGATACTTGGCAATTGTTGTGCTCATGTTTAAGCTCTTGCATCATATACTTTGCACCTATTAATGAAGAAATACATAGAGCTTGCTAAAATTTGGTTTGCATAATTGGTCTCTCTAAGGTTTAGATAATTTCTAGTATTGGGTTGAACAACAAGGAAGACGGTGTAAAGTCTTATAATGTTTACAATATGTCTTTTATGTGAGTTTTGCTGCACCGGTTCATCCTTGTGTTTGTTTCAAATAACCTTGCTAGCCTAAACCTTGTATCGAGAGGGAATACTTCTCATGCATCCAAAATCCTTGAGCCAACCACTATGCCACTTGTGTCCACCATACCTACCTACTACATGGTATTTCTCCGCCATTCCAAAGTAAATTGCTTGAGTGCTACCTTTAAAATTCCATCATTCGCCTTTGCAATATATAGCTCATGGGACAAAATAGCCTTAAAAACTATTGTGGTATTGAATATGTACTTATGCACTTTATCTCTTATTAAGTTGATTGTTGTGCGATAACCATGCTTCTGGGGACGCCATCAACTCTTTGTTGAATATCATGTGAGTTGCTATGCATGTCCGTCTTGTCTGAAGTAAGAGAGATCTACCACCTTAATGGTTAGAGCGTGCATATTGTTAGAGAAGAACATTGGGCCGCTAACTAAAGCCATGAATCATGGTGGAAGTTTCAGTTTTGGACATATATCCTCAATCTCATATGAGAACACTAATTGTTGCCACATGCTTATGCATTAAAGAGGAGTCCATTATCTGTTGTCCATGTTGTCCCGGTATGGATGTCTAAGTTGAGAATAATCAAAAGCGAGAAATCCAAAATGCGAGCTTTCTCCTTAGACCTTTGTACAGGCGGCATGGAGGTACCCCTTTGTGACACTTGGTTAAAACATGTGTATTGCGATGATCCGGTAGTCCAAGCTGATTAGGACAAGGTGCGGGCACTATTAGTACACTATGCATGAGGCTTGCAACTTGTAAGATATAATTTACATAACTCATATGCTTTATTACTACCGTTGACAAAATTGTTTCATGTTTTCAAAATAAAAGCTCTAGCACAAATATAGCAATCGATGCTTTCCTCTTTGAAGGACCTTTCTTTTACTTTTATTGTTGAGTCAGTTTACCTATCTCTCTCCACCTCAAGAAGCAAACACTTGTGTGAACTGTGCATTGATTCCTACATACTTGCATATTGCACTTGTTATATTACTTTACATTGACACTATCCATGAGATATACATGTTATAAGTTGAAAGCAACCGCTGAAACTTAATCTTCCTTTGTGTTGCTTCAATACCTTTACTTTGATTTATTGCTTTATGAGTTAACTCTTATGCAAGACTTATTGATGCTTGTCTTGAAAGTACTATTCATGAAAAGTCTTTGCTTTATGATTCATTTGTTTACTCATGTCATTACCATTGTTTTTGATCGCTGCATTCATTAAATATGCTTACAATAGTATGATCAAGGTTATGATGGCATGTCACTTAAGAAATTATCATTGTTATCGTTTACCTACTCGAGGCGAGTAGGAACTAAGCTTGGGGATGCTGATACTCCAACATATCTATAATTTATTATGTTCCATGCTACTTTATTGATGATATCTACATGTTTTATGCACATTATATGTCATTATTATGCGTTTCGGAACTAACCTATTGACGAGATGCCGAAGTGTCGTTCTGTTTTCTGCTGTTTTTGGTTTCAGAAATCCTAGTAAGGAAATATTCTCGGAATCGGACGAAATCAACGCCCAGTACCATATTTTCACACGAAGCTTCCAGAACACCCGAGAGCCACCAGAGGAGAGCCACAGGGGGCCCACACATGGTGGTGGCGCGGCGGGGCTGGGCGCCCCCTAGGGTGACCGCCTCGTCGACCCTCCGACTCCGCCCTTTCGCCTATAAGGTCCCTGACCTAAAACCCGAGACGAATAAGCCACGGTACGAGAAAAGTTCCGAGAGCCGCCGCCATCGAAGCCAAGATGGGGACGAGTCTGTTCGGCACGCGCCGGACGGGGAAGTGCCCGGAAGGCTTCTCCATCGACACCGCTGCCATCTCCACCGCCATCTTCATCACCGCTGCTGCTCCCATGAGGAGGGAGTAGTTCTCCATTGAGGCTCGGGGCTGTACCGGTAGCTATGTGGTTCATCTCTCTCCTATGTACTTCAACACAATAATCTCATGAGCTGCCTTACATGATTGAGATTCATATGATGATGCTTGTAATCTAGATGTCATTATGCTAGTCAAGTGGGTTTTACTTATGTGATCTCCGGAGACTCCTTGTCCCACGTGTGTAAAGGTGACAGTGTGTGCACCGTGTGGGTCTCTTAGGCTATATTTCACAGAATACTTATTCACTGTTATGAATGGCGTAGTGAAGTGCTTATTTATATCCCTTTATGATTGCAATGTGTTTTGTATCACTATTTATCTATGTGCTACTCATGTGATGTTATTAAAGTAGTCTATTCCTCCTGCATGGTGTAATGGTGACAGTGTGTGCATCGTGTAGTTCTTGTCGTAGATTATGATCATAATCTCTTGTAGGTTATGGAGTTGATTATCGCTATGATAGTATTGATGTGATCTATGCCTCCTTCGTAGTGTGATGGTGACAGTGTGCATGCTATGTTAGTACTTGGTTTATTTTGCAAAGATCTATTATGCTCTAAGGTTACTTAAATATGAATATCGAATGTTGTGGAGCTTGTTAACTCCGGCATTGAGGGTTCGTGTAATCCTACACAATTAGTGGTGTTCATCATCTAACAAGAGTATATGTAGCACAAAGGAAAGAGAACTTATTTATTATGTGATCAATGTTGAGAGTGTCCACTAGCGAAAGTATGATCCCTAGGCCTTGTTTCCACCACAAAGAATTGCTTCCCACGCCAGCAAGCTATTTTCTGGCGCCGCTTTTTTACTGTTTTACTGCATCTTTACTTTCTGCAATATTACCACCATCTATACCACCTGTGTTTTACTATCTCTTCGCCGAACTAGTGCACCTATACATCGACAAGTGTATTTGGTGTGTTGGGGACACAAGAGACTTCTTGCTTTGTGATTGCAGGGTTGCTTGAGAGGGATATCTTTGACCTCTTCCTCCCCGAGTTCGATAAACCTTGGGTGATCCACTTAAGGGAAAACTTGCTGCTGTTCTACAAACCTCTGCTCTTGGAGGCCCAACACTGTCTACGGGAAAAGAAGCGTGAGTAGACATCAATCCCCCCAACATTAGTCCCCGAAGCTGGTATAGTCCGGTGGATCCTATCCAACGGACCATGCCAGGTTCTCGTTACTCAAGGTACCGGTTTAATCCTTCCGGCACCCGGTTCAAGCCTCCCGGCGTCTTTGCCGAACTTATGTTAACATCGAACCTTTCCGGTATCTTTGCCATTAAAACCTTCCTCGAAGAAGTCGAGAATATCTCGGGTACAGTGCCTGTCAGTGACATGCGCACTGTGCCTGGTCGCTGATGTCGGGGTCACTTCCCTTCGACTTATGCGCTAGCATTTATGGCGCCACACCGGATCCTCGCCGCCATTCCGGATCCATGCGGCCTCCTTGTGGCTTTCTGTTTTCCGCGCATGTATCGTTGAGCCACATGGCGGCCCACGAACCGAACCGCCGCGGCCCAGCGGTTGCTGACCCACGACCTCTTCTCCCTATTTAAGGGCGAAGCGGTTCCTTCTCCTCTTCTTCTCCACATTCACTACTTCTCACGCACACATCGCTTCCTCTGCTTGCTGCGCTCGTATCGCCTTTGCTCGCCACCGGAGTTCTGCTCTCCGACGAACTCGCAGAGAAGCACCGCAGAGATTCACTGCCTATCTTCGCCTTTCCTGCCTCAAGCACTTCACTGCACTCCCTCTTCCTCGTTCTCTCTTTGTCACCGACGACTGCAAGTTCGCCCGATCTCCGGCGACCGTCGTTTTTGTGGTTCTCCACCGCCTCAGGTTAGCCTCGACGC
The DNA here is from genome assembly GCA_030979885.1 of Lolium multiflorum. Classification (NCBI taxonomy): domain Eukaryota; kingdom Viridiplantae; phylum Streptophyta; class Magnoliopsida; order Poales; family Poaceae; genus Lolium; species Lolium multiflorum. The sequence goes on along the minus strand of CM061748.1, from coordinate 66,661,561 downwards.
CTCTTTAATCTCTTCCTTTTGCCTTCCAGTTCTTGGGCCGGTAGGGGATTTACTTTCCCTTTTCTTTTGGTTTTTCTCTTACTCGTAGATCTTTGTGCAAGGCTAGATCTTGGGAAATCTGTTTTTAGGTAGACTTGGGCACCTTTTGATCGGTATGTCGTCAGAAGAATATCTTTCCGAATCTGCCGGCAGCAGCCACCACAGCGAGGCCTCCGACGGGCTCGAGGCAGAGCTTTGCCCGGATGGATGCCTCTTCCTATGCTCCGAGGCCGGAACCGGAAGGGCCGGGAGGCCAGCAGCTCCGGCCAAGCTTCGGTGCGAACTTGGCGCGATCACCCGCGAACTGGAAGGGCTCCGCGTAGCCGGAAATCGGTGGATGTACCGCTCCCGAGGATACCGGCACAAGTGCTTTGCCGGACTCGGCAACGAGGTGGAACCAGCGCGAACATGGAGAGTACGTGGTTTTCTCTGCTCACTTCGACGCGGCCCGGCCTCCGGCTTCTGATTTCTTCCGCTAGTTTCTTGACTTCTACCAACTCCAACCTCATCATCTTCCTGGCAATGCCGTTTTTTATCTTTCTTGCTTTGTTTCCTTCATGGAGGCCTACATAGGTCTCCTTCCTACAAAAGAAGCTTTCGCTCACTTCTTCGGCCTTCGGATCAACTCGGTCCAAGGCAAGAACATTCCCAATCCCAAACCTCCGGTCCAATGCGGATCTTGCATTATCGCGCCGGGAGCCTTTTTCAAATTCTCCGTGCAGAGTCATGCCGGGCATGCAAGACCTTCTTTACGTGAGGAACAAGGATGCCGCAGATTTCATTAATCTGCCGGCTTACCATCCGGGAACACCATCGAAGGCCAACTGGAGGTACAATCCGGGGACTAACCATGTTGAAACCAACCGGATTGTCCGCTTCATGGAGAAGCTTATGAAGGACACGTACATTTGCTCCGATGACATCATCTGCGCGTTCATCTCACGCAGGGTGCTTCCCCTCCAGCGCCGGGTTCACAAGATGAGCCAGATGTGCGGCCCCCGCGATCCCACCATGATCACCAGCTGCCCCCTAAGTAAAGAGGATGTAGCCCTTAAGGCTAGGAAAATTTGCCAAACTGACATGCCGCTGGACTAGGAGTGGGGCTTCCTTCCCCTCTGCTCCAAAAATCCTCCAACCGCCGAAGTAAGAGCTTAAGAAATCCGGATTGTCTTTCCGGTAGCTTTTAACGTGTTGCTAACCATCTTTCTTCTCTTTTTTCAGGCCCGCGAGCGCTTTCCTCGCATCGCCGGCGAGAGCAGGCCCTTGCCGAGCGCACCACGGACGAGGTTGACCCGGATCCTTACGTGATCGGGAACAAGCACCAGATGGGCAGGACCCATACCTCACGCCCCGGTAACTTTCCAACCCACGATTCCGGTATAGATGACGAGGTCGCTATCCTTGAGGTATTTTGTTCTTTCGCTTCCTCATATATAGTCTTTCTGTAGATCTCCCCTCAGCCAGCGCCAACCCATAGGTTGTGGAGCGCACCACCCCGCTGCAAGCCGAGGTCGGGGATGAATTCCTTGAGAAACTCGCCTCCCGGGGCCAAAACAACAAGGCGCCCGCGCCCGAAGCCGGTTCAGGCGATGCTCCCCCTGCCAAACGCTCCCGGATGGAAGTCGGCGGGAAAAGGTCACCGCGAAGGATTATCCGAAGCGGGAGATGCCGGTTGCTTCCGGGTAAGTTTTTGTTTCCACTTTCCTTTTGTTTCGTGAGTCTCTTTTTCCGGTTGCTTCTTCTGAACTTCTTTTTCCATCTTTTCAGGCCTGCGCTCAAGATTTCCAAGAGCGCCACCGGCATGAGGCCGGAGACCTCGGAGGACGCCGCCAGGGCCTCACCTCCTCCTCAACTAATTCCGGTACCTTCTGGTGCCGGCAAATCTCTCCTCTCGGGAGGCAACACAAGTGCGGCGCGCGGCCCCGATCAGATCACCGCGCGGAGAGGACCTTGTCTCCCTCCAGAAGCCCAAACACCGGCGCCAGCAACACCGGCACCGACACTGAAGATGCCGGGAGGGCGGAACCTCAGGTTCCTCCCGTCCCGAAGAAGAAGAAGAAAGCTCATGCTTCCTCCCCCTCTAAGACCGTGCCGGATTCTTCCGCGCCGGCAAGCTCTGCCCCGGCAAAGGAAGCACCTGAAGCTCCTGCGCCAGCCAAGACCACACCAACATCTCCTCCGGCAACCTCAGCCGGCAAGCCTTCCGCCAAGCCAACCCCTCCGGAAGGCACCAAGCTCTCCGCGCAGGAACTTGCCGCGGTGGTGAATGGATCGTAGCGAACAAGAGGGGGGGTGAATGGCGCTACGACAAGTTTTAGTCTTTTTCAATTTTTATGCAACGGAAGGTAAAGGTGAGAACTTTAGCGATCGGGGTGATCCTACAATGATTCTAGGACAAGTGCAACAAGTAAAGGAATCAACAAGATAGTAAGAGTAAGGAGCGAGACAACCGGGGGCGCGGAGACGAGGCGAGGTTTGTTTCCCGCAGTTCCTTCCACAATAGGAAGTACGTCTGCGTTGAGGAGGTGCTAGTCTCACACAAGAGACTAGACGGCCACACCACGAAGGAAGGCCTCACCTTCTTCCTCGAGAGAGCTCCACGAAGGTGCTCTCCCTCTTCCACTAAGGCACCGGTCGAGGCGGTGATTCCTTCACAAGGTTGGGGCGAGCTCCACACACAAGGATGCTCCCAACACCCTATGGATCTAGTACATCACCAAGCTAGACTCCATAGCTGCACATCTCCAATGCTCCACCATAGGAACCCTCTCCAATGCTCCACCATAGGAACCCTACCACCAAGATCCACTAAGGAATAGCTAGTATTGGTGAAATCTCTCTTGGTAGAACTATAGATCGGGGTCTCCTCCACCACTCCTCAAAGTTTGGGAAAGATTGGTTGGATGGTGAAGGAGATCCTCAAGGATTAAGCTCAGCAACAATGGAGGAGAGAGAGAGGGAAGAGATGAAATCGTGTTGGGGAAGAAGGAGCCCTTAAATAGGCTCCTCCAAATCCAACAGTTATGTCCAGTTTTGCCTAAGTGGTACTACCGCTTTTGGGAGCGGTACTACCGCTCTGAGTTCGAATTCCCCATATCTGGTCCACGTGGACGCAGAGCGGTACTACCGCTCGAGGTACCGCAACGGGGTCCAAACCTTCTTGGATGAAGCGGTACCGGAGCGGTACCGACGGTACAGCCGTAACTAGTTACGGTACCTGGGCGGTACCGTGGGCGGTATTACCGCTCGTGAGCGGTACTACCGCTCCAGGTACTGCAGAGGTACCGCAACTCGTACTGTGGGTCGATTTCAGCGCAGAACTCAGAGCGGTACCGTGGGCGGTACCTATAGGGGTAGCGGTACTACCGCTACAGGTACCGGTAGTACCGGCCTGGCTAAAACTGGTTTTCTCCCCTTTTTCTCTCCAGCCATGTCACCTCGCGATACACACACAAAACCAGAAAACCTATCAACTACGCTTCAGTCTTCCGATCTTGACGTGTCCAGCGAGGTCACCGTGCACTTGCAAATCTAACAATGATACTCAAGGCACACGGTGAGATTACTCAAGTGTTGTCATCAAACACACAAAACTTGGGGTGTAAACTTTGCTCTTACAATCTCCCCCTTTTTGGTGTTTGATGACAACACAAGACTTTACAATAACATATGATATTATGATGAGATACTTAGATTTGCAAAAACTCGACGGAGCTCCCCCTACACATGTGCATATCATGAATATGTATTTGAATACAAATACACATGTTCTAGAGACATCACTCCCCCTAGTTTTTACAAACCAAGCACATATGCAACATGGATAGATGACATGTTCAAGTAGCATATGCACAATATGGAGGCAACATAAGATCATGCAAGGAGATTTGGGTGAAGTTATCATACCATAGCCTTGAGAATACCCAAACTCACCATAAGATGCCTCCATAGGGTTGTTGATGTAGCCATAAGAAAAGATAAGCAACTAGAACCAAAGGCTACAAACAACAAAGGTCCCCATCCACATAGGAACTTCTCCCCCTTTGGCATCGGAACACCAAAAAGGAGGGTAAAGAAACTAGAAGGATGGAGAAAAAGAACATACAACCAAGCTTGCAAAAATCACGAGAAAACAAGCTTGAAGGAGGTTCTCAAAAACAAGAAGAAGAAAGCAAAGAAGAAAGACAAAACAAGGTCACGAAGAACCGAAAAACCCTCAAAGAGGGGGTGTTGGTGGCCGAAGCCACCGTGTAAGAGTGTAGTAGTGTGAGGTCGCGTAGATGTATCTAGGACTCACGGACTACAACTCAACATGAAGCTCATAAGTCACTTAATTGACAAATAGCATATGTTTTGGATTTCTTTATGCATTATGGGGGGAGGGATAGCTCAATGGATTTAAACCGCACTCCCCCTATGTTCATGCGTGCCTTTCATCTAGATATAAAGGTTAGGAGTGGTATGTGCGCACGACGGTCAAGCAAAGTTCGATGGATCAATGATATTTAGCTCATGCCTCAACTCAATGAAACGCTTCTCATCCAAGGGCTTCGTGAAGATGTCCGCCAATTGCTCCTTGGTGCCAATGTAGGATAGTACAATATCTCCGCGAGCAATGTGATCCCGGATGAAGTGGTTCCGTATCTCAATGTGCTTCGTCTTGCCATGGAGAACCGGATTGTAGGCGATCTTGATTGCGCTCTCATTATCACACAAAAGAGGCACCTTGCTATACCCGAGTCCATAATTCCGCAAGGTTTGCCTCATCCACAAGATTTGAGCACAACTACTCGCCGCGGCAATATACTCGGCTTCCGCGGTGGAGACGGAGACACAATTTTGCTTCTTCGAGGACCAACACACCAAAGATCTTCCAAGAAAGTGACACGCTCCGGATGTAGACTTCCTATCAACCTTGTCGCCCGCCCAATCGGAGTCGGTGAAACCAATCAAAGCAAAGTCCGTGTCCCTTGGGTACCATAGTCCGAAGTGTGGGGTATCAACTAAATATCGAAAGATCCTTTTGACCGCCACAAGGTGGCTTTCCTTCGGGCTTGCTTGAAACCGTGCACACATACCAACGCTTAACATTATATCCGGGCGAGAGGCACAAAGGTAAAGAAGCGAACCTATCATCAAACGGTAGAGCTTGGGATCCACCGCCTTGCCGGTCTCGTCAAGAGAGAGTTGACACTTGAGATGCATCGGAGTTCCAATGCCTTTGGCGTCCTTCATATCAAAGCGCTTGAGCATGTCTTGGAGGTACTTTGCTTGATTGATGAAGGTGCCTTGTCGCATTTGCTTGATCTCGAACCCAAGAAAGTACTTGAGTTCACCCATCATTGACATCTCAAACCTATTTGTCATCAACATAGCAAACTCATCATTGAATTTTGTGTTAGTCGAGCCAAATATGATGTCATCTACATAGAGTTGGCATACGAAAAGCTCCCCATTGACTTTCTTAGTAAAAAGAGTGGGATCAATTTTCCCCACTTCGAAACCACGGTCTTCAAGCAACTCCTTTAGATGCTCATACCAAGCTCTAGGAGCTTGTTTGAGTCCATATAGGGCCTTTTTGAGCTTGAAGACATGGTCCGGGAAATGGGGGTCCTCGAACCCCGGGGGTTGCTTCACATATACTTCCTCATGTAAAGGACCATTAAGAAAAGCACTCTTAACATCCATTTGTTGCAACTTAAAGCCATGATGAGAGGCAAAGGCCAAAAGGATACGGATGGACTCAAGCCTTGCAACGGGTGCAAAGGTTTCACCAAAGTCCACGCCTTCGACTTGAGAATAGCCTTGTGCCACCAATCTTGCTTTGTTGCGGATGACCATGCCACTTTCATCTTGCTTGTTCTTGAAGACCCATTTGGTGCCGATAACATTGCGGCAATGATCGGGTCGCTTCATGAGAGTCCACACATCATTCCTCTTGAAGTTGTTGAGTTCCTCTTGCATTGCATTCAACCAATCGGGATCTTTGAGAGCTTCATTAACTTTGAGTGGTTCCGCCATAGAGACAAAGGCGTGGTGCTCACAAAAGTTTGCTAGTTGCCTCCGGGTGGTTACTTTGCTCTTTAGATCACCAATGATATTATGCAAGGAATGAGACTTGAGACGCAAGTGTCTTGTAGTAGGGTCTTCACGGCGAGTGTCGGCTAAAGGAGATGATTCTTGTGAGTCCTCTTGGCCTTCATCACGGTTTAGGTCCTCGCCTTGACCTCCATTGTCGTTGAAAGGGGCATCATTGTCATGAGAGCCGGATGGCTCGGGGGTATTAGGAATAGTATTGTCCATAAAGATTATCCCCGAACCACTCGGAGAAGAACTTGAAGCTTGACCTTGGTCACTTGATGTTGGTTGTTGTGGTAGATGAGCTTGCGGTGAATGTTGTTCTTGAGCTTGTTGAGGTGAACTTGGACTTGATTGTTGTTGTAGATGTCGAGGTTGAACTTGAGGTTGTTGTAGAGGTTGAGGTTGAACTTGAGGTTGTTGTAGAGGTTGACTTGCATTTGTAAGATCAACGGAAGAAGCTTGGCCTTGTGGTGTAGATGGCTCCACTTGGGTGGAACTTGGTCCTTCCCCGGTACTCATAGAAGGTAGCTCTTGAGGTCGGCGAATGCCAACACCCATCCTTCCTATGGTATCCGGGGGAATTGCATCTCCTTTCTCACAAGAAGCACTTCGCTCCTCCAAAGATCTATCATCTTCATCGAATGTCACATCACAAGATTCTACAACACGCCCACTTGACTTGTTGAAGACTCTATAGGCGTGAGAATCCGTAGCATAGCCAACGAAAATTCCTTCTTGAGCTCTTGAATCAAACTTAGATAGGCGTGTGTCTTTGACAAGCACATAGCATTTGCATCCGAAGACCTTGAAGTATGACACATTTGGCTTGTTGCCGGTGAGGATCTCATATGGTGTCTTCTCAAGACCTTTGCGAAAGTAGAGACGATTAGTAGCGTGGCATGCGGTAGAGATAGCTTCCGCCCAAAAATTGTAGTTAGACTTGTATTCCATCATCATGGTTCGAGCGGCTTCGATCAAGGTTCGATTCTTCCTTTCGGCGACCCCATTTTGTTGGGGAGTATATGGCGTGGAGTATTGGTGTTGGATTCCTTCTTCGCCGAGGAAGTCATCCAAGGTGTAGTTCTTGAACTCCGTTCCATTGTCGCTCCTTATTGCGAGGATCTTGTTGTCGTACTTGCGTTGAACTTGGTTAGTGATACGTCCATTTTGCATCACTATTTTATATCATAATTTACTGTTATTCATTGATATATTTCATATTTAGAGATGATACTTATGTTATTTCACCTATTTTGCATGTTTCATGATTATTGGAGAATCGCTCACCGGAGTCAGGATTCTGCTGGAAAAAGCACCGTCAGAATGCAATATTTCGGAAGATCAACAATTGACGGCAAATTACAAGAGAAGCGCACGAATTCGCACCGGAGGAAAAGTTCCACGTCACTTCCTAGCTCCAAGGACATCTCCTCCAGGCACCTACAACCCCTTCCACACTCTAATTCATAATAGTCAAATTGAAAGGATTCCCAAGGCGGTATTTCCTAGCAAGTGGGATATGGATCGTTCTAACACTGCAGGAAGGATGAAGCCTGAAGCTGAAGAGTGGGGAAACAACTCTAAGAGTTGGGACTCGCCATCGGACATACTTCTTAACCACGTCGAGCACAACTCGGAGATGATCCGCAACCTCATGTACGAGATCGATGAGCTAAAGGAGCTTGTTAAGAAGCTTATCAAGAATTCATCACCACCGCCGAAGGAGTAATTCAGCATCGGTATTGGCACCCCCTTGGTTTGTTCCAAGCTTGGGGAGTGCCGCGGTATCACATCATCACTATCTTTTACCTTTTTACTATCAAGTAGTGTCATATCATGAGTAGGAAAGTTATCATATAAGATGTTTGCAGTATGGAAGTATCTCTCTTTTAGTTGGTTATCTATGTATCCCTTGGTGTGAGTTATCGTTATGGAATATTAATGAGAAGTTTTATCATTTACATATTGCACATCTTATTTTAGTTTGCAATCTCTATTATATGATTGATCTTGTTGTTAAGTATTGGTATCACTTTGGGAGCATTGAGTAAATCTATTTGGTTTTGGCAAACTTAGCATTGGTCAATAGCAACAACACTTTGAGTTTAAGTAGAAAAGAGGAAATACATGTAGATATGTTATTTCATTATCTTTCTTTCTTGTTAGTTCCTAGCTTAGTATTCTGAAGTTAAAATTGTTTGTGCTTACAAGGAAGATGCATGATTGTTTCTATCACATGTATATTGTTTGTTTCCCTCAACTCTTATGCTTGCTAATCAACCTTGCTAGCCAAAGACCTGTGAGAGGGAATGCTTCTCGTGCATCCAAACCCTTAAACCAAACCTATGCCATCAGTGTCCACCATAACTACCTACTATGTGGTATTTCCCTGCCATTCCAAGTAAATACTTCATGTGCTACCTTTAAACAATTCAAAAGTTGTCATCCCTTATTTGTGTCAATGTTCTATAGCTCATGAGGAAGTATGTGGTGTTTTATCTTTCAATCTTCTTGGGCAACTTTCATTAATGGACTAGTGGCTTCATCCACTTATCCTATAATTTTCCAAAAAGAGCTGGCAACGGGGTTCCCAGCCCCAATTAATCAACTTTCATTAATAACTCTCTTCACATGTTTTGCCCTGATTCATCGTAAGCAACTTAATTTTGCAATAGACACTCCTCCATGGTATGTGAAATGTTGGAAGGCACCCGAGGATTCGGTTAGCCATGGCTTGAGAAAGCAAAGGTTGGGAGGAGTGTCATCCTTAAATAAACTAAAGTACATGTGTAAACAAAAGAGAAGAGGGATGATCTACCTTGCTGGTAGAGATAACGTCCTTCATGGGAGCCGCTCTTTGGAAGTCTGTTTGGCAAGGGGGTTAGAGTACCCACTACCATTCGTTGACAACAACAAACACCTCTCAAAACTTTGCTTTTATGCTCTCTATATGATTTCAAAACTTAAAAAGCTCTAGCACATGATTTAATCCCTGCTTCCCTCTGCGAAGGGCCTATCTTTTACTTTATGTTGAGTGAGTAAACCTATTTCCCTCTATTTTAAGCAAGCAATTGAGTTGTTGTGATCAAACCATTTATACTGTGATCTACTTAATCATGCCTTTTATTCTTCCTTGTTCAGTACAAGTTTTATCTGAATGAATATAGCTTTGAAGGTTATCGATGATTATGAGGGGATTATTATGATTGAGTATGCAAGTTTTGCTATAAGCTTTAATATAAGAGCGCTGCTCAATAGATAAGTACAATCTGTTAACTGTTCTTTGACCAAGAACGAAGTTTGCCATCACCAATTATGATTTCCTATGCACCTTTATTTGTGATTTCCTCCTACTTGTTGCAAGTTGAACCATATGAGGAAGTTGTTCATTAGAATGTATTGTGTGAATTAATATGATGCTTCTCGTCCGTATTTTATTTATCGACTCTTCACTCCATAAACATGTGGTCTTGTTTACGAGCTCAGTTTCGCTTGGGGACAAGCGAAGTCTAAGCTTGGGGGAGTTGATACGTCCATTTTGCATCACTATTTTATATCATAATTTACTGTTATTCATTGATATATTTCATATTTAGAGATGATACTTATGTCATTTCACCTATTTTGCATGTTTCACGATTATTCGAGAATCGCTCATCGGAGTCAGGATTCTGCTGGAAAAAGCACCATCAGAATGCAATATTTCGGAAGATCAACAATTGACGGCAATTACACTAAAGATCTTATTTTTCCAGAAAATGAAGCCAGCCAAAAGGAGGGACCGAGGAGGGCCGCCATGGGCCCCCCCATAGGCCGGCGCGGGCCCTGCCCTGGCCGCGCCGCCTGGTGGGGAGGGGGCCACAACCCCCTTCGGCCGCCTCTCTTTCGCGTACTTCTTCGCCCGAAAACCTAAGCTCCAGAGGATAATCGCGAGAAGACACAGCCGCCTCTGCGGGGCGGAAAACACCAGAGAGAAAAGAGCTCTCCGGCAGGCTGAAATCCACCGGGAAAATTCCCTCCCGGAGGGGGAAATCGACACCATCGTCACCGTTATCGAGCTGGACATCATTGGGATCATCATCACCATCATCTCCATCATTGTCACCATCATCTCCACCGCTGCACCTCGTCATCGTTGTAACATCTAGGGTTGAATCTTGATTGTTTGGTAGGGGAAACTCTCCAGGTATTGATTACTCCTTGTTATTGATGCTATTGAGTGAAACCGTTGAACCAAGGTTTATGTTCAGATTGTTATTCATCATCATATCACCTCTGATCATGTTCCATATGATGTCTCGTGAGTAGTTCGTTTAGTTCTTGAGGACATGGGTGAAGTCTAAATGTTAGTAGTGAATTATGTTGGGTAATATTCAATGGTTTGATATTTAAGTTGTGGTGTTATTCTTCTAGTGGTGTCATGTGAACATCGACTACATGATACTTCACCTTTATGGGCCTAGGGGAATACATCTTGTATTCTTTTGCTAATTGTGGGGTTGCCGGAGTGACAGAAACCTGAACCCCCGTTGGTATATCGATGCAGGAGGGATAGAAGGATCTCAGAGTTTAAGGTTGTGGTTAGATTTATCTTAATTACTTTCTTGTATTTGCAGATGCTTGCAAGGGGTATAATCACAAGTATGTATTAGTCCTAGGAAGGGAGGTGCATTAGCATGGGTTCACCCACACAAAACTTATCAAAACAATGAAGATTAATCAGCTATATGAAGCGAAAGCACTAGACTAAATTCCCGTGTGTCCTCAAGAACGTTTGGTCATTATAAGTAAACAAACCGGCTTGTCCTTTGTGCTAAAAAGGATTGGGCTACTCGCTGCAATTATTACTCTCGCATTTTACTTACTTGTACTTTATTCATCTGCTATATCAAAACCCCCTGAATACTTGTCTGTGAGCATTTACGGTGAATCCTTCATCGAAACTGCTTGTCAACACCTTCTGCTCCTCGTTGGGTTCGACACTCTTATTTATCGAAAGTACTACGATACACCCCCTATACTTGTGGGTCATCAAGACTATTTTCTAGCACCGTTGCCGGGGAGTGAAGCGCTATTGGTAAGTGGAATTGGTAAGGGAAACCTTTACTGTACGTGCTGATTTTATTTCTGCCTGCTGCTATAATTCATTATGGAGAGATCTTCTCTTGAATTCCTATTTGGGAAATCTACTACTACTGCAAAGGTAGTGGATGAGGCGCCAGGTGAGAAAGAGGTTCCATACAAAATACCTATGAAAATTATTGAACGTGTTGTGGATAACCGCTATGAAGGGGATGGAACTGTCCATCCTGGAGATCATTTACTGTTTTTACATGAATTATGCGGGTTATTCAAATGTGCAGGTATTGCTATGGATGAAGTTAGGAAGAAACTATTCTCTATATCGTTGTCTGGTAAAGCAGCGCATTGGTATAAATTGCTGAAGAATAGGGATTCTCTTGATTGGGAGGACATTGTGCCTTTATTTTATTCCAAATTCTATCCTCCAAATGAAATTCACAAAGATCGGATCCGCATATATAATTTCTGGCCTCATGATGGAGAGAGTATTGCCCAAGCATGGGGAGATTGAAGTCTTTAATGCTCAAATGCCCCATTCATGAGCTTCCTGGTAATATCACCATTGATAATTTCTATGCAAGACTGTCTTTTCAAGACAAAACCTTGCTGGATACTACTTGTTCTGGATCATTTACACGCAATAAAGAAGAGTTTAAAAGGGACCTTCTTGATCGGATCCAGGAGAATACTGAAGGATGGGAGAACGACAAAGATAGAGAGTCAGGTATAAACTACAATTATAAATGCATTGAAATTTTTATGGTGGACCGAAGAGATCAACATGTAGGAGCTCCAAGCATCTTGTGGTAGAGATGATAGTCTTGGCCTTGTGAGGAGCTCCATGCATTTTTCCTTGTACGCAAGCCCTACAAACACGATCCTTGCAAAAAGAGACATCTTCTTTTAGTCCGAGAATGTGGCCACCCTTGTGGAGACTTTGCAAAGTCCTCATGTTGACATGGGCTAGTCGGCGATGCCATAACCAACCCTTGTCACCTTTGGCGAATAGGCAAAGAGCGGAAGATGTTGTCTTTCCGGAGAAATCGACAACATACAATCCGTTCTCTACATATCCAACAAAAGCTACATTGAGTGTCTTGCTCCACAAGAGGACCACCATATGTTCATCAAAGAATGTGCATAGACCCATACGAGCAATTTGATGAACGGAGAGTAAGTTGTAACCAAGGGTCTCGACAAGGAGGACATTCACAAGTGAGATGTCGGGTGTTACCACCACCTTGCCAAGACCCAATACCTTAGAGCACGTGTTGTCGCCATATGATACGGTAGAGTGAGAAGGCTCGAGGTCGACAACAATATTCTTGCTTCCGGTCATATGACTTGTGGCTCCACTATCAACCACCCATTTAGCGCCACCGGAAGCATAGTCCTACAAGGAATCAAGTCTTGGATTTAGGTACCCATTTTTCAATGGGTCCTAGCATGTTAGTAACAAGGGGTTTGGGAACCCAAATAGTCCAATCAACATTGTCCTTTTGAGGACCAATAAAGCGAGCACGAATATGTCCATAGTAATCAACAAAAAGAACATGAGAAGGGTTGTTAGAGCCGGCGAAACCCGTCGAGGCGGAGTTGGGTACTCCATCCCTTCTTGAGCTAGCATCGCTCTCCTCAAGGTTGATCTCCATGTTCTCCTTGTTCTTCTTCTTCTTGGTCCTCTTATTCCTCTTCCTCTTTGGCTTGATAGCCACTCCTCCTTCATTGCAAGAGCCCTCATTGGTTCCATCTCTAGCTTCAATGACTCCTTCCAAGTACTTGGCTTGAACTTGGAGTCTATCAACTTTGGCCTTCAAACGATTGACTTCATCTTCATGCTCCGGGTGAGGATGGCAAATATCAAACACTTGGACTTCCTTTGCCTTGTTCACCCGGAAGTGTTCCATCAAAGCTTCTTCTTGGAGAGCGTTCATCTTCATGAGTAAGCGCTTGTCACTCTCCATCTTGGCAATGTCACTTTCATGAGTGCAACACGCACGGTCCTTGCTCAAAGGAAAGTACTCCTTCAATGCTTCCTCTTGCATGGAATTGACCTCCATGAGCTTGGCTTCCCTTCTCTTCAAGGCGGCTATTTCCTCCTCATGATCACAACAAGTGTCCTTCTCCTTGCTCATGCGGAGACATTCCACCAAAGACTCTTCTTGCTTGCTACTCAAACTCAATAGCTTGGCCTTGGTGGTCTCAAGAGCGGCAATTTCTTCTTCATGGTTGCAACATGAGGTCTTCTCTTTGAACAAGCGGTAATATTCATCCAAGGCTTCTTCTTGAAGAGCATTGACTTCCAAGAGAAGAGCATTGTGCCTTCTCAAGGAAGTAACTTGATCAACAAGCTCATCATGACAAGAGTTGGGGTCTTCATCATCTTTCTCTTTGTTGGCTTCCTCAAGAGAGAGCATCTTCTTTTGGAGCTCACCCATCAAACCAAGAGCATGGTCTCGGTCCTTGATGAGTTGGGAGACAATAGCCTTATTGGAGTCTTCTAGGACGATGACACTAGCTTCAAGAGACATGCGCAGATTTCGTTCATCATCAAGCTCCTCTTTGAGAGAGGCAATCTCATTTGCCGCTTCCCTTTCCAACCTCTCCTTCTCCTCTATAAGATCTTGTGCCGCACCAAGTTGGCTCAAGAGAGCCCCAACATGAGTCTTGGTATCCCCTTGCATGTTAGTGAGAAAAGAATCCAAACCCATAATCTCACGTTTAACGGTGAGACTAGTGGCATCATCAATATATAAGGCATTAGTCGAGGATGATGGTTTGGAAGGGGATTTTACCTCCGTGGATACCTTTGCCATAAGGCAACGAGCATTGTTGGTGACGAGGTTCTCATTTGGAGAGTCGAAGAGGGAGATAGAGGGAGTGGTAATGGCGATGGCGGCCACTCCCTCTCCTTCCTTGTTGGAGCTCTTGTCCCCACGTTCTTCATCCTCATCGGAGGAGTACTCTTCTCGAATGATGAAGGCTCTAGGCTTCTTGTTGGAGGAGACCTTGTCGTCATCGGACCTGGGGGAGAACTTGGAGAATCGGATACGTCCCAAACGTATCTATAATTTCTTATGTTCCATGCTACTTTTATGATGATACTCACATGTTTTATACACATTATATGTCATTATTATGCATTTTCCGGCACTAACCTATTGACGAGATGCCGAAGAGCCGTTCTTGTTTTGCTGTTTTTGGTTTCAGAAATCCTAGTAAGGAAATATTCTCGGAATTGGACGAAATCAACGCCTAGGGGCCTATTTTTCCACGAAGCTTCCAGTCCGAAGAGGAAACGAAGTGGGGCCACGAGGCGACAAAACGCTAGGGCGGCGCGGCCTGGGCCCTGGCCGCGCGGCCCTATTGTGTGGGTCCCTCGTGACGCCCCTGACCTACCCTTCCGCCTACTTAAAGCCTTCGTCGCGAAACCCCCAGTACCGAGAGCCACGATACGGAAAACCTTCAGAGACGCAGCCGCCGCCAATCCCATCTCGGGGGATTCAGGAGATCGCCTCCGGCACCCTGCCGGAGAGGGGAATCATCTCCCGGAGGACTCTTCATCGCCATGATCGCCTCCGGATTGATGTGTGAGTAGTTCACCCCTGGACCATGGGTCCATAGCAGTAGCTAGATGGTTGTCTTCTCCTAATTGTGCTATCATGCTCGATCTTGTGAGCTGCTTATCATGATCAAGATCGTTTCTTTGTAATCCTACATGTTGTGTTTGTTGGGATCCGATGGATATTGAATACTATGTCAAGTTGATTATCAATCTATCATATATGAGTTGTTTATGTTCTTGCATGCTCTCTGTTGCTAGTAGAGGCTCTGGCCAAGTTGATACTTGTGACTTCAAGAGGGAGTATTTATGCTCGATAGTGGGTTCATGCCTCCATTAAATCTGGGACAGTGACAGAAAGTTCTAAGGTTGTGGATGTGCTGTTGCCACTAGGGATAAAACATCGATGCTTTGTCTAAGGATATTTGTGTTGATTACATTACGCACCATACTTAATGCAATTGTCTGTTGCTTGCAACTTAATACCGGAAGGGGTTCGGATGATAACCTGAAAGTGGACTTTTTAGGCATAGATGCATGCTGGATGGCGGTCTATGTACTTTGTCGTAATGCCCTGATTAAATCTCATAGTACTCATCATGATATATGTATGTGCATTGTTATGCCTTCTTTATTTGTCAATTGCCCCGTAATTAAGTCACCCAACATGCTATTTATCTTATGGGAGAGCCACCGCTAGTGAACTATGGACCCCGGTCTATTCTTTACATCTGAAATACAATCTACTGCAATACTTGTTCTTTATTGTTCTTCGCAAACAATCATCTTCCACACAATACAGTTAATCCTTTGTTCACAGCAAGCCGGTGAGATTGACAACCTCACTGTTATGTTGGGGCAAAGTACTTTGGTTGTGTTGTGCAGGTTCCACGTTGGCGCGGAATCCCCGGTGTTGCGCCGCACTACATTCCGCCACCATCAACCTTCAACGTGCTTCTTGACTCCTACTGGTTCGATTAAATCTTGGTTTCTTCTGAGGGAAACTTGCTACTGTGCGCATCACACCTTCCTCTTGGGGTTCCCAACGGACGTGTCAACTACACGCATCAGAATCCTTTGGAGAGTGACTTGAACTTTTCCTTGCGGATAAGTCTTCCACCATGATCTTCTCTTCTCTCAAACATACAATCCACGACAAAATGATTCTTGTCGCCGCAATTGTAGCATGTTCTTCCCCTTTGCCCCTCCCTTGGGCTCTTGGAGAAACTTCTTGGAGAATCACGTGATCTTCTTGGTCTTGTGCTTCGGGACTTGTTTCCATCCCAAAATTTCTTGGCGGCGAGAGCCATGTGCTCATGATAATTGATCTTGAGATCATCCGGTCCCCACTCAACGGGATCCTCATCGCTTTCACTAGCCTCATGTACCTTCATCTTCAATGCAAGGTTGGGCTTGCGGGAGTTGTGGGCGCGAGCAACAAGATCCTCCGCATTCTTCTTGGAGATGTCCAAAGCGATGACTTCACTAAGAACTTCATCGGATGTCATAGCACGGAAGGAGGCGTTTTGGCGGATGGCCGTCAACTTCACTTCTGTTGGCGTCAGAAACCCACCGGCGGGCAGCGACTGGCCAACACGGTAGAGCCGGGAATGACTAGGGCTGCGGCTGGCCCCAGTCCCTCAGAGCGACGGCCCGCAGCCTCCTGGTCGCGCGCCGATGCGGGTCGCAAGGGCGTGCCACCTGACCTATACTGGTCGAAGGTGTGGATGATGCCTCGCTTAGTTTCCTGCAGGGCACACACGTACACGTTAAATACGAGCCTCGATCGGCTCTCAGGTTGTCCTGTGAATCGGCTCATGGAGCCGATCCACCCATGATTCGTCCAAGGTGGCCGAATATATGGTGGTCCTGCTTGATCAAGATAAAGCATATGAGATCCACGACGATCTAGGGTTTTCACCGCATAATCGGATCATCCTACTCACGATTGGGCCTCGCGCTCACGCACGGTAAACGTAAGCCAGCCCTAGACAAGGCCTAAAAACCAACACTAGGTTGATCCTCGGAACGTCCTGTCTAGGGGCAGCAAACTACACCCTGCATGCCGCTGGATCCTCCAACCCTTTGTAAGGCCTAACTATTGCAGATATTAAACTAATCCTTGATGAATCAAGGAGCGACCATAACGGATCAGATCTACTAAATAAAGATCAAGCGGGGTGCCGCCCCTGCACCCATGATGAGGCACAAGGACGGCTAGACGCGCAAGGGTTGCACTACGCGAGCATATGATGCTAAGAACGATGCTAACCCTAACGCATCTACGATAACTACGTTGCTCGCCATCAAAAAGGCTTTACGAGCAACGCATGAACAATGGGCAGGCTTGTGCTGCCTAGATCGCGAGATGCGATCTAGGCAGCATGATGCTTACCGGAGGAACCCTCGAGACGAAGGAGTTGGCGATGCGCCGAGATTGGTTTGTGTTGAACGTTGGTTGTTGTTTATTCCATAAACCCTAGGTACATATTTATAGTCCAGGGGACTTTCTAATGTGGACGTGCACCAAACCGTGCACGGGTAAAACTCTAACTTCTAAACTAAGATGCGATCTAATATGTTACAGATACATGGGCAGTTTAGCCCAACTTGGTATAAAAGGCCGATTCACGTATCTCTTCTATACGTATATCTTCAAGACCATCCTGATCGCGGCCCACCTCTGACTTGGCCAAATTCTGGTGATAACACATGCCCCCCTGGTTTTGGAAATAACATTTCCAAAATCATTAAACTATTCTCTCGTAGGGTCATGTCGTGGCAGAGCAGAACCGTCGCAGAGTCCTTCATCATGATAACTTGCCTCCTCACCTTCTCTGCACGATTTGACGGTTTCGGCACCACTTCCTCGGAAACTGCTGTGGCATTGAATTTCTACTATATCCCCTTTTATTTAACTGCCACGAACAGTTCTTCTCTGCATCTCCTTCGCATTAGCACTCCAAAAACCCTCTTGTGCCACCATGTCTTCTTCCTCCTCTGCCTCATCGGATCTTTCCACCCAGTCCTCTTCGTCCCGCGAGCCGACGCCGGAGCACAACCCGGCGGAGGTCCACGCAGCCAACGTCCGCCGCGCCATTGCGGCCGGGGAGGAGTCAGACCATGACTTCTCCATCTGGTCCGAGGACGACCAGTCTTCGACGGACGGGGAGAGCGACCTCCGCTTCCTAGCCAACGGGGAATCGGAGGAGGAGAGCGATGACGATCGCTTCTCCTGGGATGACTTCACCTCCTCCGAGGGGGTGAAGGAGGAGGAAGTGGAGGAGGAGGATGACGACGACAGCTCCTCCGACGAGCCGCCGGCCAAGCGGTTCTGCCCTTGGCCGGGCAACCTTAGCGACTTCGATAGCGACGAGGACGATGCTGACGAAGAGGACGAAGACAACGAGGGCCCGGTTGGCGGCCATTGGAGCGACGACGAGCCCGCCGGGAGCAGCGCCGACGGCAGCGACGACGGCGACGACGAGGGCAGTGATGGCCCGTAGTTAGGACCTCTAGAATAGGGCCAGCAGCAGTAGATGGGGCAATGTATCCCCTAGCGTCTCTTTTGAGAGCAATTAGCTCTTTATGTAAGAAATCTCGCCTCTTAATGAAGAACTTTTCCCCAATTTAATTTGCCGATTTCTTCTGAGTTCAATTGAGCCGATTCCCTGTTCTACTGACCTTGCCGATTCGTTCCCCTTGCCAATGCGTAATGAGCCGATAGCACCGTATCGGTCCTTCAAAATTCGCCCTTCCCTTCTTCAACTGATGATTTTCTAAATTTGGCAGAAAATGCAGGATCTTCAGGAAAACCTTCGAACTTTCCCAACCAAACCCAATAATGCTCTTCAATACTCATCATTTGTGAAGAAGGTTTGAAATGAAGGAACAGCCGATCGTATCCACCAAGCCTGCTGCCCCCCGAGTCTTGGCCAAGGCAAAAACTTAGCCGAATTAGCCTGGGCTTGATCATGCAGAGTCAGCCGATTTACACATAAATCGGCTTCCCAAAGCAGAAGGTCTTCAAGGCGAGCTGCCCCCCGAGTTTCTCCAGTCTTCTCTTAGCGCCCTGCCGGTCGAATCAGCCCCTTTCTGCACGTCCAGGCTGCTCTTGAAGAGAGGAATTACTCCATTGAGGGACCCCTCGTGCTTCATTGGTCCTCTGATCGTAACATTGATCTTCTTGAGTCGATGGCCGTGCATCGGCTGCTTCTCAATTCTGAAGTCGATGCCTTTGCATCGGCTGTAAAAATGTTTAAAAAATTTTAGGCCGATTTGCGTATCGGCCCCCATACTCAATATTATTTCATATCCTCGTGTTTTATCCCTCTAGGTGCCCCCCGAGCCGATTCTGTCAAGAGAATTGATGGTATCGGCTCTTCAGGTAGTCCCTGTTGGGTCAAACGTTGATCCCAGGCAGAATGGATGGTGAGGATAATTTGGGCCGATTGCCGGAATCGGCCTCCATGTTGCTTGTTCGGTGAAGGTTTTGTAATATCCCTTCATCAGTTTCGGAGGGCCGATCGCAAGGATCGGCCTCGCCATGTTGCTTATTGACGTAGTCTTGCTACTCGTCCATGTCGGCGGATAAAACCAGCCCAATCTCTGACTTTAGCACGTTGGTGTGCTTGCTGTTATCCATGTCGGGTGCACTGTGTAATCGTGGAGCACTACACTCCGCCGGACGAATGAACACCATGTTTGTGCCAGCCGATGTGTCATCATCGGCTCTCTTTTGCTTGGGGCGCCACTCTTTTCTTTGCGGCAGTCCCTCCTCATCCAGGGTCCTCTGGACTTTTGCAGCCAGATCAGGTCGTGCCTTCCTCAGCGTATGCAAGTACATCCTTTCGGCTTCCTCCAGACCGCGCAATCGCTGAACCCTGCGTTTTTGTGAATGGCTGAGACCGTCAGGGCACCACCTTGGACGGTGGCACCTGTCTTCTTCGCATTCCCCTTCGTCTTCTGAATCCTCGAGATCTTCCAACGGAGGGGTCTCAGCACGTCTGTTTTGCGGGGGGAGAGGCCCTAGGCGCTCGAACACAGACACGTTGGCTGTCTCCTTCTTTTTCCGGTTGCATTCTGGGCAGTTGCCGATTGTTGGTAATCGGCTCATTCCTGAATCCCAGCAGTGTCTGAAGAAGGGGCAGTGCCAATGCCTGTCCGTATCGTCCTGCTCCCTGCCATGGCGCTCCTGTCGCTCCTCATCATGATTATGCCGGCGATGCCTTTCGTCGTTTCTGGTCAGACGACCTCTTTCATCATTGTTGTTGTATCGCCGGCTTTGGTCATATCGACTAACATACTTGTTGAGGAGGTGATCAGAGAGGGGTCGCTGGTATCTTATGTTCTTCACTTCCCCCTCTGTGACGTAGCGCTTGCCATCTTGACGGAGCCGATCGCATGGAGCGGCCCCCTCAGTGTCCTTGCCCTGAGAGCAGCTGTCCTCATCCCCGTCCTTCTCAGAGCGGTGTCCAAGCTCTACCATGCTGATGTTGGCTGAGAAATCAGGCTGGCACCCTCCAAGGTGGGTAAACTCCACCATGTTGACGGCGGGGAAGGGGTGTGTGTCGACCTTCATGGCATACTGGTTAAAAATTAGTCGCCCATTTTCTATCGCCACTTGGATCTGCTGACGCCACACCCTGCAGTCGTTGGTGGTGTGGGTGAACGTGTTATGCCACTTGCAGTATGGCTTTCCGTTCAGCTCTTGCACCGTAGGAAACTTGTGGCCTTCGGGTACCTTTATGTGCTTCTCCGCGAGTAAGAGGTCGAAAATCTGCTCGGTTTTCGTCACGTCGAAGTCGAACCCTCTTGGAGGCCCTGGTGGCTTTACCCATTTGCAGGTTACTGGGCCTGCAGCTCGTGTCCACTCAGCTACTGCGACCTCTCGCTCTCCCGTAGGACCTTCATTTTCGCCTGCGTCAACCATGGTAACCACGCGTTTGAATTTATCTTGGTAGATATCCGGGTGGCGTTGTTCATATGCTGACAACTTCTGCACCATGTGTGCTAATGAAGGATAGTCCGCTTGGGAGGCCACTTCCTTGATCGATGATGATAGACCCACCACCGCCAACTCAACTGCTTCTTTTTCGCTTACGTGAACCGAATAGCATCGGTTCCTGACGGTCCTGAAGCGCTGGATGTATTCTGATACTGTTTCCCCGCGCTTCTGCCGTACTTGTGCCAGATCGGCAATGCCAGCCTCGGAAGCCTCTGAGTGATATTGCTCATGGAACCGCTCTTCCAACTGCTTCCAGTCTGGATTGAGTTCGGTGGCAGCGAAGTGTACCAACCGAAAGCCGATCCTGTGAGGGACTGTGAGAAGTACCTCACACGCAGCTCGTCTGACGCTGAGATCATGCCCAGCTGCGCCAAATATCGGCTCACATGCTCGATGGAGCTGGAGCCATCTGATCCGCTGAACTTTGTGAAGTCCGGGAGCCGATATTTGGGTGGTAGCGGGATCAATTCGTACTCGTTGGGGTACGGCTTGGTATAGCCGATCGCCTTTCTTTTCGGCATCATGCCGAACTGATCTTTCAGGATCGTACAAATTTGATCCGCAGTGATGGCCGCAGGTGCCGAACCCTGAAGGTTCGTCGGAGTGGCGTACTTAACCAGCCATGCTTGTTTCTCTGGTTCTGAGCCAACTGCAGGAGCTGGGCTCGGGAGCTTTGTCTTTGTCATGCTTCTTCTTGAGCTCGCCAGTGAGATCCCCGTACGTGACCGGAGTTTCTTCTGCCACTTCTGATGAAGACGGTATGGTGTCTTTCGCCATCTCTGATGTGGATGGCGAGATGGTTGTCGTTGAAGATGTGTCCCACCGGGCGTGCCAGAATGTGTTGGCGTCGAAACCCACGGCGGGCAGCGACTGGCCAACACGGTAGAGCCGGGAATGACTAGGGCTGCGGCTGGCCCCAGTCCCTCAGAGCGACGGCCCGCAAAGCCTCCTGGTCGCGCGCCGATGCGGGTCGCAAGGGCGTGCCACCTGACCTATACCTGGTCAGGAAGGTGTGGATGATTCCTCGCTTAGTTTCCTGCAGGGCACACACGTACACGTTAAATACGAGCCTCGATCGGCTCTCAGGTTGTCCTGTGAATCGGCTCATTGAGCCGATCCACCCATGATTCGTCCAAGGTGGCCGAATATATGGTGGTCCTGCTTGATCAAGATAAAGCATATGAGATCCACGACGATCTAGGGTTTTCACCGCATAATCGGATCATCCTACTCACGATTGGGCCTCGCGCTCACGCACGGTAAACGTAAGCCAGCCCTAGACAAGGCCTAAAAACCAACACTAGGTTGATCCTCGGAACGTCCTGTCTAGGGGCAGCAAACTACACCCTGCATGCCGCTGGATCCTCCAACCCTTTGTAAGGCCTAACTATTGCAGATATTAAACTAATCCTTGATGAATCAAGGAGCGACCATAACGGATCAGATCTACTAAATAAAGATCAAGCGGGGTGCCGCCCCTGCACCCATGATGAGGCACAAGGACGGCTAGACGCGCAAGGGTTGCACTACGCGAGCATATGATGCTAAGAACGATGCTAACCCTAACGCGTCTACGATAACTACGTTGCTCGCCATCAAAAAGGCTTCAGTACGAGCAACGCATGAACAACTAGGCAGGCTTGTGCTGCCTAGATCGCGAGATGCGATCTAGGCAGCATGATGCTTACCGGAGGAACCCTCGAGACGAAGGAGTTGGCGATGCGCCGAGATTGGTTTGTGTTGAACGTTGGTTGTTGTTTATTCCATAAACCCTAGGTACATATTTATAGTCCAGGGGACTTTCTAATGTGGACGTGCACCAAACCGTGCACGGGTAAAACTCTAACTTCTAAACTAAGATGCGATCTAATATGTTACAGATACATGGGCAGTTTAGCCCAACTTGGTATAAAAGGCCGATTCACGTATCTCTTCTATACGTATATCTTCAAGACCATCCTGATCGCGGCCCACCTCTGACTTGGCCAAATTCTGGTGATAACAACCCACCGGCGGGCAGCGACTGGCCAACACGGTAGAGCCGGGAATGACTAGGGCTGCGGCTGGCCCCAGTCCCTCAGAGCGACGGCCCGCAAAGCCTCCTGGTCGCGCGCCGATGCGGGTCGCAGGGCGTGCCACCTGACCTATACCTGGTCGGAAGGTGTGGATGATGCCTCGCTTAGTTTCCTGCAGGGCACACACGTACACGTTAAATACGAGCCTCGATCGGCTCTCGGGTTGTCCTGTGAATCGGCTCATGGAGCCGATCCACCCATGATTCGTCCAGGGTGGCCGAATATATGGTGGTCCTGCTTGATCAAGATAAAGCATATGAGATCCACGACGATCTAGGGTTTTCACCGCATAATCGGATCATCCTACTCACGATTGGGCCTCGCGCTCACGCACGGTAAACGTAAGCCAGCCCTAGACAAGGCCTAAAAACCAACACTAGGTTGATCCTCGGAACGTCCTGTCTAGGGGCAGCAAACTACACCCTGCATGCCGCTGGATCCTCCAACCCTTTGTAAGGCCTAACTATTGCAGATATTAAACTAATCCTTGATGAATCAAGGAGCGACCATAACGGATCAGATCTACTAAATAAAGATCAAGCGGGGTGCCGTCCCTGCACCCATGATGAGGCACAAGGACGGCTAGACGCGCAAGGGTTGCACTACGCGAGCATATGATGCTAAGAACGATGCTAACCCTAACGCGTCTACGATAACTACGTTGCTCGCCATCAAAAAGGCTTCAGGAGCAACGCATGAACAACTAGGCAGGCTTGTGCTGCCTAGATCGCGAGATGCGATCTAGGCAGCATGATGCTTACCGGAGGAACCCTCGAGACGAAGGAGTTGGCGATGCGCCGAGATTGGTTTGTGTTGAACGTTGGTTGTTGTTTATTCCATAAACCCTAGGTACATATTTATAGTCCAGGGGACTTTCTAATGTGGGCGTGCACTAAACCGTGCACGAGACAAACTCTAATTTCTAAACTAAGATACACGGGCTAGCTAGCCCAAACTTGATACACAAGGCCGATTTACATATCTCTTCCACGCATGTATCTTTAAATCCACCTTGATCGCGGCCCACCTCTGACTTGGCCAAATTCTGGTGATAACACATGCCCCCCTGGTTTTGGAAATGACATTTCCAAAATCATTACGCTTTCTTTCGCCGGGTCATGTCGTGGCAGAACCGTCGCAGTTTCCTTCATGATGACGTCTTGCCTCCTCGCCTTCTCTGCACGACCTGACGGTTCTGGCACCACGTTCTCGGGAACTGCTTAGGCATTAACCAGATATTCCCCCTTTTATTCGGCCACTCCCTGTAGCTTTCTTCCTCATCCTCCAGGCACTAGTACTTCCAAAGAAAAAACCCTCCTGTGCCACCATGTCTTCCTCTTCGTCAGACCTTTCTGCGCAGTCCTCCCCCTTCCGCGAGCCGACGCCGGAATGGAAACCGGAGGAAGCCCACGCGGCCAACATTCGCCGCGCCATCGAGGCCGGGAATGAGCCAAGCCACGACTTCTCCACCTGGTCGGAGGACGACCAGTCCCTAACCGACGGGGAGAGCGACCTCTCCTTCCTTGCCAGGGAGGAGGCGGTGGAGGAAAGCGACGACGACCACCTTCCCTGGGACGGGGCCCCCTCCTCCGAAGAGGAGAGGCTGGAGGAAGAAGAAGATGACAGCTCCTCCGATGAGCCGCCGGCCAAGCGCCACTGCCCCTGGCCCGGCAATCTCAGCGACTTCGACAGCGACGACGACGACGCTGATGAAGAAGACGAGGACAACGAAGGTCCTGCCGGCGGTCGCTACAGCAGCGACGACGAGCCGGCTGGGAGCAGCGCCGACGACGGCGATGATGGCGACGACGACGAAGGTAGCAACGGCCCCTAGATAGGATCTTAGCTCAGGGCCATCAGTAGTAGACGGGCAATGTAGCCCCTAGGATCTTCTTTTGAGAGCAATCAGCTTTTTATGTAAGAACTCTAGTTAATCAATGGAGAACTTCCCCAACTCGATCCTGTCGTCCTTTTTTATGATAATTTAGCCGATTGCCCTTTATACCGTGCTTGCCGATTGCCAATCTGGTCGGTGCTTTAAGGAGCCGATGGCAATGCATCGGACTCTCATGATAAACTCGAGGAAGATCCATCCAGACCTCCACCCCTAGGACGAGCCGCAATCGCGCAAATCCTAGATCCTGGAAATGCAGACTCAACCACACGGACTAATGGACCTCAGCGGCATTCTCATCTACCGGATCCTCTTTGCCACTGTCCTGACAATGCCTCATCTCTTCGTAGTCACACCTGGTCCAAAGTCCGTCAGCGATCGTTGCTTCCTTCTACTACCTCCAGCCACTCCCGTCTGCAATAATTCACCCTCTCTTGACGAGTTATGATGCAGAGCAAGCCGATTTTAACCAAATCGGCTCCATAGCACAAGGAACCTTAAGGGGCGAGCTGCCCCCCGAGCCTTAGTCCAGGCGAGGATAAAAGCAGACCAGCTGATTGGGCCACCATCGGTTTCCCGACTGTATCACTGCGTTAGGCTCAAGGAGCCAGCCCCTGGCAGATTCTGGAAAGGTCAGCAGCTCCGAGGAACCACCTTGCCGTCCTAATTAGCTCATCATCTCGGGCGAACTGATGCAGCTTCTGGTGCAGATAGCTCGGCTCGAATGGTTCGGCTCATCAAGATCATCGGACGATCATCGGTTGTCCTCATGACCCTAGACTGACCCGCAGGCTTGCGCAAACACTGCCGATTTGGTGATGGATGCTCCATGAGATCTTTGCCTGTAACCACCATACCCCTTGAGTCGACGGCCAAGCGTCGGCTTTGCCCCATGAGACCTCAAGCAAGATCATGAGCCTTGCTAGCCAATCCAGCGGGCTGGCCATCTGGTTCCGGGCAGGTGCCCACAACAAAGCCCCGTGCGTGTCACTCAATTGGCTTGTATGTAGAAACTGATGTTTCTGGCGACATCAGCATCATTCTTCAGGCAAGCTGGGATGCAGGGCCAGCCGATTGGGAAAAATCGGCCACCTATAGTGAAGGACCCTTCAGGGCCAACTGTCTCCCTGAGCTTCTCCCGTTCAGGTCCTGCGTTTCGTCGATAATATTGGCTCATTATCTTTGGCAGGCTGATGCAGCTCTTGGTGAGGACGTTTCCTGATGTTTTCCCCCCCTTGTGATCGTGACATGCCGTAGCCGATCGCCTCAACATCGACTATTCTCCTGGTTTCAGAAGAGACATACTGCTTCGCGTGACGGTCGCAAGGTGGTTGATGCCCTTAAGTCGATGGCCGTGCATCGGCTGTGCTCAAAAATTTTCAACTTTTCCACGGCCAACTTGTGCGTCGGCCCCCATACTTGATAATGTTGCCTCACATGTATTTAATCCATCTAGATGCCCCCCCGAGCCGATTCTATCAAGAGAATTGATGGTATCGGCTCTTTAGGTAGTCCCTGCTGGGTCAGATGTCGATCCCAGGCGAAATAGATGGTGGGTATAATTCTGGCCGATTGCTGGAATCGGCCTCCACATTGCTTGCTCGGTGAAGGTTTTATAATGTCCCTCCACAAATTTTTGGGGCCGATCGCAAGGATCAGCCTCAACACATTTGTCCATCGATGTTGTTCTCGTTATACGGTCAGTCCGGTGGATAGAACCAGCCTTACCCCGTTCTTTGTCACATCGATGCGTTCGCAGTCGTCCAAATTGATGCCCGAGAGCGGTTCTTGACCTGATGCCTCCCAAATGCCCATGCCGGCTGTTGAAATCTCGGCTGAATCATCGGCGTGGACGACCTCCACTTCATCTCCATCCCACTGTATTAGGCATTGGTGCATCGTGGATGGGATGCAACAGTTGGCGTGGATCCAATCCCTCCCTAATATTACAGCATAGGTGCTTTTGCTGTCGACAACAAAGA
Organism: Lolium multiflorum; assembly: GCA_030979885.1. NCBI lineage: Eukaryota > Viridiplantae > Streptophyta > Magnoliopsida > Poales > Poaceae > Lolium > Lolium multiflorum. The sequence continues at coordinate 66,634,839 of CM061748.1, read as the reverse complement.
ACGTCGTAGGGATGGTCTTCCTTCCCACAGTCAGATCCACGTTTAAAACACCTTGCGCATCAGATGCTTGGCCGTTGAAATCGCTCAATGTCACATTGGTTTTGATTAAATCCGAGCTGGAGCGTCCCAACCGCCGTAGCATGGAGTATGGCATAATGTTGACTGCCGCTCCGGTGTCCACCAACATCTTATTGACAAGCTGCCCATTGATGTAACCTCGTAAGTACAGGGCCTTCAGATGCCTGTAACTCCTTTCTCGCGGCTTCTCGAAGATGACCGGCCGTGGGCCGCAGTCCAAATGTGCCACAGGCGCTTCATATAACCTTGGAGCGCTAAATTCCGCAGGAAGGATGAAGACCATGTTTGTGCCAGCCGATGTTTCATCATCGGCTTTCCTTTGCTTAGGGCGCCACTCTTTTCTTTGTGGCCGACCTTCTTCATCCAGGGCTCGCTGAACTTTGGCGGCCAGGTCAGGTCGTGCCTTCCTTAGCGCGTGTAGATATAACCTTTCGGCTTCTTCCAACGCACGTAGTCGCTGAACCCTTCGTTTTTGGGAGCGGCTGAGCCCGTCAGGACACCATCTTGGCCGATGATACTTATCCTCTTCATCATCGTCCTCTAGTTCCTCGTGATCTCCCATCTGAACGGACTCAGTATGCTTGCTCCAAAGCGGGAGAGGCCCTAGACGCTCGAACACGGACACCTTAGCTGTACCCTTCTCCTTTTGTTTACATTCTGGGCAATTGCCGATTGTTGGTAATCGGCTCATTCCGGTATCCCAGCAGTGTCTGAAGAAGGGGCAGTCCCAGTGCCTATCCACGTTGTCCGGCTCCTCAGACCTCCCTCTGGCGCGACGTTCGGACCCGTCGTCGTGGCCGCTGTTTTGACGATACCTCCTGTTTGCACCGAACCGACGATATCCTTCATCGTCGTCATCGTAGCGGCGATGTCGGTCATATGGCTGTTCATATTTGCTGAGGAGATGCTCGGGCGACGGGCGTGGATGCCTTATGTTTCCCACCTCCTCCTCGGCCAGGTACCGTTTATCGTCGTCCTGGGGCCGGTCACGTGGAACGGCCTCGTCCTTCTCTTTGCCACGAGCGTGGCTGCCCTCTGCTTTGTCTGCGTCGTGGCGAATCACGAACCCTGCCATATTGGCATCGAAAGAGAACCCTGGTTCCCTTATGGAGTGGCTGAGATCGACCGTGTTGACGCCATGGGAGCGGGCGTCGTAGGAAGAGCCGATGAGGTCGGCTTCACGGAGGGCCTTGACTTTGCCATTCCGATCCTCGTACTCGACCGGGGTGTTTTTCGCCATCTCTGATGTGGATGGCGAGATGGTTGTCGCTGAAGATTGTCCCACCGGGCGTGCCAGAATGTGTTGGCGTCAGAAACCCACCGGCGGGCAGCGACGGCCAACACGGTAGAGGGGAATGACTAGGGCTGCGGCTGGCCCAGTCCCTCGAGCGACGGCCCGCAAAGCCTCCTGGTCGCGCGCCGATGCGGGTCGCAAGGGCGTGCCACCTGACCTATACCTGGTCAGGAAGGTGTGGATGATGCCTCGCTTAGTTTCCTGCAGGGCACACACGTACACGTTAAATACGAGCCTCGATCGGCTCTCAGGTTGTCCTGTGAATCGGCTCATGGAGCCGATCCACCCATGATTCGTCCAGGGTGGCCGAATATATGGTGGTCCTGCTTGATCAAGATAAAGCATATGAGATCCACGACGATCTAGGGTTTTCACCGCATAATCGGATCATCCTACTCACGATTGGGCCTCGCGCTCACGCACGGTAAACGTAAGCCAGCCCTAGACAAGGCCTAAAAACCAACACTAGGTTGATCCTCGGAACGTCCTGTCTAGGGGCAGCAAACTACACCCTGCATGCCGCTGGATCCTCCAACCCTTTGTAAGGCCTAACTATTGCAGATATTAAACTAATCCTTGATGAATCAAGGAGCGACCATAACGGATCAGATCTACTAAATAAAGATCAAGCGGGGTGCCGCCCCTGCACCCATGATGAGGCACAAGGACGGCTAGACGCGCAAGGGTTGCACTACGCGAGCATATGATGCTAAGAACGATGCTAACCCTAACGCGTCTACGATAACTACGTTGCTCGCCATCAAAAAGGCTTCAGTACGAGCAACGCATGAACAACTAGGCAGGCTTGTGCTGCCTAGATGCGAGATGCGATCTAGGCAGCATGATGCTTACCGGAGGAACCCTCGAGACGAAGGAGTTGGCGATGCGCCGAGATTGGTTTGTGTTGAACGTTGGTTGTTGTTTATTCCATAAACCCTAGGTACATATTTATAGTCCAGGGACTTTCTAAGGCGTGCACTAAACCGTGCACGAGACAAACTCTAATTTCTAAACTAAGATACACGGGCTAGCTAGCCCAAACTTGATACACAAGGCCGATTTACATATCTCTTCCACGCATGTATCTTCAAATCCGTTTTGGCGGATGGCCGTCAACTTCACTTCCTCATAAGGGAGGAGAGCGTTGTAGAACTTGCGCTTGATCCAATGGTCATCCACGAACGTTGCTCCAAGATCTTGCATTTGTACGGCAAGAGCGATGAGGCGCCGATACATTTCTTCGGGGGACTCTCCTTCAATCATGACGAAGTTGTCGGCCATGTTGTTCACTTCATCAAAACGAGAGCTTTGGATGCTTGCATTTCCGAGGAAGAGCTTCTCAAGTTTATCCCATGCTTCCTTGGCGGTCTTGAGAGAGCGGATATGAGCGCGGTCCTTGGGCGTGATGGCCATGTGGATCATGTTGATGGCGGTGGCGTTGAGTTGGTCATCCACCACATCTCTTCTTGTCAATTTCTTTGGGTCTCGTGGTGAGTAGCCCTCCTCAATGATACGCCAAAGCTCGGTAGAAGCGCTGCGCACATGAGAACGCATTAAGAATTGCCAATTCTCAAAGTTGTTTGACTCAAGTAACGGTGGTGAACCATGCGACAAGATATGCGGCATAGGTATTGGAACGTTTATGGTGTAATCATTTGGTGGTGGCACCGCATGATAACCCCCTAGACGTTCCGCAACCGGTGTGTCATCATCCTTCCCTTTTGTTGAAGTGCCGGTCCCCCCAAGCCCTTCCTTTTGTGGATCTTTTGACGCTTGCGCGACAAAATCAACAAGAGGAAGGGGGTTAGCTTTTGGTGGGGGATCCTCGGCACTTGCTTTGGGTGGAAGGTTTGGTTTTTGTACAACCAACTCCATCATCATCGCCTTCATTTGGGCAACGATGGATGACTCCAATTTCTTCAAGGTCATCCAACGTAGCCAAGTTGTGGAATCGATGGGAGATGAATACAATGATTCTAGGACAAGTGCAACAAGTAAAGGAATCAACAAGATAATGAGAGTAAGGAGCGAGACAACCGGGGGCGCGGAGGCGAGGCGAGGTTTGTTTCCCGCAGTTCCTTCCACAATAGGAAGTACGTCTGCGTTGAGGAGGTGCTAGTCTCACACAAGAGACTAGACGGCCACACCACGAAGGAAGGCCTCACCTTCTTCCTCGAGAGAGCTCCACGAAGGTGCTCTCCCTCTTCCACTAAGGCACCGGTCGAGGCGGTGATTCCTTCACAAGGTTGGGGCGAGCTCCACACACAAGGATGCTCCCAACACCCTATGGAGCTAGTACATCACCAAGCTAGCCTCCATAGCTGCACATCTCCAATGCTCCACCATAGGAACCCTACACCAATGCTCCACCATAGGAACCCTACCACCAAGATCCACTAAGGAATAGCTAGTATTGGTGAAATCTCTCTTGGTAGAACTATAGATCGGGGTCTCCTCCACCACTCCTCAAAGTTTGGGCAAGATTGGTTGGATGGTGAAGGAGATCCTCAAGGATTAAGCTCAGCAACAATGGAGGAGAGAGAGAGGGAAGAGATGAAATCGTGTTGGGGAAGAAGGAGCCCTTAAATAGGCTCCTCCAAATCCAACCGTTATGTCCAGTTTTTGCCTAAGCGGTACTACCGCTTCTGGGAAGCGGTACTACCGCTCTGAGTTCGAATTCCCCAGATCTGGTCCACGTGGACGCAGAGCGGTACTACCGCTCGCGGTACCGCTCGAGGTACCGCAACAGGGTCCAAACCTTACTGGACTCGAAGCGGTACCGGAGCGGTACCAGAGCGGTACTGCCGTAACTAGTTACGGCACCCGCGTACCGTGGCGTATTACCGCCGTGGGCGGTACTACCGCTCCAGGTACTGCAGAGGTACCGTAACTCGTACTGTGGGTCGATTTCAGCGCAGAACTCAGAGCGGTACCGTGGGGCGGTACCTATAGGGGTAGCGGTACTACCGCTACAGGTACCGGTAGTACCGGCCTGGCTAAAACTGGTTTTCTCCCCTTTTTCTCTCCAGCCATGTCACCTCGCGATACACACACAAAACCAGAAAACCTATCAACTACGCTTCAGTCTTCCGATCTTGACGTGTCCAGCGAGGTCACCGTGCACTTGCAAATCTAACAATGATACTCAAGGCACACGGTGAGATTACTCAAGTGTTGTCATCAAACACACAAAACTTGGGGTGCAAACTTTGCTCTTACAGGTGGTCACCGCGGCGACCTCCACCTCTTCCGGCTTGAAGACACTAGTTCTGCATGCCGGCCGTGCCGCCGTTGCGGCCGGTGAGACGGCCTCAGCTCTGGTGGGCCGGATCACCGAGCTCACCCGCGGAGGAGCCGACCTGGGCCACCTGCTTGACTATGCTGAAAAGTGGAATCAGCGCACCGTCCCGCAGACGCTCGGCCTTGGGAAGGATAAGCTGACGGTTATTGATCCTGCCGGCCCTCGGAGCACTGGGCAGCACTTTGGCCGGCTCCGGCGCGCGGTCAGAGAGTTCGACACCGCGTGGCACGATGCCAACAACAACGTGGTGGTAAGGTGCACAAACTTCATAGTTCTTTAAATTCATGCCGGTTTCAATCTTACAACCTATATGTATATCCTCTCAGTCCGCGAGTTTCGGGTTGAGAACGTAGTTCTTAGCGCGAAACTTTCTTAGAAACACAAGAAACCGACATAGCCAGTCCCTGAATTTCGGGTTGAGATCGCAGTTCTTAGCGCGAAACTTTCTTAGAAACACAAGAAACCGGCATATCCAGTCCCCGAGTTTCGGGTTGAGATCGCAGTTCTTAGCGCGAAACTTTCTTAAAAACACAAGAAACTGGCATAGCCAGTCCCGGAGTTTCGGGTTGAGATCGCAGTTCTTAGCGCGAAACCTTCTGTCAATACCGATATCTTCTTTACCGGATCTTTTTAACCTGAACAGAGTGTGATGGACACCCGGAAGCAGCTCTTCGAGGAGCTTCTGTGGGAGCACCGAGAGCTCTCTGAGGCCCACAGCAAGTGCCAAGGTTAGCTTTTTGCGCCCCGGCCTCTTTTTACCGGTTGCTTTTCCCTTTCAGCACTTATAACTTTTTTGCACACCAGCTCTTCCGGAATCCTCCTTCGAGGACCTCTCCGCCCAGCTCGCCGCGCTCAAAGGTACCACCTCTTCTTTTTATTTGTCTTGCATCTTTTGAATTTATCGGATTCATCTTATTAACTGTCTTTTCTTCCGGTTTGTAGCTGCAAAGGAGTAGCTTGCCAATGAGCACTACCAAGCTCTAGATGCTCAGAGGACCCACTCCTCCGAGCTGAAGGATCAGCTCATGGAGCCTAAACTCCGGCATGCGCGAGAGCTCTAGGAGGCCCAGGCTGCAGCTGAGGCCAAATTGGATGAATCTCTGAAGGAGTTCACCAATTCCAGCGCGGTGCTGCGGGCGGAGCTGGATGAGGAGAGCCGAGCACGGAAGGCGGCAGAATACCGGATCACCCTACTCACCACGGAGCAAACCGCGTACGACCGGCTGGTTCTGCAAGCTGATGCGCTGGCCTTCAATTAGCCTTTTTTCTCTTCCTTTATCCTAAAGCTTTTTTCATTTCCGACAACATTGCTTTATGCCGGTTCCTTTTGTTTTATCTTTGCTTACAAGCTTTTTCCTTTCTTTCCGGCAACATTTTCTTATACCGGTTCTTTTTCTCTTCTTTCTCCCGCAGAACTTTTCCCGGACTCACAGGCGCACGGTGTCAAGAAAATGGCGGATCGCAGGGCTGAGCAATCCATGACCAATCCGGATGCTCCCTGGGATGCGTATGACTACTTGGTCGCGCTCACCGCCCGGATCCAGCACATGCGCTCAGTGGACCGGCATCTGGCCGATCTACCGGATGTTGCCATCCAGATCTTCAAGGTGCTATGGCCGGGGGAAGCAGTGCCGGCCAACATAACGCTCACCTCCGACCGCCTGAAGGATGCTGGCCGGAGGATCCGTGAATGGAAGTGCTCAGCGGCCCGTGCCGGAGCATATGCAGCGCTACACGTTGCATGTTCTTGGTATGAAGACCTGTACCTGGACGCCTTCCACAGACTTCACGGCGACGCGCCTACGGATACGGACCCAGTCCTCACCGCAAAGCGGCAGGACCGTGCCTACCGGATCACGGAATGCGCCCACCTCCGCACTTTCATCCCTCCTCCTCCTGGCGTCAAGGACGCAGTCAGTGACGACGAGGAAGAAGATGTTGAGGACGAGGAGGATGAGGAAGCCGGAGAGGGCGACGCCCCTCCGGAAGCAGGCGATGTCCCTCCGGAAGCTCCTGAAGCCGGCCTGCAGCCCCCTGTGGCTTAGATATTTTCGCCCTGTATTAATTATGCCTGTTGTCTCAAAACAATGCTCGTTAAATTCTACCCCGGTATGCCGGGGTTTATGATGTAAGATAATACTCTGCCGTTCTTTTGGCTGTGCTACAATATTTCATGCCGGTATGTTATACCGGTAACTTATCAAGTTAAGTTTGTATGCTATCTTAGCATTTTGCTTATTGTTTGCCTTTATCTTGCACTGTGAAGATTCCGGAATTGTTTCGGCATTCAATCCGATGCACACTTGGTTCTTTTGCTTTGGCTCTGCCTACCTCTCTGGGTGTTTTGGCGTATGAGTCACAAAGTTCTTTTGCCAAGCAAGCACTTTCTTGAACTTAGAAATAACTCGAAATTTTTCACAAAAAACCGGTATGACCGGGGTTAGTTAAACTTTTTCCGGATTGTTTGTTCCCACTCCTCTTTTCGTGTTTCACGTGCTTAGTTCCTACCGGTTTATCTTGCTTGCCATGAAGCCGGGTTGCGGACAATAGCAAAGTCGAAGACTCCGGTAGGTTTAGCACGTTACTAAATCGGAAAGAAAAAACGTTCACCAAGCAACCGGTTGCTGAGGTTGGTTTGTTTGTTCCGGCTCAGCTTGTACTGCCGGTTGCATTGGGTCTCCCAACGCATAGTTATCCGCTACTCGTATCATCTCAGCCAAAGTTGTTGGCATGTTTCTCTGCAGCTTTTGCCACAGCGGTGAACCTCTTCTGCACCCATTGCAAAACCAAGCAATGGCCTGTGCCTCGATTACTCCTTCACAAGAGTTTCTTATGGAGTTCCACCGGGTCAGATAATCCCGATTTGTTTCATGCTGACGCTGCACACACAAGGCGAGCGCCTGTTTGGTCTCCGGTAGGTACTGCTGAAGTTGCTCACGAAAGCTTCCTCAAAGTCTAGCCAGCCATTTATGCTTCCTGCCGGCAAGTTGTTTAGCCAGATGCGTGCTGGTCCTACCAGGAAAGATGGTACAATTCTTACGGCCCGGCGCGGTTTCCTCCACCAGGGATGCTCTCCGCCACCAGAACATAAAGCGGTCACGTAGTCCGCTGATCTTCAGCTTAGTGGTGCCATCATATGTTTTTGTATCACGGGGCAACGTGAAGTTGTGAACCGGTGGTTCCTCTTTCATGATCAGTGGGCCAAAACACTTGGGACCTGGAGGACCTTCTGCCTCGACCATTTCAGATAAGTACATCCTATCCAGCCTGTGCCTCGCATCCCGGTCTGGTAGGCATCTTTCTCCTAACCGTTCCCACAAAGGGTTCCGGTAGGCTGCGATTCTTTCGGTTCCCGAGTCAGCCTCATCGTATCTTTCCGGTACCGCGGCTCTTGCCTGCCGGTACCTCGGTGGAGGCATCTCCTCCTCTGCATAAGCAGCTCTTGGTGCACGATAATTTTGCCCGGTTTCACCTCTACCGGCATACTCATTTCCGGCATAGCCATATCCGGCATAGCCACGACCTGCCCCTTGGCTTTTTCTACCGGCCTCATGTCGCCCGGCTTGCTGCTTTCCGGCTAACACCGGATCATACACAGTCATCTGCGTTCATTCTTTTCTTTTCTTTTGTCCGGATGAGGGACGATGCTGCCTATGGGACTTGCTTCCGGCATTCTTTGTAGAACGCACAGATTTTGAAGCCGCAGCTTTGTTTACCTTAGCAAGCTGCTCAACATTTTGTGCCTCTATCATATCAAGCAACTCTCTAACTCGATCTTGCTGTTTTGCTAAAGCATCTCCGGTAAGCGATTCATACAGCTCTACTGCAGCCCTAGCAGCTTTTATGGTTTTATCCGGGCTACTGTATTTAGGTTTCTCTACAATGCTCAAAGACGCAGAGGTGCTTTTTCCGGCTAGAACTTCCTTACGCAGATCATGATCTAAGTTGCGAGCTCTAAGCCGGTTTTCCGGTATCCTGGCAGCCTGAGCGCTAACAGAAGCAAAGCCATGGGAAGCGTTATACTCACGTAGGGTTAGGTTCAGCTCGCGCTGCGCCCGGATGATGTCCGCGCCTGCTGAGAGCAGCTTCTGTTGTTGCGCCTCTAACTCCGCCTGAGCCGCTGCCGGATCAAGGTTCTGCGCGAGGGGCGTCGCCAGCACGCTCATGGACGCTTGGAGGAGTCTCCGGTGGCGCTGTAGATGCACCCGCAACCACTTGGTCACGCTCGGTCGGCGGCTTGGCCATGCGCGTGGACTTTGTCGGTCCCGCGCCTTCCGCCGCAGCTCTCTTGCCAGCGTCAGCCGCGCCAACCACCAGCACCTCGACGCTGCCGGCGGCGTGGCCGCTGCGTAGCGTAGATCTTGGTGGGTCCGAAGCCACCAGCACCGGTGAGAGGCACTGGCGCTCAGGGACGGTGCCGTAGTAGACGCGGAAGCTCCCGAACTCGATGATGCGACCGTTCTTGGGGAACTTACCTCCATTGGCAAAGCAGCCCGTGTTATCGTTGATGAAGTCCATGGCGAGGAAGCGGTCGATGAGCGCGGTGACGACACGCTCGCCGGCGATGGTGAGGAGGCCCACCCGAATATGAACTCCAGCAAGCGCAGCTGCTGGCCCCACGGTGGGCGCCAACTGTCATCGTGGTGAACAGACAGATGCCATGGGATGGCTTAAGTTGGGGCCGAATGTGCGCTAGAGGATTCGGGGGAGGGTTTTGGTAAGGATGGGATGGAGTCCGGATGCTTTCCTCAAGAACTTGGCCTTGGCCAGAGGTAGAAGAAGAAGAACACATGAACAATCTCTCTATTATCACGTACCCGCACAAGGGGTTGCTCCCTCTCCTTATATAGGGGAGAGGGTGGCTTACAGGGGAAGAAACCCTAGGAAACCCTAATGGCATCTTTGACTAGACAAACTACTTTACAAAGCCACTTTGGCCCGGATGACACCGGTAGTCTTTAATCAGGAACGGTGACATCCTCCTTTTACGTCATCATCTGCTTTGGCCCAGGCTTCGATTAAAGCTGAAGTGCTTCGCTCATCTTTGTCTTCTAGCTCTTGAGAGCATCTTTGACCAGTCTTGCCGACGTGCTACAGTGTAGCCTGTACCGGTACTCCGGTACCTTCTTAGCCGGTTCCGGTATACCCCTCCCGGGATACCGGTATGATTCACTTAGGCATGAACCACGCTTTGTTATCCGGAATAACCTTTAAACCGGTACTTTGATGGCTCCAACCATCCGGTTTGGCATGCCTTTGACATACCGGGGGTCATCCCCCCAACATTAGGGGAGAAAAAGACATTTTCACCATAGCGTGAACGGGGCAACTTTGTATGTCACAACACAATGAACGGTGGGGGATGAGAATCACAAGGTTGTCATTGCTTGATGATGTAGATGGGCTTCATGTTAAGATAGACAACTTAAATGAACCTTTAGTGGGATTTTACTTTAAAAAAATACGGATATCCGATTAGTGAAACTGCATTTTCAACATCGTGTGGACGGTTCGGATGCGTCCTGGGTCCTGGCAGGAAGAGCAATCTTAGGAAATTAATGAAAGCTGATGTGATTGCACGGTCGCCATGGACGAGTCGCTCATCGCTATGGGAGGCCCAGGGGGGTGCGAGACTGCTCTGCAAGGCCTGATCGTCTAGGCGAAGGCTGTTTTATCTCTTCCTGTTTTTCGCTTGTGGACGGTCGTTTGTATCTCTGTTTATCCCTGGTGGTGTGGACGCTTTTGAAGTCACCTTTTTTTATCTCTGCCCGTTTTTATCGCGTTCACCACGTTGGACAAGATGATTGGACCAAATCTATCCATTGCTGATTGGAACACCCGTGGACTTAATGATCAAGGTCGTAAAGATACAGTTCACGCTTTCTTCACGGATACCCTTTGTCACATTACTTGTATCCAAGAGACAGAACTTGACCACATTGACCAACAGACTACGTCTTATATCGGAGGCTTTAGACTCCAATCCTTCGCGCACCGACCAGCCATTGGCACCCGGGGAGGCATCCTCCTGCTCTGGAATGATGATCATGTAGAAATCTCAAATATTCACATCGGCACTCACCTGATCTCGGCAAACGTCACCATCCGCCTTTGCGGCACCTCTTTCAAACTGATAACGGTTTACGGACCTAGTGATCACTCCGAGAAGGCAGCTTTCCTGACAGAAGCAATTGCTGCAAAACCTTCTGATGACTCTAAGTGGCTCATTATCTAGACTTCAATCTTATTTATCAAGCGAAAGATAAGAATAATGGCAACCTAAACTTCCGTCGATGGGTCTTTTCAGGAGAGCACTGCCACTTGTCAATTGAAGGAGTTGCAACTTCAGAACGAAAATTCACGTGGCGCAATGAAAGAGAGACCCCAACTCTTGTGCGTTTGGACCGGGCTTTCGCCAACACGTTGGGATTTGGTTTTCGAAAATCATGTTCTCCACGCCCGTCGTCTTCCCTTTCGGACCATTGCCCTTCTCCTCTCCAACCAAAGCGGCCGAAGAAACCACCGATCTTCCTTTTTGAGTCCTTCTGGACCAAAATGCCCGGTTTTAAGGAGACGGTCCAACTTGCTTGGTCTGCGCCTTCTACACACACTCAGCAGGTTCACAATATAAATCACAAGTTGAAGGCCATGGTGTTGGGTCTGAAATCTTGGAGCAAAAGTCTCTTCTCCGATTGCAAGCTTTGACTTCTCATGGCTTTAGATGTCATTCTGCAGCTGGACATTGCGCAAGAATCTCGAGTTCTCTCTCCTGATGAAAGAAACCTCCGCGCCGACCTCAAGAAACGGGTTAAAGGTCTTGCTGCCCTGGAACGGTCTCGTAAGCGCCAAGCTTCCAGAATTCGATACCTTCGGGAGGGCGATGCAAACACAAAATTCTTCCATCTTCGAGTTAATGCTAGGAAGCGCAAAAACCACATCCTTAGACTCAAGCATAACGATGGTTGGGCTGCGGCACATGAAGAAAAGGAAAAGCTGATCTTCGATCATTTCTCACAGACCCTAGGTTGCCCCCTCCCCGCTTCCTGGACTTCAACTGGGAAGACCTGAATCTCGCTCATCATTCTTTAGAAGACCTGGATCTTCCTGTCTCTTAGATTGAGATAAAAGAGGCCATCTTTTACATGCCTTCGGACAAGGCCCCGGGACCAGACGGCTTCTCTATGGCTTTCTTCCGCACTTGGGACATTATCAAAGATGATCTTATGAAGGTCATCAACGCCTTTCTCCGAACAATCGACGCGCAATTTCCACATCATCAACACCGCAAACTTGGTGCTTCTACCTAAGAAGGACGGAGCAGATTCCATACGATTTTCGGCCTATTAGTCTTATCCATGTGATCCCGAAGATCATTGCGAAAGCTATGGCTCGTCGCCTCAGCCCGAAGATGAATGAGATCGTATCTCGCAGCCAAAGCGCTTTCATAAAGTCTAGAACTATTCATGACAACTTCATATACGTCAGAAACACCGCCCGCAAGCTTCACCGCAGCAAAGTCCCATCCCTTCTCATCAAGTTGGAGATCGCCAAGGCGTTTGACTCGGTTCGTTGGGATTATATTTTGGATCTCTTACAACGTCTCGGCTTTCCCTAGAGATGGCATGCTCTTTTGACGACCCTCTTCTCCACGGCATCCTCACGGGTCTTACTCAATGGGTTTCCGGGAAAGGAAATTCCTCATGGACGCGGTCTCAGGCAAGGAGACCCCTCTCGCCTCTTCTTTTTGACATTGCCATAGAACCGCTTCAAAGAATCTTAGAGAAGGCTATGGCTTCTGGGCTTCTTCATGCTATGCCGGGCAATCTGATGTAGGATAACGTAGCATAGAAAACAAAAAATTTCCTACCGCGAGAACGCAATCCAAGCCAAGATGCAATCTAGAAGACGGGAGCAACGAGGAGATGATCGAGACTCACCCTTGAAGATTTCCAAAGCCTACAAGATGAGGCTCTTGTTGCTGCGGTAGACGATCACTTGCCGCTTGCAAAAGCGCGTAGAAGATCTTGATCACGGTGCCACGATCGGGCAGCACCTCCGTACTCGGTCACACGTTCGGTGTTGATGAAGACGAAGTCCTTCTCCCTGTTCCAGCGGGCAGCAGAAGTAGTAGCTCCTCCTTGAATCCAGCAGCACGACGGCGTGGTGGCGGTGGCGATGGAGAACTCCGGCGGAGCTTCGCTAAGCGTGCGGGAGAGGTGGAGGAGGGGGCGGCTAGGGTTTGGGAGAGGGGCGCCGGCCACTATAGGGTGCGGCCACCTTGTGGTGTTGGGGTGGCCGGCCCCCTCCCCTTGTCCCTCATTATATAGGTGGAACACCCAAGAGTTGGTCTACAAGTCTTCGAATAAGACCCCAAACCAAAACCTTCCATATGACATGAAACCTACCCAAGGTGGGATTCCCACTTGAGGTGGGATTCCCACCTTTCCTTGGGAGGGGGTGGCCGGCCACCTTGGTGGAGTCCACCTGGGACTCCACCCTCTAGGGTTGGCCGGCCATGGGTGGTGGAGTCCCTTCGGGACTCCGCCTTCCATAGTGATTTCTTCCGGACTTTTCTAGAACCTTCTAGAACCTTCCATAAATGCACCGGATCATTTTCAAACATATAAAATGACTTCCTATATATGAATCTTATTCTCCGGACCATTCCGGAACTCCTCGTGATGTCCGGGATCCCATCCGAGACTTCGAACAATACTTCGAACTCCATTCCATATTCAAGTTCTACTATTACAACATCAAACCTTAAGTGTGTCACCCTACGGTTCGCGAACTATGTAGACATGGTTGAGATCTCTCTCCGACCAATAACCAATAGCGGGATCTGGAGATCCATAATGGCTCCCACATATTCAACGATGACTTAGTGATCGAATGAACCATACACATACGATACCAATTCCCTTTGTCACGCGATATTTTACTTGTCCGAGGTTTGATCATCGGTATCACTCTATACCTTGTTCAACCTCGTCTCCTGACAAGTACTCTTTACACTACTAGGGAAAAGCTTATAGGTGGAGGCAAAACGTGTCGACGCACCACCTAGGACGTGCGCCGGTGGAAAGTGTTGCCGGCGCACCAGGAAGTCGCCGTCGGCGATGCAGGCATACCGCCGGCGCACCTACGGAGAAGACGCGCCGGGAAAATTCCTGGCATGGGTTCGGCCGATTCGGGCAGGCCCCGCCGGCGCACCAGCCCAGGAGCGCGCGGCGGTATTTGCTTTGCCGGCGCTCTGGGCTGGTGCGCCGGCAATGATTCTTGGACCTGGCCCGGGAGCAACTATAGCCGGATGGGGTATATGTTGCCGGCGCACCATGGTCCAGGTGCGCCGGCAATAACCTGGGAGTTATTTCAGCCACCAACCAGCACACTCACTCACACACTCACTACACTCCACTTCTCCACACAACCCGAGCCTTCTCCCAACCCAGCTCATTTTTGCCTATTCCTATCCCCAATTTAGCTAATTTGACCAAACAAAATCATATTTTTTGAGCAAATCTTCCCTTCCTACATGCATCTCCCACATCCCCCTATGTAGATCTAGATCTACTATCCCGCGTTGACCGCTCAATCTAGATCTAGATCTAGAAAGTCGGCTTCCATACGCCATTGTCGCGGCGCGTCGTCTCGATCTCGTCGACAATTATATCAAACAAATAGGTGATTAATGAACAAATTGAGGAATGAAATCGACGTATGTTGGACATTTGAAGCAAAGCTCTCGTGTGTGGCATATATATATATGTTGTGTTTGTGCTTGTGCTTGTGTGTGTTGGCGTTGAAAATGAGTTGCCAACGTTGCGCCGAAATGTTGATTCTTTAAGTTTCCGTTTCGGCACATTTCTGGCGCTCCTATGTCCTACCGTGTAGGAAGGTCATGCCGAAATTTTCCGTGAAAACTACCGACGGATGCATGGTTCTAATCAATTATGTAATCTTACCATGCAGGCGATAATGGTTATCGAGATGAGTGAAAGCATCGTGATGAGATATCTGAAACACGCGATCATCGACATGTATGAAAATAACCGCACGGAGGTATTGTGTCCGTGCCGGAGATGCAAACGAGGGAAATGGTTTGACCCGTATTCAGGAAAATTGCAGGGGCACCTGCTCACTAATGGTTTCATGCATGGACACACTCAATGGATGAGTGATGATGGCGCGGAGGTCAATGGGGCGACGGCAGCAGGTGGTAATAATGGCCGGCAAGAAGGAGGGCATCATGATATTGATGACGATGAAGAGTTTGTCGCACAGGACGATAACCTTGACGACGACAATAACCTTGACGACGACAATAACCTTGACGACGACGAAGAGGTGCCGCTAGCTTCAGTCGTGCGGGACCCTCATCTTCAAGATCTGCTTCTCGAAAAGACGAAAGGCGCCAAGCGGAAATCAAAGCTTGAGCAACTCGAGATAGACTCGAATACTCCGTTGTACGACTCAGGTCGCGGGTTGGGGGAGTCTCGCTTGAGAGTAGCTCTCGATGTGCTGCAGATGAAGGCGAAACACGGATGGACGGACACAAGCGTCGACGACATCCTGGAATACGTGAAAGATCTCCTTCCTGCCGGGAACACGTGTCCTGGTAGTCTAGCCGAGGCCAAGAGAATCACGTGCCCTCTCGACTTACCCCACGAAAAGTATCACGCCTGCATCAACGACTGTATCATGTATCGCAAGGAGCACATGGACAAGACCAAATGTCCTGTGTGTGAAGCTGAACGGTACAAGAAAGGGAAGAAGAAAGCTCCTCGGAAAGTTGTGTGGTACTTCCCGCTCGCCCCCCGGCTTCAACGGTTCTACGCGGACCGCAAGGAAGCAAAGCTCATGCGCTGGCACGCTGAAAGAAAGGAGGCAGTGTTGAATGATGAAGAGCGGATTGAGCACCCAGTGCTGACGCACCCTTCGGATGCAAGCCAGTGGAAAGCATTAGACAATGAATTCGGAAGTTTTGGGGCAGATCCCAGAAACATCAGGTTGGGTGCGAGCACGGACGGATTCAATCCGTTCGGAAACCAGAGCAGCACACATAGCACATGGCCCGTGTTTGTATGGATCTACAACCTCCCGCCCTGGCTGTGCATGAAGAGGAAGTACATACAGATGAGTATGCTAATTCAAGGGCCGACACAGCCAGGAAACGATATCAACATGTATCTCGAACTATTAAAGGAGGAGCTTGAAACGTTGTGGGCGGAGGAAGGGGTAGATACATGGGACGCCGTCGCGGAAGAATATTTCCCTTTGAGAGCCGCGTTGATCACGACGGTGCAGGACTACCTCGGATACGGTTACATTTCGTGCCAGGTGTGCCATGGACACAAGGCATGTGTCAGGTGCATGGAAGAGACGATGTTTTTGCAGCTTGGTAAGGATCCCGGCTCTTCGAAAACAGTTTACATGGGGCATCGAAGGTGGCTACAGAAGACTGACCCGTGGAGAAAGCGTGGAGATCTGTTCGATGGTACAAATGAACCCCGAGGACCTCCACGTAAGAAGAGCGGCGAAGAGATCGATACATTACTGAAAGGTTGGAAGGAGTGCCCTGCGCCGGGAAAGATTCGTCAAAAGCCTGGAGAGAAGAAGAAGAAAAAGGAAACGACGCCGCTCATTGGTGTATGGAAAAGGAGGTCCGTGTTTTGGGACTTGCCGTACTGGAAAATTCTCGATACACCTCACTGCCTTGATGTCATGCATATTACAAAGAACGTGTGCGAGAGCTTGCTTGGAACAGCAGCAAGTTTTCCCTTAAGTGGATCACCCAAGGTTTATCGAACTCAGGGAGGAAGAGGTCAAAGATATCCCTCTCATGCAACCCTGCAACCACAAAGCAAGAAGTCTCTTGTGTCCCCAACACACCAAATAGGTGCACTAGTTCGGCGAAGAGATAGTGAAATACAGGTGGTATGAATATATATGAGCAGTAGCAACGGTGCCAGAAAATAGCTTGCTGGCGTGTAGTTGATGGTGGTAGTATTGCAGCAGTAGTAACGCAGTAAAACAGTAAACAAGCAGTAGTAACTCAGCAGTATTTAGGGACAAGGCCTAGGGATTACACTTTCACTAGTGGACACTCTCAACATTGATCACATAACAGAATAGATAAATGCATACTCTACACTTTTGTTGGATGATGAACACATTGCGTAGGATTACACGAACCCTCAATGCCGGAGTTAACAAGCTCCACAATAATGCTCATATTTTAGTAACCTTTAGTGTAAGATAGATCAAAAGACTAAACCAAGTACTAGCATAGCATGCACACTGTCACCTTCATGCATATGTAGGAGGAATAGATCACATCAATATTATCATAGCAATAGTTAACTTCGCAATCTACAAGAGATCATGATCATAGCATAAACCAAGTACTAACACGGTGCACACACTGTCACCTTTACACACGTGCAGGAGGAATAAAACTACTTTAATAACTTTGCTAGAGTAGCACATAGATAAATTGTGATACGATGCACATTGCAATCATAAAGAGATATAAATAAGCACTTCACTACGCTCTTCAACAATGAATAAGTACTTCGTGAAATATAGCCTAAGAGACCCACACGGTGCACACACTGTCACCTTTACACACGTGGGACAAGGAGTCTCCGGAGATCACATAAGTAAAACTCACTTGACTAGCATAATGACATCTAGATTACAAGCATCATCATATGAATCTCAATCATGTAAGGCAGCTCATGAGATTATTGTATTGAACTACATAGGAGAGAGATGAACCACATAGCTACCGGTACAGCCCCGAGCCTCGATGGAGAACTACTCCCTCTTCATGGGAGCAGCAGCGGTGATGAAGATGGCGGTGGAGATGGCAGCGGTGTCGATGGAGAAGCCTTCCGGGGCACTTCCCGCTCCGGCGGGTGCCGGAACAGAGACTCTGTCCCCAGATCTTGGCTTCGCGATGACGGCGGCTCTGGAAGGTTTCTGTGGGTTTCGTCGTCCGTAATAGGGTTTTCGCGACGGAGACTTTATATAGGCGAAGAGGCGGCGCAGGAGGGCTGACAGGGGGGCCACACCATAGGGCGGCGCGGCCCCCTCGGCCGCGCCAAGGTATCATCTGGGGGCCCTGGCCCCTCTGGCGGTTCTCGGGTGTTCTGGATGCTTCCGGGCAAAATAGGAACCTGGGCGTTGATTTCGTCCAATTCCGAGAATATTTCGTTACTAGGATTTCTGAAACCAAAAACAGAAAACAGGAACGGCACTTCGGCATCTTGTTAATAGGTTAGTTCCAGAAAACGCATAAATATGACATAAAGTGTGCATAAAACATGTAGGTATCATCAATAAAGTAGCATGGAACATAAGAAATTATCGATACGTTGGAGACGTATCAGCATCCCCAAGCTTAGTTCTGCTCGTCCCGAGCAGGTAAAACGATAACAAAGATAATTTCTGAAGTGACATGCTATCATAAACTTGATCATATTGTAAACATATGTAATGAATGCAGCGATCAAAACAATGGTGATGACATGAGTAAACAACTGAATCATAAAGCAATGACTTTTCATGAATAGCACTTTCAAGACAGGCATCAATAAGTCTTGCATAAGAGTTAACTCATAAAGCAATAAATCAAAGTAAAGGTGTTGAAGCAACACAAAGGAAGATTAAGTTTCAGCGGTTGCTTTCAACTTATAACATGTATATCTCATGGATATTGTCAACATAAAGTAATATAACAAGTGCAATATGCAAGTATGTAGGAATCAATGCACAGTTCACACAAGTGTTTGCTTCTTAAGGTGGAGGGAGATAGGTAAACTGACTCAACAATAAAAGTAAAAGAATGGTCCTTCAAAGAGGAAAGCATCGATTGTTGTATTTGTGCTAGAGCTTTTATTTTGAAAACATGAAACAATTTTGTCAACGGTAGTAATAAAGCATATGAGTTATGTAAATTATATCTTACAAGTTGCAAGCCTCATGCATAGTATACTAATAGTGCCCGCACCTCGTCCTACTTAGCTTGGACTACCGGATCTTCGCATGCCATGTTTCAACCAAGTGTCACAAAGGGGTACCTCCATGCCTGTACAAAGGTCTAAGGAGAATGCTCGCATTTCGGATTTCTCGCTTTTGATTATTCTCAACTTAGACATCCATACCGGGACAACATGGACAACAGATAATGGACTCCTCTTAAATGCATAAGCATGTAGCAATGATTATTATTCTCATATGAGATTGAGGATATATATCCAAAACTGAAACTTCCACCATGATTCATGGCTTTAGTTAGCGGCCCAATGTTCTTCTCTAACAATTTTGCATGCTCCAACCACTAAAATGATAGATCCTTCAGACAAGACGGACATGCATAGCAACTCACATGATATTCAACAATAGTTGATGGCGTTCCCCAGAAGCATGGTTATCGCACAACAAGCAACTTAATAAAAGATAAAGTGCATAAGTACATATTCAATACTACGATAGTTTTTAAGGCTATTTTGTCCCATGAGCTATATATTGCAAAGGTGGATGATGGAATTTTAAAGGTAGCACTCAAGCAATTTACTTTGGAATGGCGGAAAATACCATGTAGTAGGTAGGTATGGTGGACACAAATGGCATAGTGGTTGGCTCAAGGATTTGGATGCATGAGAAGTATTCCCTCTCGATACAAGGTTTAGGCTAGCAAGGTTATTTGAAGCAAACACAAGTATAAACGGTACAGCAAGACTCACATAAAAGACATATTGTAAACATTATAAGACTCTACACCGTCTTCCTTGTTGTTCAAAACTCAATACTAGAAATTATCTAGACCTTAGAGAGACCAATTATGCAAACCAAATTTTAGCAAGCTCTATGTATTTCTTCATTAATGGGTGCAAAGTATATGATGCAAGAGCTTAAACATGAGCACAACAATTGCCAAGTATCACATTATCCAAGATATTTTACCAATTACTACATGTAGCATTTTCCAATTCCAACCATATAACAATTTAACGAAGAGGAAACTTCGCCATGAATATTATGAGCTAAGAACACATGTGTTCATACGAACCAGCGGAGCGTGTCTCTCTCCCACACAAGGATGAACTTATTCAGAGAACTAAGATAACAAAACAAAAACAAAAATAAAAGCACACAGACGCTCCAAGTAAAGTACATAAGATGTGACCGAATAAAAATATAGTTTCAAGAGAAGGAACCCGATACTTTGTCGATGAAGAAGGGGATGCCTTGGGCATCCCCAAGCTTAGACGCTTGAGTCTTCTTAAAATATGCAGGGTGAACCACGGGGCATCCCCAAGCTTAGAGCTTTCACTCCTCTTGATCATAGTATATCATTCTCCTCTCTTGACCCTTGAAAACTTCCTTCACACCAAACTTCAAGCAAACTCATTAGAGGGTTAGTGCACAATTAATAATTCACACATTCAGAGGTGACACAATCATTATTTTCACTTCTGGACATTGCATAATTCTACTGGACATTAATGGATCAAAGAAATAAATCCAACATAGCAAAAGAGGCAATGCGAAATAAAAGGCAGAATCTGTCAAAACAGAACAGTCCGTAAAGACGAATTTAAAGCTGGCACTAGACTTGCTCAAATGGAAAAACCCAAAACTAATGAAAGTTGCGTACATATCTGAGGATCACGCTCGTAAATTGGCAGATTTTTTCGAATTTTCTACAGAGAACTGTGCCCAGATTTGTGACAGACAGCAATGCTGTTTCTGCGCAGCGATCCCAAATATAACATCAACTTTGACATAGAAACTTTACTTGGCACAAAAACATGATAAGGAGAGGTTGCTACAGTAGTAAACAACTTCCAAGACTCAACAAAACAAAAATTGCTGTAGTAAAAAAATAAACACATGGGTTATCTCCCAAGAAGTTCTTTCTTTATAGCCATTAAGATGGGCTCAGCAGTTTTAATGATGCACTCGCAAGAAATAGA
The DNA here is from genome assembly GCA_030979885.1 of Lolium multiflorum. Lineage (NCBI taxonomy): Eukaryota > Viridiplantae > Streptophyta > Magnoliopsida > Poales > Poaceae > Lolium > Lolium multiflorum. Next base: position 66,614,183 of record CM061748.1, on the reverse strand, counting down.
AGTTGAAGCAAAAGAGAGCATCAAGAGGCAAATTCAAAACACATTTAAGTCTAACATGCTTCCTATGCATAGGAATCTTGTAAATAAACAAGTTCATGAAGAGCAAAGTAACAAGCATAGGAAGATAAAACAAGTGTAGCTTCAAAAATTTCAGCACATAGAGAGGTGTTTTAGTAACATGAAAATTTCTACAACCATATTTTCCTCTCTCATAATAACTTTCAATAGCATCATGAGCAAACTCAACAATATAACTATCACATAAAGCATTCTTATCATGAGTCTCATGCATAAAATAATTACTACTCCCAACATAAGCATAATCAATTTTATTAGTTGTAGTGGGAGCAAATTCAACAAAGTAGCTATCAAATATAGGAGGTATATTGTAATCATAATCAAATTTATCCTCCATAACAGGTGGTAAAAAAAGACTACTATCATTATAATCATCATAAATAGGAGGCAAAGTATCATCAAAGTAAATTTTCTCCTCAATGCTTGGGGGACTAAAAATATCATGCTCATCAAAGCCAGCTTCCCCAAGCTTAGAATTTTCCATAGCATTAGCAACAATGGTGTTCAAAGCATTCATACTAATAACATTCCCATTATCATGCATATAAAGTTCCATGGGTTTTTTAATTCTCTCTTCAAACACATCATGTCCTAATTCAAGATAAAGTTCATAAAGATCTCTCATATTTTTGTTGTTTTCCATTATGCCTAACTAGTGTAAACAAGAAACCAAATGTCGCAATTGCAGAGTCTAAAGGAAATAGCTTCGAGTACTTACAACGGCGCCGGAAAATAGCTTAGTAGCCGAGATCCGGAGTGTGAGTACCTTTTACCTTTCCTCCCCGGCAACGGCGCCAGAAAATAGCTTGATGTCTACGTTCCCCCTCCTTTCCTGTAGACAGTGTTGGGCCTCCAAGTGCAGAGGTTTGTAGAACAGCAGCAAGTTTTCCCTTAAGTGGATCACCCAAGTCTCTTGTGTCCCCAACACACCAAATAGGTGCACTAGTTCGGCGAAGAGATAGTGAAATACAGGTGGTATGAATATATATGAGCAGTAGCAACGGTGCCAGAAAATAGCTTGCTGGCGTGTAGTTGATGGTGGTAGTATTGCAGCAGTAGTAACGCAGTAAAACAGTAAACAAGCAGTAGTAACTCAGCAGTATTTAGGGACAAGGCCTAGGGATTACACTTTCACTAGTGGACACTCTCAACATTGATCACATAACAGAATAGATAAATGCATACTCTACACTTTTGTTGGATGATGAACACATTGCGTAGGATTACACGAACCCTCAATGCCGGAGTTAACAAGCTCCACAATAATGCTCATATTTTAGTAACCTTTAGTGTAAGATAGATCAAAAGACTAAACCAAGTACTAGCATAGCATGCACACTGTCACCTTCATGCATATGTAGGAGGAATAGATCACATCAATATTATCATAGCAATAGTTAACTTCGCAATCTACAAGAGATCATGATCATAGCATAAACCAAGTACTAACACGGTGCACACACTGTCACCTTTACACACGTGCAGGAGGAATAAAACTACTTTAATAACTTTGCTAGAGTAGCACATAGATAAATTGTGATACGATGCACATTGCAATCATAAAGAGATATAAATAAGCACTTCACTACGCTCTTCAACAATGAATAAGTACTTCGTGAAATATAGCCTAAGAGACCCACACGGTGCACACACTGTCACCTTTACACACGTGGGACAAGGAGTCTCCGGAGATCACATAAGTAAAACTCACTTGACTAGCATAATGACATCTAGATTACAAGCATCATCATATGAATCTCAATCATGTAAGGCAGCTCATGAGATTATTGTATTGAACTACATAGGAGAGAGATGAACCACATAGCTACCGGTACAGCCCCGAGCCTCGATGGAGAACTACTCCCTCTTCATGGGAGCAGGCGGTGATGAAGATGGCGGTGGAGATGGCAGCGGTGTCGATGGAGAAGCCTTCCGGGGCACTTCCCCGCTCCGGCAGGGTGCCGGAACAGAGACTCCTGTCCCCAGATCTTGGCTTCGCGATGACGGCGGCTCTGGAAGGTTTCGTGGGTTTCGGTCCGTAATAGGGTTTTCGCGACGGAGACTTTATATAGGCGAAGAGGCGGCGCAGAGGGCCGACGGGGGCCACACCATAGGGCGGCGCGGCCCCCTCCGCCGCGGTATCATCCGGGGCCCAGTGGGCTCGGTTCTCGGGTGTTCTGGATGCTTCCGGGCAAAATAGGAACCTGGGCGTTGATTTCGTCCAATTCCGAGAATATTTCGTTACTAGGATTTCTGAAACCAAAAACAGCAGAAAACAGGAACGGCACTTCGGCATCTTGTTAATAGGTTAGTTCCAGAAAACGCATAAATATGACATAAAGTGTGCATAAAACATGTAGGTATCATCAATAAAGTAGCATGGAACATAAGAAATTATCGATACGTTGGAGACGTATCACACCTCACTGCCTTGATGTCATGCATATTACAAAGAACGTGTGCGAGAGCTTGCTTGGCACTCTTCTCAACATGCCGGACCGGACCAAAGATGGGCCGAAAGCAAGACACGACCTGAAAGTTTTGGGCATCAGGGAAGAGCTTCAGATCCCGGCGGCCCAAGAGGGACATTCGGAGGAGGAGGCGGACGGCGGTCAGAAGCGCAAAAGGATTAAGCAGCCAGACTATTACTGTCCCCCCTCCTGCTTCACTTTTAGTCCGGCCGAGGTCGATCAATTTTTCAATTGCCTTCTAGGAGTCAGAGTGCCCTTCGGTTACTCCGGGCTAATAAGCAGATACATGGACCCCAAGAAACGAAACTTCAGCGGCATGAAGTCTCATGACTGTCACGTGATGATGACGCAGATTCTTCCGGTTGCAATCCGAGGTATAATGGATGACCATGTCCGTGCAACGCTGACTGGGCTCTGTAACTTCTTCGACGTCATAACTCGGAAGTCGATAAGCGTGAAGAAACTCGCAAGGCTCCAGGAAGAGATCGTGGTGATCCTATGTGAGCTTGAGATGTACTTCCCGCCTGCATTCTTTGACGTGATGGTCCATCTGTTGGTCCATATCATGGATGATATCGTCAGTCTAGGGCCGGCATTCTTACACAACATGATGCCGTTTGAAAGAATGAATGGGGTCATTAAAGGATACGTTCGTAACAGGTCACATCCGGATGGAAGCATCGTCCAGGGCTGGCTCACCGAAGAGTGCATCTCTTTCTGCACGAATTATCTAGACATCGAGGACCCTGTTGGTTTGCCTCAAAACAAGCACCTCCGCAGGTTCGAGGGAGTAGGCCACAAAAATGGAAGGAAGGAACTGCACGTGCACATGTCTGGTCGGACTTCCGACTTTGACAGGGCCAACTTAGTAGCGCTACAACACATTGACTTGATCGATCCTTGGTTGAAAGAGCACAAAACCATGATAGAGAACAGTGGCAAGCCGATGATGACGGAAGCAGAAATATACAGAGAGCACAACTCCTCTTTCGCGCGCTGGTTCAAAGACCACATTGATGCTAATCCCCCACCAATGGATTCTGACAAGGATAAACTAGTATTGGCCTTGTCACATGGCCCCGCGCCCAACATCATGACTTACCAAGCGTACGATATCAACGGGTACACATTCTACACGGAAGAAAAAGACAAGAACAGTGTTTACCAGAACTCAGGGGTAACGATGGATTCCTGGACGGGTGACGTAAAGACTAGATACTACGGAAGAATCGAGGAAATCTGGGAGCTTAGCTACGCTGGGGAGAAAGTGCCGATGTTCCGTATCAGATGGGCTAAGAGCGTCACAAAAGAAGACCGGTATTTCACCACCATGTTTCTACCCGAAGCCAACAAATCAAAGTCCACGAACGCCACCGCGCAGAATGAGCCATGGGTACTGGCAGAACACGTGCACCAATGCTTCTTCATAACCGACCCATCCAGGCCTAGCCGTGTTATCGTGAGGAGAGGCAAGAGGACCATCGTCGGAATGGATGGAGTCGCCAACGAGGAAGACTTCGAAGGACAAGTCGGAGACCCAATGATGGAAGAATCCGAGGACGAAGACACAACATACACCACAAGAAGAAGCAGGACCACGCTACCGAGGTCAGGTCGACCCTTCAAAAGAAGAAGTCACGACACGGGGCTAAATTATTCAACGACGAGCAAGAAAAGCAAGAAGAAAGTGAAACACTCTTCTCAATCGATGATGTAAAACTTTATTTGCAATCTATAACTCATATTTTGTGTAATTCATAACTACTCATATGGTCATGGCCAATATTTTATGTATGACTAATTAATATTGTGTTGGTCAATATTTTGTGTATGTATATATAACTCATATTTTTTTGTTGCATATATAAATCATGCATAATTCTTGGCTATTACAGTCAAGATAAGAACATAAATATAATAGAAAAGGCCAGAAAAGAAATAAAGAAAAACAAATGAAAATATGAGTTTGGGAGGTCATATTGCATGATGGGCCAAGTCCATACATGGACTAGACATATTGCCGCGCACGGGCGTTGGTGCGGGGGTCCACTCGTCTCGCGCACCAACGCCTGGTGCGCCGGCAATATGTCTAGTCCATGTATACCTGGGACTTAACCGCACGCGACCACAGCTTCTCCCTCCCCATTCCCAATCGACGAACCCTAACCGCCGTGAGCGCCGCCGTGATCGATCGACGAACCCTAACCGCCGGAGCCGCCATGCAAGGAGGAGCACACCGTCGCCGCGGAGAGGAGGGGGAGGGCGTCACCCGCCGGCCACCGTCACCACCGTCGCCGAGAGGAGGAGGAGGGCGTTGCGCCGGCCACCGTCGCGGAGAGGAGCAGCAGGGCGTCGCCACCGTCGCCGTTGGTAAGAACCCTCTCCTTCCCCTCTCCATCCCCCTCTCCCTTCCCTCTCCATCCCCCTCTTCCTTCCCTCTCTCGCCTCCGAATTCTTGCGCCGATTCTTGCTTTAGTTCTTGCGTAGTTCATAGAAAATTGAATTTGATGCCCTGGTTCATAGTGCCCAATTGTAATTTGATGCCACACGATGAACTGGTGCTAGGTACTGCCCAAATCCTAATTTGATGCCCTGGTTCATTCTCTGGTTCATTGAAATATATCAGCTTATAAGGAGGTTAATTGCTAGCGAGTAAAAAAGGAAGTTTGTTTACTTAATTTAAACTTGATGTCCAACGAAATTTGTTCTCTGGTTTGAATGGTAAAATTGGTTTGAAAAGCTAGCAGTAGCTTCAAATGCTAGCAGTATTCTTCTCTGGTTTTGGTTCTTTTTGTGCATAGAAGAATGGCTGATATTGGAATAATGCATGATATTGTTGGTGCATAGAAGAATTTCTGGATAATCTTGATGAATAACTAAATGAATTTGTTACTCCATCATAAAAATATGCTATTAATATTGCAGTCCATGCTATTATAAGTGGGTACAAGCTCTGTATGTTGTATGCTCTCTTGTTTGAAACTAAACCAATTTTAAAATGAACCATATATATGCCGAGGCCGCTGGTGTTGGCGGCGACGAGGACCATGAGATGGAGGATGACGCTGGGGGTAGTGGCGACGAGCCAAGCGGCAACGAGGCAAGCGACGCCGCCGGGGGTAGTACCTACGCGCCAAGCGGCGACGAGGCAACCGGCGCCGCCGGGGGTGGCGGCGAGACAAGCGGCGACGATCCTAGCGGCGCCGCCGGGAGTAGTGGCACCGGGACAAGTGGTTCCAAGAGGCCGCGGAAGGCAAGGCGCCAAAACACGGTCGGCACCGGCAGAGACACAGTCAAAGAGGTGGACCCCGCCAGTGGTTTGCCGGTGGAGCCTAAGGATGTTGCCAAGGGGTACGGCAACCAACTGGCATGTATCCTCCGAGAGGTCGTCAATCTCAACGAGACGGACCTCCGAGCTGAGAGCAAAGCGCCTTTGCGAGCCCAGCTCATTGCGAGGTTGCACGCACGATACAAGTTCCTAGGCGACTACGCCTCCAGTCATCAAACCAACAACATTGTGAACTCACAAGCCCTCCTGAAGTTCACCAAACACCTCAGCAGCTATAAGTACATGGTGCGGAAGCTGATTGCTGAGGGCAAAGGTTTCGAAGAGGTCCACTCCGCCTTTCCGCATGTCACCCAGGCGGACTTTGATGCTTTTGTGGCCAATGAAGAGCTACAAGCAACCAAGAATCGCAAGTTGTGGGGGAAGGAAATGCGGGAGCTTAACATCGGCAACCACAACCTTGGGAGCCGTGGGTACGAGGGAAAGGAGCCCTATTGGGCGAAGGAGGACGAGGCGTATGTAAATGCCGGCATTGAGAACCCCTGGCTCAAGTACAAGGACCCGCTTGAAAGAAGATTCATCAGGTCCCGGTACCATAAGAAGAAACTAACCGGGGAACTTGTCACGGACCCGAAGGTCGTAACCGACATAATTTGGTTCACGAACGACAAGAAGGTCCTGGCGTTGGAGAAAAAACTGGTAAGCAATTTACCGGTTTAATTAGATCAAGTATCGTTCATATAATAGTAGCAACATTTCTAAATGGTTCGCGTTTCTTCCGCAGGAAGAAGAAAGACAAAGACTTTCTCAATGTGACGAAGGCTCCTCCTCCCAGGCGTCGACGGGCAGGGTAGCCTGGGACAAGCCTCTCGTACGGGCGCTAAACATCGTTAATGAGCATTCACCGACGAGAAGGCCGCATAGAGGCCGTGTGGCTGGCGCCGGTACAGGCTACAAGCATGGTCACTATGGCTTGTCGTCTGCGGCCGATAAAAATGCGCGCAATGAGAGGAAGCAGCGGGAGGCGGAGGAAATGAGGGAGTCAATCCTAGCCCAAGTCCAAGCTGGTTTGGTACCGCAACTGGTACCGCAACTCAAAGCTACGCTCGTACCTGAAGTCAAAGCTGAAGTCGCCGCTTCAGTCCAAGCAGATTTCAACGCTCTACACGCGTGGTATGAGGGTGGCAAACCCCCCCCCCCCCCGAAAATGCAAGTGGTTAGCTTCGACGGCAGCAACTCGATGGCGCCGCCGTCCGCCGGCAATGACAATGTTATAATGGAGACTCCTCCGGCCGCCGGCAATGTCGCTGGTGCTAGGGATTCACCGTCCATGCCGGGTAGCAGCCCCTCCGTCACTTGCACGCCCGCCGCCGCATGTGCCGGCCCGTCGACATTAGCCGAGCTCAACGCCCTCACGGTAATTAACCCATGTGTACATCAAGTTAATATATTAGTTTCGTCATCCTTGCCCTCTCTCTAACGCCATACACATGTTCTCGCAGGCGCTCTCAACGCCATGCACCTTCCTGATGAGAGTAAACGGCGAACTCAAAGACGTCGCGAGGGGGATGTCGCGTGATGAGAGGCCGTTCAACACGCTTGAGGGCTGCCGTCCATTCCCCCCTAGGCGTACAACCTGATCCTACGACGGGAACACTATTGCTAAAGCTTGAACGATATGTCTTTGAACTTCCGTATTGTAATACTTGCTACATATTCCCATAGAATCGACTTGTTGCTTTTATTTAGTTGTATGGATGTGCATGTGAACATGTGTCTATAGTTTCATTTACTTTGCTATATATTTCAAGATTATGGCGTAGATACCTTAATAATTATTTGCATTTACTCGACCCCTACTTGCCTCGTATTTGGAGTTCGCCGATGATTAGAATGTTCGGTCACTAGTACACTCGGGGGTGGAGCCAGTGAGCCTTGGTGCGATGGCCACAAGTATCAATCTATTGTGCATCCTACCTAGCCTCACTGACTCCATCCCTGGATGTTAATATGTGTTTCGACCGACATAGTATGAGGCACGCTATTTAATTCGTACTACTTGTCTTTTATTTGAGTTCGCACTTCTTAATTGCATTGGCCGATGATTAAAATGTTTGGTCACTTGTACACTCCGGGGTGGGGCCAGTGAGGCTTGGTGTGATGGCCACAAATATCAATCTATTGTGCATCCTACCTAGCCTCGCTGACCCCATCCCTGTATGTTATTATTTATTTCGACCAACAAAGTATGAGGCACATGCTATTTAGTTCATACTACTTGTCTCTTATTTGAGTTGGCACTTGTTCATTGCATTGGTACTAACGTTTTACTTGTCTTGTGCATGGAGATGCCGACGACATATGTCGTGTACAAGGGGAGGGTTCCTGGAGTCTACGACGACTGGGAGGACTGTCGGAGACAGGTGCACCGCTTCAGCGGCAACAGCTACAAGGGATACCCCACTAGGGTGGAGGCGGAAGGAAGATACGCCCGTTATCTAGCGGGAGAGATGAGGGACATGAGGAGGAACCGGATGAAGACCATGGCCTTCGTGATGATGGTCATCGTGACCATGTTGGTCATGTTCTATGTGATTGTAGTTTAGGTTAGGAGCTACATTGTGAGGTGTATGACGACACTTGTGACGACTACCGAGACTTCTAACTTTGTGAAACTTAGTCCTTTGGTGTTGCATATGCACATGTTGTATGAATCACCATTCCGAAACGAGACTAGCGTATTTGTGTATTGATACCGAAATGAGACTTGGCTCTCTATGTGCTTCTCATATTGCATGTTCTGCTGTATAAATATGAACTGTGTTGTAAATATATACTGCTGTCAAATATGTATTCTAATATGCTGGAAAAAAGCTGAAAAAAGAATTTTCGAATTTATTGCCGGCGCACCTAAATGACCTACTGCCGGCGCACAAGGCATGCGCCATTGCTCGCCGCACTACTGCCGGCGCAGCTGCTGGCGCGCCGGTGGAACGTGTCCTTTGCCGGCGAATCATCCATGGCGCGCCGGCAGTATTCTATCGCCGGCGAACCCTGGTGCGCCGGCAATGGCCAGTTATCACCGGCCCGTTCGCACCGGCGGGCTCTTGGTGCGCCGGCAATGGGCCTTTTAGGTTCGCCGGCGGTAGGCCTTTTCCTTGTAGTGTTACTCGTACCGTGGTATATGGTCTCTTATGAACTTATTCATATGCTTGCAAGACATTAGACGACATTCCACCGAGAGTGCCCAGAGTATATCTATCCGTCATCGGGATGGATAAATCCCACTGTTGATCCATATGCCTCAACTCATACTTTCCGGATACTTAATCCCACCTTTATAACCACCCATTTACGCAGTGGCGTTTGATGTAATCAAAGTACCTTTCCAGTATAAGTGATTTACATGATCTCATGGTCATAAGGACTAGGTAACTATGTATCGAAAGCTTATAGCAAATAACTTAATGACATGATCTTATGCTACGCTTAATTGGGTGTGTCCATTACATCATTCATATAATGATATAACCTTGTTATTAATAACATCCAATGTTCATGATTATGAAACTAATCATCTATTAATCAACAAGCTAGTTAAGAGGCTTACTAGGGACTCATTGTTTGTTTACATAACACACATGTATCAATGTTTCGGTTAATACAATTATAGCATGGTATATAAACATTTATCATAAACATAAAGATATATAATAACCACTTTTATTATTGCCTCTTGGGCATATCTCCAACAGTCTCCCACTTGCACTAGAGTCAATAATCTAGATTACATTGTAAGGTACCTAACACCCATGGCATTCTGGTGTTGGTCATGCTTTGCCCTAGGGAGAGCTTTAGTCAACGGATCTGCTACATTCAGATCAGTGTGTACTTTGCAAATCTTTACTTCTCCATCTTCGATGTACTCGCGAATCGAATGATAACGCAGCTTGATATGCTTCAGCCTCTTGTGTGACCTTGGTTCTTGTGCATTGGCGATGGCACCCATGTTGTCACAATAGATGACTAGTGGGTCCAATGCACTAGGAACCACACCGAGCTCTACAATGAACCTCTTCATCCATACCGCTTCTGATGAAGCCTCTGAAGCCGCTATGTACTCCGATTCTGTTGAGGATTTCGCCACCGTGCACTGCTTCGAGCTTGCCCAGCTTACTGCAACACCATTCAATATAAACACGTACCCAGACTGTGACTTAGAGTCATCAGGATCAGTGTTCCAACTTGCATCGGTGTAACTTGTTACAACGAGCTCTTGGTCACCTCCATAACAAAGAAACATATCCTTAGTTCTTTTCAAGTACTTCAGGATATTCTTGACCGCTGTCCAGTGTTCCATTCCTGGATCACTTTGATATCTGCTAGTCAAACTAACATCATGTGCTATATCCGGTCTTGTACATAGCATGGCATACATGATAGAGCCTACTGCCGAGGCATAGGGGATCTGACTCATCCTTTCTCTTTCTTCTGCCGTAGCCGGACCTTGAGTCTTACTCAAGACCTTGCCTGGTAACATAGGTAAGAATCCTTTCTTACTTTCGTCCATTCTAAACTTCTTTAGAATCTTGTCCAGGTATGTACTCTGTGATAGCCCTATTAGACGTCTTGATCTATCTCTATAAATCTTGATGCCTAATATATACGATGCTTCACCAAGGTCTTTCATTGAAAAACTATTATTCAAATAACCTTTTACACTGCTTAATAGTTCTATATCATTCCCAATCAATAATATGTCATCTACATATAATATCAGGAACGCTACAGAGCTCCCACTCACTTTCTTGTAAATACAGGCCTCTCCATGACACTGTATAAACCCGAAGTCTTTGATCACCTTATCAAAGCGTCGGTTCCAACTTCTTGATGCTTGCTTCAGTCCATAAATTGAACGCTGAAGTTTGCATACTTTGTCAGCATTTTTAGAATCGACAAAACCTTTGGGTTGTACCATATACAACTCTTCCTCAATGTCTCCATTAAGGAACGCCGTTTTGACATCCATCTGCCAAATCTCATAATCAAAAAATGCAGCTATTGCTAACAAAATCCTCACAGATTTTAGCTTCGCTACAGGTGAGAAAGTCTCATCGTAGTCAACACCTTGAATTTGTCGGAAACCCTTTGCGACAAGTCGAGCTTTATAGACAGTAATATTACCATCAGCATCTGTTTTTCTCTTGAAGATCCATTTATTCTCGACAGCCTTGCGGCTATCAGGTAAGTCTACCAAAGTCCATACTTTGTTATCATACATGGATCCCATTTCGGATTTCATGGCTTCTTGCCATTTGTTGGAATCTGGGCTCATCATCGCTTCTTCATACATCGCAGGGTCTTCATCATTGTTATCCACAATCATGACATTTAGACAAGGATCATACCAATCAGGAGTGGCACGTTCCCTTGTCGATCTGCGAGGTTCAGTAGCTATCTCATTTGAAGTTTCATGATCATTATCATTAGCTTCCTCTGTTGCCGGTGTAGGTGGCACAGGAACATCTTCCGGTACTGCGCTACTCTGATCAACGAGCAGAGATTCTTCAATCTCATCGAGTTCTACTTTTCTTCCAGTCACTTCTTTAGTGAGAAATTCTTTCTCAAGAAAGGTTCCGTTCTTAGCAACAAAAATCTTGCCTTCGGATCTGTGATAGAAAGTGTACCCTATAGTTTCCTTAGGGTATCCTATGAAGACGCATTTCTCCGCTTTGGGTTCTAGCTTGTCCGGTTGTAACTTTTTTACATAGGCTTCGCAACCCCAAACTTTAAGGAACGACAGCTTAGGTTTCTTATTAAACCATAATTCATACGGTGTCGTTTCAACGGATTTTGATGGTGCTCTATTTAAAGTGAATGCGGCTGTCTCTAATGCATAACTCCAAAATGATAACGACAAATCAGTAAGAGACATCATAGAACGAACCATATCTAAGAGAGTTCGATTACGACGTTCGGACACACCGTTTCGTTGTGGTGTTCCCGGCGGTGTCAATTGTGAAAGTATTCCGCATTTCTTTAAATGCATGCCAAACTCATAACTCAGATATTCACCTCCACGATCAGATCGTAGAAATTTAATCTTCTTGTTACGTTGATTTTCTACTTCACTTTGAAATTCCTTAAACTTCTCGAAAGTTTCGGATTTATGTTTCATTAAATAGATATACCCATATCTACTCAAATCATCTGTGAAGGTTAGAACATAACGATAACCACCGCGCGAGGCTACACTCATTGGTCCGCACACATCGGTATGTATGATTTCCAACAAGTCTGTAGCTCGCTCCATAATACCAGAGAATGGAGTCTTAGTCATTTTTCCCATTAGACATGCTTCGCATCTATCAAGTGACTCAAAGTCAAGTGATTCAAGTAATCCATCGGTATGGAGTTTCTTCATGCGTTTCACTCCAATATGACCAAGACGACAATGCCACATATAAGTAGAATTATCATTCAATTTAATTCGCTTAGCATCAATGTTATGTATATGTGTATCACTACTATCGAGATCTAACAGAAATAAGCCATTCTTTTCAGGTGCTCGACCATAAAAGATATTATTCATAAAAATAGAACAACCATTATTCTCAGACTTGAATGAATAACCGTCTTGCATTAAACAAGATCCAGATATAATGTTCATGCTCAACGCGGGTACAAAATAACAATTATTGAGGCTTAAAACTAATCCCGAAGGTAGATGTAGAGGAAGTGTGCCGACAGCGATCACATCGACTTTGGATCCATTTCCAACGCGCATCGTCACTTCATCCTTTAGTAGTCTTCGTTTATTCTTTAGTTCCTGTTTCGAGTTACAAATATGAGCAACCGAACCAGTATCAAATACCCAGGTACTAGTACGAGAACCAGTAAGATAAACATCTATAACATGTATATCAGATATACCTTCTTTCTTCTTCTTGACAAGGCCGCTCTTCAGATCCGCCAAATACTTGGAGCAATTACGCTTCCAGTGTCCCTTCTCCTTGCAGTAATAGCACTCAGCATCAGGCTTAGGGCCAGTCTTAGGTTTCACAGGAGGCGTGGCAGCTTTCTTGCCACTCTTCTTGTTCTTGCCTTTAGACTTGCCCTGTTTCTTGAAGCTGGTGGTCTTGTTGACCATCAACACTTGGTGCTCTTTCTTAATCTCAATCTCAGCAGATTTTAGCATGGCAAAGAGTTCAGGTAACTCTTTGTTCATGTTCTGCATATTGTAATTCATCACAAAGTTCTTGTAACTAGGTGGCAGTGATTGAAGGACACGATTAATCCCCAGTCTGTTAGGAATCACTATTCCCAAGTCACTGAGTTTCTTCGCATGCCCGGTCATGGCGAGCATGTGCTCACTAACGGAGCTGCCTTCTTCCATCATGCAGCTGAAGAAGTGTTTCGATGCTTCATAGCATTCCACGGCCGCATGAGTCTCAAAGATAGTTTTCAACTCATTGACTAACTCATGTGGATCGTGGTGCTCAAAACGTTTTTGAAGATCGGCTTCCAGACTGCACAGGATGGCACACTGAACTTGAGAGTACCGAGTTTTCCGAGTCGCGTAAACATTCTTTACTTCATCGGTTTCAGTTTCTGCAGGAGGGTCACCTAGCGGTGCATCAAGCACATATTGCAGATTTCCGCCATTGAGGAAGATCCTCACATGACGGAACCAGTCGGTGAAGTTGCTACCGTTGCTCTTAAGCTTTTCTTTCTCTAGGAACTGGTTAAAATTGATTGGGGACGCCATATCTACAACATATTTGCAATAGTTTAGACTAAGTTTATGATAAATTGAGTTCAAATTTTAATTCAACAAAATTAAAAACTAGGTGAACTCCCACTCAAAACAATATCCCTCGCATTGTCTTAGTGATCACACGAACCAAATCCACCACACCAAGTCCGATCATCACGAGACAAGATGTAACTTCAATGGCGAACACTCAAAGTGTTCATCATATCAATCATATGATTCATGCTCTACCTTTCGGTATCACGTGTTCCGAGACCATGTCTGTACATGCTAGGCTCGTCAAGGCCACCTTAGTATCCGCATGTGCAAAACTGGCTTGCACCCGTTGTATGCACTTGTTGATTCTATCACACCCGATCATCACGAGATGCTTCGAAACGACAAGTCTTGGCAACGGTGCTACTAAGGATGAACACTTTATTATCTTGATATTTTAGTGAGAGGGATCATCTTATAATGCTACCGTCGCGATCTAAGCAAAATAAGATGCATAAAAGGATTAACATCACATGCAGTTCATATGTGATATGATATGGCCCTTTTGTCTTTGCCTTTGATCTTCATCTCCAAAGCACGGACATGATCTCCATCATCAACGGGCATGATCTCCATCATCGTCGGCGTAGCGTCAAGGTCAATGGCGCCGTCTTCATGATTGTTCTCCCATGTAGCAACTATTACAACTTCTTTGAAATACTACTCAACATGAAATTTAAAGACAACCATAAGGCTCCTGCCGGTTGCCACAATACAATAATGATCATCTCATACATAGTCATCATCACATTATGGCCATATCACATCACCAAACCCTGCAAAAACAAGTTAGACGTTCTCTAATTTGGTTTGCATATTTTACGTGGTTTAGGGTTTTCGAGAGAGATCTAATCTACCTACGAACATGAACCACAACGGTGATACTAGTGTTGTCAATAGAAGAGTAAATTGAATCTTCACTATAGTAGGAGAGACAGACACCCGCAAAGCCACTTATGCAATACAAGTTGCATGTCGAGCGTGGAGCAAATCTCATGAACGCGGTCATGTAAAGTTAGCCCGAGCCGCTTCATCCCACTATGCCACAAAGATGCAAAGTACTCAAACTAAAGACAACAAAAGCATCAATGCCCACAAAACCATTGTGTTCTACTCGTGCAACCATCTATGCATAGACACGACTCTGATACCACTGTAGGATAACGTAGCATAGAAAACAAAAAATTTCCTACCGCGAGAACGCAATCCAAGCCAAGATGCAATCTAGAAGACGGGAGCAACGAGGAGATGATCGAGACTCACCCTTGAAGATTTCCAAAGCCTACAAGATGAGGCTCTTGTTGCTGCGGTAGACGATCACTTGCCGCTTGCAAAAGCGCGTAGAAGATCTTGATCACGGTGCCACGATCGGGCAGCACCTCCGTACTCGGTCACACGTTCGGTGTTGATGAAGACGACGTCCTTCTCCCCGTTCCAGCGGGCAGCGGAAGTAGTAGCTCCTCCTTGAATCCGGCAGCACGACGGCGTGGTGGCGGTGGCGATGGAGAACTCCGGCGGAGCTTCGCTAAGCGTGCGGGAGAGGTGGAGGAGAGGGGGCGGCTAGGGTTTGGGAGAGGGGGGCGCCGGCCACTATAGGGTGCGGCCACCTTGTGGTGTTGGGGTGGCCGGCCCCCTCCCCTTGTCCCTCATTATATAGGTGGAACACCCAAGAGTTGGTCTACAAGTCTTCGAATAAGACCCCAAACCAAAACCTTCCATATGACATGAAACCTACCCAAGGTGGGATTCCCACTTGAGGTGGGATTCCCACCTTTCCTTGGGAGGGGGTGGCCGGCCACCTTGGTGGAGTCCACCTGGGACTCCACCCTCTAGGGTTGGCCGGCCATGGTGGTGGAGTCCCTTCGGGACTCCGCCTTCCATAGTGATTTCTTCCGGACTTTTCTAGAACCTTCTAGAACCTTCCATAAATGCACCGGATCATTTTCAAACATATAAAATGACTTCCTATATATGAATCTTATTCTCCGGACCATTCCGGAACTCCTCGTGATGTCCGGGATCCCATCCGAGACTTCGAACAATACTTTGAACTCCATTCCATATTCAAGTTCTACTATTACAACATCAAACCTTAAGTGTGTCACCCTACGGTTCGCGAACTATGTAGACATGGTTGAGATCTCTCTCCGACCAATAACCAATAGCGGGATCTGGAGATCCATAATGGCTCCCACATATTCAACAATGACTTAGTGATCGAATGAACCATACACATACGATACCAATTCCCTTTGTCACGCGATATTTTACTTGTCCGAGGTTTGATCATCGGTATCACTCTATACCTTGTTCAACCTCGTCTCCTGACAAGTACTCTTTACTCGTACCGTGGTATGTGGTCTCTTATGAACTTATTCATATGCTTGCAAGACATTAGACGACATTCCACCGAGAGGGCCCAGAGTATATCTATCCGTCATCGGGATGGACAAATCCCACTGTTGATCCATATGCCTCAACTCATACTTTCCGGATACTTAATCCCACCTTTATAACCACCCATTTACGCAGTGGCGTTTGATGTAATCAAAGTACCTTTCCAATATAAGTGATTTACATGATCTCATGGTCATAAGAACTAGGTAACTATGTATCGAAAGCTTATAGCAAATAACTTAATGACGTGATCTTATGCTACGCTTAATTGGGTGTGTCCATTACATCATTCATATAATGATATAACCTTGTTATTAATAACATCCAATGTTCATGATTATGAAACTAATCATCTATTAATCAACAAGCTAGTTAAGAGGCTTACTAGGGACTCATTGTTTGTTTACATAACACACATGTATCAATGTTTCGGTTAATACAATTATAGCATGGTATATAAACATTTATCATAAACATAAAGATATATAATAACCACTTTTATTATTGCCTCTTGGGCATATCTCCAACAGTCTCCCACTTGCACTAGAGTCAATAATCTAGATTACATTGTAAGGTACCTAACACCCATGGCATTCTGGTGTTGGTCATGCTTTGCCCTAGGGAGAGCTTTAGTCAACGGATCTGCTACATTCAGATCAGTGTGTACTTTGCAAATCTTTACTTCTCCATCTTCGATGTACTCGCGAATCGAATGATAACGCAGCTTGATATGCTTCAGCCTCTTGTGTGACCTTGGTTCTTGTGCATTGGCGATGGCACCCATGTTGTCACAATAGATGACTAGTGGGTCCAATGCACTAGGAACCACACCGAGCTCTACAATGAACCTCTTCATCCATACCGCTTCTGATGAAGCCTCTGAAGCCGCTATGTACTCCGATTCTGTTGAGGATTTCGCCACCGTGCACTGCTTCGAGCTTGCCCAGCTTACTGCAACACCATTCAATATAAACACGTACCCAGACTGTGACTTAGAGTCATCAGGATCAGTGTTCCAACTTGCATCGGTGTAACTTGTTACAACGAGCTCTTGGTCACCTCCATAACAAAGAAACATATCCTTAGTTCTTTTCAAGTACTTCAGGATATTCTTGACCGCTGTCCAGTGTTCCATTCCTGGATCACTTTGATATCTGCTAGTCAAACTAACATCATGTGCTATATCCGGTCTAGTACATAGCATGGCATACATGATAGAGCCTACTGCCGAGGCATAGGGGATCTGACTCATCCTTTCTCTTTCTTCTGCCGTAGCCGGACCTTGAGTCTTACTCAAGACCTTGCCTGGTAACATAGGTAAGAATCCTTTCTTACTTTTGTCCATTCTAAACTTCTTTAGAATCTTGTCCAGGTATGTACTCTGTGATAGCCCTATTAGACGTCTTGATCTATCTCTATAAATCTTGATGCCTAATATATACGATGCTTCACCAAGGTCTTTCATTGAAAAACTGTTATTCAAATAACCTTTTACACTACTTAATAGTTCTATATCATTCCCAATCAATAATATGTCATCTACATATAATATCAGGAACGCTACAGAGCTCCCACTCACTTTCTTGTAAATACAAGCCTCTCCATGACACTGTATAAACCCGAAGTCTTTGATCACCTTATCAAAGCGTCGGTTCCAACTTCTTGATGCTTGCTTCAGTCCATAAATTGAACGCTGAAGTTTGCATACTTTGTCAGCATTTTTAGAATCGACAAAACCTTTGGGTTGTACCATATACAACTCTTCCTCAATGTCTCCATTAAGGAACGCCGTTTTGACATCCATCTGCCAAATCTCATAATCAAAAAATGCAGCTATTGCTAACAAAATCCTCACAGATTTTAGCTTCGCTACAGGTGAGAAAGTCTCATCGTAGTCAACACCTTGAATTTGTCGGAAACCCTTTGCGACAAGTCGAGCTTTATAGACAGTAATATTACCATCAGCATCTGTTTTTCTCTTGAAGATCCATTTATTCTCGATAGCCTTGCGGCTATCAGGTAAGTCTACCAAAGTCCATACTTTGTTATCATACATGGATCCCATTTCGGATTTCATGGCTTCTTTCCATTTGTTGGAATCTGGGCTCATCATCGCTTCTTCATACGTCGCAGGGTCTTCATCATTGTTATCCACAATCATGACATTTAGACAAGGATCATACCAATCTGGAGTGGCACGTTCCCTTGTCGATCTGCGAGGTTCAGTAGCTATCTCATTTGAAGTTTCATGATCATTATCATTAGCTTCCTCTGTTGCCGGTGCAGGCGGCACAGGAACATCTTCCGGCACTGCGCTACTCTGATCAACGAGCAGAGATTCTTCAATCTCATCGAGTTCTACTTTTCTTCCAGTCACTTCTTTAGTGAGAAATTCTTTCTCAAGAAAGGTTCCGTTCTTAGCAACAAAGATCTTGCCTTCGGATTTGTGATAGAAAGTGTACCCTATAGTTTCCTTAGGGTATCCTATGAAGACGCATTTCTCGCTTTGGGTTCTAGCTTGTCCGGTTGTAACTTTTTTACATAGGCTTCGCAACCCCAAACTTTAAGGAACGACAGCTTAGGTTTCTTATTAAACCATAATTCATACGGCGTCGTTTCAACGGATTTTGATGGTGCTCTATTTAAAGTGAATGCGGCTGTCTCTAATGCATAACTCCAAAATGATAACGGCAAATCAGTAAGAGACATCATAGAACGAACCATATCTAAGAGAGTTCGATTACGACGTTCGGACACACCGTTTCGTTGTGGTGTTCCCGGCGGTGTCAATTGTGAAAGTATTCCGCATTTCTTTAAATGCATGCCAAACTCATAACTCAGATATTCACCTCCACGATCAGATCGTAGAAATTTAATATCACTACAAGAAAAGTTATGATAGACAACGTCTCAAAATCGTCCGCTAAGGGGTATTTTTCGTCGCCTATGGGCCTAACCCGACGATATGGGTTCTGTCGAAACTGCGTCAGGCAAAGTCCTACGACGATTTTTTCGGTCCATCGCGCTTGGGCGCCCTTCCGCCACGGAAAATCGGACCGTTGCACAAGTGTTTCCGGGAGCCCGTTGACTGCTGACGTCATGCAAACTGACACGTGGCAGACGCCGTTAACTAACGGCGTTAACCGCTGAAACCCCGTGGTAGATGGTAGGCCCACACGAGGCCTGCCACGTCTTAAGCCGGCCCATTAAGTTTGCGGGCCGGGCCAGCTGACTTAGTTTGACCGGTCAACTATATAGCTAGGCTGGTCCATTAGTTACGTGGGCCGGGCCTAACCTCTAAGGTTGACTGGTCAAAACTTTAATGGGCCGGCCCACTAAGCATGTGGGCCGGACCGAATGCACTCGTTTGACCGGTCAACAGGCAAAAGGGCCGGCCCACAAGACATGTGGGACCCACTTTCCTGTTATCGGGCCGGCCCATTTAACTAGTGGGGTCCATCTTAAAACAACTGGGTCGGCCCAAGAAGTTGGGCCGGCCCATTAGCATGTGGGTCCCACTTCCTGCTATCGGGCCGGCCCATTTAGTACGTGGGGTCCACAATAGATCAAACAGGCTGGCCCAACAAGAAAGTGGGCCGGGCCAAAAACACAGGTGGGTCCCACTTTCCTGTTAAAGGGCCGGCCCATTTCGTACGTGGGGTCCACAATAGATCAAACGGGCTGGCCCAACAAGATAGTGGGCCGGGCCAAAACAGTGGGTCCCACTTTCTGTTAAAGGGCCGCCCATTTAGTATGTGGGGTCCACCATCTAGCAAGTGGGCCGGGCCAAAACACAGGTGGGTCCCACTTTCCCGTTAAAGGTCCGGCCCATTTAGTATGTGGGGTCCACCATCTAGCACGTGGGCCCCAACAAGATGGGCCGGGCCAAAAACAGTGGGTCCCACTCTCCTCTTAAAGGGCCGACCGTTTAGTATGTGGGGTCCACCATATAGCAAGTGGGCCGCCCAACAAGATAGTGGGCCGGGCCAAAACACCGTGGTCCCACATTGCCTTAAAGGGCCGCCCATTTAGTACGTGGGGTCCACCACAAAAGCAATGGGCTGGCCCACTAGTTAGTGGGCCGGCCCAGAGGGTGGGGTCCACCTTAAAGCAAGTGGCCGGCCCAATTAGATTGTGGGGTCCACCTAAATCAAGTGGGCTGGCCCAATAAGTAAGTGGGCCAGCCCATTTAGTTGCTGTTTATATGCCGGCGTAATAGGCGCTTTAGGATTTTGCGGGCCGGCACATATGTGATTTCGCTTAATTGGGCCGTTTAAGGGATGGGAATTCGTGATTTAGATACTGAGAATATTTACGCAGCATTGATTTCTGTCGGATAGCCTCACTTACCACAAGCACCAAAGAAATAATGCGCGAAAGAACTATAAAAACTAACTAAATATTACATCAGCTGCAAGGCTTTGAAAAAATATTACAGAACCCAGAGAAATTGAATGGTAATTAAACCTAGCAATACAATGAAGCGATCCGGCAATCTTTTAAGTTGTCCATGCAGCACCTATATCTGAAACAAAGACATTACAAGTTAAGACAGCAACAATGGAAAGGCAAAGACACTACAATATTGTTTGCCAAAGAATTTGGAACTCATCATTTCATCGTTATAACAAGATCATTGTAATGCGCACAATAAGCAAACAAAGAGTGCATGCCGCATACCAACAGCCAATATAACAGAGCATGTTAGAATGAAACATCAGACTTACTACTGTCGAGTCCCATGCAAACCAACATGTTCAGGGAGTACAAAATTGGCATGAACAACATAGTAGCAGGCTATAAATTTTGTAACAACGACTGAGCAAGATGAAGTTATGATGGCTACATCTACAGAGCAGGGAATGTAAACCAAAAATAGAAGTTACGATGGCAAAAGCTAAAGAGGAGGGAATGTGAACCAACATGTGCCAAGTGCAATTACTTCATTTTGGCCGTGAACTAAATAATACTCCTGAACTTATAGTGAAGGGGATGCAAATCAAGATGTTTCGGGATATAAACTTGTAATGAGCAACACATAGAGGATAGTTAATGCTGGAGCTTAGGATGGACCAGATACAGAATATAGTGGGATCACCTGTGAACTTGTATAAGAGGGAATGCAAACCAATATGTTCAGCTTTCCATATGTGAGCATCATGCCAAGTCAGAGAAACAAGTCAATAATGCAGCTTTTGAAGAACAAGATGGCACGCAAAATTATTATCTAGTAGTATGACAAGTTTATTTGTACTACAGGCTAGATAGCAGAGTGATAGCATGCCAAACTAAGTCCTTACTTTGTTAGCTTACAATGAACTAGATACAAAACAATGGCATCACCTGTAGTACAGGGAATGCAAGCCAACATGTTCATGGAGTAAAAAATTGGCACAAACAACATAGTAGCAGGCCATAATTTTTGTAACAACGACTGAGCAAGATAAAGTTATGATGGCTAGATCTACAGAGCAGGGAATGTAAACCAAATATAGAAGTTACGATGCCAAAAGCTATAGAGCAGGGAATGCGAACCAACATGTGCAATTACTTAAAATTGGCCATGAACTAAAATAATAGCAGGATGTTACTATAATACCTATAATTTTTGTAACAACGACTGAGCAAGATAGAAGTTATGATGGCTACATCTACAGAGCAGGGAATGCAAACCAAAATGTTCAATCACTTAAAGTTAGCAATGAAGTAGAAAATAGCAACGTGTTACGGTCATAGCTAGGAATGAACTAAAAGAGCTTCAGACAAACAAGCATCTGAACCCAGAACATGGCGCTAAAACAAGGGACTTACATTAGGAGAAGCACTCTGTGGGAGTCACAGCAGATCTTCCTGGGGTTGATAGATCCGGTGATGAAGTACGCTACATGTGCTACTTGGGGTTGGAGAGACGGCCATTACACTTCATGATTACTCATCTCATCTGCAAAAAAAACGGCGCGTCGTTAGCACAAACAGGTTCCCCCAATATTAAACAAGAACTTGCAGGCAAGCAATAGAAAAGCGACAGTAGAAGAGTTTAGATCATGCACGGCGCCGGTGAAGCAGATCCGGTTCATGCACAGCGGTGTCGGTGAGCAAGATCCGATGCGGTGGACGACGGATCCGGCGAAGCGGCTCAGCTGAAGCGACTGCGGTAGACTGCTGGATGAGCATATGGTTTCGAGGTACGGCGGGGATGATCCGGTCCGGTTGATGACGGCGTCGATGAAGCGGCTCCGGCAGGCAGCCGGCTGACGAGGATCGCGAGGGCTCGGGTAGACCAGGGAAGTCCGGCGGGGATGTTCCGGTGCGGTGGTCGTGGAGGTGGGAGAGAGGGACTTGGGAAGTTCCGGTGGGTGGTCTGAGGGAAATGAATTTTTTTGGGAGGGTTTCCGGGCTAGGGAGGTGGTGATCCAAAAAATGACGGGCACCCCCCACCAACCGACTTTGCTGCCATCTCCACAGGGGTAGAATGGGAATTTGGAAGCGTGTGAAATTTTTGTATTTTGTGGGCGGGAAGTTTTGCCGCTATGAGATTTTGAATTTGGCTACCGTCCAAGTATAATGATAAAAAATTGTGACACCGTACTAGTACCTCTGTTCAAGGCCGAGTGCAAAATCGAATCATCATCACATTAAATACCGGTTACTATCATCGTGATCTATCTTCTTATCCCATTCAAAAACCCGTCTGAAATATTTCAGGATTGGCGGGAGATTTTGCCGCCCGACTGAGATTTGATTTTGAATATGGCTATGGTCAAGTAATATAATATAATACTAATATAAAGACGGTACACCTGGTTAAGTACTAATTGCTCTGCTCCGGCAGTCAAGGCCAGCAGCCACATCAAGCCATCATCATTACAAACAAAATCAGTCAAATCTAGAAGCTAGTATAGGAAAAATCACAGCAGCATAATAAATCCAGAAAACTAAGTACGGAGTATAATACATCAACTGCATACAACAGCCAAAAGCAGCCAATAACAATGTTAATGTTCACGACAAACTAATCTGAAAATAATACAAGACGCAATGTATGGCCAACATGAAGATTAGGATACCCCAAGATGAATGAATCTGATCTTCATTCAGCATATATTTCTTCGTCACTCCGTTCTCTGATCTGAAGGAAATATTCATTGAACTCCTTCCGTCTGCAGTGTGCAGCCAATACATCCTCCAAACGGTATGGCCTTTGTTCATTTCTCATACCATAGTTTCCTAATCTATCCACACGTATTGGCCACTCATCCCAGGCCTTTATATCATCAAAGTACTCTCTGATATAACCCAAATCCGCGTAGTAGATGCAGCCAGGTCGAAGTGTCGGGTGCACTCTGGTGTCGACGGAGATACACCGGATATAATGGACGAAGAAGGCACGACTGCCAATGTTATTGACGGCATGGAGAGAGCGGCTCTCAGTGTCCACACGGTACACCAATGGTTGACCTTCCTCCAAATGCTTGTTGTCCAACAACACAAGCAGCAGAGCACCATCCGACTTCACAAGGTAGAACTTGTTATTTCCAAGTTCTGGAAATGAAAATAGTGTATCCATGTTGACACTGCTCGCGCGCTGCTCCAACTGGACATTGTTGGTGCACACTAATTTTCCGAACTCAAAATTGTTCACAGCTATTGCATACAATTCACCATTGAACGGGGTAATGCAACGCAGAGAATGGTGCTCGGTCGAAAATCTTCCTTCTCCCCAGTCTTCATCTATACCCTTAGTTGGAGTGCTCTCATCGACCCAAGCAATTTCCGCCGGGTAATCTTTGGAAACGAAGACCATAGTCGGGGACTTCATTACAGCGACTGACTTCAGAATAACATATGGCATATGCGCCTCAAACCTAGTATTCAATGTCTTTGTGAGTGGGTTCAGAAGCCGTATCTTGTGCGGCTGGTTCTTCTGGGCAAGGACGATGACGCCACGGTAAAAGCCGACGAAGTAGTATCTAAAATATATTGATGAAGATAACATTCAGCACTAAGATGTTTACGATTGAAAATAAAAATAGATTAACTCTATAGATATGGAGGAATTTGAACCTTGCATGAACTTCCGTTAGATCGATGGTGACGTAGCGGGATGTGCGGAGGTGGAGGAAGGTGAAATCAGCAGCGCGTGGAAGGACGTGTTCTACCATGATCCATTCATGCAGGTGCACGTCGGGCTCAGGTAAACCTGAGCGCCAATTTCTACAAACTTGCCTCAAAGCAGAGTAGGTGTCCATGTACTCCTCGTTCGCCAGTAAGCAGTCCCCGATCTTGTGAAGTGGTCCGTCAGCCCTGAGAGAGGCCCAGTCCACGGAGGCGCCGCGCTTGGATGCGCCGCCCTCGGAGGCGACGGTCTCGGGGGCGACGGCCGCCGGCGCATTCTTCTTGTCCATCGCCGGCAGGGAACGCGCGTAGGGCGGTTGGTGTTTTTTCATTCGATTTGGAGAAGTTGATGGGACGTGAGAGGCGTGGTTGCGTGCGTGAGTGAGAATGAGACTGTGTGCAGAGGGAGGGACAGAGGGGCTCTGTACAGGCAACGTGACGGTTGGTCTCGGCAGTTTCTCAAAAAAGCTAGACGTTTGGTCTCAACACGCGCACCGCCTAACCGCTGCGCACCACGACACGCGTCCGTGGTACTGCACGTCTGCACCGTTACGTGTACTCAGTTCTACCGTCGAGCCTTACACTGGAAAAATATATGTACTCCGTACTCAGTTTTCCCCTCGAGTATAGTGGCTAGTGCAATATACTCAGTTTTACCCTCAAGTGGTTGGTCAACAGAGAGTCAACAAATGGGATTAAGTTGTCTAATTGAGTAATTTCATGCGCAAAAAAATAAAATCATAGTGCCTCCTACTCATGGAGTCTTGTTAAGAAGAGGAGGTCTAACACGTGGAAAACAGAATAGCACACCACAGGTCCGAAATGATGGAAAGGGCTAGGCAATCCACTTATTATAGATCTCAACAAAAACCACATGGAACTAGTATATTAAACTTATGCAGTAGCCAACGCAACCAAAAGTCAGAAGTGCAGGCTGAGTCCCAAAGGCACAACACAATACGGAAACTTGCAAACTTATATAAAAGGGGCTATGCAACCCACTTATACACACATTAACAGCCATCCTCGTGTGTGACAAGAGAAATTCAACACTGGATTCGGAGGTAGGCACATGAAGCTTTACAAGGGCCAATGGGGCACCAACAAATTAAGGATGAATTGAACCACACCATCAACAATTCAAACTCGAGACCTTGGCTCTAATACCATTTAAGTTCAAACTGATTGAAAAGGCTAGGCAACCAATTTATAAAACATCCACAGAGTTGATCCCAGCCGCAGATAAATGCATCCACCAACAAAATAGGAACATTGCCTCAGTCTCAGGAAAATTTCACAATACCAAGGTACTCACATGTCAATGTCAGTGTTCATCTCCAATTATCTATGGCATTTTATTAGTCTTTGAGAGATTATAACGAACTTGATTGGCCTCCTCCAGTAGGGCATCACATGCTTCTGATCTCGATCTCAACATATCAACTTGGTTTCTTAACACATCTGCTGCAGCTCGTTCTATTTGGAGTTGTTCCTCCAGAACTTGTGCAGAGAAAGACTTGGACTTGGACTTGGACTGCAAAAACCCAGCATTTCGCAGGAAAGTGTTTTTGGTGATATCTTTATTTTTAAGTACCATGGTAAATGTCTCCATACATTCTTCTAGAGTTTTTTCCATACCGTCTTTCCCGGGTTTTGCCATCTCCAATTTCATATTTGCCTGAAAAATTTTCAGTCGTGTAAAAATTAAAGTTATTACAGAGAAACATGCAGACGGTAGATTTAATGTGTATGAACTACTTTTAATCCTACAAGTTGGTATGCCTGATTACACATCAAATGCATTTTCACAAAAACGCCTAAAAGATCATATTGACATGCCCATTATTGCTCCTACAAATTGGCAAGTGTGTCGTTAAAAAAATTAAATCATAAAGAAGACTTACAATAACACTTTCTGCAAGTTCTCCTATCACATTATGTTTGTTCTTCTGGCATGCCTCGAACTGCTCTGCCAGAGTCATCTCTTTGTCTGGTTGCATGTTGTTTGCATGATCTACTTTCTGCATTTTTGTACAATCATATAGAAATCAAATAACGTGGTTAAAATGGAGGATGGAAATATAACATGCACATGGAGTTCTACACAATTTACGAGTAACATATGTAGCAGTACAGACCAGCGGGGCATTACTTTTTGCCAGAGATGCCCAACCAAGTGACGAGATCCTGTACGGCTTGGTAAACGTTGTTTCAAGCGGTTAGCCTGGTTCCTTTTAGACAACGTCTGCAAAAGGAGACTAGTGAGACACTGGCGCAAAATAAGTATTCGGAATTTAATCTGGTTTCACGGTCCTCATAAGCCATACCACATTCTTTGGATCAGACCAATGCTTGACAAGATCTCCCCACTGCTCGTCAGTCATACAGGGTGCAGGAGACTTTGTTCGAACATTGGCAGTAATCTGGCCAGTGAAGTATGTCGCCTTAAGCTTATAGCGGTGCTGGCGCAACAATTCTTTGAATATGGAAGCGATGACAAACTTTACATCCTCATTATCCTCATCGAATTCAAACCTTAACTGCTCACAACGGTGGAATGATTGGTGAGTTATATAGCATAGAAACAACAGTAAGCTACAAGAAATGGGACAGATCAATGTGGAATAATTTATCATTACCAGGAGAAGCATGACTTACATGTAAATTATGCACTAAACTCTCGAACTGTGAAGGGGTGTCAACGTGCTGCTTCCACAATGGGAAGGTAGGAAGTTCATTCCTGATAAAATAGCCAATATGTGATACAAGATATGAAGATTCATGCGGATGAAGTGGCCTTCTGCCACCTACAATAGATGTGATGCGAAATCTTGAACCCATTCCGGAAATCTTAGCTGCAAGTTTTCTTCCTACCGTTGGCCCCCTCGTTTTTATTGATCGTGGCGAACCTACCAAGTTAATCATTACATCAAGCTATCATGGTATATAGATACATAAGGGAGCATTAAACTACAAGTCTTGAAAAAAGTATTACCTTTTTTGGCGTGGGTCTCGTCATCGGGAGAGGAGTTGTCTTTCGCAGGACTAAGGGTCGGAGGGAGATCATCACCAGTTTGCTGGTGTTGTGGCAGCACTGTTTGGACATTTGAGGCTGTATCATCTGGGACTAGCATCATGTGTCCTTGGCCATTATTACCTACCACCACTCCTGATGATGCCAATTGTTGGCTCGAATTTGCTGTGGAAACTGGTTCTGTTGGCAATTGTTGCTGAGAAACAGTATTGGCAACTGGTGGTTGTGGAATGTGTGGGCTGGTACATGCTGGGGCTACTTCTGTCTGATTCGATGGTTTGTGGTTTTTACGAGACCTTTTACTGTTATCATTCTCGGCCTGTTCGCCACCTCGTGTCAGTCTTTTGTTAGACCTTGTAATAGGAGGAGCAGCACGAGCATCAGGCTTAACCCTTTTTTTATTACGCACTGTCACCCATCCTCCGGTATCAGCCTGAGGTTCCTGTTGAGTGTTCTTCCTCCTGTTCGTTCTTGAAAAGTTCTTGCCCGAATCTGCAGATGCCTGTCACACATAAATGATATTTCAATGTACAATATTATATGATGATGATATGCAGATGGAATGGAAAAACAGTAAGGCAACATATGCAAAAACATATATGATGCGTTAACTAAGCAGGAAAAATGTAGTAATGAGATTGAACATGGCATGGGTAACATATTTGGTAGGACTGGGATACAACAAATGGAAGTTGGGACAAATAATTCGATGACAGGACAGAGAAAACTCACCTTGTTGTGTTGCAGAGGATAGTCGACCAGGGCATCTTCCTGAGTCAGCTCGCCATCACAATCAGCAGGATCAAATTCTGAATCAGAGGAATGTTCCGTATCCTTTGTGAGGGACGTGGGTGGCGTTTTTGCACTAGACCTTGTAGAAGGATGTAGTGTTAGGCCCAACGAGGCTGCAACTCGGCTATTATGCAGGATAGTTTGCCTCCGTTGCTCTTCGTACTCATTCTCGAGTGGAAGACCTAACATGCATTGGCGAGAAATGCAGATGAGATTTATCATGGAACTGTGCATGTAAGAACAAATTAATAGTAGCAGTGAGACTGCTCAAAAGGTGTAATGACAAACAAACTATGGCTCAAAAATAATTGATGTTCATATTGTCAAGCTTCATGCACTAGCCAACGCAACCGGAAGTCCGGACTGATGGAAAGGGCAAACAAATTATGGCTCAAAAATAATTTACGTTGGGCAACAGAGGGCAGCAGCAACAATTTTTAGGATAAGTATGAATGTCAAGCTTCATGCAGTAGCCAACGCAACCAAAAGTCCGAACTGATGGAAAGGGCTAAGCAATCCACATATACACTCAAACACATATAAGTGTCATTTCATGCCAATGGTTAACCATATGGAATGGCGTGTGCTTAATATAATTGCCTAGGGTCTTCCAAGTTCCAACAGATCGGTCTATTGGATGAACTTGCTAGAGCATGCAATTCGAAATGGTATCAGACCTACAAGGTCCTGAGTTCAAATCCTAGCAAGTAGCAACGCAGTATTCAAAATAAATATTTCCAGCCTTCCTAAAAAAATATCTAATGATACATGCCTAAGGCTCGGTCTATTGAATGAGTGGTTTTATCACTTAGCACCACAAGTTGGGGATTTTTTATCACAAAACACCAACATTTGGGGAAATTATTTCACATAACACATTATTTGTCATTAGTTGGCTTGACAAGAGCATCACCCTACAGCGTGACACCAATTTACAGTACGTGAGCATGTTTGCTACAAACAAATGAATTTTGGTGTGAAATTTTGTAGACACTCTGTGGAAATGAGAATATGAGTCACACTTGTTACATATGCTACACACAAAATGAATTACCATATGACAAATATTCATTGAAATTATAACCACACAAGAACATGAGATTTGGGTAATATATTCTGTACCAGCATAAGGTTTTGATAATGTGTACCAATACAACTACCCTGGACATAAGATTTTTTTGAACTGTCTGGACATAAGATTAAACTACTAGTGTTGACAAACAGCTTTGTATTTAGCGTTTAACAGAAAATACCACAAAATAAAGTCTAATTGTCTTTCACCTGCTGTCACTCTTAAACTGACGGTGGCCTGAAGTCACTAATGGGCTATCAAACAGAGATCATGTATTCTGCGAAACAATTACCCCAAATGTTGGTGTTTTGTGATACAAATTTCTAGGGTTGTGGTTCTGTGATAAAATAAAATCCCGAACTTCTGGTGTTAAGTGATAAAACCTCATTGGATGAACTGGCTAGAGCATGCAATTCCACATGGCGCACAAAGAGTTGCAAATAGAAAAAATACAGGCAGTTTAATACTATCAATAAATTGCTCTGCTAGCTTGACTGCTATCATAACCTTTGTAAAACGTACTACCACCATCCCGAAGTTTTTACCAAAAATCATTATTAACATGCAAAATACAAATTTAATATCATTAAATAGATAACGAATATATTTTCGTACGGTATCTACGAAATATTATATTTCTTGATAGATTGTTCTGAAAGTTTGGTCAAACTTTACTTGGTTTGACTTTTATAAATAAGCCTTCAGGTTTGGGGTGGAGGTAGTATACTTCAAACCCCAAAAAAGTACCGCACAGATGTGATATTTGGAAAAGAAAAGCGTAACGAAAGCGGACATAAGCTCTGCCTCTTCATCAGCAGATGTAAGGTTACGATCAGCAGAGTTCCGAGATAAAAAAAATACAGGCAGTTTAATACTATCAACAAATTGCTCTGCTAGCTTGACTGCTATCATAACCTTTGTAAAATGCATACTTCAAACCCCCAAAACATATCACACAGAAGTGATTCTCGGAAAAGAAATGCATAGCGAAAGCGGACATAACCTCGATCTTCCTCTCGATCAGCAGATGTAAGGTTGAGATCTCATATAGCTACGCGGCAAACAACTATCTACACTGATCTAATATCAGCAAGAATGCATTGCAAGAAAGCAACGAAAACTAGTGTCAGAAATCAAATGCATATAACAAAAGCGGACATGTAAAGTATTCATCAACCTTCGTCTGAGGCCCGGGCGGATTTACTCTTTGGTTGGGGGTGGTCGACTTTGGGGCCGCGTTTTTTGCCCATCTCGATCTCCGGTGAGGTGGACTACAGAGTCGGGGAAGCAGATCCGGAGCAGATATGGCGCGGTCAACGTCGGCGTCGAGGAAGCAAATCCGGCTTGCTAGACAGCAAGGGAGGTCCGCCGGTAAAACGTGGTCGGTCACTACGGTGGCCGGTGAGGAGGCAGTGATGGTGAGGAGGGGCGGTAGGCACGGCCGTCGTCGTGGGAGTGTGCCTGGTAGAAGCATGAGAAAGATGTGGTGTTCGAATTGTGCTCTACAGGGAAATATCCTCTGTTGACCGATGTTTTATAGGCCGACGGGCAAACCGCAGGTTTTGGGGTAGCTTGAAAATGGGACGCGCCAACAATTTCGGCGCGTGTTTTGCGGCAGAGACGAAAGTCACCCATAAGAAACTTTCCTCATGGAATACCTTTTGCTTGTTGGTTGGTCGTGTGGACAACATATATAGTGGGAGATGCCCATAGCTAGCTAGGCCATTCATATCAAACTCGAGTGATTATCACTAAGTTTACAATGAATATATTTCATGACACTCGCTATTGGCCGGATAGTAGAAAATATATTTCATGAATATCCCATATTAGTTAATTTATATTATTTCAATTGCTAAAATATTTTCATATTCTTTTAGAGTTCTAAAAACACACTACACAATGACAATGGATATTACCACTACAAAACGTATCTACTTTCCCGAGCACTTTTGCTATTGTTTTGCCTCTAATTTGTGTATTTTGGATACAACTAACACGGACTAACGCTGTTTTCAGCAGAATGCTCTGGTGTCTCGTTTTTGTGCAGAAATCCAACTTTCGGGAAAATCCTCGGAATTTCTTCAGATGGCCCTATTTTACCAAAATATTGACGGAGCCAGAAGGGCAAAGGAGGTGGAGGCCCGAGGGCCCCACACCACATGGCGGCGCGGCCCAGGGGGGGCCCGCGCGGCCATGTGGTCTGGCCCCCTCGGCCGGCCTCCGACGCCCCCTTCGGACTACTTATTGGTTTCGACCTAAAAACGCACGGGGAGAAGTCGACATCGCCGAAACCTCCAGAGAGCCGCCACATCGCGAAACTCCGTCGCGGGAGCCAGAAGTCTCCGTTCTGGCACTCCGCCGGGACGGGGAATTGGAGGAGATCTTCACCGCCATCACCGCCAACGCCTCTCCATCAACCACAATGTTTCCCCCATCCATGTGTGAGTAATTCCCCCGCTGTAGGCTGAAGGGGATGGTAGGGATTGGATGAGATTGGTCATGTAATAGTCATAAGATTGTTAGGGCATAGTGCCTAGTATCCGTAGATGTCACTTTTATGATATTGTTGCAACTTGTTATGCTTAATGCTTGTCACTAGGGCCCGAGTGCCATGATCTCAGATCTGAACATGTTATTGATTCATGAAGATATTCGTTGTTTATGATCTTACCTGCAAGTTGTATACACATGTCGCTGTCCGGAACCAATGGCCCCAGTGACAGAAATCGGGACAACCGGAGGGAATGGTAGTGATGTGAGGATCACATGTGTTCACGGAGTGTTAATGCTTTGCTCCGGTACTCTATTAAAAGGAGTACCTTAATATCCAGTAGTTTCCCTAGAGGCCCGGCTGCCACCGGCTGGTAGGACAGAAGATGTTGTGCAAGTTTCTCATTGCGAGCACGTACGACTAAATATGGAACACATGCCTATTGATTGATTAGTACTTGGATACCGTTTTATTATTATCTGCAAATGCCCATGCTTTGATTGTTACATGAGTTTCTCTCATCCATGCAACGCCCATTAAATCCGTCCCTGTGCCTACAGTATTTTAATCCTGCTGTTAACTATAATCACTACTGCTGTCTTTATTCCACTGCTGTTGTTATTTCGCTATTTCCACTGCCATAAAACTGTTACTACTGATAAACTCTTGCGAGCAAGTCTGTTTCCAGGTGCAGCTGAATTGACAACTCCGCTGTTAAGGCTTACAAGTATTCTTTGTCTCCCCTTGTGTCGAATCAATAAATTGGGTAATACTTCCCTCGAAGACTGTTGCGATCCCCTATACTTGTGGGTCATCAAGACTATTTTCTGGCGCCGTTGCCGGGAGCATAGCTTTATTTGGAAGTTCACTTGGATTGATATTGTTCGCTGCAAATTCTCCATTATGGGTAAACCTCGCGATACTAAGATCGCCATATTACCATCCACTACAAGAAAAGGTACAACTCTGAGTACCTCTGCTGCTCTTGATTCACCATCTGTGATTGATAAACTTGTTTCACCGCCACATGCTTCACGTGCTGGTACTTCTGCTGAATCTGAAAATTCTCATAATATTGATAATGTTTCTGCTGTGCTTGATGATAGTGGTTCATTGGGATCTTTTCTAGATGCTACAATTGCTAAGTCTAGACAAATTGAAAATACTGAAACTCCTAATGCTGCTACACCTGTTAATTCACCTGAGTCTGTTGAATATTCTAGTGATGATCTTGATGAAGATTATGTAGAGCTTGATAATGATTTTATTGAAAAATGCAAGGCTACTACTGATGCAAGAAAAATTAAAAAGTTGCTTGCAGAACATGCTGTTAGATATAAACCATCTCCTGATCCTAAATTTGCCACATCTCCTATAAACATTAGGGATAAAGATTATGATTTTTCTCTTGATTTATCTCATATAGCTATTGTTGAGAAAACACCCTTTTGTGGTACTGAAAAAGAAAGTGCTGTTGAACACTTGACTGAGTTATCTACTCTTAGTGGCGTGTTTTCTGATGATGTCAAGATGCGTACTTATTTTGTCGCTAAAATTTTTCCTTTCTCATTAAAGGATGATGCTAAAACTTGGTATAATAATTTGCCTCCTGGTTCTATTAAAAGTCCAATTGACTTGCGTGATGTTTTCTTTCGAAAATACTTTCCTGCTAGTGCTCAACATGCTGCTTTGCAGAGAATTTATAATTTTGACCAGGAAGATGGAGAGAAATTGCCTGAGGCTTGGGCTAGATTTTGTTCTCTTATTAGAGCTCAGCCTGACCATGATTTAGAAAAGCATGATTTACTTGATATATTTTATAGTGGACTAACTATTGAGTCTAGGGCATACCTGGATAGTTGTGCTGGTTGTGTTTTCAGGAAAAGAACTCCAGACGACGCTGAAGAATTATTGGCTAAAATAGGCCGGAATCATGATGATTGGTCTACACCTGAACCAACCCCGACACCGATAGTGAAGAAGAGGGGTATGATTAAATTGAATGATGAAGATATGAGGGAAGCCAAGAAGTCTCTTAAGGAGAAGGGTATTAAACCTGAAGATGTGAAGAATTTACCTCCTATTGAAGATATATGTGAGACAATTCCCCCTTCATCCATGATTGAGGTACACTCGCTTCAACACTTTACTAGGGAAGATATTCCGTATTCAAAATCTCCTGCTCAATGCTTAGATGAATTTGATAATTATATTGTTAAGCAAGAAAACTTTAATATGCGAGTAGAGAATCATTTAATGGAAAATTCCCGAGCTATTAGTGAATTGCATGGTATTGTAGAGAGAACCTCCAATGATGTTAAGATACTTGTTAAACATTTTCAAATGGTTCAAACTCAAATTGATCAACTTACTAAAGTGCAAAATGACTTGTTGGGAAATAATTCTAAAGAAAAACATGCTTGTGAGGTAACAACTAGAGGTGGTGCTTCTACCCAGGATCCTCTATATCCTGAAGGGCATCCCAAAAGAGTTGAACAAGATTCTCAACTAATTAAAACTAGTGCTCCATCTAAGAAAAAGAAAAAGAAACATAAGAATGTTGTAGAATCCTCTGAACCTGTTAATGATCCTAATAGTATTTCTATTTCTGATGCTGAAACTGAAAGTGGTAATGAACATGAGGAAGATAATGATAAGAATGATACTCCTGATAAAGAAGAAATTGAAAAAGAACCTGAAAAGCATGCTAAAAATAAAAAGTACACTAAAGAAGACTTTATTACTGAGAAGCATGGTAATGAAAGAGAACCTTGGGTTCAAAAGCAAATGCCTTTTCCTGCTAAGAAACTAAAATCAAAGGAGGAGGAACATTATAATAAATTTTGTGATTGGATGAAACCTTTATTTTTGCAAATCCCTTTGACCGATGCTATTAAATTGCCTCCTTATTCAAAGTATATGAAAGATATTGTTACTAACAAAAGGAAAATCCCCAATGAGGAAATTTCCACTATGCTCGCTAATTACTCCTTCAATGGTAAGATTCCAAAGAAGCTTGGAGACCCAGGTATACCTACTATTCCTTGTTCTATTAAGAATAATTATGTTAGAACTGCTCTATGTGATTTGGGAGCAGGTGTTAGTGTAATGCCTTTTTCTCTTTATAAGAGACTTGATTTAGATAAATTGATACCTACTGATATATCTTTGCAAATGGCTGATAAATCTACTGCTATTCCTGTTGGTTTATGTGAAAATGTTCCTGTGCAAGTTACTCAGCATTGCTTGATATTAACTGATTTCGTTGTGTTGGAAATGCCTGAAGATGATAATATGTCCATTATTCTTGGAAGACCCTTTCTTAATACTGCAGGGGCTGTTATTGATTGCAATAAAGGCATGGTTACTTTCAATGTTGATGATAAGGAACACACTGTCTATTTTCCCAAGAGGATTGATAAAGTATGTGGAGTCAATACAATTTTTAATGTGAAAACTATCAAAGTGGGATCCATTGATTGTCCTATATATGAGCCTAAAGAAGAATATCAAACTCTTGTGATTGGATCCATATCAATTCAATATAAGGTAACATGATTGATTTGAGGTTTATTTCTTCTTATGTCATATAAAATTTATTTGGTAGCAAGACTTGATCAACCTTGTTAACAAGTATATTTTATTGCATAAAAGAGCTAAACAACACTTCTTTCTTTCTTTCTCCCTTCACCTATTTTACTTGCTGTAGCACTTTTATTTTGCAATATGCTTTAGTCATTTAAGATTTTAGAAATCATTTTCCTGCGCAGTAATCATTAATTTAATACCCAGAAATGTGCATTTTTCAAAGTTCTCTAAAAATTACAAAAATTACACCGTTGGTCCTATTTTTCGACGAGGCATCTGGGAGCACCAGAGGATGACCTGTGGGGCACCAGGGGGTGCCACACCATAGGCTGGCGCGGCCAGCAAGGGGGCCGCGCCACCATGTGGTGTGGGCCACCCCTTGCCCCACTACACCATCTCTTCCTCCCAGCACCTTCTCTCTCCCGAAAAAACTCGTACCAAGTTTCTCTCACTCGTGTTTCTGCTCAAGAACTCGCGATTTTTCGATCTCCTTGCTCAGCCCAGATTTCTGTCTGAAATTTGGCACATTTACTCCTTGGTATGTGACTCCTTTGATTGTCCAATTAGAATTTCATTTGGTTGAGTATATCTTGAATATTTTGCTGCTGTAGATAACATGTTTAGTGAGCTTGCATGCTTGTTCTAAGTGGTAGAAATTAGTTTTGATGCATGTGTAGTACTCTAGCAAGTTCCTATAGTAGTTCCCTTCAATTACACACCTTGAAATCAAATTTTATAATGATTGTTGAAAATTTCAGAAGGGGAAGATGAAGAAATTCAAGTTTGGAGAGTTGTTCAAGAAAGCAACAACCAGCACCGGTAGGCCCTCAAGGGCGTCTACTCAAATTAGGCGATCCTACAATGAGGATGTCATCGCGCCTAGCTTCGCGCCCGAGGAGGACCATGGGGCTCCTAATGCTTCATCCTTCCCTTGTTATGAGTTTCTGACCAATGCAGGGATATTGGATGACTTCTTCACCCTCGTCAACAGGGCAGGCCTAGCCACCTACGTGGGAGACGAGAGGGGACAATATTACAGGCTCACCAAAATTTTCGTTGAGAGCTTCAAGTTCCACAACACGGAATATGAGCCGACAGTCGCATTCAAGATTTATGATATTCCTGTTACCATGAAATTGGAGGAATTTTGTTTTGCATTGGGTATTGCCCCTGTAGGTACAGCAAGGAGGATTGATGACAACCCTCGGGACTTGTTGGAGCTCTACCGAGGGATCACCGGGGATGATTGCCGCACCATCCAGCGAGGGAAGATAAGAAACATTCAACTCCCCGCTATTAAGTATTTCGCATATTACATTAGTACTAGCATTTTGGGTAGAGAAAATACTAGTAACATCTCTAGCTACCATCTTGCTTTCTTGAATGTTGCACTTACTGGAGAGACACCTTATCATCTTGGTTCTCTTATCGCTCGCCGCCTGTCTAGCAGGGGGCCTATTTTTGGAGGAACTATTGCATCACGCATTCTAACACATCTAGATCTTCCTCTTGACTCTAATGATGTACCATTAACCCCTAGGAAGCTAGATATTGCTGCTATGAAGAGCCATCGTTTTGTTACTACTAACTCCACTATAGATAATATTGTCTATAAAATGTTGTTTGCTGATGGGAATGAGAAAGAAATCCCTCTTCCCCAGCAGGGTTTGTTTAATATTGACAGGCAATCATGGTCGCTAACAAAGGAGGTGGTGGAGGAACATATGAAGATACAAGAGTTCCACCAGCAACATGACTCCGAGAACGCCGAGCCCTCCTACGACTACACCGTCACGTACCCCGACGTTTCCTCCAGCACATACATGGAACCGGGTCGTTCTTCGTCATATTACGAAGACACCACTTCATGGGGACCGTGGGAATGAACTCCACTTAGGCCAAAAGCCTAAGCTTGGGGGGAGGTATACCGGCATCACTCATTCTTTGCATATTATGGTTGCTGGATACTTGTACATACTTGTTTAGTCTCTTAGAGTGGTTTTCTAATGAGAGGGAGATGATATTTGGGGAAGTGCTGTCCAAAAACAGATTCTGTGCTGTTACCAAAAAAATTCGTACGCACAGCCAGAACGTTATTTTGAGTTGCCAATTTTTGAGCAGGTTCCCCAGGTTGTTATCTAACTTTCATTAGTTGAACACTTTTTGGTCTGAGCAATGGAAGATTTTTGTTAAATTCGATTTCTGTACTGCTGTCAGGATTTGGCAGATTTCTGTCATCCTGCTTTTCTGTGTTTCTGTTAGGTTGCATTCTTTTGTTTTCACTTTGTTTCTTTCCTAAAACACAAAAAGACCAAAAATATTTCTGTTGTTTCTCTTCACCATTTATTTATTTGGTTCCTTGCTCTTAGTTTGCTTTATTTGCTATCGTTAGTTTGCTATAAGAAAACCCAAAAAGATTTTACTTTGTTTGCTTGTTTTCTTTCGTGCTTGTTTCTAATTCGAAAACACCAAAAATATTTGCTGTTCTTCTTTGGTTTGTAAAGTTCATCATGAGTTCAATGGTCTTCGGTGGCTGGAGCGTGGTTTTCATTTCATATTATCCAAGCTACACAAGTGAAAAGGCAATAATGACGATCTACGACAATCTGATTGTGGTGAGAGGCTGGTATGAACTCTATTTGCTTTCATTTTTGTACATATACTCATCCATATGAGCATGCTTAGTTGGTTCATGTGAGGTATATGTTATTTGAGAAAGTCTAGTAGCTCATGATCTCTCATGTTTAGTTTCAATTTATTAATATGAGTAGCATGTCATGGATGTTTGCTTGCATTGTTTTATTCATAAGTAAGTATGGCATTGTGGTATCCTCCTCTGAATAATTCATTTATATCGACTTGGCACATGCTCACGCATGCATATGACTGAACAAAAAGTCAATTAAGCCTCGATGATTTATATTGCTTCAGAGTTATTGTATCACTTTTATGCCTCCGTTAATTTATTTTGCCGCAAGCATGATTATGACAGTTACTGCTCTCTTGATTTGTCGCTCCCTAGTCTTTTGCTAGCCTTCACTTGTACTGAGCGGTGACGCCGCTCGTGCTTCCAAACACCTGAAAACCAAGTTGTTCCATAAGTGTCCACCATAAATACCTATGCATGGCATTTCAAACCATTCCAAGTAAATTCTCATGCGCTACCTTTAAAACTTTCAAAATGCTTCTCAATTTGTGTTAATGTTTCATAGCTCATGAGGAAGTATGTGGTGTTTAGCTTTCAACCTTGTCATTTACTTTTGACGGACTCTCATATGGACTAGTGGCACATCCGCTTATCCAATAATTTTGCAAAAAGAGCTGGCAATGGGATTCCCAGTCCCGAATTAATTAACTTAAATAGACACTCCTCCATGGTTTGTGATTGTTGGACGGCACCCGAAGGATTCGGTTAGCCATGGCTTGTGTAAGCAAAGGTTGGGGGAGTGTCATCATCATAATAAAACTTAAATAAAAAGGCACTCCTTCATGGTATGTGATTGTTGGCAGGTTAGCCATGGTTTGTGAAAGAAAGGTTGGAAGGAGTGCCAACCAAAAATAAATAAATGGGAGCCGCTCTTGTGAGTCCGGTTGATGAGGTAGTTAGTGTACCCATTACCATTCGTTGACAACAACAAACACCTCTCAAAATAATTTTACTCCTGCTTTACAAATGAAAAGCTCTAGCGCATGTTAATCCCTGCTTCCCTCTGCGAAGGGTCAATCTTTTACTTTTTATGTTGTGTCTCCATTCTTTCTTTGAGCACTGTCTTGAGAGCACAACTGTCATTCTTAGTATAATATGCTTGTCTCAAAATATGATTAATTGTGGTATAACTTTGATGCTTTTATCTTTGACAATCACTAATTCTAGTCTTTCTATGAACTCAAGAGGTGCCTCGGCATTTATGTTTTGCCGATCAAATACAGGCAAGCGAGATACCACTTTATCATATTCTCTTATGAACATTGCAATCTTGCTTATATACATGATTCATGGTGCTTATTATTAATTGTTGGTACCTCTCCATGATTGACATAGCTGTTGGATGATCTTATTTGCATGTATCTCATTATGAACTGCTTAAGTATTAGCCATAGCATGAGAATATATACATCATATGAGCAAATGTGTTCGTGAAAGTTCTTTTATCGCTTAGTTGTTAACTGAATTGCTTGAGGACAAGCAATAAGCTAAGCTTGGGGGGAGTTGATACGTCCAAAACGTATCTACTTTCCCGAACACTTTTGCTATTGTTTTGCCTCTAATTTGTGTATTTTGGATACAACTAACACGGACTAACGCTTTTCACAGAACTGCTCTGTTTTTTGTGCAGAAATCCAACTTTCGGGAAAATCCTCGGAATTTCTTCAGATGGCCCTATTTTACCAAAATATTGACGGAGCCAGAAGGGCAAAGGAGGTGGAGGCCCGAGGGCCCCACACCACATGGCGGCGCGGCCCAGGGGGGCCCGCGCGGCATGTGGTCTGGCCCCCTCGGCCGGCCTCCGACGCCCCCCTTCGGACTACTTATTGGTTTCGACCTGAAAACGCACGAGGAGAAGTCGACATCGCAAACCCTCCAGAGAGCCGCCACATCGCGAAACTCCGTCGCGGGAGCCAGTCTCCGTTCCGGCACTCCGCCGGACGGGAATTGGAGGAGATCTTCACCGCCATCACCGCCAACGCCTCTCCATCAACCAGCAATGTTTCCCCCATCCATGTGTGAGTAATTCCCCCGCTGTAGGCTGAAGGGGATGGTAGGGATTGGATGAGATTGGTCATGTAATAGTCATAAGATTGTTAGGGCATAGTGCCTAGTATCCGTAGATGTCACTTTTATGATATTGTTGCAACTTGTTATGCTTAATGCTTGTCACTAGGGCCCGAGTGCCATGATCTCAGATCTGAACATGTTATTGATTCATGAAGATATTCGTTGTTTATGATCTTACCTGCAAGTTGTATACACATGTCGCTGTCCGGAACCAATGGCCCCGAAGTGACCGAAATCGGGACAACCGGAGGGAATGGTAGTGATGTGAGGATCACATGTGTTCACGGAGTGTTAATGCTTTGCTCCGGTACTCTATTAAAAGGAGTACCTTAATATCCAGTAGTTTCCCTAGAGGCCCGGCTGCCACCGGCTGGTAGGACAGAAGATGTTGTGCAAGTTTCTCATTGCGAGCACGTACGACTAAATATGGAACACATGCCTATTGATTGATTAGTACTTGGATACCGTTTTATTATTATCTGCAAATGCCCATGCTTTGATTGTTACATGAGTTTCTCTCATCCATGCAACGCCCATTAAATCCGTCCCTGTGCCTACAGTATTTTAATCCTGCTGTTTACTATAATCACTACTGCTGTCTTTATTCCACCGCTGTTGTTATTTCGCTATTTCACCATAAAACTGTTACTACCGATAAACTCTTGCGAGCAAGTCTGTTTCAGGTGAATTGACAACTCCCATATAAGTACAATATTCTTTGTTCCCCTTGTGTCGAATCAATAAATTTTCATATTCTTTTAGAGTTCTAAAAACACACTATACTTGACAATCATATTACCACTACCTTCTAGGTCCCGGCCATCAGATTTAGGGCTCCTTTGATTCATAGGATTTGCATAGGAATTGTGTAGGATTTGGTTCCTATGGAAAATTTTCCTATACATGTTGTTTGATTCATACGAATATATCCTATAGGAAAAATTCCTATGGAAATCTTGTAGTGTAATTCCTATAGGAAAAAAACATTAGCTCATACCTCATGAAAAATTCCTTTGCTTCAATCAAACATACTTCATCTTCCTATGGGATTCAAATAGACATGCCATTTAATCCTATGACTTTCCTATTCCTATGCTTTTTCTATCCTTTGAATCAAAGGAGCCCTTAGAGAAAAGTAGCTTAGCCAGAGATTTAGACCTTTGTGCAACAAATACATGAGTTGGTGATATGTGCAAAAGAACAGGTTAACTGAGTGTTCTGTGCAACAATGACAACAATAAGTGGAGTTTCGTGCAAAGGATAAAAGGTGCAAAAGGGATCACACGGAAGGAGAAAGAGAAAGGGAGAGCAGTGCCTCACGGGGCCGCTGTTATTTATGGTGAAAAGAAATGCTTCACTTTTTTCGGTGAGTGATGTTGACTGGCACACAGGGTTTCAGTTCTGTAGACCTGCAGTGCAGGCTACGCGCCCGTCTAATATTCTTTTTTTTTCAGCGACAAAGAGAGAGAGAGAGAGAGAGAGAGTCTTGACGATGCGTCTTTACTTGACAAAGAAGATTGCTGGGAGTTTGCCTACCTACCGCACGTGACTTGTGCTCACTGATGTGTGGGACCTACACGCATGGGAACCACACGTAAGTGACCGACCTACTTTATTCTAGGGGTGCCCGTCAAGCTAATACATAGTCTGCAACATGAAACTCTATTCGCTTATAAAATCTGAACTTTGAAATCCAATTTAATTTAAGTCTATTATTGGTCATATCAAGTATAAAATTACATTCTGAAACTTGTTCAACGCTTTCTCATAAATTATTATGGTAGTTTTTTAAAATCAAATGCTAATTGATTTGAGATAAAAACATATATTATTGCACAACAATGGGATATTAAAATATCTATTTGTAAATAAAATTAAGAAGTCAATGTTGTGGTAAGTTAGGAGGTTCAAAGGGTAAACCAAATATAACGTTTTGTTCAATCTCATAGTTAATATTACCAAGTTTGATTCTCCCTGGACAGCTTTGTTATAGTGTTCCCTAATTGGGCATGGTGGTGCATCTTGCCATTTCTAACAATGTTGATGACTAGACTTTTCAAGTTTTCGGTATAAAAAATCGTTTTTCATTTTCTAGATGATAAAATATGTTTATTTTGTGCATGGGGTAGATAAAATATGGGTCAAAATGGCGCATCTACATTTTTAAAATAAATTAGGCCATATTTTAATGCCAATTCCCAAATTTACGGTTTTTAGTGCTTTCTAGCTAGTTTCGCACATTTAAATGACTTTATGCTGATTTATTGAAAGTAAATCAAATTTGAATTGTAGGTGTGTTATAACTTGGTCCTACAAGTCCCCACAAATCATTTTTAGATACATATTACTTACTATATATAGAAACCAGTGATAGTACTAAAATATTCAACCCCTTTGCAAGGATAATCATGTCGACCATTTTGACCTGGTTTAGAAATAAATAAATGAAAATGAAGAAAACCTCAAAAATGAAACCCTTCCGCATGGAGTGTGCTTGTATGTGTTAGTTGACAGGGAAAATAATAAACATGTGATAGGGTAGTGAAAAACAAAATGTCTTCACACAAAGCAGACTATCGTGTATGAAGATTCCTGGTTTGCAAGCCAAATGATATAGTTATGGCCATATTTGTGGCATAGTTTGTTACAATGTGCCCAAATTGGGCATGGTGGTGCATCTTGCCATTCCCAACAATGTTGCTGACTAGACTTTTCAACTTTTCGGTATATAAAACTCATTTATCAATTTCTAGATGACAAAATAGGTTTATTTTGTGAATGGGGTACATAAGATATGGCTCAAAATGGCGCCTCTACATTTTTAAGATAAATAAGGCCACATATTAGTGGAAATTCCCAACGCTTTACGTTTTTTAGTGCTTTCTAGCTAGTTTCACACATTTAAATGACTTTATGCTGATTTATTGAAAGTAATTCCAATTTGAAATGTAGGTGTGTTATAACTTCGTCCTATAAATCCCCAAAAATCATTTTTGGATACATATTACTTACTATATACAGAAACATGTGATAGGGTAGTAAAAAACAAAATGTCTTCACAAGACGGACTATAGTGTGTATGAAGATTCATGTGCTTTGGTTTTCAATTTTTGATTTTTTCTGAATGTTTATGCCCATTTGAATCTTGGTCAAATCCTAGGTTTGACCAAGATTTAAGCAAGTTTAAAACACATGAAAATGAAAAGGTAAGCCTGGATCCTAGTCACAAAAAAAACAAATCTCTCTCATTCTCGGCCTCGCT
Source organism: Lolium multiflorum (assembly GCA_030979885.1). Classification (NCBI taxonomy): domain Eukaryota; kingdom Viridiplantae; phylum Streptophyta; class Magnoliopsida; order Poales; family Poaceae; genus Lolium; species Lolium multiflorum. The sequence goes on along the minus strand of CM061748.1, from coordinate 66,571,007 downwards.
CGACTCGCTCGCTCGCACCTCCTGCTCACTGACAAACCCTGCACAAAAGTCAACATCATCACCCGAAAAAGGGGAGACACCATAATGCACTCCCTTCTTCACTCCTTCCGAGTGATCCCTCTTCCTTCGAGTTTCACTCGACGGGCAAACACACATGTGCTGCATAGTAATAATAAAAAAGTAGAAAAATCGACCTACGAATCTATGATTAAATAGGTTAATCTAGGGTTTTGCCCACTACTACAGATCAAGTTCAAAAATATCCAACTACTGGTTCGATTTTGGGCTACTAATGTGCGTTGGTTTTTTATTTTTTATTTTTTCTGAATGTTTATGCCCATTTGAATCTTGGTCAAATCCTATGTTTGACCAAGATTTAAACACGCATAAACATGAAAATGAAAAGGTAAGCTTCGATCCTTTTTAGTCACTCTAAAATTAAGCTTTTGGGATGTTTTTGAAATTTCCATGTTTGAAACCCAAAACCACTTATCTTCATGCCTGACTTCATAAGACGAGTTAAGGGTTAGGGGTAGATACATGCTTTTTCTATTTTGAATATGTCTACACCTTGTTCATCAACTTGAAGGCTTACTATATATATATGACATAAGAAGGCTATGTGCTTTAGTTTTTCATTTTTTTATGTTTTTTGAATTTTTATGCCCATTTGAATCTTGGTCAAATCCTAGGTTTGACCAAGATTTAAACAAGATTAAAACATGAAAATGAAAAGGTAAGCCTGAATCCTTCTTAATTAGTCACTCTAAAATGAAGCTTTGGGGGGGTCTAGAAATTTCCATGTTTGAAACCCAAAACCACTTCTCTTCATGTTTGACTTCATAAGACAGATCGAGTTTAGGGTTAGGGACATGGTAGATACATGATTTTTCTTGTTTTAATATGTCTAGACCATGTTTATCAACTTGAATGCTCATTATATGACATAAGAAGACTATATGTGTGTTGGTCAAATCCTATGTTTGACCAAGATTTAAACAAGCATAAATCCTGAAAATGAAAAGGTAATTAAGCTTGGATCCTTCTTATTCACTCTAAAATTAAGCTTTTGGCGGGAAGTTTTTGAAATTTCCATGTTTGAAACCCAAAACCACTTCTCTTCATGCTTGACTTCATAAGACATAGTTAAGGGCTAGGGGTAGATACATGCTTTTTCTGTTTTGAATATGTCTAGACCTTGTTCATATCGATCAACTTGAATGCTTACTATATATATATGACATAAGAAGGCTATGTGCTTTGGTTTTCATTTTTTGATTTTTTCTGAATGTTTATGCCCATTTGAATCTTGGTCAAGTCCTAGGTTTGACCAAGATTTTAGCAAGTTTAAAACACATGAAAATGAAAAGGCAAGCCTGGATCCTTCTTAGTCATTCTAAAATGAAGCTTTTGGGGGGGTTCGATCTTGAAATCTCAATATAATGTTTGTAACCCAAAACCACTTCTCTTCATGCTTGACTTCATAAGACAAAGTTAAGGGTTAGGGGTAGATCGATACATGCTTTTTTCTGTTTTGAATATGTCTAGACCTTGTTGATCAACTTGAATTCTTACTATATATGACATAAGAAGGCTATGTGCTTTGGTTTTCATTTTCTGTTTTTTTGAATTTTATGCCCATTTGAATCTTGGTTGAATACTAGCTAGGTTTGATCGACCAAGATTTAAACAATTTTAAAACATGAAAATGAAAAGCAAGCATGGATCTTTTTTAGTCACTCTAAAATGAAGCTCGTGGGAGGTTCTTGAAATTTCCATGTTTGAAACCAATAGACTTCGTAAGATCGACCGACTTTATGGTTAGGGGGTAGATACATGCTTTTTCTGTTTTGAATATGCCTAGAACTTGTTCATCAATTTGAAATTTCCATGTTTGAAACCCAAAACCCCACTTCTCTTCATGCTTGACTCCATAATACAAAGTTTAAGGTTAGGGCCAGGGTAGATACATGATTTTTCTAGTTTGAATATGTCTAGACCATGTTTATCAACTTGAGTGCTCATGCATTATATGACATAAAAAGGCTATGTGCGTTTTTTTATTTTTTATACCCATTTGAATCTCGTTCAAATCCTAGTTTTGACCAGGATTTAAACAAGTTTAAAACATGAAAATGAAAAGGTAAGCCTGTATCCTTCTTAGTCACTCTAAAATGAAGCTTTTGGGAGGTTTTTGAAATTTCCATGTTTGAAACCCAAAACCATTTCTCTTCATGATTGACTTCATAAGATAAAGTTTAGGGTTAGGTGTTGATACATGATTTGACTGGTTTGAATATGTCTAGACCTTGTTTATCAACTTCAATTCTTACTATATGACATAAGAAGACTACGTGCTTTGGTTTTTCATTTTTTTTATTTTTTCTGAATGTTTATGCCCATTTGAATCTAGGGATTTCTATTTTCGTGCCCCTGCTTCGTTAGTTGTACTCAGTTTTCCCAGCTTAGTCAGTTTTCCCCTCCCTCTAGTTTGAAACCCATCGAAGACGCGGGTTGCCGTCAGGTCAGAGGCCTTACCGTTACCGTGAGGTCAGTTCCTCGCTGACCGTCTCGTGCTGACGGGTGGATCCATCTACCGCTGACGCGTGGGCCGTTTTATTTACTGATTGTATACGCGGTGCTGCCAATGACAAATGGGGCCGCTCTATGGGGCTGCCGCAGCCAATGACCAGTGGGTCGTCTATTTATTTATAGAAAATTATATATTGCCGCTCTGTGGGGCCTCCGCAGTCAATGACCGCTGTGGTCGTCTATTTTATTTAGAGAATATAATATAGAGCCGCTCTGTAGGGGCCGCCTCAGCCCATGGCAGGTGACTATTTTCGCAGCTTAATCTAAAGTGACTTTTATGCTAAACATTGTGCATCCCGGCGTTGACCTAGCAGTGGCGGCGAGGATGTGGTGCTCGAATAATAGTGGAAATGCGATATTATTTTTTACATGCATAATATATAGAAAATAGCTAGATCTCTAAATCGATGCATATGAAGCTACATATATATTCTTGGTCATGATCCCCTTAATTATCTAAAGGGGATGGATGCATGGCTTCACGTCGTCGTCGCTTTCATCATCAGTATCTTCGTCGTCTGAGTAGTAGTACCTCCTGCACATTGTTCCGTCAAACACCTTCACTGTGAGCACATCATCGCCTTCATATTTGAAGTGTACGAACCAGCCGAAATCCACACCGTGCGCGATGGCGAATTTCTCCCAGCCCTTGTCGAGGTACATCCGGCCTTGTCCGTCAAATAGGACCTCCACGGTCCAGAGACGAGGACCGCAGTCAGCTGCTCGCAGATACACCTTAGCTGGCTCCTTGCCGTCAAGATAGTCCGCAAATTTTTTTGGGAGTTCCTGCAAAGAGATCGAGCGCCGATCGTTTGAAATTAGGGAACCCTTGAAATTAAAGGTTTTTTAGAACATGCCCATAATTAATCACATGCATCATATATGTGGGAACGCGTACGTACCTTCTTGACCAAAGGGTCTTCATAGACGACGATGAAGAACTCCTCTATGATCAATGGCAGTGTTGACGGTGGTGGTGGCAATGATGATGATCCACTTCCCATTCCCCTTCCCCTTCCCCTTCCCCTTCCGGTCCGCGTCCGAGACGTGGAAGCCATGGCAATGGATAAAGTGTATGTGAACGAAGAAGAGAGAGGCAGAACCTATTGACACAAGGGATGGCCGTGTGGGTGTTTATAAGGGAGAGATGACCGTTGTAGGGGTTTACACAATAAAATAAGGAGGAGATGACCGTTGTGGGGGTTTATACACAATAAATTAAGGAGGAGACGACCGTTGTGGGGGTATATATCTCAACAAAAAAAGTAATGCGGACTATGTTGACTAGTTTATCATTTTACCGTGAAAAGTAATGCCTAAGACTACTCATAGTGGGAGTAACTTGGGTAGTAACATAGAGCTACATGCAACGCCAACTAAGCAATTTGATGACATGGCACATCATTAATTGAGGAAAGAGAGCATTGTGGTAACTAGCTATGTTACCATAACATCACATTTTCCAAGATTAGATGAGTCTACAACCTAATTAATATGGCTTTGCATGACACTACACATATGTTACTTCCCACTATGAAGGTAGTAACATAGAGTAGTAACATGTGCATGTTACTACTCTATGTTACTCTCCACTATGACTAGTCTAAAAGAAAAGTAATGGCTACAAGAAATCGGTGATGGTTTATCGTTTTTTGCGTGAAAAGTAATGGGTACAAGAAATGGGTGATGGTGTATCATTTTTTGCGTGAAAAGTAATGGCTACAACAAAATCGGTGATGGTTTATCGTTTTTTGCGTGGAAGGTAATGGGTACAAGAAATGGGTGATGGTGTATCATTTTTTGCGTGATAAGTAATGGGTCCAAGAAATGGGTGATGGTGTATCATATTTTTGCGTGATAAGTAATGGCTACAACAAAATCGGTGATGGTTTATCGTTTTTTGCGTTGAAAGTAATGGCTACAAGAAATGGGTGATGGTGTATCATTTTTTGCGTGAAAAGTAATGGCTACAACAAAATCGGTGATGGTTATCATTTTTTGCGTGAAAAGTAATGGCTACAAGAAATGGGTGATGGTGTATCATTGTTTGCGTGAAAAGTAATGGCTACAACAAATCGGTGATGGTTTATCATTTTTTGCGTGAAAAGTAATGCCTAAAAAGAGTTTATAATTTAGCTCATGAAAAATAATGCAGAAAACCAAACTTTAGCGTACTAGGTAACCGCCCTTTCGCATACATAGAGTGTGGAAGCTAACCGACGACAGAGAGAGAGAGGGTGGTGGCCCCGACCAGAGAGAGAGATAGGGGTTATCCTGCCCGTTAGATCATACGATCAACGGTCGGCGGGCAAGATCCGCGTGACATGGGCTAGACCAATCAGGGCAATGTTGGGCGTCTGTGAGAGTTTGTGAAGGGAGAGGGCAAAACTGAGTAGTATCAAGAAACCAAGGGCAAGTGAGTAGTAAACAGACTAAGGGATTCAAATATGAGATTTAAAAAATGGAAAATGCGTGTTTTGTACAATGAAACCCATCTTGGCCTACCTCAAACTATTTGCAATACCAATATACATCAGTGTGAGAATTGTGGCCTCATTTAGACAAAGTATGTTTTGGGGAAAGCTGTTTTGGGTAGGGCTTATTATGGAAAACCATGCACCTTCATAGCTACTAGGTGATTTGAGAAGTGGCAATTTGTGGTGAAACTTGATTTATCTATGATTTATCTATGATTTGAGAAGTGGCAATTTGTGGTAAAGACTCCATGAGTAAGTGCCACTCTTTTTCGGATTTTTTTGCACATTAAATAACTCATTTAACTAGTTAATCCCATTTGTTGACTCTCTGTTGACCAGCCACTTGAGGGTAAAACTGAGTATATTGCACTAGCCAGTATTAGCACTCGAGGAGAAAACTGAGCACACAAAAAATGCTAGTATATGACTCGAGGGTATACCTGAGTATATCTAAATTTCCAGGGTTAGACTCGAGGACGCGTGTTGCGGTGCAGAAGTGGAAGACGTGCCATTGTTGACGCGTGTCGCGGTGCAGACGTGCAAATAGTGGACGCGTAGGACGCGGGTCGCATTTAGGACGCGTAAGCCCCTCCCTCCCTCTGCACACAGTCGTCTCATTCTCGCTCACGCACGAAACCACCCCTCTCACGTCCCATCAACTTCTCCAAATCGAAAAAACCCCAACCGCCGTACGCACGCTACCCTGCCGGCGATGGAGAAGAAGAATGCGCCGGCGGCCGTCGCCTCCGAGCCCGTCGCCTCCGAGCCCGTCGCCTCCGCGCCCGTCGCCGCCGAGCCAGTCGCCGCCGAGCCCGTCGCCGCCGAGCCAGTCGCCGCCGAGCGCGTCGCCTCCGAGGGCGGCGCATCCAAGCGCGGCTCCTCCGTGAACTGGGCCTCTCTCTCGGCTGATGGACCACTTCACCAGATCGGCGAATGCTTGCTGGCGAACGAGGAGTACGCCGACACCTACTCTGCCATGAGGCAAGTCTGTAGAAATTGGCGCTCAGGTTTGCCTGAGCCCGACGTGCACCTGGACGAATGGATCATGCTACACCACGCCCTTCCACACGTCGCTGAGTTCACCTTCCTCCAACTCGGCACATCACGCTACGTCACCATAGATCTATCGGAAGTTCATACAAGGTTCAACTTCCTCCATATCTACCTCTTTATTTTCAATCTTAAACATCTTAGTGCTGAATGTTATCGTGCTTGCCCAGATACTACTTCGTCGGATTTTGCCGTGGCGTCATCGTGCTTGCCCAGAAGTACCCGCCGCACAAGATACGGCTTCTGAACCCACTCACAAAGAAATACACTATGTTTGAGGCGCAGATGCCATCTGTTCTCCTGAAATCAGTCGATGTGATCAAATCCCCGACTATGGTCTTCGTTACCGCACATTACCCGTCGGAAATTGGTTGGGTCGATGAGAGCACTCCAACTAAGGATATAGATAAAGGTTGGGAAAACAGATTTTCGATCAAGAACCATTGTCTGCGTTGCATTACACCGTTCAATGGTGAACTGTATGCACTAGCTGTGGACAATTTAGAGCATGGAAGAATAGTGTGCACCAATGTACAGTTGCAGCAGCGCGCGAGCACTGTCAAGATGGAGACACTAATTTCATTTCCAGAACTTGGACATCAGAAGTTCTACCTCGTGAAGTCGGATGGTGATCTGCTGCTTGTGTTGTTGGTCAGCGTGGCTTTGGCGGGCAGACCATTGGTGTACCGTGTGGACACTCAGAGCCGCTCTCTCCATCCGGTCAGTAACATTGGCAGTAATGCCTTCTTTGTGAATTATACCCGGTGTATCTCCGTCGACACCAGAGTGTACCCGACACTTCGACCTGGCTGCATCTACTACACGGATTTGGGTTATATCAGAGAGTACTCTCATGATACAAAGGCCTGGGAGGAGTGGCCAGAACGTGTGGATAGAATAGGAAACTCCGGTCTGAGAAATGAACACAGGCCATACCGTTTGGAGGATGTATTGGCCTCACACTGCAGACGGAAGGAGTTCAATCAATATTTCCTTGGGGTAATGCACGGCTGGACCGACGCCGAAATATATGAGGAGGAATGAAGAACAAATTCATTCATCCTAATCTTCTTGTTGTCCATACATTGCGTGCGTCTTGTATATTACAACGTTATTGGCTGCTTTTGGCTGCTGTATGCAGTTTCCCTATGTATTATACTTAGCTTTCTGATTATGCAGTTGTCAATTTATCATATACTAGCTTCTAGATTTGCTACTAGATTTGCTGCCATATTGGGCAAAAAACGAGAGCCAAAAGGCATAAATAACCCTAGAGATTTGCTACTAGATTTGCTGCCATATTGAAGAAAGACAGAAATAGAAGCTTCTCTAGATTTGATACTAATTTGGTGAAAAAGACAGAGAGAGAAAGAGGGGAAAAGGTGCTCTTAAAAATGCCAATTTGGGCCGAGAGAGACAAAACCCAGCTCCTGCTCACGTGCAACCAAACGCTTCTCTTCCTGTCCCACGCGGTCCCTTTCTACCAGCCCCACGCGACGCGGCCCCACGCGACGCGGCCCCACACGTCGCGGCCCCACAGACGACGCGGCGCAACACGTCAGCACAGAACGTCCAAATAAACGGATTCCTTCCGTCTGAGCTCGTTCTGCGGGTTTCAAACATAGGCTTGGGGAAAACTGAGGAAAAACTAAGGGGCTGGGGAAAACTGAGTACAACTAACGACCTGAATGTTTATGCCCATTTGAATCTAAAGGTGAGAGAACACGTTAAAGGTTATTCTAACAAAGGTCATGCTTGGAATCTTACCTATGTATTATTGTACATCACAAATGTGAAATGAAAATATGTGCATCTCTATAAACCATAAACCCTAACCCTAACTATATAGAAAAAGATGAACAATCCATGCTTTTCGATTGCCTTTTTTGATCCACCTTTGGCTGGATTTCAAATTTGGGGGGGGGGGTAGGGGACGAGTGTGTTTCTTTGGATGCCTCTCTCGTATTTGCTAGTTTTTGGGGGTCACAAAAATTCAGGGTAGCATCATGCCCACCCCCTCCCTTCACGCGCGGAAAAAGTGGTAGGCGAGTAGTAAAATGGCATGAACAACAAGTTTCAAGTAAAATTTCGAATATAACCAGAATGTACCAATTGATAGATGAGTTAATGATGACCCACAAGTATAGGGGATCGCAACAGTCTTCGAGGGAAGTAAAACCCAAATTTATTGATTCGACACAAGGGGAGGTAAAGAATACTTATAAGCCTTAACAACTGAGTTGTCAATTCAGCTGCACCTGGAAAAGCACTAGCAACAGGGGTGATGTGAAAGTAGCAGTAATATGAGAGCAATAGTAACAGTAACACAGCAGCAGTAATAGCAATATGAGAGCAATGGCACCAGAAAATAGTTGACATGTAGAACGAGTATATGATGATGAAAGATGGACCGGGGTTCCCAGCTATCTACACTAGTGGTAACTCTCCAATAACAAGTGTTGGGTGAACAAATTACAGTTGGGCAATTGATAGGATTGATAAGGCATTAAGAAAGAACATCAATTCATTAATCATGTAGGCATGTTTTCCAATAATAGTCGTACGTGCTCGCAATGAGAAACTTGCACAACATCTTTTGTCCTACCAGCCGGTGGCAGCCGGGCCTCAAGGGAATCTACTGGATATTAAGGTACTCCTTTTAATAGAGCACCGGAGCAAAGCATTAACACTCCGTGAAAACATGTGTCCCTCACATCACCGCCATCCCCTCCGGTTGTCCCGATTTCTGTCACTTCGGGGCCTTTGGTTCCGGACAGTGACATGTGCATACAACTTGTAGATACAATCTAAGCAATAATTATAGAGCTCAAATCTAAGATCATGCCACTCGGGCCCTAGTGACAAGCATTAAGCATAACAAGATTGCAGCAACAATAACTTCACAAACTTTATAGATAGACTAATCATAATGTATCATCCATCGGATCCCAACAAACACAACACCGATTACATCAGATGGATCTCAATCATGTAAGGCAGCTCATGAGATCATTGTATTGAAGTACATGGGGGAGAGAATACCAACTAGCTACAGCTAGAACCCGTAGTCCATGGGGGAACTACTCACGGAGCATGATGGAGGCGATGGCGTTGATGAGATGGCTTCCGGCACTTCCCCGTCCCGGCAGGTGCCGACGAGACTTCTGTCCCCGAATTGAGTTTCGCGATGGTGGCGGCGCCCTGGAGTCTTTCTGGAGTTTCGTCAAGTGGTACGGTGTTTTAGGTCGAAAGGGGTTATATAGGCGAAGAGGCGGCGCGCAGAGGGTCGACAGGCGGCCTCACCCTAGGCCGGCGCGGCCAGGGTCCTGCCCGCGCGGCCCTATGGTGTGGGGCCCCCTGGCTCTCCTCCGACTTCTTCGGTGTTCTGAGCCTTCCGGGAAAAATAGGAGGTTTGGCGTTGATTTCGTCCAATTCCGAGAATATTGCCCGAACAGTTTCTGGAACCAAACAAGAGAAAACAGAACTGCACCGTGGCATCTCGTTAATAGGTTAGTTCCGGAAAACGCATAAAAACATCATAAAGTGCAAGCAAAACATGTAAGTATTGTCATAAAACAAGCATGGAACGACAGAAATTATGGATACGTCGGGGACGTATCAGCATCCCCAAGCTTAGTTCTGCTCGTCCCGAGCAGGTAAACGATAAAAAGAATAATTTCTGTAGTGACATGCTACTTACATAACCTTGATCATACTATTACAAAGCATATGAAATGAATGAAGTGACTCAAGGCAATGATCTATAGTTGCTAACAAGTAGATAACATATAGCAAAACTTTTCATGGAGAGTACTTTCAAGACAAGCATCAAAAGTCTTGCACAAGAGTTAACTCATAAAGCAATAAGTTCATAGTAAAGGCATCGAAGCAACACAAAGGAGGATATAAGTTTCAGCGGTTGCTTTCAACTTTCAACATGTATATCTCATGGATATTGTCAACATAGAGTAATATGATGAATGCAAATATGCAAGTATGTAAGAATCAATGCACAGTTGACACAAGTGTTTGCTTCTAAGGTGGAAGGAATTAGGTAACTGACTCAACATAAAAGTAAAAGAATGGCCCTTCAAAGAGGAAAGCATCGATTGCTATATTTGTGCTAGAGCTTTGGTTTTGAAAACATAAAGAGAGCATAAAAGTAAAGTTTTGAGAGGTGTTTGTTGTTGTCAACGAATGGTAGTGGGCACTCTAACTACCTCATCAACCGGACTCCCAAGAGCGGCTCCCATTTTATTTATTTTTGGGTGGCACTCCTTCCAACCTTTCTTTCACAAACCATGGCTAACCGAATCCTCGGGTGCCTGCCAACAATCACATACCATGAAGGAGTGCCTTTTTATTTAAGTTTTATTATGATGATGACACTCCCCCAACCTTTGCTTACACAAGCCATGGCTAACCGAATCCTTCGGGTGCCGTCCAACAATCACAAACCATGGAGGAGTGTCTATTTAAATTAATTAATTTGGGACTGGGAATCCCATTGCCAGCTCTTTTTGCAAAATTATTGGATAAGCGGATGTGCCACTAGTCCATATGAGAGTCCGTCAAAAGTAAATGACAAGGTTGAAAGCTAAACACCACATACTTCCTCATGAGCTATGAAACATTAACACAAATTGAGAAGCATTTTGAATTATTTAAAGGTAGCACTCAAGCAATTTACTTTGGAATGGCAGGAAATACCACATAGTAGGTAGGTATGGTGGACACGAATGGCATAGGTTTTGGCTCAAGGTTTTTGGATGCACGAGAAGTATTCCCTCTCAGTACAAGGTTTAGGCTAGCAAGGTTGTTTGAAGCAAACACAAGTATGAACCGGTACAGCAAAACTTACATAAGAACATATTGCAAGCATTATAATACTCTACACTGTCTTCCTTGTTGCTCAAACACTTTTACCAGAAAATATCTAGACCTTAAGAGAGATCAATTATGCAAACCAATTTTAACAAGCTCTACGGTAGTTCTCCACTAATAGGTTTAAACTACATGCAAAAACTTATGATCTACTTGAGAGCTCAAAACAATTGCCAAGTATCAAATTATCCAAGACATATGAGGCATTTTCTTTTCCCAACCAAATAAAGATAAATATTGTAGCTTCCAACTTTTATTCATTGAACATTAAAAGTAAAACGAAGAACAAGTGTTCATATGAAAAAGCGGAGCGTGTCTCTCTCCCAAGCATGGATTGCTAGGATCCGAACATAAACAAAACGAAAAATAAACACACAGACGCTCCAAGTAAAGCACATATGATGTGACTGAATAAAAATATAGTTTCAGGGAGGAACCTGATAAGTTGATGAAGAAGGGGATGCCTTGGGCATCCCCAAGCTTAGACGCTTGAGTCTCCTTGAAATATGCAGGGATGAACCACGGGGCATCCCCAAGCTTAGACTTTTCACTCTTCTTGATCATATATCATCCTCCTCTCTTGACCCTTGAAAACTTCCTTCACACCAAACTTCTCATAAACTTCATTAGAGGGGTTAGTACTCAAAAAAATTTGAATCCACCTTGGTCCTGTAGTGGCACATTGCAAGAACTCAATAAAACATTAGCTACAGCTCTCCACGTCTAGAAAACCTCGCTTAAAGTCCACAAGAGACAATGCAAAAAACAGAGACAGAATCTGCCAAAACAGAACAGCCAGTAAAGACGAATTTTAATAAAATACTTCCGTTGCTCAAATCAGAAAACTCAAAACTAATGAAAGTTGCGTACATATCTGAGGAACACGCACGTAAATTGGCATATTTTTCTGATTTTTCTACAGAGAAAACAGCCCAGATTCGTGACAGATAGAAATCTGTTTCTGCGCAGAAATCCAAATCTAGCATCAACCTTCGATTAGAGGCTTCACTTGGTACAACAAAACACAAAACTAAGATAAGGAGAGGTTGCTACAGTAGTAAACAACTTCCAAGACACAAATATAAAACAAAGTACTGTAGCAAAATAACACATGGGTTATCTCCCAAGAAGTTCTTTTCTTTATAGCCATTAAGATGGGCTCAGCAGTTTTAAATGATGCACTCGCAAGAAATAGTATTTGAAGCAAAAGAGAGCACAAAAAGCAAATTCAAAACACATTTAAGTCTAACCCACTTCCTATGCATAGGAATCTTGTACACAAATAAATTCATGAAGAACAAAGTGACAAGCATAAGTAGATAGAACAAGTGTAACTTCAGCAATTTCAGCATATAGAGAGGTGTATTAGTACCATGAAAATTTCTACAACCATATTTTCCTCTCTCATAATAATTTTCAGTAGCTTCATGAACAAACTCAACAATATAACTATCACATGCAGCATACTTTTCATGATTTCCAAACACATAATTTTTATCAATCTCAAGAATAGTGGAATTAAAACTTTCAAACTTACTTTTATTAATAATATAACAAGGTAGTTGATCAATCTCAATAGATATGGGACTCATAGAATAAGTCAAGAACTCTCCAATCCCATTTTCATTAGTAGTACAATTAATATTATCAAGTAACATAGGACCATCATCAAGAGCTTTATCATAAACATTTGCCAAGCAAAATTCTTTAGTACCATGCATTTCGACATCAGGCACAAACAAAGCATTATCATAAGATTTATCAAAATAGCATGGATTATCATAGATAATAGTAGCATAATTATTCTCACAAGTTTTACTCATAGGTAATATTTCAAGAGAATCCACAGGCATATAACATTCATCCTCTTTCGGTAAGCATGGAGGACAATCAAATAGTGTAAGAGATAAAGAGTTACTCTCATTAGAAGGTTGGCATGGGTAGCTAATCCACTCTTCCTCCTTTTGTTCATCACTCTCCTCTTCTTTTTCATCCAATGAGCTTTCAGGTTCATCAATTTCCTCCTCTTTTTCATCCAATGAGCTTTCAGGTTCATCAATTTCTTCTTCCACAGGTTCCTGCAAATTGTGAGTGCATTCTTGTGCATTAATGTGTCTCTCTTTATAATCAAGGATATAAGGATTCCTACTGTAGCATTCTATGCAAGAATTAAGGATAGTAGAGACATAATCTTTAAGGTCCTTACAAATAGCACAAGTTTCATAATTCTCAACCATGAAGGATTCTATCTCGGAGGCTCCCATAAATAAGACAAATTGTTCTACCTCTTCGAACCCATAATGAATATAGCAATTCCGATTATAGTTCTTAATTAAAAATTCCTCACTAAAGCCACATTGAAATTTAAGATGTTTAGTATCCTGTTGAGAGCAACAGTTTATATTATGGCGTTCAAGCAAGATTTCAGCAATTGTATTCAATTTTTCTATCATAGCACTCATTATTTTACCAGTTCTTGATTCTCTATAATTATTATAACATTCTATAAGCTCCAAGTAGGTTGTTGGTTCTCCCATAACAGCAGTTTTTAATTTTTAGGTTTTTCAAATTTTTATGGATTTTCGGGTATATAGGGAAAATAAAACAAGACAAAAATAAACTAGACAAAAGTAAACTAAGCAAAGTAAAACTAGACAGAAATAAACTAGCAAGACAAAATAAAATAAAAGCAGAGAGAGAGGTAGAGTGTACTCCCAGGTGAACTTATGAGTAGAGCTATGCCCCCCGGCAACGGCGCCAGAAAATAGTCTTGATGACCCACAAGTATAGGGGATCGCAACAGTCTTCGAGGGAAGTAAAACCCAAATTTATTGATTCGACACAAGGGAGGTAAAGAATACTTATAAGCCTTAACAACTGAGTTGTCAATTCAGCTGCACCTGGAAAAGCACTAGCAACAGGGGTGATGTGAAAGTAGCAGTAATATGAGAGTAAACAGTAACAGTAGCAGTAATAGCAATATGAGAGCAATGGCACCAGAAAATAGTTGACATGTAGAACGAGTATATGATGATGAAAGATGGACCGGGGTTCCCAGCTATCTACACTAGTGGTAACTCTCCAATAACAAGTGTTGGGTGAACAAATTACAGTTGGGCAATTGATAGGATTGATAAGGCATTAAGAAAGAACATCAATTCATTAATCATGTAGGCATGTTTTCCAATAATAGTCGTACGTGCTCGCAATGAGAAACTTGCACAACATCTTTTGTCCTACCAGCCGGTGGCAGCCGGGCCTCAAGGGAATCTACTGGATATTAAGGTACTCCTTTTAATAGAGCACCGGAGCAAAGCATTAACACTCCGTGAAAACATGTGTCCCTCACATCACCGCCATCCCCTCCGGTTGTCCCGATTTCTGTCACTTCGGGGCCTTTGGTTCCGGACAGTGACATGTGCATACAACTTGTAGATACAATCTAAGCAATAATTATAGAGCTCAAATCTAAGATCATGCCACTCGGGCCCTAGTGACAAGCATTAAGCATAACAAGATTGCAGCAACAATAACTTCACAAACTTTATAGATAGACTAATCATAATGTATCATCCATCGGATCCCAACAAACACAACACCGATTACATCAGATGGATCTCAATCATGTAAGGCAGCTCATGAGATCATTGTATTGAAGTACATGGGGAGAGAATACCAACTAGCTACAGCTAGAACCCGTAGTCCATGGGGGAACTACTCACGGAGCATGATGGAGGCGATGGCGTTGATGGAGATGGCTTCCGGGGCACTTCCCCGTCCCGGCAGGTGCCGGACAGAGACCTGTCCCCCGAATTGGAGTTTCGCGATGGTGGCGGCGCCCCTGGAGTCTTTCTGGAGTTTCGTCAAGTGGTACGGTGTTTTTAGGTCGAAAGGGGTTATAGGCGAAGAGGCGGCGCAGAGGGTCGACAGGCGGCTCACTCAGGCCGGCGCGGCCAGGGTCCGGCCCGCGCGGCCTATGGTGTGGGCCCCCCGGCTCTCCTCCGACTCTTCTTCGGTGTTCGAGCCTTCCGGGAAAAATAGGAGGTTTGGCGTTGATTTCGTCCAATTCCGAGAATATTGCCCGAACAGCCTTTTCGGAACCAAAAACAGCAGAAAACAGAACTGGCACTGGCATCTCGTTAATAGGTTAGTTCCGGAAAACGCATAAAAACATCATAAAGTGCAAGCAAAACATGTAAGTATTGTCATAAAACAAGCATGGAACGACAGAAATTATGGATACGTCGGGGACGTATCAGTTAACTTGGCTTCATGGAAAAAATAATGTCATGTAAATGAGTTAACTTGGCTTTCCTACCCTTGAATCCATAGGAAACTTTGTACTAATACAGTATAATGATCACCCGAGTTATTACACCAACAGGTCTGTCACTTACGTGTGGTTCCCATGCGTGAGGTCCCACACTTCAGTGAGCACAAGTCATGTGCGGTCGGTAGGCAAACTCCCATCTTCTTTGTCAAGAGAAGACGCATCAAAACTCCCCCTCTCTCTCTCTCCAGTTATCCACCTCCGCTGGCTGCTGGTTTTGGCATTGCGTTTCTACCTCAGCTCGGAGGCCATGGTGTGCACGCACAGTAGGCCATGGCGATTTGGTCGCGCTAAGTGGTTCGTCCCCGGCTGCGACGAGGATCAATCTGGGCGGTGGCTGTTAAGGACCCGATCGCATTTCTTGCTTTCAGCGTGGGGTCTTCCATGTAAAAGTTAGGGATTTAGATGAAATTTCCTGTTTATTCTGTGTCTTGTTGTAAACTGTGCTCTGGTGCGTATTGGAAGTCTGAGTCCTTCAGGATCCTTCGGTTGTCCCTCTCTCTCTCAAAAAAAGAAAAAACATCTCTCTCATTATCGGCCTCGCTCGCTCGCTCGCACCTCCTGCGCACTGACAAACCCTGAAAAAGGTCAGACACCATAAATAAGAGGGCCCCACTCACTTCTCTCCCTTCGTCTCCTTCCGTGTGATCCCTCTTCCTCCGAGTTTCACTGGACGGGCAAACACATGTGCTGCCTAGAAATATTCGACCCCTTTGCATGGATAATCATGTCGACCATTTTTACCTGGTTTTGAAATAAATAAATGAAAATGAAGAAAACCTCAAAAATGAAACCCTTCCGCATTGAGTGCTTATAGGTGTACTAGTTGACAGGGAAAATAAGAAACATGTGATAGGGTAGTAAAAAACAAAATGTCTTCACAAGACGGACTATAGTGTGTATGAAGATTCATGTGCTTTGGTTTTCAATTTTTGATTTTTTTCTGAATGTTTATGCCCATTTGAATCTTGGTCAAATCCTAGGTTTGACCAAGATTTAAGCAAGTTTAAAACACATGAAAATGAAAAGGTAAGCCTGGATCCTTTTTAATTAGTCACTCTAAAATGAAGCTTTGGGGGGGTCTAGAAATTTCCATGTTTGAAACCCCAAACCACTTCTCTTCATGTTTGACTTCATAAGACAGATCGAGTTTAGGGTTAGGGACATGGTAGATACATGATTTTTCTTGTTTTAATATGTCTAGACCATGTTTATCAACTTGAATGCTCATTATATGACATAAGAAGACTATATGTGTGTTGGTCAAATCCTATGTTTGACCAAGATTTAAACAAGCATAAATCCTGAAAATGAAAAGGTAATTAAGCTTGGATCCTTCTTATTCACTCTAAAATTAAGCTTTTTGGGAAGTTTTTGAAATTTCCATGTTTGAAACCCAAAACCACTTCTCTTCATGCTTGACTTCATAAGACATAGTTAAGGGCTAGGGGTAGATACATGCTTTTTCTGTTTTGAATATGTCTAGACCTTGTTCATATCGATCAACTTGAATGCTTACTATATATATATGACATAAGAAGGCTATGTGCTTTGGTTTTCATTTTTTGATTTTTTCTGAATGTTTATGCCCATTTGAATCTTGGTCAAGTCCTAGGTTTGACCAAGATTTTAGCAAGTTTAAAACACATGAAAATGAAAAGGCAAGCCTGGATCCTTCTTAGTCATTCTAAAATGAAGCTTTTGGGGGGTTCTTGAATCTCAGTATAATGTTTGAAACCCAAAACCACTTCTCTTCATGGTTGACTTCATAATACATATAGTTTAGGGTTAGGGGTATATACATGATTTGTCGGGTTTGAATTTGTCTAGACATGCTTGTTTATCAACTTGAATGCTTACTAGCTATATGACATAAGAAGACTATATATGTGCGTTGGTTTTTCATTTTTTGTTTTTTCTGAATGTTTATGCCCATTTAAATCTTGGTGAAATCCTAGGTTTGACCTAGATTTAAACAAGTTTAAAACTAGGTATTTAAAAAGGTAAGCCTGTATCTTTCTTAGTCACTCTAAAATGAAGCTTTTGGGAGGTTTTTGAAATTTCCATGTTTGAAACCCAAAACCATTTCTCTTCATGCTTGACTTCATAAGACAAAGTTTAGGGTTAGGTGTAGATACATGATTTGTCTGGTTTGAATATGTCTAGACCTTGTTTATCAACTTCAATTCCTACTATATGACATAAGAAGACTATGTGCTTTGGTTTTTCATTTTTTCATTTTTTCTGAATGTTTATGCCCATTTGAATCTAAAGGTGAGAGAGAACACGTTAAAGGTTATTCTAACAAAGGTCATTCTTGGAATCTTACCTATGTATTATTGTACATCACAAATGTGAAATGAAAATATGTGCATCGATCTCTATAAACACCATAAACCCTAACCCTAACTATATAGAAAAAGGTGAATGTTTATCGGGTTTGAGTTTTTATGCCCATTTGAGTCTTGGTCAAATCCTAGGTTTGACCAAGATTTAAGCAAGTTTAAAACACATGAAAATGAAAAGGGTAAGCCTGGATCCTTCTTAGTCATTTTAAAATGAAGCTTTTGGGGGGTTCTTGAAATCTCAATGTTTAAACCCAAAACCACTTCTCTTCACGGTTGACTTCATAAGAAAGAGTTTAGGGTTAGGAGTAGATACATGATTTTTCAGGTTTGAATATGTCTAGACCTTGTTTATCATCTTGAATGCTTACTATATATATGACGTAAGAAGACTATGTGCTTTGGTTTTTCTTTTCTTTCTTTTTGTTTTTTTCTGAATTTTTATGCTCATTTGAATCTTGTTGGTCAAATCCTAGGTTTGACCAAGATTTAAACAAACTTGAAACATGAAAATTAAAAGTTAAGCCTGGATCCTCTCCTAGTCACTCTAAAATTAAGCTTTTGGAAAGTTTTTGAAATTTCCATGTTTGAAACCCAAAACCACTTCTCTTCATGCTTGACTTCATAAGACAGAGTTAAGGGTTAGGGGTAGATACATGCTTTTTCTATTTTGAATATGTCTAGACCTTGTTTATCAACTTGAATGCTTATTTTATATGACATAAGAAGGCTATGTGCTTTGGTTTTTCATTTTTCTGGTTTTTTTAATTTTATGCCCATTTGAATCTTGGTCAAATACTAGCTAGCTAGGTTTGACCAAGATTTAAACAATTTAAAAACATGAAAATGAAAAGGCAAGCCTGGATCTTTTGTAGTCACTCTAAAATGAAGCTCGTGGGAGGTTCTTGAAATTTCCATGTTTGAAACCAATACGACTTCTCTTCATGCTAGACTTCATAAGATCGACGAGAGTTTATGGTTAGGGGGTAGATACATGATTTGTCTGGTTTGAACACATGTCTAAACCTTGTTTATCAACTTGAATGCTTACTATCTATATGACATAAGAAGCTAGACTATGTGCTTTTGTTTTTCATTCTTCTATTTTTTTGAATTTTATGCCCATTTGAATCTTGGTCAAATCCTAGGTTTGACCAGGATTTAAACAAGTTTAAAATATGAAAACGAAAAGGTAAGCCTGGATCCTTCTTAGTCACTCTAAAATGAAGCTTTTGGGATGTTCTTGAAATTTTTATGTTTGAAACCCAAAACCACTTCTCTTCATGCTTGACTTCATAAGACAGAGTTTAGTGTTAGGTGTAGATACATGATTTGTCTAGTTTGAATATGTCTAGACCTTGTTTATCAACTTGAATTCTTACTTTATGACATAAGAAGGCTATGTGCTTTGGTTTTTCATTTTTCTGATTTTTTTGAATTTTATGCCCATTTGAATCTTGGTCAAATACTAGCTAGGTTTGACCAAGATTTAAACAAGTTTAAAACATGAAAATGAAAAGGTAAGCCTCGGTCCTTCTTAGTCACTCTAAAATGAAGCTTTTGGGAGGTTTTTGAAAATTCCATGTTTGAAACCCAAAACCACTTCTCTTCATGCCTTACTTCATAAGACATATTTTAGGGTCGTTAGGGAGTAGATACATGATTTGTCTGGTTTGAATATGTCTAGACCTTGTTTATCATCTTGAATGCTTACTATATGACATAAGAAGACTATGTGCATTGGTTTTTCATTTTTTCGTTTTTTTATTTTCCTGCCCATTTGAATCTTGGTGAAATCCTAGGTTTGAGCAAGATTTAAACAAGTTTAACACGTGTAAACGAATAAGTAAGCATGGATCCTTCTTAGTCACTCCAAAATGTACCAATTGATAGATGTGTTAACTTTGCTTCATGGAAAAATTAATGTCATGTAAATGAGTTAACTTGGATTTCCTACCCTTTAGTCCATAGGTAACTTTGTTCTAATGCACTATAATAATCAACCGAGTTTTTACACCAACAGGTATGTCACTTACGTGTGGTGCCCATGCGTGAGGTCCCACACTTCAGTGAGCACAAGTCACGTGCAGTAGGTACGCAAACTCCCAGCCATCTTCTTTGTCAAGAGAAGACGCATCAGGATGCGTATTGGAAGTCTGTGGGTCCTTGGATCCTTCGGTTGTCCCTCTCACAAAAAACAAATCTCTCTCATTCTCGGCCTCGCTCGACTCGCTCGCTCGTCGCACCTCCTGCTCACTGACAAACCCTGCACAAAGCCAACATCATCACCCGAAAAAGGGCAGACACCATAATGCACTCCCTTCTTCACTCCTTCCGAGTGATCCCTCTTCCTTCGAGTTTCACTCGACGGGCAAACACACATGTGTTGCATAGTAATAATAAAAAAGTAGAAAAATCGACCTACGAATCTATGATTAAATAGGTTAATCTAGGGTTTTGCCCACTACTACAGATCAAGTTCAAAAATATCCAACTACTGGTTCGATTTTGGGCTACTAATGTGCGTTGGTTTTTTATTTTTTATTTTTTTCTGAATGTTTATGCCCATTTGAATCTTGGTCAAATCCTATGTTTGACCAAGATTTAAACACGCATAAACATGAAAATGAAAAGGTAAGCTTCGATCCTTTTTAGTCACTCTAAAATTAAGCTTTTGGGATGTTTTTGAAATTTCCATGTTTGAAACCCAAAACCACTTATCTTCATGCCTGACTTCATAAGACAGAGTTAAGGGTTAGGGGGTAGATACATGCTTTTTCTATTTTGAATATGTCTACACCTTGTTCATCAACTTGAAGGCTTACTATATATATATGACATAAGAAGGCTATGTGCTTTAGTTTTTCATTTTTTTATGTTTTTTGAATTTTTATGCCCATTTGAATCTTGGTCAAATCCTAGGTTTGACCAAGATTTAAACAAGATTAAAACATGAAAATGAAAAGGTAAGCCTGAATCCTTCTTAATTAGTCACTCTAAAATGAAGCTTTGGGGGGGTCTAGAAATTTCCATGTTTGAAACCCAAAACCACTTCTCTTCATGTTTGACTTCATAAGACAGATCGAGTTTAGGGTTAGGGACATGGTAGATACATGATTTTTCTTGTTTTAATATGTCTAGACCATGTTTATCAACTTGAATGCTCATTATATGACATAAGAAGACTATATGTGTGTTGGTCAAATCCTATGTTTGACCAAGATTTAAACAAGCATAAATCCTAAAATGAAAAGGTAATTAAGCTTGGATCCTTCTTATTCACTCTAAAATTAAGCTTTTGGCGGGTTTTGAAATTTCCATGTTTGAAACCCAAAACCACTTCTCTTCATGCTTGACTTCATAAGACATAGTTAAGGGCTAGGGGTAGATACATGCTTTTTCTGTTTTGAATATGTCTAGACCTTGTTCATATCGATCAACTTGAATGCTTACTATATATATATGACATAAGAAGGCTATGTGCTTTGGTTTTCATTTTTTGATTTTTTCTGAATGTTTATGCCCATTTGAATCTTGGTCAAGTCCTAGGTTTGACCAAGATTTTAGCAAGTTTAAAACACATGAAAATGAAAAGGCAAGCATGGATCCTTCTTAGTCATTCTAAAATGAAGCTTTTGGGGGGTTCTTGAAATCTCAATATAATGTTTGAAACCCAAAACCACTTCTCTTCATGGTTGACTTCATAATACATATAGTTTAGGGTTAGGGGTATATACATGATTTGTCGGGTTTGAATTTGTCTAGACATGCTTGTTTATCAACTTGAATGCTTACTAGCTATATGACATAAGAAGACTATATATGTGCGTTGGTTTTTCATTTTTTGTTTTTTCTGAATGTTTATGCCCATTTAAATCTTGGTGAAATCCTAGGTTTGACCTAGATTTAAACAAGTTTAAAACTAGGTATTTAAAAAGGTAAGCCTGTATCTTTCTTAGTCACTCTAAAATGAAGCTTTTGGGAGGTTTTTGAAATTTCCATGTTTGAAACCCAAAACCATTTCTCTTCATGCTTGACTTCATAAGACAAAGTTTAGGGTTAGGTGTAGATACATGATTTGTCTGGTTTGAATATGTCTAGACCTTGTTTATCAACTTCAATTCCTACTATATGACATAAGAAGACTATGTGCTTTGGTTTTTCATTTTTTCATTTTTTCTGAATGTTTATGCCCATTTGAATCTAAAGGTGAGAGAGAACACGTTAAAGGTTATTCTAACAAAGGTCATTCTTGGAATCTTACCTATGTATTATTGTACATCACAAATGTGAAATGAAAATATGTGCATCGATCTCTATAAACACCATAAACCCTAACCCTAACTATATAGAAAAAGGTGAATGTTTATCGGGTTTGAGTTTTTATGCCCATTTGAGTCTTGGTCAAATCCTAGGTTTGACCAAGATTTAAGCAAGTTTAAAACACATGAAAATGAAAAGGGTAAGCCTGGATCCTTCTTAGTCATTCTAAAAATGAAGCTTTTGGGGGGTTCTTGAAATCTCAATGTTTAAACCCAAAACCACTTCTCTTCACGGTTGACTTCATAAGACAGAGTTTAGGGTTAGGAGTAGATACATGATTTGTCGGGTTTGAATATGTCTAGACCTTGTTTATCATCTTGAATGCTTACTATATATATGACGTAAGAAGACTATGTGCTTTGGTTTTTCTTTTCTTTTCTTTTTGTTTTTTTCTGAATTTTTATGCTCATTTGAATCTTGTTGGTCAAATCCTAGGTTTGACCAAGATTTAAACAAACTTGAAACATGAAAATTAAAAGTTAAGCCTGGATCCTCTCCTAGTCACTCTAAAATTAAGCTTTTGGAAAGTTTTTGAAATTTCCATGTTTGAAACCCAAAACCACTTCTCTTCATGCTTGACTTCATAAGACAGAGTTAAGGGTTAGGGGTAGATACATGCTTTTTCTATTTTGAATATGTCTAGACCTTGTTTATCAACTTGAATGCTTATTTTATATGACATAAGAAGGCTATGTGCTTTGGTTTTTCATTTTTCTGTTTTTTTTAATTTTATGCCCATTTGAATCTTGGTCAAATACTAGCTAGCTAGGTTTGACCAAGATTTAAACAATTTAAAAACATGAAAATGAAAAGGCAAGCCTGGATCTTTTGTAGTCACTCTAAAATGAAGCTCGTGGGAGGTTCTTGAAATTTCCATGTTTGAAACCAATACGACTTCTCTTCATGCTAGACTTCATAAGATCGACCGAGAGTTTATGGTTAGGGGGTAGATACATGATTTGTCTGGTTTGAACACATGTCTAAACCTTGTTTATCAACTTGAATGCTTACTATCTATATGACATAAGAAGCTAGACTATGTGCTTTTGTTTTTCATTCTTCTATTTTTTTTGAATTTTATGCCCATTTGAATCTTGGTCAAATCCTAGGTTTACCAGGATTTAAACAAGTTTAAAATATGAAAACGAAAAGGCAAGCCTGGATCCTTCTTAGTCACTCTAAAATGAAGCAGCTTTTGGGATGTTCTTGAAATTTTTATGTTTGAAACCCAAAACCACTTCTCTTCATGCTTGACTTCATAAGACAGAGTTTAGTGTTAGGTGTAGATACATGATTTGTCTAGTTTGAATATGTCTAGACCTTGTTTATCAACTTGAATTCTTACTTTATGACATAAGAAGGCTATGTGCTTTGGTTTTTCATTTTTCTGATTTTTTGAATTTTATGCCCATTTGAATCTTGGTCAAATACTAGCTAGGTTTGACCAAGATTTAAACAAGTTTAAAACATGAAAATGAAAAGGTAAGCCTCGGTCCTTCTTAGTCACTCTAAAATGAAGCTTTTGGGAGGTTTTTGAAAATTCCATGTTTGAAACCCAAAACCACTTCTCTTCATGCCTTACTTCATAAGACATATTTTAGGGTCGTTAGGGAGTAGATACATGATTTGTCTGGTTTGAATATGTCTAGACCTTGTTTATCATCTTGAATGCTTACTATATGACATAAGAAGACTATGTGCATTGGTTTTTCATTTTTTCGTTTTTTTATTTTCCTGCCCATTTGAATCTTGGTGAAATCCTAGGTTTGAGCAAGATTTAAACAAGTTTAACACGTGTAAACGAATAAGTAAGCATGGATCCTTCTTAGTCACTCCAAAATGTACCAATTGATAGATGTGTTAACTTTGCTTCATGGAAAAATTAATGTCATGTAAATGAGTTAACTTGGATTTCCTACCCTTTAGTCCATAGGTAACTTTGTTCTAATGCACTATAATAATCAACTGAGTTTTTACACAACAGGTCTGTCACTTACGTGTGGTGCCCATGCGTAAGGTCCCACACTTCAGTGAGCACAAGTCACATGCAGTAGGTACGCAAACTCCCAGCCATCTTCTTTGTCAAGAGAAGACGCATCAGGATGCGTATTGGAAGTCTGTGGGTCCTTCCGGATCCTTCGGTTGTCCCTCTCACAAAAAAAACAAATCTCTCTCATTCTCGGCCTCGCTCGACTCGCTCGCTCGCTCGCACCTCCTGCTCACTGACAAAACCTGCACAACAGTCAACATCATCACCCGAAAAAGGGGAGACACCATAATGCACTCCCTTCTTCACTCCTTCCGAGTGATCCCTCTTCCTTCGAGTTTCACTCGACGGGCAAACACACATGTGTTGCATAGTAATAATAAAAAAGTAGAAAAATCGACCTACGAATCTATGATTAAATAGGTTAATCTAGGGTTTTGCCCACTACTACAGATCAAGTTCAAAAATATCCAACTACTGGTTCGATTTTGGGCTACTAATGTGCGTTGGTTTTTTATTTTTTATTTTTTTCTGAATGTTTATGCCCATTTGAATCTTGGTCAAATCCTATGTTTGACCAAGATTTAAACACGCATAAACATGAAAATGAAAAGGTAAGCTTCGATCCTTTTTAGTCACTCTAAAATTAAGCTTTTGGGATGTTTTTGAAATTTCCATGTTTGAAACCCAAAACCACTTATCTTCATGCCTGACTTCATAAGACAGAGTTAAGGGTTAGGGGGTAGATACATGCTTTTTCTATTTTGAATATGTCTACACCTTGTTCATCAACTTGAAGGCTTACTATATATATATGACATAAGAAGGCTATGTGCTTTAGTTTTTCATTTTTTTATGTTTTTTGAATTTTTATGCCCATTTGAATCTTGGTCAAATCCTAGGTTTGACCAAGATTTAAACAAGATTAAAACATGAAAATGAAAAGGTAAGCCTGAATCCTTCTTAATTAGTCACTCTAAAATGAAGCTTTTGGGGGGGGGTCTAGAAATTTCCATGTTTGAAACCCAAAACCACTTCTCTTCATGTTTGACTTCATAAGACAGATCGAGTTTAGGGTTAGGGACATGGTAGATACATGATTTTTCTTGTTTTAATATGTCTAGACCATGTTTATCAACTTGAATGCTCATTATATGACATAAGAAGACTATATGTGTGTTGGTCAAATCCTATGTTTGACCAAGATTTAAACAAGCATAAATCCTGAAAATGAAAAGGTAATTAAGCTTGGATCCTTCTTATTCACTCTAAAATTAAGCTTTTGGCGGGAAGTTTTTGAAATTTCCATGTTTGAAACCCAAAACCACTTCTCTTCATGCTTGACTTCATAAGACATAGTTAAGGGCTAGGGGTAGATACATGATTTTTCTGTTTTGAATATGTCTAGACCTTGTTCATATCGATCAACTTGAATGCTTACTATATATATATGACATAAGAAGGCTATGTGCTTTGGTTTTCATTTTTTGATTTTTTCTGAATGTTTATGCCCATTTGAATCTTGGTCAAGTCCTAGGTTTGACCAAGATTTTAGCAAGTTTAAAACACATGAAAATGAAAAGGCAAGCCTGGATCCTTCTTAGTCATTCTAAAATGAAGCTTTTGGGGGGTTCGATCTTGAAATCTCAATATAATGTTTGTAACCCAAAACCACTTCTCTTCATGCTTGACTTCATAAGACAGAGTTAAGGGTTAGGGGTAGATCGATACATGCTTTTTTCTGTTTTGAATATGTCTAGACCTTGTTGATCTATATATGACATAAGAAGGCTATGTGCTTTGGTTTTCATTTTCTGGTTTTTTTGAAATTATGCCCATTTGAATCTTGGTTGAATAATAGCTAGGTTTGACCAAGATTTAAACAATTTTAAAACATGAAAATGAAAAGGCAAGCATGGATCTTTTTTAGTCACTCTAAAATGAAGCTTTTGGGAGGTTCTTGAAATTTCCATGTTTGAAACCAATAAGACTTCTCTTCATGCTAATAGACTTCATAAGATCGACCGACTTTATGGTTAGGGGGTAGATACATGCTTTTTCTGTTTTGAATATGCCTAGAACTTGTTCATCAATTTGAAATTTCCATGTTTGAAACCCAAAACCACTTCTCTTCATGCTTGACTCCATAATACAGAGTTTAAGGTTAGGGCAAGGGTAGATACATGATTTTTCTAGTTTGAATATGTCTAGACCATGTTTATCAACTTGAGTGCTCATGCATTATATATATGACATAAAAAGGCTATGTGCGTTTTTTTATTTTTTATACCCATTTGAATCTCGTTCAAATCCTAGTTTTGACCAGGATTTAAACAAGTTTATAACATGAAAATGAAAAGGTAAGCCTGTATCCTTCTTAGTCACTCTAAAATGAAGCTTTTGGGAGGTTTTTGAAATTTCCATGTTTGAAACCCAAAACCATTTCTCTTCATGCTTGACTTCATAAGATAAAGTTTAGGGTTAGGTGTAGATACATGATTTGACTGGTTTGAATATGTCTAGACCTTGTTTATCAACTTCAATTCTTACTATATGACATAAGAAGACTATGTGCTTTGGTTTTTCATTTTTTTGATTTTTTCTGAATGTTTATGCCCATTTGAATCTAAAGGTGAGAGAACACGTTAAAGGTTATTCTAACAAAGGTCATGCTTGGAATCTTACCTATGTATTATTGTACATCACAAATGTGAAATGAAAATATGTGCATCTCTATAAACCATAAACCCTAACCCTAACTATATAGAAAAAGATGAACAATCCACGCTTTTCGATTGCCTTTTTTGATCCACCTTTGGCTGGATTTCAAATTGGGGGGGGGTAGGGGACGAGTGTGTTTCTTTGGATGCCTCTCTCGTATTTGCTAGTTTTTGGGGTTCACAAAAATTCAGGGTAGCATCATGCCCACCCCCTCCCTTCACGCGCGGAAAAAGTGTTAGGCGAGTAGTAAAATGGCATATATGACCAACAAGTTTCAAGTAAAATTTCGAATATAACCAGAATTTACCAATTGATAGATGAGTTAACTTGGCTTCATGGAAAAAATAATGTCATGTAAATGAGTTAACTTGGCTTTCCTACCCTTGAATCCATAGGAAACTTTGTACTAATACAGTATAATGATCACCCGAGTTATTACACCAACAGGTCTGTCACTTACGTGTGGTTCCCATGCGTGAGGTCCCACACTTCAGTGAGCACAAGTCATGTGCGGTAGGTAGGCAAACTCCCATCTTCTTTGTCAAGAGAAGACGCATCAAGACTCTCTCTCTCTCTATCTCTCTCTCTCTCTCTCTCTCTCTCTCTCTCCAGTTATCCACCTCTAAAATCGATGCATATGAAGCTACATATATATGAAGCTACATATATATTCTTGGTCATAGTCCCCTTATCTAAAGAGGATGGATGCATGGCTTCACGTCGTCGTCGCTTTCATCGTCAGTATCATCGTCGTCCGAGTAGTAGTACTTCCTGCACATTGTTCCGTCGAACACCTTCACTGTGAGCACATCATCGCCTTCATATTTGAAGTGTACGAAGCAGCCGAAATCCACACCGTGCGCGATGGCGAAATTCTCCCAGCCCTTGTCGAGGTACATCCGGCCTTGTCCGTCAAATAGGACCTCCACGGTCCAGAGACGAGGACCGCAGTCAGCTGCTCGCAGATACACCTTAGCTGGCTCCTGGCCATCAAGATAGTCCGCAAACTTTTTTGGGAGAGCCTGCAAAGAGATCGAGCGCCGATCGTTTGAAATTAAATGTTTTTTAGAACATGCCCATAATTAATCACATGCATCATATATGTGGGAACGCGTACGTACCTTCTTGACCAAAGGGTCTTCATAGACGACGATGAAGAACTCCTCTATGATCAAAGACAGTGTTGACGGTGGTGGTGGCAATGATGATGATCCATCACCCCGGCCGCCCCTTCCCCTTCCCTTTCCCCTTCCCCTTCCCCTTCTGGTCGGTGTCCGAGACCTTTGACGCCATGGCAATGGATCAAGTGTATGTGAACAAAGAAGAGAGAGGCAGAACCTATTGACACAAGGGATGGCCGTTGTGGTTGTTTATAAGGAAGAGATGACCGTTGTAGGGGTTTACACAATAAATTAAGGAGGAGGTGACCGTTGTGGGGGTTTTACACAATAAATTAAGGAGGAGATGGCCGTTGTGGGATAGAGATCAGGTGACATGCACCTTTTGCATGTCCCGTGGGACATGCGGCCTAAATCCAAATTTAAACATTGCCAAAAAATCTGAAAAAAATCATGCATGTTCAAAACACATATTAAGATAACCCCTAAAAATTTCAGATCAAAATTCGAAACATACATCGAGAAACAGAAAAGAGAAATCTAAGTTTCTCTGTACACTATTCACATCTGAGTTTCTCTTTTTTGTTTCTCGATGTATGTTTCGAATTTTGATATGAAATTTTTAGGGGTTATCTTAATATGTGCTGTGAACATGCATGATTTTTCCAGATTTTTTCGCAATGTTTAAATTTGAATTTAGACTGACATGCAAAAGGTGCATGTCACCTAATCTGTGTCCGCCGTTGTGGGGGTTTATATCTCAACAAAAAAGTAATGCAGACTATCTTGACGGAAATGGAACTTCGTGATATAGTTTATCATTTTTACCGTGAAAAGTAATGCCTAAAATAAATGGTAATTCGTGATAGTTTATCATTTTCGAGTGGGGTACATAAGATACGGGCCGGTCAAAATGGCGCCTCTACATTTTAAAGATAAACTAGGCCATATTTTAGTGCCAATTCCCAACTCTTTACGATTTTTAGTGTTTTTAGCCAGTTTCACACATTTAAATGACTATATGCTGATTTATTGGAAGTAATTCAAATCTGAAATGTAGGTGTGTTATAACTTGGTCATAGAAATCCCCCAAAATCATTTTCAGATTCATATTACTTACACTATATACATAAACCAGTGATAGTACTGAAATATTCAACCCCTTTGAATGGATAATCATGTCGACCATTTTGATCTGGTTTTGAAATAAAAAATGAAACCCTTCCGCATTGAGTGCTCATATATAGGTGTACTAGTGGACAGGGAAAATAAGAAACCCGTGATAGGGTAATAAAAAACATTTTTTCTTCACAAAATGGACTATCGTGTATGAAGATTCATGGGTTTCAAGCCGAATAATATATATAGTTATATATGGCCATATTTGTGACATATTTTATTATAATTAATGTGCCCAAATTGGGCATGGTGGTGCATCTAGCCAGTCCCAACAATGATTTAAAAGTTTGCCTTGGTTCTCGTAGTAACATGTGCACGTGGGAAATTGAAGAAGCTAGGCAAACTCCAACATATATGAATGGTGAGAGAACATGTTCAATGTTATTCTAACAAAAGTCACATTCATTTGGTATTGTCATATATATCTTTACTATTAGTTTGCAATGCAACCGTGGTACGTCTGCTTAGGCTTCGGTACGTTCTGTTTGCTTCGTCCTTCGTACGGTTGCAAGGCAGCCCGCAGCCGAGTCCAGCTCCAACCCGATTGATCGTCGGTCGTCACGCTGTGGAAGCTGTCCGCATGAATCCAGGCTCGGGACCTTGATTTACTACCTCGCTTAGCCTACCGTACCAACTTTGGTCTCCAGACCTTGCAACGAAAGAGAGTCCCACAAGAAGTCTATTTAAGCTCTCATAGTCTCATATATACACCGATCGATCGTGTATCCATCGACAAACTGCTTCGATTGGGTGGTCGAGGACTATCACGGTGGCGCCGCCCAGGACCTGGTGATCACCGTTGACATGGGCACTCCGGCGTCCGCCGCAGAGAACCGGGATCGGCGACGCTGCTTGTGACAAAGTTCTTGAGGGCACGATACGACTTGGTTCCGAGGCCGTTCTTGGTGCTGGTTCTGTTCGTTATGCAGTCGGTAGGCTGGATTGGATCCACGATGGAGTCGGGTTGCTGGTATCGATCAACGACGGTGGCGCCCCCAAGAGCTTAGCCGCTGCGATTCCTGCACCCATCGTGTGGCGCCTCTTCGTGGATGGACTGATGGGGCTCCGCATGGGCAAGGGCTCTGTGCAGCTGTGCCCAGCATGCTCGCCCGATGAGGGCATGCGGCGGATATCTTCTCCAAGTGCTTCAGCTACAACAGGGTCGGCCGCGATTTCGGCAATGTCGTAAACCCAGGCCAAGCCCCAACGCCCTTCGTCATCACAAACATGCAGCAAGCGAGTTGCATCTGTTCAGGCGAGACACGAAGTAGAAACGGTGGATGAAGGGGACGATGGCTGCCTCCTGCCTGTAGCCCCCGAAGACGGCGTCCGGCTCATGCTCGCGTCAAGTGCCATAACATGGCGGAGGATGACGAGCGCTCGGTGGCAAACCCACAGCCTCCTTACTCGTGGCGGCGACATGCCCCCGATGCCGTCTCACGCTCGCGGCCTCCTGGCCTCGCTGTTCCTACCTTTACTTCCAGTGGCCGCATGCCATGGTTCAGACGGAGGCTGCTTCAGGTGAAGCTCGAGGAGGACCCGATTTGTTTGTTCAGTTAATTATTTCTGAACCGATTTGCCTCTACCGTATCCTGCTATGGATGGTTAGCGACGGTGATGACAAGTGTTGGGCTGTGCCGACTATAGTTATTTGGGAGGACTGTGATGAAAGAGACTACTGAACTGGCCATGTTCGACGTGATACTCAGCCGATGATGTATCGTGGTGTTTTAGTAGCCCTTTTTCTGAAATTCTGAACAGATCTCTAACCAAAACTGTGCTTCCAACATTATCTTTCTGATTTTTACCTAGATGCTCTGCTTCTAGACGACCATCTGTTGTGCTTATGTTCCCGTGTTAATTCATTCTGTGCATTAACACATGCGATTGCCCAACCTAAAATAAGAGTTGGCCCGGCCTGCCTTCCACTTCTGCAGGCTGCTCAAATCTCTCCCGGCGGGCCATGTGTTGGATTCTTAATTTTCAGCGATGTATATAAGAAGTTCAATAATATATAAACTCGCATAATTTTGTGGACTACTTTTCTACAACATTAATCATAGATTTGCCCGCAATTTGTTATTTTAGATTTGCTGCTCATGGTCTTCGATCCACGTAAGAAATGTATGAACTGACCTTATGAAAATTAAACCAACGGATTCATACTTTTGAGCAGTATATAATTTAACAACCTTAGGTTATATATATGTATATGTGAGGTCAAAAGTAATTCACCAATCTTGATTAAATAACCAGACCGAAGGATTCATACTTTGTGCAATTTAGTGAACTTAGGTTATAATATATGTACCTGAAAAGTGCAAAGTAATTCACGAGCTTGGTTAAATAATCTAAAGTCGATTTATTTAACCCCAAACTACAACACATGTGTATTAGCAAGCGAGACGTTAACATATTTCTAATTTAGTAAATTGGTGCAGGAATTTGGATGATTTAAACATCGTCCGTGGTTACTCATCCAAGCAAAAAAACTATTAATTAACCCGTTATTTCTTAGATTTGGTACATGCAATTTCCGTGTCTCCTTTGAAATTATTTCATATTTATGAGCCAATATCTTATTTCTAACATCTAAACACGTGCAAATGCCATCTTGAAAAATGCAAAAGAATTATATGTATGCACGGTGCTCAAAACTAAGACTACCATTCAGGTGAAGACATTTTACCTTAGATTTGGCATGTTGAGAAACAAAATGCTTGATGAAAAGACAGTGCTTCTATCGATTGCTCTATTTTTTTCTTTGTATAAAAATCTCAAGTGTTTGTTCAAGATTGCTAAATTTATTTTACGGCTAGCAACGTGTAATCATTTACTTTCTACAACATTTTGAGAAAAAGATATGGCCAAACCGTCTGATGTTAGCCTTTATTGTTTTTGGAAACTTTAAGAGATTAATTTAGTATCTACGTATTAAAGTATAAAATTTATTCGGCCGTAGCAACGCACGGGTATTTTTCCTAGTATATATATATATATATATATATATATATATATATATATATAGGTAGTATGTAAACCACAAATGATATGACTCAATATTCATGCTTTGTTTCGAGCTTTTTTATATCGAGCCCCACAATAACTTTGGCATGTTCTGAAATTGATGTCGATCAATCTCATGACGCTCACCCTTGTTTTGTGCTAGCTAGTTGGACGAAGGGGCTCGTGTGGTTAGCCATTATATCTCTTGTACCATGGCTCCAGACATTCGGGTCACACACCTCTGTATTTTTTTCAGGTATTTGTTTGATATGTACTTCATCTATGCACTGTTCAAATTTGCATTTAAGCAATTTAGCCCCCAAAAATGGTACATATATGGATTCACATTGAGATAATTCATGAAACTTTGGAAATGGCCATCTAGTGTCATGTTTCCCCACAAATGAGAATTGGATTAATTGGTGGCAGACAAGTAAAAGCACATTTATGCGCGACAACCCAAAATGCACAAGTAAAAGCTCTCTTTTCTAAAACATTGGTATGGCATGTCTGCTATTTTCCCTAGCTATATAGAAAAAAGACGCACAATCCATGCTTTCCGATTGCCGGTTTTGAACCACCTTTGGCTTGATTTCAAATTTAGGTCAAAATCATGGGGTGGTGGTGGTGGTAGGGGACACGAGTGTGTTTCTTTTGGATGAAGCGCTCGTATTTGCAAGTTTTTTGGGGTCCCACAAATTTAGCTCGTATTTGCAAGTTTTTTGGGGTCCCACCATCCCTTCACGCGCGGAAAAGTGTTAGGCGAGTAGTAAAATGGCATGACCAACAAGTTTCAAGTAAAATTTCGAATATAACCAAAATGTACCAAGTGTTAGATGAGTTAACTTGGGTTCATGGAAAAAATAATGTCATGTAAATGAGTTAACTTGGCTTTCCTACCCTTGAATCCATACGAAACTTTGTACGGAGTTCTAATACAGTATAATGATCACCCGAATTATTACACCAACAGGTCTGTCACTTACGTGTGGTTCCCATGCGTGAGGTCCCACACTTCAGTGAGCACAAGTCACGGACAATTTTTTGCAAATGTTGCAAAGGATAAAAGGTGGAAGAGGGTCACACGGAAGGAGAAGAGGAAGGGAGAGCAGTCACGGCCTCGAAATGCTTCAACCTTTCCGGGAAGTGATGTTGACTGGCACGCAAGGTTTTTCAGTGCTGCAAACCTGCAGTGCGGCGATTTTGACAGAAATAACCCTTTTGGCAAAGAAAAGCACGGACTGACCCTCTGAGCAATCTATTTCACTGGACTAACCTTTTTGTGTGGCTCATTCTGTGTTTTTCTTCGCCAAAAGGGTTACTTTGTCAAAATCGCCCCCTGCAGTGCAGGCTACGCGCCCGTCTAATATTCTTTTTTTTTCAATGACAAAAGGGGGGAGAGAGAGAGAGAGAGTCTTGACGACGTGTTTTCACTTGAGTACTTGACAAAGAAGATTGTTGGAAGTTTGCCTACCTACCGCACATGACTTGTGCTCACTAAAGTGTGGGACCTGCATGTATGGGACCCTGCAGCCCTCTTAGGGCAGACGTGTGAGACGCAAAATATGTTTTTTAGTTTAGTAAGGCAAAAAAATTAAGCCTTGGAGGGCCGAGGCGGGGCGGCCGTCCGCCATTTTTATACCTTACGCCCCTCACACCTCGTTTCATTTGTCATGTCTACCAAGGAAGAGCTCGGAGGAGAAGATGCAGTCCTAGCTTCTCGACCCCCTGGCGCCCCACGCATAAATACTACTACCAGAAGTACACTGTCTCTAACAATCCTGCCTCCGAAGGGAGATCTCGGAGGAGACGATGCGGGCTCAGCGTCCCCGCCGTTGATGAGCCAGGACACAAGGGTTACTACGCCTCTTTTAATTACCTTCGTTTTGCTGCTAATACTCGGACTTATATCTGTTATCTTCCGCAGGAGAGTGTCGATATCGCCGGAGAAGATGATGTGAGGCAGATGATCAAGCTCGCAGGAGAAGATGATGTAAAGGAGATGGTCAAGCTCGGAGCAGAAGATGATGTAAAGGAGATAGTCAATGTCGGAGAAGATGATGTAAAGGAGTTAGTCAATCTCGGAGAAGATGTGGTGGCATTGGACCAACCGCGGTCGTTGGGCGAGATCCCGGAGATTCACTTACCTCGTTTGCACTGGTAATGATATGCCTGATCTGTAACGTATCGATAATTTCTTATGTTCCATGCTACTTTATTGATGATACCTACATGTTTTATACACATTATATGTCATATTTAGCGGAACTAACCTAACAAGATGCCGCTCCGTTTGCAGAAATCCTAGTAAAAAATAATCGAGTAACAAAAAATCCGCGAGGTTCTATTTTCCCGGAAGCATCCAGAACACCCGAGAGCCGGGGGGGCCCTATGGGCCCCAGATGATAGGGTGGCGCGGCCAGGGCTGGGCCCGCGCCACCCTATGGTGTGGTCGCCCTTTGACCCTCCCGCCGCCTCTTCGCCTATATAAAGCCCTGCATCGAAACCCTTACGGGGAGGCCACGATACGAAAAGTTCCCGAGCCGCCGCGGAAGCCAAGATCTGGGGGACAGAGTCTCTGTTCCGGCACCCCCGGGGAAGTGCCCCCGGAAGGCTTCTCCATCGACACCGCTGCCATCTCCACCGCCATCTTCATCACCGCTGCTGCTCCCATGAGGAGGGAGTAGTTCTCCATCGAGGCTCGGGGCTGTACCGGTAGCTATGTGGTTCATCTCTCTCCTATGTAGTTCAATACAATAATCTCATGAGCTGCCTTACATGATTGAGATTCATATGATGATGCTTGTAATCTAGATGTCATTATGCTAGTCAAGTGGGTTTTACTTATGTGATCTCCGGAGACTCCTTGTCCCACGTGTGTAAAGGTGACAGTGTGTGCACCGTGTGGGTCTCTTAGGCTATATTTCACGAAGTACTTATTCATTGTTGAAGAGCGTAGTGAAGTGCTTATTTATATCTCTTTATGATTGCAATGTGCGTCGTATCACAATTTATCTATGTGCTACTCTAGCAAAGTTATTAAAGTAGTTTTATTCCTCCTGCACGTGTGTAAAGGTGACAGTGTGTGCACCGTGTTAGTACTTGGTTTATGCTATGATCATGATCTCTTGTAGATTGCGAAGTTAACTATTGCTATGATAATATTGATGTGATCTATTCCTCCTACATATGCATGAAGGTGACAGTGTGCATGCTATGCTAGTACTTGGTTTAGTCTTTTGATCTATCTTACACTTAAGGTTACTTAAACATGAGCATTATTGTGGAGCTTGTTAACTCCGGCATTGAGGGTTCGTGTAATCCTACGCAATGTGTTCATCATCCAACAAAAGTGTAGAGTATGCATTTATCTATTCTGTTATGTGATCAATGTTGAGAGTGTCCACTAGTGAAAGTCTAATCCCTAGGCCTTGTTCCTAAATACTGATATCACTGCTTGTTACTGTTTACTACTGCTGCGTTACTACTACATGTTTACTTCCCGCAATATTACTACCATCAACTGCCCGGCAACTAAGCACTTTTCCTCCCTCGTCAACTACGCGCAAGCACTTTTCTGGCGCCATACTACTGCTCATACTTATTTATACCACCTGTATTTCACTATCTCTTCGCCGAACTAGTGCACCTATTTGGTGTGTTGGGGACACAAGAGACTTCTTGCTTTGTGGTTTGGGGTTGCATGAGAGGGATATCTTTGACCTCTTCCTCCCCGAGTTCGATAAACCTTGGGTAATCCACTTAAGGGAAACTTGCTGCTGTTCTACAAACCTCTGCTCTTGGAGGCCCAACACTGTCTACAAGAATAGAAGCACCCGTAGACATCAAGCACTTTTCTGGCGCCGTTGCCGGGGAGGAAAGGTAAAAGGCACTCATACTCCGGTTCCTGTAACAGTACTTTTCTGGCGCCATTGTGTGTGTGCTCGAAGCTATTTCCTTTAGACTCGCTGCGACATTTGGTTTCTTGTTTACACTAGTTAGGCATAATGGACAACAATGACCTTTTTATTCTATTTCCTGATTTAAGACATGGATGGTTTGATGCGAAAATTAAAAAACCCATGGAACATATTAATATGAATGCTTTGAACACCATTGTTGTTAATGATATGGAAAATTCTAAGCTTGGGGAAGCTGGTTTTGATGAGCATGATATTTTTAGTCCCCCAAGCATTGAGGAGAAAATTTACTTTGATGATACTTTGCCTCCCATTTATGATGATTATAATGATAGTAGTCTTTTGTTACCACCTGTTATGGAGGATAAATTTGATTATGATTACAATATACCTCCTATATTTGATAGCTACTTTGTTGAATTTGCTCCCACTACAATTAATAAGAACTAGCGGTGCGACCCGCGCATTTGCGCGGCTAGATTTTCTAGTTTTTTTTACATTTTTGTGTTGAAGGTATACTATATTATCTTTGAGATGTTTATATGAAGATAGAAATGTTTGAGTTATGGTAAATTTGTAGTAAAATAACTGAAAGCGAAAGAAATTGGATTGTGGCCACTATTTACATACATAAGGGAATTTGGTTTATTTAGTGTAGATGAGTGGTAGTGGTGCATTGAGCATATAAGACCCAACAATGTAGCACTTTGTATCTTTTCATGCCAAACTATGAATATCATACATTTTTTTTAGTATTTTCTCTTTTTCTTCTCATCCATTGGTATCTATATATTTTTTTTCCTCATTTTGTTAGAAACTTCAGTTGCAAGTGACATAGCGCCAATGTTTTTCTACCCCTCTCTTCATTTTTATATATTGAGATATCATGCCAAAAAACTTGCTTGCATCCTTTCTAATCTAACTCTAAACAATGTCGCACATCCATCTATTACAATAACATTAATTAGCCTCTAGTGTGGTTCATTGATGTCCATCTTTCCAAGAAGATTCAAAATTAAATATTGTGACTTGCATGTAGACTATATCGTCTTATGCACACATCATGTATATTAGTTGCATCAGTTGGATCTAAGAATATATAGACATAATCATAGTTTAATGTATACCGTAGGAAATAAAACGGTGGAAACTGCTTCTTGGTGCTACAGACGACAAATGCATTAAATTTGGAGAAGTTGTACATTGGGAAACGTACAATGAGTAGAAGTGTAGAACCATGGATCCACTAAAACTTTATCTATGAAATTCAAGCTCATGCTCTGTTTCCCAAATTTTCTAAAGAACAATACAACTATAGTATAAAATTCCCAAGGAACAATCTTAGACGGTGCTGGTTTGCAGATCAAGCATGTGTAGACTTGCATGGGTTGCCTCTGAGTACGGGATTTTTCTTGATGCATCGGATGCGATGTGATTGCAACTCTGCTAACATATGAAAACAATCTCTTGTCCATAAGCAAATCGTCAAATAGGAATTCCTTTATCAAAAAAATATTTTATGGTCCAAAGAATCACTTAGTTTTGAATTGAGCGATAAGTACCAATAAACATCCATATTATTGCTTAACTGCAGATATACAAACAACTTAACTTACTATTTTGAGAAAACAGAAAAAAAAATGCAAGAAGTAAAAGCTACCTCAAATTTGCCCAACTGAATTTATTGAAACCCGATTGTCATGTATACCTATGTAACCTGCAAAAATAAAGAAAAGATAAATTATCTAAACAAAAAGTGTGTAATGATTTACATGAACCGTGGCCGTAAGCTTTAGTAAATCGTAAGCATAAACAACATCAGTTTTTATGCTCTCTGACGCCAAATACACCAACTGTAGTTACCGTCCAGTAAGTCTTGAAGTGAGGCTTTTTTGTGTGGATATGTTCTAGGCCGCATACCATGCGAAAATACGATAATTAGAAATTTAATGGCATCAATAGTCAGCGAGTGATTTTAAATCAACCTCCATTTAATTTACACTTGCTGACCTTACAGAAGAAAAGGCTCACAACAATTTTCTTACCTGCTGAAACACAAAAGTTGAAATTGGGCGAGACAAATAATAAGCACTTCGCCTTTAAAAACCCTTCTGGGATGATATGTTCGGGGAGCATACCAAGAAAAAATACGACTATTATAATTTAATGGCATAAGTAGGGAGTGATTTTTTTAAAATAACCTCCATTTAATCCGCAGTTGCAAAACTTACGAAAGAGACCACTCACATCAGTTTGCTTGCCAGGAACGCAACAACTTAGAAACTGGGAGAAACAAATAATAGGAATTTCCTTTATTTGTAAGTCCACTTGCATAAGCATACATATTCATCCCTATGAAATAAAGAAAATAAATTAGATTTTAATTTTGATGAAGAGTAATATGTGTTTCTGTATTTTATTTTAAAATAGAAAGTATGGAATTGAGTAAAAAAATTCAATAAAGCTAATGCATCTTATAAGAATAATCAGAGGGTGAAGATTATACCATTGATCGCTAAATTAGTACCTGATCATATTAGGTTTGATGGACTAATTAGCATTGATTTTTTTTTGGCAGCCGATTGATTGGTCAGACCTCAACTTGATAAATCAAACATGCATCTGTTTGTTTCATCCCTAGCTCAAGCGATGTAACACTCAAAGTCTCACCTCTTCTTGGACAACATGGAGGCGATCTTTTGGCTCTTCGGTTGGGCGCAAAAGTGGATGCTGATGATTTCTTTCGCTGCTGCCTGCTGGGCATAGCTGACATGGCGGTCTCCGTCCCGCTTCCTAGAAATCTTATGCCACATCCATCAACTGCAAACAGTGTCCTAACAAAATGTAGATGCAATGGTGCTCGCCCTGTTGCCGCCTGCGGCGTGATGCACGGCATGACATGCCAGCCGGAAACCCCTCACTCTTGCCGAGCTGCACCACCGAGATCGTGTCCGTGGAGTATCTTTTTTCTCTGCATAGGGATCTCAAGGGCACGGTTAAATATTTATCGATTACTCGTACCTGATTTAAACTCTTTCAGCCTGGTCTGATCGAGACTCTTCAACTATCTGTCTAGCTTCTTGCATCTGCGCTGCTGCCAATAAGATGGAAATAAATCAAAGATTGGATGAGAAGTGGAGGTAAAAAGGAACGATATATAGTACGTACTGTAATCTGTAATCAAGGAACATTAAAAGTTGAAGATAGAGAATAGAAGAAAAAAAATGATCTGATCGCCTACCCTGTGGAGGTCCGTCGTGCCTTCCATCCTAACTCATCACCGATCCTGAC
Organism: Lolium multiflorum; assembly: GCA_030979885.1. Classification (NCBI taxonomy): domain Eukaryota; kingdom Viridiplantae; phylum Streptophyta; class Magnoliopsida; order Poales; family Poaceae; genus Lolium; species Lolium multiflorum. The sequence continues at coordinate 66,531,784 of CM061748.1, read as the reverse complement.
AACGCGTTCAGACTGCTAAGTTCAATGTCAAAGCACCAATGATGATCCAACTTTCGCTCCCTAAAGAGGCAATGGAGCAGTGTGACCATGACTCCTGAGAGATGACGGCGGCGGCGGCAACTTCGCTAGAGCGGAGGCTGGATCCCGTTGCCCTTTGTGGCCTGATGGATTTGACTATGGTTAGGATACGCGACAGATCTCACGACTCTCTTTTAATCCTAACTAATATTAACCATTGAGATGCCGCAAATTTAGATTAGCGAATCTGTACGTTTTTTTTTGTTGGCTGAGTTAATCTGGAGCGTTTACTTGGCGTTGCTTAATCTGAGCCATTATTTGTCTTGTGTTTTAATTATATAATAGATGACTATGCTTATGTTGGGAGTAGTAATTATTTTATGCATGAGACTCATGATAAGAATGCTTTATGTGATAGTTATATTGTTGAGTTTGCTCATGTTGCTACTGAAAGTTATTATGAGAGAGGAAAATATGGTTGTAAAAATTTTCATGTTACTAAAACACCTCTCTATGTGCTGAAATTTTTGAAGCTACACTTGTTTTATCTTCCTATGCTTGTTACTTTGCTCTTCATGAACTTGTTTATTTACAAGATTCCTATGCATAGGAAGCATGTTAGACTTAAATGTGTTTTGAATTTGCCTCTTGATGCTCTCTTTTGCTTCAACTACTATTTCTTGCGAGTGCATCATTAAAATTACTGAGCCCATCTTAATGGCTATAAAGAAAGAACTTCTTGGGAGATAACCCATGTGTTATTTTGCTACAGTACTTTGTTTTATATTTGTGTCTTGGAAGTTGTTTACTACTGTAGCAACCTCTCCTTATCATATTTTTGTGCCAAGTAAAGTTTCTATGTTAAAGTTGATGTTATATTTGGGATCGCTGCGCAGAAACAGCATTGCTGTCTGTCACGAATCTGGGCACAGTCCTCTGTAGAAAATTCAAAAAATCTGCCAATTTACGAGCGTGATCCTCAGATATGTACGCAACTTTCATTAGTTTTGAGTTTTTCCATTTGAGCAAGTCTGGTGCCAGCTTTAAATTCGTCTTTACGGACTGTTCTGTTTTTGACAGATTCTGCCTTTTATTTCGCATTGCCTCTTTTGCTATGTTGGATTCATTTCTTTGATCCATTAATGTCCAGTAGCTTTATGCAATGTCCAGAAGTGAAAAGAATGTTTGTGTCACCTCTGAACATGTGAATTTTTGATTATGCACTAACCCTCTAATGAGTTTGCTTGAAGTTTGGTGTGAAGGAAGTTTTCAAGGGTCAAGAGAGGAGGATGATATACTACGATCAAGAAGAATGAAAAGTCTAAGCTTGGGGATGCCCCGGTTTATCCCTGCATATTTTAAGAAGACTCAAGCATCTAAGCTTGGGATGCCCAAGGCATCCCCTTCTTCATCGACAACTTATCAGGTTTCTTCTAGTGAAACTATATTTTTATTCGGTCACATCTTATGTACTTTACTTGGAGCGTCTGTGTGCTTTTATTTTTGTTTTTGTTTTGTTATCTTAGTTCTCTGAATAAGTTCATCCTTGTGTGGGAGAGAGACACGCTCCGCTGGTTCGTATGAACACATGTGTTCTTAGCTCATAATATTCATGGCGAAGTTTCCTCTTCGTTAAATTGTTATATGGTTGGAATTGGAAAATGCTACATGTAGTAATTCTAAAATGTCTTGGATAATGTGATACTTGGAAATTGTTGTGCTCATATAGATCTTGTTTAAGCTCTTGCATCATGTACCTTGTACCCATTAATGAATAATTACATAGAGCTTGCTAAAATTTGGTTTGCATGATTGGTCTCTCTAAGTCTAGATATTTTCTGGTTGAGTTTTGAACAACAAGGAAGACGGTGTAGAGTCTTATAATGTTTACAATATGTCTTTTATGTGAGTTTTGCTGCACCGGTTCATCCTTGAGTTTGCTTCAAATAACCTTGCTAGCCTAAGCCTTGTATCGAGAGGGAATACTTCTCATGCATCCAAATCCTTGAGCCAACCACTATGCCATTTGTGTCCACCATACCTACCTACTACATGGTATTTCTCCGCCATTCCAAAGTAAATTGCTTGAGTGCTATCTTTAAATAATTCAAAATTTATCACCTCTTATTTGTGTCAATGTTTTATAGCTCATGAGGAAGTATGTGGTGTTTTATCTTTCGATCTTGTCATTTACTTTTGACAGACTTTCACAATGGACTAGTGGCACATCCGCTTATCCAATAATTTTGCAAAAAGAGCTGGCAATGGGGTTCCCAGCCCCAATTAATTAACTTTCATTAATAATTCTCTTCACATGTTTTGCTCTGATTCATCAGTAAGCAACTTAATTTTGCAAATAGACACTCCTCCATGGTATGTGAATGTTGGAAGGCACCCGAGGATTCGGTTAGCCATGGCTTGTGTAAGCAAAAGGTTGGGAGGAGTGTCATCCATAAATAAAGAAAAACTAAACTAAAGTACATGTGTAAACAAAAGAGAAGAGGGATGATCTACCTTGCTGGTAGAGATAACGTCCTTCATGGGAGCCGCTCTTGAAAGTCTGGTTGATGAGGTAGTTAGAGTGCCCACTACCATTCGTTGACAACAACAAACACCTCTCAAAACTTTACTTTTATACTCTCTTGATGTTTTCAAAATCAAAGCTCTAGCACAAATATAGCAATCAATGCTTCCCTCTGCGAAGGGCCATTCTTTTACTTTTTATGTTGAGTTAGTTCACCTATTTCTCTCCACCTTAAGAAGCAAACACTTGTGTGAACTGTGCATTGATTCCTACATACTTGCATATTGCATTTGTTATATTACTTTATGTTGACAATATCCATGAGATATACATGTTATAAGTTGAAAGCAACCGCTGAAACTTAATCTTCCTTTGTGTTGCTTCAATACCTTTACTTTGATTTATTGTTTTATGAGTTAACTCTTATGCAAGACTTATTGATGCTTGTCTTGAAGTACTATTCATGAAAAGTCTTTGCTTTATGATTCAATTGTTTACTCATGTCATTACCATTGTTTTGATCGCTGCATTCATTACATATGCTTACAATAGTATGATCAAGGTTATGATGGCATGTCACTTAAGAAATTATCTTTGTTATCGTTTTACCTGCTCGGGACGAGCAGAACTAAGGTTGGGGATGCTGATACGTCTCCAACGTATCGATAATTTCTTATGTTCCATGCTACTTTATTGATGATACCTACATGTTTTATACACATTATATGTCATATTTATGCGTTTTGGAACTAACCTATTAACAAGATGCCGAAGTGCCAGTTCCTGTTTTCTGCTGTTTTTGGTTTCAGAAATCCTAGTAACAAAATATTCTCGGAATTGGACGAAATCAACGCCCAGGTTCCTATTTTGCCCGGAAGCATCCAGAACACCCGAGAGCCGCGAGGGGGCCCTGTGGGCCCCAGATGATAGGGTGGCGCGGCCAGGGCTGGGCCCGCGCCACCCTATGGTGTGGTCCCCTTTGACCCTCCTGCGCCGCCTCTTCGCCTATATAAAGCCTCGCATCGAAACCCTTACGGGGAGGCCACGATACGAGAAAAGTTCCAGAGCCGCCGCCGTCACGAAGCCAAGATCCGGGGGACAGGAGTCTCGTTCCGGCACCTGCCGGAGCGGGGAAGTGCCCCGGAAGGCTTCTCCATCGACACCCTGCCATCTCCACCGCCATCTTCATCACCGCTGCTCCCATGAGGAGGGAGTAGTTCTCCATCGAGGCTCGGGGCTGTACCGGTAGCTATGTGGTTCATCTCTCTCCTATGTAGTTCAATACAATAATCTCATGAGCTGCCTTACATGATTGAGATTCATATGATGATGCTTGTAATCTAGATGTCATTATGCTAGTCAAGTGGGTTTTACTTATGTGATCTCCGGAGACTCCTTGTCCCACGTGTGTAAAGGTGACAGTGTGTGCACCGTGTGGGTCTCTTAGGCTATATTTCACGAAGTACTTATTCATTGTTGAAGAGCGTAGTGAAGTGCTTATTTATATCTCTTTATGATTGCAATGTGCGTCGTATCACAATTTATCTATGTGCTACTCTAGCAAAGTTATTAAAGTAGTTTTATTCCTCCTGCACGTGTGTAAAGGTAAAGGTGTGCACCGTGTTAGTACTTGGTTTATGCTATGATCATGATCTCTTGTAGATTGCGAAGTTAACTATTGCTATGATAATATTGATGTGATCTATTCCTCCTACATATGCATGAAGGTGACAGTGTGCATGCTATGCTAGTACTTGGTTTAGTCTTTTGATCTATCTTACACTTAAGGTTACTTAAACATGAGCATTATTGTGGAGCTTGTTAACTCCGGCATTGAGGGTTCGTGTAATCCTACGCAATGTGTTCATCATCCAACAAAAGTGTAGAGTATGCATTTATCTATTCTGTTATGTGATCAATGTTGAGAGTGTCCACTAGTGAAAGTCTAATCCCTAGGCCTTGTTCCTAAATACCGCTATCACTTTTGTTACTGTTTTACTTACTGCTGCACTACTACATGTTTACTTCCCGCAATATTACTACCATCAACTGCCCGGCAACTAAGCACTTTTCCTCCCTCGTCAACTACGCGCCAAGCACTTTTCTGGCGCCATACTACTGCTCATACTTATTTATACCACCTGTATTTCACTATCTCTTCGCCGAACTAGTGCACCTATTTGGTATGTTGGGGACACAAGAGACTTCTTGCTTTGTGGTTGCAGGGTTGCATGAGAGGGATATCTTTGACCTCTTCCTCCCTGAGTTCGATAAACCTTGGGTAATTGATACGTCCAATTTGCATCACTATTTTGTATCATAATTTGCTGTTATCCATTGATATATTTCATATTGGGACACAATACTTATGTTATTTCATCTATTTTGCATGTTTCATCATCATTGGAGGATCAAGCACCGGAGCCAGGATTCTGCTGGAAAAAGCACCGTCAGAACGCAATATTTCGGAAGATCAACTGTGGAAGGGAATTTCACGTAAATTCCTATTTTTCCAAATGACGGAGGGAGCCAGAAGGGGAAGAAGAGAGGGGCCACTGTGGGCCCAGACCATAGGGCGGCGCGGCCCAGGGCCTGGCCGCGCCACCCTATGCTCTGGGGGGCCCACGACCCCTTTCGCCTCCTTTTCTTCGCGTACTCCTTCGTCCCGAAAACCTAAGCCACAGAGGGATCCTCACGAAGGGTTACAGCCGCCTCTGCGGGGCGGAGAACACCAGAGAGAAAAGAGCTCCGGCGGGCAGGAATCCGCGGGGAAATTCCCTCCCGGAGGGGGAAATCGACGCCATCGCCATCGTCATCGAGCGGGACATCATCTCCATCATCATCATCATCATCTCCACCATCTACACCGCCATCACCACCGCTGCACCTCGTCATCGCTGTAGCAATTCGGGTTAAATCTTGATTGTTTGATAGGGGAAACTCTCCCGGTGTTATTCTATACTTGTTGTAGATGCTATTGAGTGAAACCATTGAACCAAGGTTTATGTTCAGATTGTTATTCATCATCATATCACCTCTGATTGTATTCCATATGATGTCTCGTGAGTAGTTCGTTTAGTTCTTGAGGACATGGGTGAAGTCTAAATGCTAGTAGTGAATTATGGTTGAGTAATATTCAATGTTATGATATTTAAGTTGTGGTGTCATTCTTCTAGTGGTGTCGTGTGAACGTCGACTACACGACACTTCACCATTTATGGGCCTAGGGGAGTGCATCTTGTATTCGGTTGCTAATTGCGGGGTTGCCGGAGTGACAGAAACCTAAGCCCCCGTTAGTATATCGATGCAGGAGGGATCGCAGGATCTCAGAGTTTAAGGCTGTGGTTAGATTTATCTTAATTACTTTCTTGTAGTTGCGGATGCTTGCAAGGGGTATAATCACAAGTATGTATTAGTCCTAGGAAGGGCGGTGCATTAGCATAGGTTCACCCACACAACACTTATCAAAACATTGAAGATTAATCAACTGTATGTAGCGAAAGCACTAGACTAAAATCCCCGTGTGTCCTCGAGAACGTTTGGTCATTATAAGTAATCAAACCGGCTTGTCCTTTGTGCTAAAAAGGATTGGGCCACTCGCTGCAATTATTTATCTCGCATTTTATTTACTTGTACTTTATTTATCTGCAATATCAAAACCCCCTGAATACTTGTCTGTGAGCATTTACAGTGAATTCTTCATCGAAACTGCTGCCAACACCTTCTGCTCCTCGTTGGGTTCGACACTCTTATTTATCGAAAGTACTACGATACACCCCCTATACTTGTGGGTCATCAAGACTATTTTCTGGCGCCGTTGCCGGGGAGTGAAGCGCTATTGGTAAGTGGAATTGGTAAGGAAATTTACTGTTTGTGCTGATTTTATTTCTGCCTGCTGCTATAAATCATTATGGAGAGATCCTCTCTTCAATTTCTATTTGGGAAATCTACTACTACTGCAACGGTAGTGGATGAAGCGCCAGGTGAGGAAGTAGTACCATATAAAATACCTATGAAAATTATTGAACGTGTTATGGATAACCGCTATGAAGGGGATGGAACTGTCCATCCTGGTGATCATTTACTGTTTTTGCATGAATTATGCGGTTTATTCAAATGTGCAGGTATTTCTATGAATGAAGTTAGGAAGAAACTATTCACTATATCGCTGTCTGGTAAAGCGGCGCACTGGTATAAATTGCTGAAGAATGGTGATTCTATTGATTGGGAGGACATTGTGCCTTTATTTTATTCCAAATTTTATCCTCCAAGTGAAATTCACAAAGATCGGAACCGCATATATAATTTCTGGCCTCATGATGGAGAGAGTATTGCCCAAGCTTGGGGGAGATTGAAGTCTTTGATGCTCAAATGCCCCATTCATGAGCTTCCTGGTAATGTTATTATTGATAATTTCTATGCAAGACTTTCTTTTCAAGACAAGACCTTGCTGGATACTTCTTGTTCTGGATCATTTACACGCAAGAATGAAGAGTTTAAAAGGGACCTTCTTGATCGGATCCAAGAAATACTGAAGGATGGGAGAACGACAAAGATAGAGAATCAGGTATAATTTATGATTATAAATGCATTGAAGCTTTTATGGATACTGATAAATTTCGTAATATGAGTGCTACATATGGTCTTGATTCCCAAGTTGTTGCAAATCTTTATAGAGCTTTTGCCTCTCATTATGAACTGCCTAAGAAGAATTTTGATAAGTATCATGAACCGTATAAAGATAAAATTGATTCATCTGTAAACAAATGTGTAGTGGTTGAAACTGTTGATAATGTTATTCCTGAAGCTTATATTGAAAAAACTCCTTTCCCTGCTAAAATGAAGGAGTACTCTGTCATATCTAGTGCAGTTAATAAAAGTGAAAAGAAACCTAAAGAACCTGAAGAACAAATTAAAATTGAACCTGCTGTTGCTATAGTTAAAGATCTTGTGACTGAAAATGTGGAGGATGGTCATATTATTTTCTGTGAAGATGCTTCTAATATTGTTTCACATCCTAATAAATCCAAACAAGTTAGTGTTCCTATGCTATCTGTTAGAATTGGTGATCATTGCTATTATGGTTTATGTGATATTGGTGCAAGTGTTAGTGCTATTCCTTATGAGCTTTACACGGAGATTATGCACGAAATTGGTTCTTGTGAACTTGAAGATATTGATGTGGTTATTCATCTGGCTAATAGAGAAACTATTTCTCCAATTGGTATTGTTCGAGATGTGGAAGTTCTATGTGGTAAGATTAAATATCCTGCTGACTTTTTGGTACTTGGTTCTGCTGCTAGTGATCATTGTCCTATCATTTTTGGTAGACCTTTTCTAAATACTTGTGGAGCTATTATAGATTGTAAGAAAGAGAAAATTTTGACTAGATTTGCTGGTGAACCTTATGAATTTAACTTTTCTAAATTTACCAAAACTCCTTATAAAATTGACTTGCCTAGTAATGATTTTAAAATGGAGCAGTGTGCATCTATTGTTCTTGTTCCTAATAATCCTTTGCAGCAACATTTGGAGAATAGTGAAAGTGAAGCTTTTAGGAAAGAAAGAGATGAGCTTGAGGAAATTTTTCGTCGCCAACCTATTCTCAAGCATGATTTACCGGTAGAAGATTTGGGTACAACACCGCCACCAAAGGAAGATCCTGTTTTTGATCTAAAGCCTTTACCTGATAATCTTAAATATGCTCATATTGATGATAAGAAAATATATCCTGTTATTATTAGTTCTAAGCTTTCAGAAATTGAGGAAGAAAGGTTATTGGAAATATTGAAGAAACACCGAGGAGCTATTGGCTATACTCTTGATGATTTGAAAGGGATTTCTCCTTCTATTTGCCAACATGCTATTAATATGGAAGAAGATGCAAAGCCTGTTGTTGAACATCAACGTCGTCTAATTCCGAAGATGAAGGAAGTGGTAAGGAACGAGGTATTAAAACTCCTTGAAGCTGGTATTATATATCCTATTGCTGATAGTAGATGGGTTAGTCCTGTGCATTGTGTTCCTAAGAAAGGAGGAATGACTATTGTGCCTAATGATAATGATGAGCTTATTCCTCAAAGAATAGTTGTAGGGTATAGAATGTGCATTGATTTTCGTTAATAAAGTTACTAAGAAAGATCATTACCCTTTACCCTTTATTGATCAAATGCTAGAAAGGTTGTCTAAAAATACTCATTTTTGTTTTCTTGATGGTTATTCTGGGTTTTCACAAATTGCTGTTAAAGCTAAAGATCAAGAGAAAACCACTTTTACTTGTCCTTATGGAACTTATGCTTATAGGCGTATGCCTTTTGGTTTATGTAATGCTCCTGCTACTTTTCAAAGATGCATGTCTGCTATTTTTCATGGTTTTTGCGAAAGTATTGTAGAGGTGTTCATGGATGATTTTTCTGTCTATGGGAATTCTTTTGATAATTGCCTGCGAAACCTCGATAAAGTTTTGCAGAGATGTGAAGAAACTAACCTTGTTCTTAATTGGGAGAAATGCCACTTTATGGTTAATGAAGGAATTGTATTGGGACATAAAATTTCCGAGAGAGGTATTGAAGTTGATAGAGCTAAAGTTGAAGCAATTGAGAAGATGCCCTATCCGAGGGATGTTAAAGGTATTCGTAGTGTTCTTGGTCATGCTGGGTTTTATAGGAGATTTATTAAAGATTTCTCTAAAATTTCAAAGCCTCTTACTAATCTTCTTCAAAAAGATGTACCTTTTGTTTTTGATGATGATTGTAAGGAAGCTTTTGAAACTCTAAAGAAAGCCTTAACAACTGCTCCTGTAGTTGAACCTCCCGATTGGAATTTGCCTTTTGAAATTATGTGTGATGCTAGTGATTTTGCTGTAGGCGCTGTTCTTGGACAGCGGGTAGATAAAAAATTAAATGTTATTCATTATGCTAGTAAGACTCTTGATGCTGCTCAAAGAAATTATGCTACAACTGAAAAGGAATTGTTAGCTGTAGTCTTTGCTTGTGATAAATTTAGACCCTATATTGTTGATTCGAAAGTTACAATTCATACTGATCATGCTGCAATTAGATACCTTATGACAAAGAAAGATGCTAAGCCAAGGCTTATTAGATGGGTACTTCTGTTGCAAGAATTTGATTTACATATTATAGATAGGAAAGGTGCTGATAATCCTGTTGCTGATAATTTGTCTAGATTGGAAAATATTGCTTATGATCCTGTTCCTGTTAATGATAGTTTTCCAAATGAACAATTGGCTGTAATAAAGGTGAGCTCGCGAGAGAGCCCTTGGTATGCAGATTATGCTAACTTTATTGTTTCGAAGTATTTGCCTCCAACCTTTTCAGCTCAGCAAAGGAGGAAATTCTTTTATGACTTAAGGCATTATTTTTGGGATGACCCACACTTATATAAAGAAGGAGTGGATGGTATTATGCGAAGATGTGTTCCTGAATATGAACAACAGGAGATATTGAATAAATGTCATGGTAGTGTTTATGGAGGACATCACGCTGGAGATAGAACCGCGCAAAAGGTTCTACAATCAGGTTTTTATTGGCCAACACTCTTCAAAGATGCAAGGAAATTTATTTTATCTTGTGATGAATGTCAAAGAGTTGGTAATATCTCCAGACGCAATGAAATGCCTATGAATTATACTCTTGTTATTGAACCATTCGATTGTTGGGGATTCGATTTCATGGGTCCTTTCCCTTCTTCAGACGGTAACACTCATATACTTGTCGCTGTTGATTATGTTACTAAATGGGTAGAAGCTATACCTACAAAAAGTGCTGATGGTGAGACCTCTATAAAAATGCTTGTAGATATTATATTTCCTAGATTTGGAGTACCTAGATATATTATGACTGATGGAGGTTCTCATTTTATTCATGGAGGTTTTAGAAAAACTCTTGCTAAGTATGGTATTAATCATAGAATTGCTTCTGCTTATCACCCTCAAACTAGCGGTCAAGTAGAATTATCAAATAGAGAGATTAAAGCTATCTTAGGTAAAACTGTTAATAAATCTAGAAAGAATTGGCCTAGCAAATTGAAAGAAGCGTTATGGGCTTATAGAACTGCTTATAAAAATCCTATGGGAATGTCACCTTATAAAATGGTTTATGGAAAAGCTTGTCATTTACCTCTAGAACTAGAGCACAAAGCTTATTGGGCTGTTAGAGAACTAAATAAAGATCCTAAATTAGCTGGTAATAAGAGGTTGTTGCAATTAAGTTCTCTAGATGAATGGAGAAGTGAAGCTTATGAAAATGCTAAACTCTTTAAAGAAAAAGTTAAGAAATGGCATGATAGAAGGATCATCAAAAGAGAATTTAATGTTGGAGATCAAGTTCTATTGTATCGGTCTCGTCTCAGATTCTTTGCAGGGAAATTACTCTCGAAGTGGGAAGGACCATATGTTGTTGAGGAGGTGTATCGTTCAGGAGCAATTAAAATTAGCTCTCTCCAAGGCAATGCCACACAAGTGGTGAATGGACAAAGACTCAAGCATTACATCTCGGGCGATTCTTATAATGTTGATGTTGATATTATTCAAGTGGAAACACCGGAGGCTTTCATCAAAGGACAAATTGACAGTCCGCCAGAACTGGACTTTGAATAGGTAACAGTATAGGTAATAAAAAGTCCGCGTTTACCCTTCCGAACATTATTTCTGCTGTTTTTGGAAAATATGAAAAATTACGGAATCGAAACGGAGTGGAAAAGACGCGCGAGGGCGTGCCACCATAGGCCGGCGCGGGCCCCACCCTGGCCGCGCCGACCTATGGTCTGGCCGCCTCGTTGCCCCTTTCCGACTTTTCGACCTGGAACCTTCCTTTTGTCGTAAAAATATTTGCTATATAATCCCCCGGACCCCTGGAGGTCCGTAATATCGTTTTCTCGTCGTGTTTTGTTTCGAGCTGTTTTCTGCCAGATTTGTTTTGATCTAGAAGCACCATGGTCTCCAGCAACAAAGACAAGGGGCCTTGGAGGGAAGAGATGGATGAGAGGATCAATAAGGAGAAGGAGAAGATAGCGTCAGCAAAAGGAGAGTGGGAAACTACGAGGAGTAAGCCAATTTTGGTGGGATCGGTTAATACTGGGCGCTCTTTTTCTCATAACTTGCAGGGAGCTCTCCCGCCTGCTCTGGACCTCGATTCTTTCCCTTGTGTGGAGGAAGCAATACGGGTTGCTGATGAGTTTTGTGATCAATATCGTGCTCTAAGGAGGGAAGTGGAGATACTTCAGGAGGAGAACCAGCGACTTCGCAGAATGCTGGAATATTACTCAAATCCCAGCACGAGGCCATCACCACCATCGCCGAAGGAGTAATTCATCATCGGTATTGGCATCCCCTTGGTTTGTTCCAAGCTTGGGGGAGTGCCGCGGTATCACATCACCACCACCTTTATCTTTTACTATCAAGTAGTGTCATATCATGAGTAGGGAAGTTATTATATGGAATAGTATGCAATGTGGAAGTATCTCTCTTAGTTAGTTATCTATGTATCCGTTGGTGTGAGTTATCGTTATGGAATATTAATGAGAAGTCTTATCATTTACTTTTCGCACACCTTATTTTAGTTTGCAATCTCCATTATATGATTACTCTTGACATGAGTATTGATATCACTTTGGGAGCATCAAGTAAATCTATTTGGTTTTGGCAAACTTAGCATTGGTCAATAGCAACAACATCTTGATGTTTAATGAAGAGAGAAATACACTTAGATACATTACTCTATTATCTCTATGCTTAGTATTCTTAAGTTAAAATTGCTTGTACTTATGAGAAGGATGCATGATTGTTTCTATCATATGTATATTTGTTTGTTTCCCTCAACCTTTATGCTTGCTATCAAACCTTGCTAGCCAAAGACCTGTATCGAGAGGGAATGCTTCTCATACATCCATAACCTTAGACCAAACCTATGCCATTTGTGTCCACCATACCTACCTACTACATGGTATTTTCTGCCATTCCAAGTAAATACTTCATGTGCTACCTTTAAATTATTCAAACTACTACTCCTTATTTGTGTCAATGTTTTATAGCTCATGAGGAAGTATGTGGTGTTTTATCTTTCAATCTTGTTGGGCGGACTTTCACCAATGGACTAGCGGCACATCCGCTTATCCAATAATTTTGCAATAAGAGCTGGCAACGGGGTTCCCAGCCCCAATTAATAACTTTCATTAATAATTCTCTTCACATGTTTTGCTCTGACTTATCAGTAAGCAACTTAATTTTGCAATAGACACTCCTCCATGGTATGTGAATGTTGGAAGGCACCCGAGGATTCGGTTAGCCATGGATTGAGAAAGCCAAGGTTGGGGGGAGTGTCACCCATAATAAAACTAAAATACATGTGTAAACAAAAGAGAAGGGGGATGATCTACCTTGCTGGTAGAGATGCCGTCCCTCATGGGAGCCGCTCTTTGAAGGTTCGTTTGGCAAGGGGGTTAGAGTGCCCGCTACCATTCGTTGACAACAACAAGCACCTCTCAAAATCTTACTTTTATTCTCTTTATATGATTTCAAAACTTGAAAAGCTCTAGCACATGATTTAATCCCTGCTTCCCTCTGCGAAGGGCCTGTCTTTTACTTTTATGTTGAGTCAGTAAACCTATTTCTCTCTATCTCAAGCAAGCAATTGAGTTGTTGTGAACCAATCATTTATGCTATGATTCAGTTAATCATGTCTTTTATACTTTCTTGTTTAGTACCAATTTTATCTGAATGAATATGACTTTGAAGTTATCAATGATTATGAGGAGATTGTTATGCTTAAATATGAAGGCTCAGCTATGAATTCTAATATGAAAGCTTTGCTTAGAAGTACAATCCGTTAGTAGTTCTCTGACCAAGAACAAAGTTTGCCATCACCAATTATGATTTATTATGCACCTTTACTTGTGATTTCTCTTTACTTATTTCAAGATGAGTTATATGAGGAAGTTGTTTACTAGAATGTCTTGTGTGAATGAATATGATGCTTCTTGTCCGTATTTTATTTATCGACTCTTCACTCCATAAACATGTGGTCTCGTTTATCGAGCTCAGTTTCGCTTGGGGACAAGCGAGGTCTAAGCTTGGGGGGAGTTGATACGTCCAATTTGCATCACTATTTTGTATCATAATTTGCTGTTATCCATTGATATATTTCATATTGGGACACAATACTTATGTTATTTCATCTATTTTGCATGTTTCATCATCATTGGAGGATCAAGCACCGGAGCCAGGATTCTGCTGGAAAAAGCACCGTCCGAACGCAATATTTCGGAAGATCAACTGTGGAAGGGAATTTCACGTAAATTCCTATTTTTCCAAATGACGGAGGGAGCCAGAAGGGGAAGAAGAGAGGGGCCACTGTGGGCCCAGACCATAGGGCGGCGCGGCCCAGGGCCTGGTCGCGCCACCCTATGCTCTGGGGGGCCCACGACCCCTTTCGCCTCCTTTTTTTCGCGTACTCCTTCGTCCCGAAAACCTAAGCCACGAGGATCCTCACGAAGGGTTACAGCCGCCTCTGCGGGGCGGAGAACACCAGAGAAAAGAGCTCTCCGGCGGGCAGGAATCCGCCGGGAAATTCCTCCCGGAGGGGGAAATCGACGCCATCGCCATCGTCATCGAGCGGGACATCATCTCCATCATCATCATCATCATCTCCACCATCTACACCGCCATCACCACCGCTGCACCTCGTCATCGCTGTAGCAATTCGGGTTAAATCTTGATTGTTTGATAGGGGAAACTCTCCCGGTGTTATTCTATACTTGTTGTAGATGCTATTGAGTGAAACCATTGAACCAAGGTTTATGTTCAGATTGTTATTCATCATCATATCACCTCTGATTGTATTCCATATGATGTCTCGTGAGTAGTTCGTTTAGTTCTTGAGGACATGGGTGAAGTCTAAATGCTAGTAGTGAATTATGGTTGAGTAATATTCAATGTTATGATATTTAAGTTGTGGTGTCATTCTTCTAGTGGTGTCGTGTGAACGTCGACTACACGACACTTCACCATTTATGGGCCTAGGGGAGTGCATCTTGTATTCGGTTGCTAATTGCGGGGTTGCCGGAGTGACAGAAACCTAAGCCCCCGTTAGTATATCGATGCAGGAGGGATCGCAGGATCTCAGAGTTTAAGGCTGTGGTTAGATTTATCTTAATTACTTTCTTGTAGTTGCGGATGCTTGCAAGGGGTATAATCACAAGTATGTATTAGTCCTAGGAAGGGCGGTGCATTAGCATAGGTTCACCCACACAACACTTATCAAAACATTGAAGATTAATCAACTATGTAGCGAAAGCACTAGACTAAAATCCCCGTGTGTCCTCAAGAACGTTTGGTCATTATAAGTAATCAAACCGGCTTGTCCTTTGTGCTAAAAAGGATTGGGCCACTCGCTGCAATTATTTATCTCGCATTTTATTTACTTGTACTTTATTTATCTGCAATATCAAAACCCCCTGAATACTTGTCTGTGAGCATTTACAGTGAATTCTTCATCGAAACTGCTGCCAACACCTTCTGCTCCTCGTTGGGTTCGACACTCTTATTTATCGAAAGTACTACGATACACCCCCTATACTTGTGGGTCATCAGTAATCCACTTAAGGGAAACTTGCTGCTGTTCTACAAACCTCTGCTCTTGGAGGCCCAACACTGTCTACAAGAATAGAAGCACTGGTAATGATATGCCTGATCTGTAACATTTTGAACGTTTTTCGTCGGCTTACACAGGAGCTATCTCGGCTTAGGGTCAACAAGGCCCCGGGAGCGGAACTTCCGCATCTCGGCGCCGAGAACTCCGAGTTACGCCAGAAGCGCCCTGGTGAATCGCACGCGCAGGCGCAGCACATCCGTTCGCAGGATCTCTCATCCTTCGACGTCAGGTTCCAGCGAGAGGTCGTAGAAGAAGATAAGTTGCCAGCTTCCCCGCCGTTCAAGAGGATGAAGGAGCTGAAGACGGAGGTTAATATTAGCTGACTTTGGGTTGCTGGTTTTTGGGTACTTCGAGTCACTGACATGTAGACACCACTTAAGTCTGTCCTACATGTTTGTGACCACATTCGTTAATCAGCCAATTTGTGCCCTTCGTTTGCCGGTAACGCTCGATATGTTTGTTGTTACCTTTGGCAGGATCACTCCCCTTGCTTATCCTGTCGAAGGATGAAGTTGGATCTTGCCAGCATGCGGGAGGAGAACAGAGAGTTAGGGATCAAGATATTTCGGTACAGGCAGGCGGTGTCTTTCCTAGAAGTGGATGAGATCACGGCCTGTGCTCGTAGGAGTTGTGACGAGGCCATTCATCTGGGAGAACGGATCAAAGCTCAGCTTGTCTCTTTGATGGAAGTCGCAGAACGCGTGATTTTCAATGCTAGAGAGGCGCGGGAACGACTTCTGGTGGCTGAAGATCTCGCATAGCAGTTTAATCATGTGCGCTTATTAGTTGCCTACTACTTTTGTAATTATTCACAATTAAGTATGTATCAATGGCTTGCCTTTTGTGTGACGGAGGAAATTGCACATACCACCACTTGTTGGTGCAGTTTTTGCACATAACACAATTTGAGATTCTTTTTACACAAATAACCAGATTTTGACGTAAACTTTTGCACAAAAAACAACCTTACTCCATGTTTTCTTTTGTCTTCTAAAGACATGTAGGTGCTTCGAAAAATACCTCCGTTCCAATGCTTAAAGCTTAGTATATTTATCTTGAAAAGTCAAACCAAGTAAAGTTCGACCAAACTCTTAAAAGAATCTATCAGCACATATAATATTTTGTAGACACCATATGAAAATATAATTTATTTTCTATCTAATAATATTGATTTTGTATCTTGCATATTAATGCTTTTGGTAAAAACTTAGTCAAACTTAACTTAGTTTGACTTTCGAAAAATCAATTTAATCCTTAAGCTTTGGGACGGTGGTTCTAGACGTGGTCTAGACGTGTTTCAACATATTGCCTTCGCATTTTCTAAACGCATGGAGTTTCTTACAAAGTTTATTTTTCGAAATATTTTCGACTTTGTATTATTTTTATTCATTTCCCCCCTGGTTGTCATGTTTTCTGTCCGGCTTCCCCAGCCCATCCATCCGTAACCCACATGCGCGCGTGACACGAGTAGTGGGAGACATGGTGCCCAAAGGGATAGCTTTTATTAATGGTGGCGACGGTTCCCTAGGCCAATGCTGGCGATACGTCTCATCGTCGCTAGCTGTGCCTTCCCCATGCGGCCGTATTAATGCACACCACTGCTCCTTTAGTCCTTTGCGCCTCCGCGGCTGATCAAGTAAGTTTGATCATAAAAGATGATCACATAAGCTCGATGATTACCTATAACCTAAAAATTATCTTAATTTGTAAACGAAGACATAAAATAACTAGTTGTTTGATTAGGAAAGACAAAGGAAATTTCTATTGAGATTGAGTTCATTTCATAGTTGTTATAGACACATAGCAATATTACCAAGAGATAGGATTGTAGAGAAAGCAATCCATAGGTATTTTGGAGGGTTCTCAATCCTTTGAATCAAGCAAGCTTTATAGGAAAAATCCCTATGTGTAAAAATCCTACTCCGTACAAGATACCTTTAGAAATCCTTTGAACCAAACAAACTCCGATTCATATTAGTAGACTATAATATGGATATATCTAGACACATTTTAGTTCAAGATTCATCCATATCATTTGACAAGTAATATGAATCGGAGTGAGTATATTAAATGGATTAGTATATATTGTTCGAAAAAATTAAGTTATACTGTACTAATAAAGAAACCATTTCTGTGGTCAAACTGATTTGACGGGACAGTAACTGCACCAGGACGTAGTGGCGTGCTATCCTAGCCGAAGTTTTACTCGGCGCATCGATGCAGCTGCTGAAGAATAAAAAAAGTCATATCCACTCCTACTCTTCACCTCCATCGTTTCCATCCTTGGCTCTCCACTTCCATCATCGTTCTCCACTCGCCAAGCGCTGCTAGCAAATTTTTTCATCCTCTAGATCTCCCATTTGCATAGCTTTCTCTCCTCACCCCTCCGCAGAACCGCAGCACTCCTCCTTCCCGCTCGACTCTCCTACAAATCTCCAATCACACATACTTGCTTCCGCCCTCTTAAATCCATCTCGTCTCCATGGCGGCATCGAACGACGACCAGCTGTATGGCGACTGGGGGAAGCTCCCCGCCGAGCTGTTCAATCTCATTGCCCAGAGTCTGGACGTTACAGTCGACGTCCGGCTGGCCGCATGCTCCAAAACGCTGTGCCGCCATGTCGCCGACAACATGAATCTACACCATTGGGATGGACCCTGCTTGCTGATGCCCGATTCTGCCCATTGGCACTATGATGATAGTAGTGCGCACCACACGGTGTACCACGTTGTGCCCCTCGACCATCCTCGGCGCACAGCCATCCTGCCGTTCATGGACAATAGATTCTGGGTTGGCATGAACGGCGACTGGATCGCCGGCGTGGACAGTGGTGGGAACTGGTTCCTCGCGAACATCTACACGCACCAAGAAATCTCCCTACCATCGTCGGAAACTTGCAACATTTTTCGGGAGGAATGGATTGGCTTCCCCGACTTGCCTCCTGAAAGGTACATGACGTATGGGCGTGCCATGTTTTTGTTGAAGATTGTAATTTGCGAAGTGCCCACAAAAGCTGGACATTACTCAGATTACAAGCTCATCGCTCTATTCAATTCTGGACTCGCTTACCTGGCTAATGGTAGCCAGGAGTGGAGGTTATTCTCTCTTGCTAGTTGGGGTGTAGATTACAGTGACGGTAATGATCACCTTGAGCCTGCAGAAGTTCTGCATGATGGTAATGGCCTTATCCTGCGGGAGTGTCCTGCCCCTGTCATACATATTTTTGAGAAAGATCTATCCCTGATTGGACCCAATTGGAGTCGAGTTGACAGCCTTGGCACACACTCTCTGTTCATTGGACTGAATTATCCAATGAACCTGAAGATAAATGATGGCAATGCTCCTGATGGAACATTGACTCCATTCATGAGGTCAAATTGTGTGTACATCGCGTACTATGCATTTCGGGAACCAGCATTTAGTTGTATTTGTCGTTGTAACCTGCAGCAAGGGGAAAATGAGCTCATGGGAGTTATCACCCTTCCAAAAGAAGGTTGGGGATTTCCCCGACAGGCGACAATGTGGTTTAAGCCTAGTCTGAAAAATATCCGCATGTTGATGCAACCCTAAACTGAGCCATGAATCTTTCTGGAGAAAATAATCTTTTTTGTACGATATATTTGAACAATTCAGTAACCTGTTCCGTATCTTAATATGCTCTTCCTTTTTTCTGAATCTTATATACCTTGACCCATTTCAGTGTGTCTGTTTACTCATTTTAGTGTGTATGTAGCCCACATTGAAGTAATCTAATCTTATTTAAACGGATGGTGATGAACTCTGTATTTCCATCCTTCGTAAACCGTGCATGTCTGTTTATTTTTAGTTTCATTTCAGCAACTATTATTAGTATATGCACACCTTTTTTTAATGTTGAGAGGAGTATAAGGGCATTACAATGCTATATACTATATGGCGCTAATAGAGAACAAATGAATGTCAAAAGATTGTAAAATCCTCCAGGTACTCTCCTTACAGCGCTAATTGCTGATGGCAGACTGACTTCCTGTTGGTTCCGGTGCTGTAGCTAGGACTGGTGAAAAGAGTTTCACGCCCCTTGCAGTAGCGCCTGTGTTGGACGTGCCCTAATGTTTTCCTGCTAAAAGTTGCAATCTTTTAAGCACTTGGGTACGGTATTTCCCCACCAGCCTGGATGCAGGCCGCCAAACGCGTCTTAACCAATGTTTAAAATAGCGTGTTAAATGAATTAGCGGCAGCCTCCTTCAAACGATATGAACGCTATATCATGGTAATAGTGTGGTATATTTTAAATAGCATTTTCAAAATAATACTAAATATAGCCTAAAAATAAATAATTTTACTAGAGCGAATAGATATATATAGTCCAAAAGTGACTGAATCATACATACATAACCACATATAGAAATAGATCTCAAGTATTTTAGAAGGCTAACATCAACATTTCACAAGGCAACAACATAGTATAAATTATTTATTAAAACATATTAGCATGAGCGATATTATCTTCTGACTTAGAAGTGGAACCAACAGATTGTAGTTCATCACCACGAAAAAGTGAAAGCAACTTGCCTGAAAAAAATAGCGCGCTAACACTATGAAGTAGGGCGATATAGCATGCTGTTTCGCAAATAGCGCCACAGCGTGCAAAATTACTAAGCGTGGACCCTCTAGATATGCTATAGCGCGCTTTTAGCGGAGAAATAGTTAACTGGGCTTCATTGAGGCCCTGGTTTGACAAAGCAGCCTGAGTACGCATCTAAAAAAAATCTGCCTGAGGACGCATGCTTGTAAAAATGAGAGAGCAGACTACAATTACTTCAGTCCCGAACCCTCTATCTCTCCCACCTACTTCACCTCTTTTACACTAATGACTGCCATGAACGGCTCGCCTCCTCCCTCCACCGGCAGCTGCCTGGCGGTAACGGCCGCCGACACAGATGAACATCGCCGATATTTCCTGAACTCAGCCGATTTGATCCACCGCATCCTCCAGCAGCTTGATGGACGTCCAGTCTCTTCTATCCAGATCGTGACTAGAGAAGGATCTACGAGTACATCCGTTTCTTACCCTTTGGCAGCGTCGGTTCCATCTCTCGCGGTACTTTCTTCTCCGCTGGAAGCACCATCTGGCTCGGCACTGATTTCCCTGGCGGCGGCACCAGCTTCTCCGGCTGCGCCGACCCCAACCCCCGCGGCACGGTCTTCTCCGGTGGCGGCACCACCAAAAGTGGCTGTAAGTTGTCCTGAACTCACTAGGATGCAGGTGTAAGTAGTCAATGATAGTTGGGGTTTTAAACAAGTTCTTTTTTCTTTAATGATGGGAAACTAGTATTCTTCTGCAAATGTTTTTTTAATGACGGGAAACAGTAGATGTTAAGTACTAGTTCTGGCAAAAAAAGATGTTAAGTAATAGTATCCATCACAGAGCAGGGTTTGGCAGTCTGAACATACAAATATATGCTCCATGTTACCTGTTTCAGAAAGTCTGAAAGCTTGCTCAGTACCTGTAAAATCAAATTGTCTTGCTGCTGCTAGATTTTGTGCAAACTAATTAAAGAGATAGCTAGATGCATTTTCTCCATGTATGCTACGTTCTGATTTATATGCTGTTGATTGATATATACCGTGCTTAACTAGATGCAGAAGCAAACTCGCTCCAACGTCAATGAGCAACTACGTCTTAGGACTGTCGATTGTACATGTCCTCTGCACCCCCCCGAGTTCAGAATTCAAAGAAACTCACTAGCCAAAAAGCCAAAGGTGACGGGCAGGCGTGATGCAGCAATTCAACGTTTTATATTAAAAGGGCGAGGGAAAGGCCGCCCTAAACGGGTTGGTCACTCGGCGGACCCTCCTCAGCCCTCGCGCTTCTATGTGCAACTGGATGGCAACGATGACATGTATATGTTGGTCATCCCCAGAGAATTCAAGCAATGTCTGAAAGGGATTCTTCCCAGGCCTATCAAGCTCAAGACGAGCGTAGGCTGCGCCTGGTATGTGCACATCGATGAGTACCAGGGTGAACTGGTCTTGAAGGATGGTTGGTTCGGGTTTGCAGAGGCGCATGAACTGCAGCTCGATGACATTCTCGTCTTCGAGGTGAAAGACACTTCCTTGATGAATGTGTTGATCTACGACAGTAACACCTCCACCCAGAGGGTAATATTTTGTGCTGATCACCCTTAGTTGCATGCATGATCTGCAGTGCTTTTAGGAAGAGGGGATCAGAAACACCTCAATATTTTATTGAATTAACTAGATGCTGCTTTTGGACCTGGGGTAGTGCCCTGCTGATGTTCATGCTGAACTTGGTTTTTGTATTAAGCTGAACTGGGGATCAGATACACTGTGATGAGACTTTGTTAATTAGCTAATATAGTATATGTTAGACATGTTTTATTTTACTTTAATTTACTGTGATATGCTGCGGTAGTTTCAATGTGCGGTCTGATGATTTGTATTATACCTAGCTACATGGAGCTCAACATTTTGAAATATTCATAGATTTGTAAGTGTAAATGTGATATATCCCATATGTAGTCAATGCTATCTTGTACGAGCTTGTAAAATCTCAGGGAAAAATACATTTTATTTTAGGAAGTGTAAAAGTGACCAATTTTTTTGATCTGATTGTAGCGAACGATTGTAGCGAACACAAGTGCAGATGGTCAAACCCCCAAAACTTCTCATATTCATTGTTACATGGTCGAGATATAAAGGTATTTTACGCACTGGTTTAATACTCAACTGCTTACATCCATGTTTGTTTGCAGTTTTTTTTGACACCTCTTAATGCTCCCTCCGATCCATTTTTTTTTAGATACACAGTACAAACACAGACGCTCTCATATAGATGTATCTAGACACATATTAGTTGTAGAGACATCCATTTTATCATCAAGTAATGAGGATCAGATGGAGTATCGTTTTCATTTTACCAAAAGAAACGGATATACTGTATAGTACAACGTAGTCTGAGGCCCTTAGCTCTGAATGCAATTTCTGTGTGCACACTGATCGGATCATAACCCACACGACCTGTCTCACTGGTATGTAGGTCCGGGCCCCACCAGATACTGATAAAGCCCAGTGACCCGCCGGGTGAAGTTTTCTGTGTGGATTCCTGCGTACCTGGCTTCGTTCCTCCAAGAAACGCGCATTTTTTTGACCGGGGGGACACGCGCATTTATTCCCTTGCTGATGTATCATTCTCAGTTTCTCACAGCCCCCTCATGTTCAGATCTCCCCAGATCCCTCGCCGTCCATCTCCCCTGAGTCCTCTCCCTACACCACCGGCGTCCACCACCGCTCGGACTACGCGGCTTGGACTCCGTCCTCTACGGATGCGGCGACGTCGCACCTAAAAACTCCACTAAGGCGGCGCGGCATCCCCGATTCTCTCGGTCCATGGCTGCAATGGCGGTATGTTTCCCCCGAATCACTAGGGTTGCCGGTCACATCTTTATTATATCTAAGTTGTATTGCCGGTTGCTTAGCATTGTTTGATATAGACTATTTCTCTCATCCAGTGTATATATTAATCCTCTGGTAAAGACTCGGGCTACACATGCACGCATGCTAGCTAGGTTGGGACTGGATCTAATGTGTGCAATAATAATCGTTCAAATATGATATTGGTCAATCCACGGCCGATAATCACATATGAGGACACCGAGCATGCATGTCTGGCTTATGGACTCTTTAGGCCGACGCTGATTTTTTTTTGTTTGCTTGGTCGATCTGTACTGGCGGATGATGAACTGCAGATGCATTACTCTGATGCTAGACCTAGCCAGCAAGCATGCATGGCTCATGCTAGCTTGATTTCTATTCTCATAGCTACTATTTATATCGATTTGGCTTCTGCGATACAATGATACACTATGCTGAATAATTTGATGATACAAGGTTGTACATATCAGCCTAGCTAGATTCAGAAGCTTATTGTTCAGACTGTGTGTTCGATAAGAACAATGATCCGCTGACTTTGCTAGGTGCCTTTGATTATGCATTTGCTTGGAATTACGGTCAGAAGCTAGAGGCATTATCTAATTGAGGCCTCTTTTTTGCAGTGTTCAAACAAGAAGCTCAAGCTTGGAGAGAGCTTATCATGGAAGGAGACATCTGTAGAGCCAGCCCCAGTGTGCAAGGTGTTTAGGCGCATCGATGAGGAGAATACCGCTGACAGCTTCTGCAAGGTACTATGTACATCGGAGTTAGAGGTGATTACCATCCCCAGTCGTGTTCTACCCTGGTTTTACGGTGGGTGTCCAGAGTCCATCAACCTGAAGATGTCCACTGCATGCACCTGGATTGTGGACCTGAAGCAACAAGATGGCAATGTTTTAATGGACGCAGGATGGCCAGAGTTTGTCAAAGCACATGACTTGAAGGTAGGATACCTCCTGACCTTCAAGAAGATTGACACCAAATCATTGCAGGTGCTCATATTTGGTTACAATTGCTGTGAGAAGGTTATATGGTGTTCAGGTTATCACCCATCGCTGGGGCAACAATATGAATCACAGCTGTATTAAGTTGTCTTACAAATGTTCTGTAGTATAATGATGATGTATTGTGGTGAACATGATGGTACCATTACTGGATTGTGGTCACATGTGAGGGGGGGATGTTGATACGTATCCATAATTTCTGTCGTTCCATGCTTGTTTTATGACAATACTTACATGTTTTGCTTGCACTTTATGATGTTTTTATGCGTTTTCCGAAACTAACCTATTAACAAGATGCCACAGTGCAGTTCCTGTTTTCTGCTGTTTTTGGTTCCAGAAAGGCTGTTCGGGCAATATTCTTAATTCGACGAAACGAAGACCAAACCTCCTATTTTTCCCGGAAGGCTCCAGAACACCGAAGAAGAGTCGGAGAGGGGCCGAGGGCCACCACACCATAGGCGGCGCGGCCTGGCCTGGGCCCGCGCCGCTGGTGGGAGCCCCTGTGCCCCCCGCCGCCTCTTCGCCTATAAAATCCCTTTTCGACCTAAAAACACCGTACCTCTTGAAGAAACTCCAGAAAGACTCCAGGGCGCCGCCACCATCGAAACTCCAATTGGGACAAGTCTCGTCCCGGCACTCGCCGGACGGGGAAGTGCCGGAAGCCATCTCCATCAACGCCATCGCCTCCATCATGCTCCGTGAGTAGTTCCCCCATGGACTACGGGTTCTAGCTGTAGCTAGTTGGTATTCTCTCCCCATGTACTTCAATACAATGATCTCATGAGCTGCCTTACATGATTGAGATTCATCTGATGTAATCGGTGTTGTGTTTGTTGGGATCCGATGGATGATACATTATGATTAGTCTATCTATAAAGTTTGTGAAGTTATTGTTGCTGCAATCTTGTTATGCTTAATGCTTGTCACTAGGGCCCGAGTGGCATGATCTTAGATTTGAGCTCTATAATTATTGCTTAGATTGTATCTACAAGTTGTATGCACATGTCACTGTCCGGAACCAAAGGCCCCGAAGTGACAGAAATCGGGACAACCGGAGGGGATGGCGGTGATGTGAGGGACACATGTTTTCACGGAGTGTTAATGCTTTGCTCCGGTGCTCTATTAAAAGGAGTACCTTAATATCCAGATTCCCTTGAGGCCCGGCTGCCACCGGCTGGTAGGACAATAGATGTTGTGCAAGTTTCTCATTGCAAGCACGTACGACTAAATATGGAAAACATGCCTACATGATTAATGAATTGATGTTCTTTCTTAATGCCTTATCAATCCTATCAATTGCCCAACTGTAATTTGTTCACCCAACACTTGTTATTGGAGAGTTACCACTAGTGTAGATAGCTGGGAACCCCGGTCCATCTTTCATCATCATATACTCATTCTACATGTCAACTATTTTCTGGTACCATTGCTCTCATATTGCTATCTGCTGCTGTGTTACTGTTACTATTGCTCTCATATTACTGCTACTTTCACATCACCCCTGTTACTAGTGCTTTTCCAGGTGCAGCTGAATTGACAACTCAGTTGTTAAGGCTTATAAGTATTCTTTACCTCCCCTTGTGTCGAATCAATAAATTTGGGTTTTACTTCCCTCGAAGACTGTTGCGATCCCCTATACTTGTGGGTCATCAAGACTATTTTCTGGCGCCGTTGCCGGGGAGGCATAGCTCTACTCATAAGTTCACCTGGGGAGTACACTCTACCTCTCTCTCTGCTTTTATCTTATTTTGTCTTGCTAGTTTATTTCTGTCTAGTTTATTTGTGCTTAGTTTATTTCTGTCTAGTTTTACTTTGCTTAGTTTACTTTTGTCTAGTTTATTTTTGTCTTGTTTTATTTTCCCTATATACCCGAAAATCCATAAAAATTTGAAAAACCTAAAAATTAAAAACTGCTGTTATGGGAGAACCAACAACCTACTTGGAGCTTATAGAATGTTATAATAATTATAGAGAATCAAGAAACGGTAAAATAATGAGTGCTATGATAGAAAAATTGAATACAATTGCTAAAATCTTGCTTGAACGCCATAATATAAACTGTTGCTCTCAACAGGATACTAAACATCTTAAATTTCAATGTGGCTTTAGTGAGGAATTTTTAATTAAGAACTATAATCGGAATTGCTATATTCATTATGGGTTCGAAGAGGTAGAACAATTTGTCTTATTTATGGGAGCCTCCGAGATAGAATCCTTCATGGTTGAGAATTATGAAACTTGTGTTGTTTGTAAGGGCCTTAAAGATTATGTCTCTACTATCCTTAATTCTTGCATAGAATGCTACAGTAGGAATCCTTATATCCTTGATTATAAAGAGAGACACATTAATGCACAAGAATGCACTCACAATTTGCAGGAACCGGTGGAAGAAGAAATTGATGAACCTGAAAGCTCATTGGATGAAAAAGAGGAGGAAATTGATGAACTTGAAAGCTCATTGGATGAAAAAGAAGAAGAGAGCGACGAACAAAAGGAGGAAGAATGGATTAGCTACCCATGCCAACCTTCTAATGAGAGTAACTCTTTATCTCTTACACTATTTGATTGTCCTCCATGCTTACCGGAAGAGGTTGAATGTTATGTTCCTGTGGATTCTCTTGAAATAGTACCTATGAGTAATACTTGTGAGAATGATTATGCTACTGTTATTTATGATAATCCATGCTACTTTGATAAATCTTATGATAATGCTTTGTTTGTGCCTGATGTCGAAATGCATGGTACTAAAGAATTTTGCTTGGCAAATGTTTATGATAAAGCTCTAGATGATGGTCCTATGTTACTTGATAATATTAATTGTACTACTAATGAAAATGGGATTGGAGAGTTCTTGACTTATTCTATGAGTCCCATATCTATTGAGATTGATCACCTACCTTGTTATATTATTAATAAAAGTAAGTTTGAAAGTTTTAATTCCACTATTCTTGAACTTGATAAAAATTATGTGTTTGGAAATCATGAAAAGTATGCTGCATGTGATATTTATATTGTTGAGTTTATTCATGAAGCTACTGAAAATTATTATGAGAGAGGAAAATATGGTAGTAGAAATTTTCATGGTGCTAAAACACCTCTCTATATGCTTAAAATTTTGAAGTTACTCTTGTTTTATCTTCTTATGCTTATCACTTTGTTCTTCATGAATTTATTTGTGTACAAGATTCCTATGCATAGGAAGTGGGTTAGACTTAAATGTGTTTTGAATTTGCTTTTTGATGCTCTCTTTTGCTTCAAATACTATTTCTTGCGAGTGCATCATTTAAAACTGTTGAGCCCATCTTAATGGCTATAAAGAAAAGAACTTCTTGGGAGATAACCCATGTGTTATTTTGCTACAGTAATTTGTTTTATATTTGTGTCTTGGAAGTTGTTTACTACTGTAGCAACCTCTCCTTATCTTAGTTTTGTGTTTTGTTGTGCCAAGTGAAGCCTCTAATCGAAGGTTGATACTAGATTTGGATTTCTGCGCAGAAACAGATTTCTATCTGTCACGAATCTGGGCTTATTTCTCTGTAGAAAACTCAGAAAAATCTGCCAATTTACGTGCGTGATCCTCAGATATGTACGCAACTTTCATTAGTTTTGAGTTTTCTGATTTGAGCAACGGAAGTACCATTTTAAAATTCGTGTTTACTGGCTGTTCTGTTTTGGCAGATTCTGTCTCTGTTTTTTGCATTGTCTCTTGTGGACTTTAAGTGAGGCTTTCTAGACGTGGAGAGCTGTAGCTAATGTTTTATTGAGTTCTTGCAATGTGTCACTACAGGACCAAGGTGGATTAAAGTTTTTTGAGTACTAACCCTTCTAATGAAGTTTATGAGAAGTTTGGTGTGAAGGAAGTTTTCAAGGGTCAAGAGAGGAGGATGATATATGATCAAGAAGAGTGAAAAGTCAAAGCTTGGGGATGCCCCCGTGGTTCATCCCTGCATATTTCAAGGAGACTCAGCGTCTAAGCTTGGGGATGCCCAAGGCATCCCCTTCTTCATCAACTTATCAGGTTCCTCCTGAAACTATATTTTTATTCGGTCACATCTTATGTGCTTTACTTGGAGCGTCTGTGCTTTTATTTTTGTTTTGTTTGAATAAATTCGGATCCTAGCAATCCTTGTGTGGGAGAGATACACGCTCCGCTTTTTCATATGAACACTCGTGTTCTTCATTTTACTTTTAATGTTCAATGATAAAAGTTGGAAGCTATTGCACTTATTTATATTTGGTTGGAAACAGAAAATGCCTCATCATGTCTTGGATAATCTGACACTTGGCAATTGTTTTGAGCTCTCAAGTAGATCATGATTAAGTTTTTTTTCATGTAGTCTAAGCCTATTAGTGGAGAGCTACTGTAGAGCTTGTTGAAATTGGTTTGCATAATTGATCTCTCTTAAGGTCTAGATATTTTCTGGTAAAAGTGTTTGAGCAACAAGGAAGACATTGTAGAGTATTATAATGCTTGCGATATGTTCTTATGTAAGTTTTGCTGTACCGGTTCATACTTGTGTTTGCTTCAAACAACCTTGCTAGCCTAAGCCTTGTATCGAGAGGAAATACTTCTCGTGCATCCAAAACCTTGAGCCAAAACCTATGCCATTCTGTGTCCACCATACCTACCTACTATGTGGTACGCCATTCCAAAGTAAATTGCTTGAGTGCTACCTTTAAACAATTCAAAATTTATTACCTCTGATTTGTGTCAATGTTTTATAGCTCATGAGGAAGTATGTGGTGTTTATCTTTCAATCTTGTTGGGCAACTTTCACCAATGGACTAGTGGCTTCATCCGCTTATCCAATAATTTTGCAAAAAGAGCTGGCAATGGGATTCCCAGTCCCAAATTAATTAACAAAAATAGACACTCCTCCATGGTATGTGATTGTTGGACGGCACCCGAGGATTCGGTTAGCCATGGCTTGTGTAAGCAAAGGTGGGGAGGAGTGTCATCATAATAAAACTAAAATAAAAGGGCACTCCTTCATGGTATGAGATTGTTGGCAGGCACCCGAGGATTCGGTTAGCCATGGTTTGTGAAAGAAAGGTTGGAAGGAGTGCCACCCAAAAATAAAATAATTCATGGGAGCCGCTCTTAAAGGTTTGTCTAGCAAGGGGTTAGAGTGCCCACTACCATTCGTTGACAACAACAAACACCTCTCAAAACTTTACTTTTATGCTCTCTTTATGTTTTCAAAACCAAAGCTCTAGCACAAATATAGCAATCGATGCTTTCCTCTTTGAAGGGCCATTCTTTTACTTTATGTTGAGTCAGTTTACCTACTTCCTTCCATCTTAGAAGCAAACACTTGTGTCAACTGTGCATTGATTCTTACATACTTGCTTATTTGCATTCATCATATTACTTTGTGTTGACAATTATCCATGAGATATGCATGTTACAAGTTGAAAGCAACCGCTGAAACTTATATCTTCCCTTGTGTTGCTTCGATGCCTTTACTTTGAACTTATTGCTTTATGAGTTAACTCTTGTGCAAAACTTTTGATACTTGTCTTGAAAGTACTCTTCATGAAAAGTTTTGCTATATGTTATCTATTTGTTAGCAACTATAGATCATTGCCTTGAGTCACTTCATTCATTTCATATGCTTTGTAATAGTATGATCAAGGTTATGTAAGTAGCATGTCACTACAGAAATTATTCTTTTTATCGTTTTCTCGGGACGAGCAGAACTAAGCTTGGGGATGTTGATACGTCGTCCCGACGTATCCATAATTTCGTTCCATGCTTGTTTTATGACAATACTTACATGTTTTGCTTGCACTTTATGATGTTTTTATGCGTTTTCCGGAACTAACCTATTAACAAGATGCCAGCCTGTTTTCTTCTGTTTTTGGTTCCAGAAAGGCTGTTCGGGCAATATTCTCGGAATTCGACGAAACGAAGACCAAACCTCCTATTTTTCCCGGAAGGCTCCAGAACACCGAAGAAGAGTCGGAGAGGGGCCAGAGGGCCACCACACCATAGGGCGGCGCGGCCTGGCTGGGCCCGCGCCGCCCGTGGTGGGAGCCCAGGTGCCCCCGCGCCGCCTCTTCGCCTATAAAATCCCTTTCGACCTAAACCACCGTACCTCTTGACGAAACTCCGAAAGACTGGGGCGCCGCCATCATCGCGAAACTCCACCCGGGGACAGTCTGTCCCGACTCGCCGGACGGGGAAGTGCCCCGGAAGCCATCTCCATCAACGCCATCGCCTCCATCATGCTCCGTGAGTAGTTCCCCCATGGACTACGGGTTCTAGCTGTAGCTAGTTGGTATTCTCTCCCCATGTACTTCAATACAATGATCTCATGAGATGCCTTACATGATTGAGATTCATCTGATGTAATCGATGTTGTGTTTGTTGGGATCCGATGGATGATACATTATGATTAGTCTATCTATAAAGTTTGTGAAGTTATTGTGCTGCAATCTTGTTATGCTTAATGCTTGTCACTAGGGCCCGAGTGGCATGATCTTAGATTTGAGCTCTATAATTATTGCTTAGATTGTATCTACAAGTTGTATGCACATGTCACTGTCCGGAACCAAAGGCCCCGAAGTGACAGAAATCGGGACAACCGGAGGGATGGCGGTGATGTGAGGGACACATGTTTTCACGGAGTGTTAATGCTTTGCTCCGGTGCTCTATTAAAAGGAGTACCTTAATATCCAGTAGATTCCCTTGAGGCCCGGCTGCCACCGGCTGGTAGGACAATAGATGTTGTGCAAGTTTCTCATTGCGAGCACGTACGACTAAATACGGAAAACATGCCTACATGATTAATGAATTGATGTTCTTTCTTAATGCCTTATCAATCCTATCAATTGCCCAACTGTAATTTGTTCACCCAACACTTGTTATTGGAGAGTTACCACTAGTGTAGATAGCTGGGAACCCCGGTCCATCTTTCATCATCATATACTCATTCTACATGTCAACTATTTTCTGGTACCATTGCTCTCATATTGCTATTACTGCTGCTGTGTTACTGTTACTATTGCTCTCATATTACTGCTACTTTCACATCACCCCTGTTACTAGTGCTTTTCCAGGTGCAGCTGAATTGACAACTCAGTTGTTAAGGCTTATAAGTATTCTTTACCTCCCCTTGTGTCGAATCAATAAATTTGGGTTTTACTTCCCTCGAATACTGGATTGTGGTCACATGTGAGGGGGGGGGATGTTGATATGTATAAGTGGATTGCCTAGCCCTTTCCATTAGTTCGGACTTTTGGTTGCGTTGGCTTGTGTATGAAGCTTGGCATGGTATCAGAGCCCAGGGTCTCGAGTTCGAGACCTGGCTTTCGTAATTTATCCTAAAAATTGGTGCTGCCCTCCGTTGCCCTCCTCGGAGTCCACGTATATGCCTCCAGGATCCAGTGCCTTGACATCAGCAAGCACAGATGAACAGTTGGTTGACTTGTAGATTTGGACGTTGGATCGAAAATAGATAGCTAAGAACTAAGTACTGTAGCATGTAGCATATGTACTGTTCATGGTCTCATTCCGGGTTCAAGTGCTACCCCATGTAGCACCACTTTTTTTTTGGGTTAGCCAGACAACCTTCCCAATAAAAAAAAGTACTACCTTCCCTGCATGGGCCAATTGTTTGTACTTTTGGGCTGCCGCCGGCCATGTACATGGTGATTGCTGTCAGCCTGCTTGCTTCGCTGATAACAATCCAAAAACATTTAATGGGCCTCCGACTCATGCCATTGGGGCCCTTCCTAATTTAAACACGGAGATCCTATGATTGGCCCTCAAGAAACCGAGATTCTAAATATAAAGTTATTTTTATTTCGTATCAATTATGATTATGATTCTTTTTAAATGCGCATAGCCAGTATGCGCATCTACATGGGCTCTATATTTTGATATATTCATATAGTTGATTTCAAAATTTTCATAAATTATTTAAAGTTCCAAGATTTATTCTATCAGTTTGCAAGATCTTAGAGTGTATTTGTAGTTTAAAAAAATGACAAACCTCTTCATCAGATTGTTGTTAACAAGTGTAGTGTTGTGAACCCAAAATATATTACATACTCCCTCGTAGATCAAATTTGATCTAATTAAGTTGAACTAAAACCCGGATCAACAGTTAGTATGGATTATGTGCATGGAGTACGAAAAACAAATGAATAGGCAATATTTCAGTTTTTCCTTCAGTTGAGAATGCTAGAGCAGGACCCATTTGCCAGTAGCGTCCCTCAACATTTGAAGGTAAAGACAAACAAAAGGGATCGAAAAAAGCAAGTATCCTACATATCTCGGGTTAAAACATATCGAGAAATCACATATTTCTTGTACATAGAGGCTGACATCGTGGACCCATCGGCCAGCCGTGGAAAAAAATCCAAGAAAGGAAACAATTATCGTACAGAGAAGCTGACATGTGGGACGCATTTTGCAGCAGCGTCCTCAACTTTTACAAAGGCGGCAGGGGATCTAAAGAAAAAGCAAAGTTCCCAGAAATCAGCGGTCAAAAATAAATCCAAGAAATGAAATGTTTATTGTTCATAGAGGCTGACATGTGGGACCCACGAGCCAGCAGCGTCCTCAACGTTTCAAAGGCGGCAGGGGATCGAAAAAAAGGCAAGTGACCATATATCAGGTGCCAAAAATAATCCAAGGAAAGAAACTTTTATTGTACATAGAGGATGACATATGGGTCCCGTTTTGCAGGGCGGCGGTTTCCAAGGCGGCACGGGATCGAAAAAAAGAAAGGAAAGGTTTATCGTTCAGAGAGGCTGAGATGTGGGACCCATGGGCCAGCAGCGTCCTCTTAGTTTCAAAGGCGGCAGGGGATAAAAAAGGCAAATAGCCAGTAATTAGGGTCAAAAATAAATCAAACAAAGGAAACTTTTACTGTTCATAGAGGCTGACAGGGACCCATGAGCCAGCAGCGTCTCAACGTTTCAGAGGCGGCATGAGATCGAAAGAAAAAGGCAAATACCAAGAAATTATGGGTCAATAATAAATCAAACAAAAGGTTTATTGTTCATAGAGGCTGACATGTGGGACCCCTGAGCCGGCAGCGTCCCCAACGTGTTAAAGGCGGCAGGAGATAGAAAGACAAAGGCCAAAAATCAGTTGGTAAAAAAATCCAAGAAAAGAAACATTTACCGTTCTGAGAGGCTGACATGCGGGACCCATGAGGCAGCAGCATCCTCAACGATTCCAAGGCGGCAGGGGATCAAAAGAAAAAAGGAAATATCCAGAAATTAATTAGGGGTTCAAAATAAATCCATCAAAGGAAAGTTTTATTGTTCATAGAGGATGACATGTGGGACCGACCTGCCAACAGCGTCCTCATCGTTTCAAAGGGGGCAGGAGATCAAAAGAAAAAGGCAAATAGCCAGAAATTAGGGGTAAAAAATAACTCCAAGAAAGGAAACTTTTATTGTTCGTAGAGGATGACATGCGGGACCCATGAGCAGCAGCTTACTTAACGTTTCAAAGGCGGCATGAGATCGAAAGAAAAAGGCAAGTGACAAAATATCAGGAGCCCAAGATAATCCAAGAAAAGAAACTTTATTTACATAGAGGATGACATGCGGGTCCCATTTTGCAGCAGCGGTCCCAACGTTTCAAATGCGGCTTGAGATCAAAAGAAAAAGAAAATAGCCAGAAATTAGGGGGTCAAAAAAATCCAAGAAAATAAAGTTGATGGACATAGAGGATGACATGCGGGTCCCATGAGCTAGCAGCTTACTCAACGTTTCCAAGGCGGCGGGGATCAAAAGAAAAAGGAAATAGCCAAAAATCAGAGGGTGAAAAAAACAAAGAAAATGAACTTTTATAGTACATAGAGGATGACATGCGGGTCCCATGAGCCAGCAGGTTCCTCAACGTTTCAAACGTGGCATGAGATCGAAAGAAAAAGGCAAGTGACCAAATATCAGAGCCAAAAATAATTCAAGAAAAGAAACTTGATTGTACATAGAGGATGACATGCGGGTCCCAATTAGCAGCAGCGGATCACCGTTTGAGAGGTCATGGGATCGAAAGAAAAAGGCAAGTGACCAAATAGGAGCCAAAAATAATCCAAGAAAAGAAATTTTATTGTACGTAGAGGATGACATGCGGGTCCCATTTTGCAGCAGCGGTCTCAACGTTTCCAAGGCGGCACAGAACCAAAAGAAAAATGAAGTAGCCAGAAATCAGGGGGTGAAAAAAATCCAAGAAGAAAGATTTCAATTGGGGCATCTGGACATCTAGGCCTTCGAACTATCCTGCTTGGCCTTTTGACTCGTACAATTTCAGCCCACTCCAAAACAGGAAAGTTCCGAATTTTCTAAAAAAACAGGAAAGTCCTATGCTTCGCAAAGACAAAAAACAAGGAGATTCAACATATAAGTTTGTTTATGTAAAAATAAAGATTTAATTATCCGTTTGAAATAGCTCAGAGCGCAATACATTGTTTATTGTCTGCAAAATAATCAAGATATCATATGTTTCTTGTACGGGGAGGCTGACATCGGGGACCCATGAGCCAACAGCGTCGTCAACGTTTTAAAGGCGGCAGGGGATGGAAAGAAAAAATAAACCAAAAATTTGTTGGTAAAAAATCCAAGAAAAAACATTTTCGGAGAGGATGACAGCGGGACCCATGAGGCAGCAGCATCCTCAGCGTTTATTGTTCATAGAGGTTGACATGTGGGACCCGTGAGCCAGCAGCGTCCTCAACGTTTTAAAGGCTGCAGGTGATCGAAAGAAAAAATAAGCCAAAAATCGTTTGGTCAACAAAATCCAAGAAAATAAACATTTACCGTTCTGAGAGGATGACATGCGGGACCCATGAGGCAGCAGCATCCTCAATGATTCCAAGGCGGCAGGGGAAATATCCAGAAATTAATTAGGGGTTCAAAATAAATCCATCAAAGGAAACTTTTATTGTTCATAGAGGATGACATGTGGGACCGACCTGCCAACAGCGTCCTCATCGTTTCAGAGGGGGCAGGAGATCAAAAGAAAAGGCAAATAGCCAGAAATTAGGGGTCAAAAATAACTCCAAGAAAGCAAACTTTTATTGTTCGTAGAGGATGACATGCGGGACCCATGAGCCAGCAGCTTACTCAACGTTTCAAAGGCGGCATGAGATCGAAAGAAAAAGGCAAGTGACAAAATATCAGGAGCCAAAGATAATCCAAGAAAAGAAACTTTATTGTACATAGAGGATGACATGCGGGTCCCATTTAGCAGCAGCGGTCTCAACGTTTCAAATGCGGCTTGAGATCAAAAGAAAAAGAAAGTCGATTGTACATAGAGGATGACATGCGGGTCCCATGAGTCAGCAGCTTACCCAACGTTTCCAAGGCGGCAGGGGATCAAAATAAAAAGGAAATAGCCAAAAATTAGAGGGTGAAAAAAATAAAGAAAATAAACTTTTATAGCACACAGAGGATGACATGCGGGTCCCAGCAGGTTCCTCAACGTTTCAAATGTGGCATGAGATCGAAAGAAAAAGGCAAGTGACCAAATATGAGGAGCCAAAAATAATTCAAGAAAAGAAAGTTTTATAGTACATAGAGGATGACATGCGGGTCCCATTTAGCAGCAGCGGTATCACCGTTTGAGAGGCGGCAGGGGATCAAAAGAAAAAGAAATTGCCAAAATCAGAGGGTGAAAAAAACCAAGAAAATGAACTTTTATAGTACATAGAGGATGACATGCGGGTCCCATGAGCCTCAGGTTCCTCAACGTTTCAAACGTGGCATGAGATCGAAAGAAAAGGCATGTGAAAAAATATCAGAGCCAAAAAAATCCAAGAAAAGAAAGTTTTATAGTACATAGAGGATGACATGGGTCCCATTTAGCAGCAGGTTCCTCAACGTTTCAAACGTGGCATGAGATCGAAAGAAAAAAGGCAAATGACCAAATATCAGGAGCCAAAAATAATCTAAGAAAAGAAAGTTTTACATAGAGGATGACATGCGGGTCCCATTTAGCAGCAGCGGTATCACCGTTTGAGAGGCGGCAGGATCAAAAAAAGGCAAGTGACCAAATATGAGGTGCCAAAAAAATCCAAGAAAAGAAAGTTTTATAGTACATAGAGGATGACATGCGGGTCCCATTTAGCATCAGCGGTATCACCGTTTGAGAGGCGGCAGGGGATCGAAAGAAAAAGGCAAGTAACGAAATATCAGGAGCCAAAATAATCCAAGAAAAGAAAGTTTTATAGTACATAGAGGATGACATGCGGGTCCCATTTAGCATCAGCGGTATCACCGTTTGAGAGGCGGCAGGGGATCGAAAGAAAAAGGCAAGTGACCAAATATGAGGTGCCAAAAAAATCCAAGAAAAGAAAGTTTTATAGTACATAGAGGATGACATGCGGGTCCCATTTAGCAGCAGCGGTATCACCGTTTGAGAGGCGGCAGGGGATCGAAAGAAAAAGGCAAGTGACCAAATATGAGGTGCCAAAAAAACTCCAAGAAAAGAAAGTTGATTGCTCATAGAGGATGACATGCGGGTCCCATTTAGCAGCAGCGGTATCACCGTTTGAGAGGCGGCAGGGGATCGAAAGAAAAAGGCAAGTGACCGAATATGAGGTGCCAAAAAAAATCCAAGAAAAGAAAGTTTTATAGTACATAGAGGATGACATGCGGGTCCCATTTAGCAGCAGCGGTATCACCGTTTGAGAGGCGGCAGGGGATCGAAAGAAAAGGCAAGTGACCAAATATGAGGTGCCAAAAAAACTCCAAGAAAAGAAAGTTGATTGCTCATAGAGGATGACATGCGGGTCCCATTTAGCAGCAGCGGTCTCAACGTTTCCAAAGCAAGGGATCAAAAGAAAAAGGAAGTAGCCAGAAATCAGGGGGTCAAAAAATCCAAGAATAGAAAGAATTTTGGTTCATAGAGGATGACATGGGGACCCATGATCCTGCATCGTAAACGGCTCGATCGGAGAACGTTGAACGAGATGGCGATCGAGAAAAAAAACAATGCCAGAGAGGCTGCCATCTGGGCCCTACATCCCTCGGCGGTGCGGATTTGCGTTGACTCGGCCGGCGAACCCGAGATTTCGAGATGCACCACGTCCCGGGCCACCATACGCGACGTTTTGGCCGCTTTCATGCTAGGTGGCCTCAAAAACGAGAAAAAAAGTTTTGACATGCACCACGGAGGGACCAAAAATCGTCGGCCATGGTACACCAGCAACCACGGCGCGACTTCAACTTCGTCGGCCATGGCAACTTTTCTTGTAGTGTCTTCTTGTTACGTTGATTTTCTACTTCACTTTGAAATTCCTTAAACTTCTCGAAAGTTTCGGATTTATGTTTCATTAAATAGATATACCCATATCTACTCAAATCATCTGTGAAGGTTAGAACATAACGATAACCACCGCGCGAGGCTACACTCATTGGTCCGCACACATCGGTATGTATGATTTCCAACAAGTCTGTAGCTCGCTCCATAATACCAGAGAATGGAGTCTTAGTCATTTTTCCCATCAGACATGCTTCACATCTATCAAGTGACTCAAAGTCAAGTGATTCAAGTAATCCATCAGTATGGAGTTTCTTCATGCGTTTCACTCCAATATGACCAAGACGACAGTGCCACATATAAGTAGAATTATCATTCAATTTAATTCGCTTAGCATCAATGTTATGTATATGTGTATCACTACTATCGAGATCTAACAGAAATAAGCCATTCTTTTCAGGTGCTCGACCATAAAAGATATTATTCATAAAAATAGAACAACCATTATTCTCAGACTTGAATGAATAACCGTCTTGCATTAAACAAGATCCAGATATAATGTTCATGCTCAACGCGGGTACAAAATAACAATTATTGAGGCTTAAAACTAATCCCGAAGGTAGATGTAGAGGAAGTGTGCCGACAGCGATCACATCGACTTTGGATCCATTTCCAACGCGCATCGTCACTTCATCCTTTAGTAGTCTTCGTTTATTCTTTAGTTCCTGTTTCGAGTTACAAATATGAGCAACCGAACCAGTATCAAATACCCAGGTACTAGTACGAGAACCAGTAAGATAAACATCTATAACATGTATATCAGATATACCTTCTTTCTTCTTCTTGACAAGGCCGCTCTTCAGATCCGCCAAATACTTGGAGCAATTACGCTTCCAGTGTCCCTTCTCCTTGCAGTAATAGCACTCAGCATCAGGCTTAGGGCCAGTCTTAGGTTTCACAGGAGGCGTGGCAGCTTTCTTGCCACTCTTCTTGTTCTTGCCTTTAGACTTGCCCTGTTTCTTGAAGCTGGTGGTCTTGTTGACCATCAACACTTGGTGCTCTTTCTTAATCTCAATCTCAGCAGATTTTAGCATGGCGAAGAGTTCAGGTAACTCTTTGTTCATGTTCTGCATATTGTAATTCATCACAAAGTTCTTGTAACTAGGTGGCAGTGATTGAAGGACACGATTAATCCCCAGTCTGTTAGGAATCACTATTCCCAAGTCACTGAGTTTCTTCGCATGCCCGGTCATGGCGAGCATGTGCTCACTAACGGAGCTGCCTTCTTCCATCATGCAGCTGAAGAAGTGTTTCGATGCTTCATAGCATTCCACGGCCGCATGAGTCTCAAAGATAGTTTTCAACTCATTGACTAACTCATGTGGATCGTGGTGCTCAAAACGTTTTTGAAGATCGGCTTCCAGACTGCACAGGATGGCACACTGAACTTGAGAGTACCGAGTTTTCCGAGTCGCGTAAACATTCTTTACTTCATCGGTTTCAGTTTCTGCAGGAGGGTCACCTAGCGGTGCATCAAGCACATATTGCAGATTTCCGCCATTGAGGAAGATCCTCACATGACGGAACCAGTCGGTGAAGTTGCTACCGTTGCTCTTAAGCTTTTCTCTTTCTCTAGGAACTGGTTAAAATTGATTGGGGACGCCATATCTACAACATATTTGCAATAGTTTAGACTAAGTTTATGATAAATTGAGTTCAAATTTTAATTCAACAAAATTAAAAACTAGGTGAACTCCCACTCAAAACAATATCCCTCACATTGTCTTAGTGATCACACGAACCAAATCCACCACACCAAGTCCGATCATCACGAGACAAGATGTAACTTCAATGGCGAACACTCAAAGTGTTCATCATATCAATCATATGATTCATGCTCTACCTTTCGGTATCACGTGTTCCGAGACCATGTCTGTACATGCTAGGCTCGTCAAGGCCACCTTAGTATCCGCATGTGCAAAACTGGCTTGCACCCGTTGTATGCACTTGTTGATTCTATCACACCCGATCATCACGAGATGCTTCGAAACGACAAGTCTTGGCAACGGTGCTACTAAGGATGAACACTTTATTATCTTGATATTTTAGTGAGAGGGATCATCTTATAATGCTACCGTCGCGATCTAAGCAAAATAAGATGCATAAAAGGATTAACATCACATGCAGTTCATATGTGATATGATATGGCCCTTTTGTCTTTGCGCCTTTGATCTTCATCTCCAAAGCACGGACATGATCTCCATCATCAACGGGCATGATCTCCATCATCGTCGGCGTAGCGTCAAGGTCAATGGCGCCGTCTTCATGATTGTTCTCCCATGTAGCAACTATTACAACTTCTTTGAAATACTACTCAACATGAAATTTAAAGACAACCATAAGGCTCCTGCCGGTTGCCACAATACAATAATGATCATCTCATACATAGTCATCATCACATTATGGCCATATCACATCACCAAACCCTGCAAAAACAAGTTAGACGTTCTCTAATTTGGTTTGCATATTTTACGTGGTTTAGGGTTTTCGAGAGAGATCTAATCTACCTACGAACATGAACCACAACGGTGATACTAGTGTTGTCAATAGAAGAGTAAATTGAATC
The DNA here is from genome assembly GCA_030979885.1 of Lolium multiflorum. NCBI lineage: Eukaryota > Viridiplantae > Streptophyta > Magnoliopsida > Poales > Poaceae > Lolium > Lolium multiflorum. The sequence continues at coordinate 66,492,287 of CM061748.1, read as the reverse complement.
TTCACTATAGTAGGAGAGACAGACACCCGCAAAGCCACTTATGCAATACAAGTTGCATGTCGAGCATGGAGCAAATCTCATGAACGCGGTCATGTAAAGTTAGCCCGAGCCGCTTCATCCCACTATGCCACAAAGATGCAAAGTACTCAAACTAAAGACAACAAAAGCATCAACGCCCACAAAACCATTGTGTTCTACTCGTGCAACCATCTATGCATAGACACGGCTCTGATACCACTGTAGGATAACGTAGCATAGAAAACAAAAAATTTCCTACCGCGAGAACGCAATCCAAGCCAAGATGCAATCTAGAAGACGGGAGCAACGAGGAGATGATCGAGACTCACCCTTGAAGATTTCCAAAGCCTACAAGATGAGGCTCTTGTTGCTGCGGTAGACGATCACTTGCCGCTTGCAAAAGCGCGTAGAAGATCTTGATCACGGTGCCACGATCGGGCAGCACCTCCGTACTCGGTCACACGTTCGGTGTTGATGAAGACGACGTCCTTCTCCCTTTCCAGCGGGCAGCGGAAGTAGTAGCTCCTCCTTGAATCCGGCAGCACGACGGCGTGGTGGCGGTGGCGATGGAGAACTCCGGCGGAGCTTCGCTAAGCGTGCGGGAGAGGTGGAGGAGGAGGGGGCGGCTAGGGTTTGGGAGAGGGGGGCGCCGGCCACTATAGGGTGCGGCCACCTTGTGGTGTTGGGGTGGCCCCCCTCCCCTTGTCCCTCATTATATAGGTGGAACACCCAAGAGTTGGTCTACAAGTCTTCGAATAAGACCCCAAACCAAAACCTTCCATATGACATGAAACCTACCCAAGGTGGGATTCCCACTTGAGGTGGGATTCCCACCTTTCCTTGGGAGGGGGTGGCCGGCCACCTTTGGTGGAGTCCACCTGGGACTCCACCCCTCTAGGGTTGGCCGGCCATGGTGGTGGAGTCCCTTCGGGACTCCGCCTTCCATAGTGATTTCTTCCGAACTTTTCTAGAACCTTCTAGAACCTTCCATAAATGCACCGGATCATTTTCAAACATATAAAATGACTTCCTATATATGAATCTTATTCTCCGGACCATTCCGGAACTCCTCGTGATGTCCGGGATCCCATCCGAGACTTCGAACAATACTTCGAACTCCATTCCATATTCAAGTTCTACTATTACAACATCAAACCTTAAGTGTGTCACCCTACGGTTCGCGAACTATGTAGACATGGTTGAGATCTCTCTCCGACCAATAACCAATAGCGGGATCTGGAGATCCATAATGGCTCCCACATATTCAACGATGACTTAGTGATCGAATGAACCATACACATACGATACCAATTCCCTTTGTCACGCGATATTTTACTTGTCCTTGTATCACTCTATACCTTGTTCAACCTCGTCTCCTGACAAGTACTCTTTACTCGTACCGTGGTATGTGGTCTCTTATGAACTTATTCATATGCTTGCAAGACATTAGACGACATTCCACCGAGAGGGCCCAGAGTATATCTATCCGTCATCGGGATGGACAAATCCCACTGTTGATCCATATGCCTCAACTCATACTTTCCGGATACTTAATCCCACCTTTATAACCACCCATTTACGCAGTGGCGTTTGATGTAATCAAAGTACCTTTCCGGTATAAGTGATTTACATGATCTCATGGTCATAAGGACTAGGTAACTATGTATCGAAAGCTTATAGCAAATAACTTAATGACGTGATCTTATGCTACGCTTAATTGGGTGTGTCCATTACATCATTCATATAATGATATAACCTTGTTATTAATAACATCCAATGTTCATGATTATGAAACTAATCATCTATTAATCAACAAGCTAGTTAAGAGGCTTACTAGGGACTCATTGTTTGTTTACATAACACACATGTATCAATGTTTCGGTTAATACAATTATAGCATGGTATATAAACATTTATCATAAACATAAAGATATATAATAACCACTTTTATTATTGCATCTTGGGCATATCTCCAACATCTGATGGGCCCTCGAATTTCATTATATGCCGATGATGCGGTCATCTTCCTAACTCCTACAGTGCACGACCTTGCTGGGCTTGCAAGCGTTCTTCAACAGTTCGGGGAGGTTACTGGTTTGATGACAAATGTGACGAAGAGCTCCATCGCCCCCATTCAATGTTCTAGCATCGACCTGGATGAAATACAAACAAACTTCCCAGCAGCCATGTGGTGACCCGGCATACCACTGCATGGTGTAGTATGCAAGACTGATATAACACCAACGAAACACTGTTCCACTAGTATTATATCGCTCAGAGTGGTACAACAGAAACATATGCGTGTCCAAGGCATGTCTATAGAATTACACACAGAATCTGTTACATAAGATCATCACAGCCTCCTACTTTACAATGAGGTAAAACTGCAAATAAACTCCAGAAGAACGACTCGTAGTCTAATCCTATCACGAACTCTACTTGTAGAGTATTTAACTATCTATAGAGGTTATGAATAGATTCTAGCTAAATATGAGCTAAGTTTAGGAAGTTAGTTCCTTTTTATTGCTAATCTAGGTTTCTCCTTGTTGGATGTGGTATCTGACTCTTCTGACAGATCATGTCCCGTGAAGTAGTTGTTGACTCCTCGGCCTTCGAGTTGCATTGTAGATCCTCCTTTGATGACTCCACATCTAAGCAGGGGATTTAAGAGTGGGATGAGTACGAGCGTACTCAACAAGTTCATTATAGGAAAGAGGTGTTTAATGCACTAGCTACGATTAGACCAGAAAGTCTAATACCAATGCAGGTTTTCATAATCATTTCTTCAAAAGGTTGCTTTTATTCAGAAGAACTATGTCCGTCAGCCTTCACCGGTTTACTAGAACTTCATGGAGTTCCTTTCCGGCAGCGTTCGCAGTTCCGGAACAGGGAGTGACAGGTCACGATTCATTACACTCTGCAGAGGTGTGTTGCTTTACCCATAAGAGATCTTAACCTTGGTGCCAACCGGGCGCGCAACCCGTCCACACTTCCTTTGGTGTGAGGCCCGGTATAAGGTCATAGCCAATCATATTCCTCCGCTACCTCATACACCCACCCCGACAACAGTTCAGGTCTCTACCATAAACTCCTTCGCCGGGAGACGCAACCCATCATAGACCGCAATAACCGTGGGGACTTCAACGGGACCCCCACCCTACCACTTGTCCTCTCTTGGATCAAGGGTCTACGGTAAAGCGCATCCGTTGATGTACAAGAGGTGGAAATAAGATTGACTACTCCGTCCCACTCCAGATCTTATGGTTAACACGAGTTTTACGGCACAAGAATCACTGGACGACATTTGTTGTTTAATCCTAGATGGATATAAACCCTTGCAATGGAACCTCCACCATATCAACACAATCCATGGTTCCATTGCCCACCACATAGTCATATTCATAGTTATGAAAATAGTGGTTTTGTTTTTTATGCAATAGTGATAAACATAGTACTTTGGAACCCCAAGAGGAAGGTATGATGCGCACAGCAGCAAGTTTTCCCTCAGAAAGAAACCAAGGTTTATCGAACCAGGAGGAGCCAAGAAGCACGTTGAAGGTTGATGGCGGCGGGATGTAGTGTGGCGCAACACCAGGGATTCCGCCAACGTGGAACCTGCACAACACAACCAAAGTACTTTGCCCCAACGAAACAGTGAGGTTGTCAATCTCACCGGCTTGCCTGTAACAAAGGATTAACCGTATTGTGTGGAAGATGATTGTTTGCAAGAAAACAGTAAAACAAGTATTGCAGTAGATTGTATGCGATGTAAAGAATAGGACCGGGGTCCACAGCTCACTAGAGGTGTCTCTCCCATAAGATAAAAGCATGGTGGGTGAACAAATTACAGTCGGGCAATTGACAAATAGAAAAGGGCATAACAATGCATATACATGATATGATAAATATAGTGAGATTTAATTGGGCATTACGACAAAGTACATAGACCGCCATCCAACTGCATCTATGCCTAAAAAGTCCACCTTCAGGTTATCATCCGAACCCCTTTCAGTATTAAGTTGCAAGCAACAGACAATTGCATTAAGTATGGTGCGTAATGTAATCAACAACTACATCCTTAGACATAGAATCAATGTTTTATCCCTAGTGGCAACAGCACAACACAACCTTAGAACTTTCTGTCACGTCCCAGGTATCAATGAAGGCATGAACCCACTATCGAGCATAAATACTCCCTCTTGGAGTTAAGAGTAAAAACTTGGCCAGAGCCTCTACTAATAACGGAGAGCATGCAAGATCATAAACAACACATAAGTAATAGATTGATAATCACCATAACATAGTATTCTCTATCCATCGGATCCCGACAAACACAACATATAGTATTACAGATAGATGATCTTGATCATGTTAGGCAGCTCACAAGATCCAACAATGAAGCACAATTAGGAGAAGACGACCATCTAGCTACTGCTATGGACCCATAGTCCAGGGTGAACTACTCACTCATCACTCCGGAGGCGATCATGGCAATGAAGAGTCCTCCGGGAGATGAATCCCCTGCGGGGTGCCGGAGGCGATCTCCCGAATCCCCCGAGATGGGACCGCGCGGCGGCGTCTGGAAGGTTTTCCGTATCGTGGCCTGGCATGGGGGCTCGCGACGGAGGCTTTAAGTAGGCGGCAACGCGGGGGGCCACACAAGGGCCCCACACACCAGGTCGGCGCACCGGCCGCGCCGCCCTAGTGTGGCGGCGCCTCGTGGCCCCACTTCCTTTCCCCTTCACGCTCGAAGCTTCGTGCAAAAATAGGACCCCGGGCGTTGATTTCGTCCAATTCCGAGAATATTTCGTTACTAGGATCTGAAACCAAAAACAGAAAACAACAACTGGCTCTTCGGCATCTTGTTAATAGGTTAGTTCCGAAAATGCGTAAATACGACATATAATGTGTATAAAACATGTAGATATCATCAATAATGTAGCATGGAACATAAGAAATTATCGAGACGCCGGAGACGTACGCATTATGCTCGTCCCGAGCAGGTAAAACAATAACAAAGATAATTTCTGAAGTGACATGCCATCATAATCTTGATCATATTATTTGTAAACATATGTAATGAATGCAGCGATCAAAACAATGGTAATGACATGAGTAAACAAGTGAATCATAAAGCAAAGACTTTTCATGAATAGTACTTCAAGACAAGCATCAATAAGTCTTGCATAAGAGTTAACTCATAAAGCAATAAATCAAAGTAAAGGTATTGAAGCAACACAAAGGAAGATTAAGTTTCAGCGGTTGCTTTCAACTTATAACATGTATATCTCATGGATATTGTCAACATAGAGTAATATAACAAGTGCAATATGCAAGTATGTAGGAATCAATCAAGTTCACACAAGTGTTTGCTTCTTGAGGTGGAGAGAGATAGGTGAACTGACTCAACAATAAAAGTAAAAGAAAGGTCCTTCAAAGAGGAAAGCATCGATTGATGTATTTGTGCTAGAGCTTTTATTTTGAAAACATGAAACAATTTTGTCAACGGTAGTAATAATGCATATGAGTTATGTAAATTATATCTTACAAGTTGCAAGCCTCATGCATAGTATACTAATAGTGCCCGCACCTTGTCCTACTTAGCTTGGACTACCGGATCATCGCAATACACATGTTTCAACCAAGTGTCACAAAGGGGTACCTCCATGCCGCCTGTACAAAGGTCTAAGGAGAAAGCTCGCATTTTGGATTTCTCGCTTTTGATTATTCTCAACTTAGACATCCATACCGGGACAACATGGACAACAGATAATGGACTCCTCTTTAATGCATAAGCATGTAGCAACAATTATTATTCTCATATGAGATTGAGGATATATGTCCAAACTGAAACTTCCACCATGATTCATGGCTTTAGTTAGCGGCCCAATGTTCTTCTCTAACAATATGCATGCTCCAACCATTAAGGTGGTAGATCTCTCTTACTTCAGACAAGACGGACATGCATAGCAACTCACATGATATTCAACAAAGAATAGTTGATGGCGTCCCCAGAAGCATGGTTATCGCACAACAAGCAACTTAATAAGAGATAAAGTGCATAAGTACATATTCAATACTACGATAGTTTTTAAGGCTATTTTGTCCCATGAGCTATATATTGCAAAGGTAAAGAATAGAAATTTTAAAGGTAGCACTCAAGCAATTTACTTTGGAATGGCGGATAAATACCATGTAGTAGGTAGGTATGGTGGACACAAATGACATAGTGGTTGGCTCAAGGATTTTGGATGCATGAGAAGTATTCCCTCTCGATACAAGGTTTAGGCTAGCAAGGTTATTTGGAGCAAACTCAAGGATGAACCGGTGCAGCAAAAACTCACATAAAAGACATATTGTAAACATTATAAGACTCTACACCGTCTTCCTTATTGTTCAAAACTCAATACTAGAAATTATCTAGACCTTAGAGAGACCAAATATGCAAACCAAATTTTAGCAAGCTCTATGTATTTCTTCATTAATGGGTGCAAAGTATATGATGCAAGAGCTTAAACATGAGCACAACAATTGCCAAGTATCACATTATCCAAGACATTTTAGAATTACTACATGTAGCATTTCCCAATTCCAACCATATAACAATTTAACGAAGAAGTTTCAACCTTCGCCTTGAATATTATGAGTAAAGCCTAAGGACATATTTGTCCATATGCAACAGCGGAGCGTGTCTCTCTCCCACACAGTGAATGCTAGGATCCAAATTTATTCAAACAAAACAAAAACAAACCGACGCTCCAAGCAAAGTGCATAAGATGTGACGGAATAAAAATGTAGTTTCAGGGGAGGAACCTGATGATGTTGTCGATGAAGAAGGGGATGCCTTGGGCATCCCCAAGCTTAGACGCTTGAGTCTTCTTAGAATATGCAGGGGTGAACCACTGGGGCATCCCCAAGCTTAGAGCTTTCACTCCTCTTGATCATAGTATATCATACTCCTCTCTTGACCCTTGAAAACTTCCTTCACACCAAACTTCAAGCAAACTCATTAGAGGGTTAGTGCACAATTAAAAATTCACATATTCAGAGGTGACACAATCATTCTTTACACTTCTGGACATTGCATAAAGCTACTGGACATTAATGGATCAAAGAAATTCATCCAACATAGCAAAAGAGGCAATGCGAAATAAAAGACAGAATCTGTCAAAACATAACAGTTCGTAAGGACGAATTTTAAAATGGCACCAGACTTGATCAAATGGAAAAACTCAAAACTAATGAAAGTTGCGTACATATCTGAGGATCACTCACGTAAATTGGCATAATTTTCTGAGTTTCCTACAGATAATTAAGCCTAGATTCGTGACAGCAAAGAAATCTGTCTCTGCGCAGTAATCCAAATCTAGTATGAACCTTACTATAGAGACTTTACTTGGCACAAAAACATGATAAGGAGAGGTTGCTACAGTAGTAAACAACTTCCAAGACTCAAATATAAAACAAAGTACTGTAGTAAAAACATAGGTTGTCTCCCATAAGCGCTTTTTTTTTCAGCTAGGCGCAGAAAGTGCAAATCAAGTATTATCAAGAGTGAAGCATCAACATTATTATTTTTCATGCAAACACAACTTGTTGCAGAGGGTATTTTAGGTGCTCCATTATCTAAATTTTCTATGGTGGTGCTAGGGGTTTTAGCAATTTTAGGCCTATAATAATTCTTTTGTTTAGGCACTTTAGAGGCATACATGAATTTTTGCTCTCTACCCACATAAGCTTTCTCATTATACTTGAGAGAAGAAAAGGTTGAACCCAAGGTTCCCATAGCTTTTTCAAGTTCATCAATCCTATTGGTTTGATTATCATGAACAACACAAGTTCCTAGGACACTAATTCTTTCATCAATTCCTCCTAAGGATTTATCAAGTTCATCAGTTTTATCAAATAACATTTCCAATTTAGTTTCAACACTTGGAAAATTTTTCTCTATGGTTTCCAATTTTTTCATAACATCTTCAAGAGAGATTTCAATTTTAACTTCATTAACAGGTGGTATTCCAACTAGACTCTCAATGATGCAGCTAGCTTCTAAAGCAGGAGTACCTAGGAAATTGCCTCCCGAAAGGGTATCAAGAACATACCTATTCCAACTAGATAAACCAACATAAAAGTTCCTAAGAAGGATAGTGGTGGAGTGTTTCTTAATGCACCTATGATGAGCATTACTAATTCTGTACCAAGCATCTTTAAAACTTTCTCCCCCTTGTTGCTTAAAAGAACGAACTTCAACTTCAGGATTACTCATGATAACAGTAGTAAAAGTAACTAAGTAAATAAAGACAAGTAACTAATTTTTTTGTGTTTTTGATATAGAGAGAAAGACAGTAAATAAAGTAAAACTAGCAACTAATTTTTTGTGTGTTTTGTTTAGGTGCAGCAAACAAAGTAGTAAATAAAATAAAGCAAGACAAAAACAAAGTAAAGAGATTGGGAAGTGGAGACTCCCCTTGCAGCGTGTCTTGATCTCCCCGGCAACGGCGCCAGAAAAAGTTGCTGGCGTGTAGTTGACGTGGGAGTTAGAAATCTCTGTGGTGTAGCTTTTCCTTCGGCAACGGCGCCGAAAAAGTGCTTGATGCGCGTAGATGTACACGTCCGTTGGGAACCCCAAGAGGAAGGTATGATGCGCACAGCGGCAAGTTTTCCCTCGGAAAGAAACCAAGGTTTATCGAACCAGGAGGAGCCAAGAAGCACGTTGAAGGTTGATGGCGGGATGTAGTGCGGCGCAACACCAGGGATTCCGGCGCCAACGTGGAACCTGCACAACACAACTAAAGTACTTTGCCCCAACGAAACAGTGAGGTTGTCAATCTCACCGGCTTGCTGTAACAAAGGATTAACCGTATTGTGTGGAAGATGATTGTTTGCAAGAAAACAGTAAAACAAGTATTGCAATAGATTGTATGCGATGTAAAGAATAGGACCGGGGTCCACAGTTCACTAGAGGTGTCTCTCCCATAAGATAAAAGCATGTTGGGTGAACAAATTACAGTCGGGCAATTGACAAATAGAAAAGGGCATAACAATGCATATACATGATATGATAAATATAGTGAGATTTAATTGGGCATTACGACAAAGTACATAGACCGCCATCCAACTGCATCTATGCCTAAAAAGTCCACCTTCAGGTTATCATCCGAACCCCTTCCAGTATTAAGTTGCAAGCAACAGACAATTGCATTAAGTATGGTGCGTAATGTAATCAACAACTACATCCTTAGACATAGAATCAATGTTTTATCCCTAGTGGCAACAGCACAACACAACCTTAGAACTTTCTGTCACTGTCCCAGGTATCAATGAAGGCATGAACCCACTATCGAGCATAAATACTCCCTCTTGGAGTTAAGAGTAAAAACTTGGCCAGAGCCTCTACTAATAACGGAGAGCATGCAAGATCATAAACAACACATAAGTAGTAGATTGATAATCACCATAACATAGTATTCTCTATCCATCGGATCCCGACAAACACAACATATAGTATTACAGATAGATGATCTTGATCATGTTAGGCAGCTCACAAGATCCAACAATGAAGCACATAAGGAGAAGACGACCATCTAGCTATTGCTATGGACCCATAGTCCAGGGTGAACTACTCACTCATCACTCCGGAGGCGATCATGGCGATGAAGAGTCCTCCGGGAGATGAATCCCCTCTCCGGTGCCCGAGGCGATCTCCTGAATCCCGAGATGGGATTCGCGGCGGCGTTCGGAAGGTTTTCCGTATCGTGGCTCTCGTGCGGGGGTTTCGCGACGGAGGCTTTAAGTAGGCGAAGGGCAACGGGGGCACACGAGGGCCCCACACACAGGTCGGCGCGCCAGGGGGGCGCCTAGTGTGGCGGCGCCCCGTGGCCCCACTTCCTTTCCCCTTCTTCGAAGCTTCGCAAAAATAGGACCCCAGGCGTTGATTTCGTCCAATTCGAAATATTTCGTTACTAGGATTTCTGAAACCAAAAATAGAAAACAACAACTGCTCTTCAGATCTTGTTAATAGGTTAGTTCCAAAAATGCGTAAATACGACATATAATGTATAAAACATGTAGATATCATCAATAATGTAGCATGGAACATAAGAAATTATCGATACGTCTGAGACGTATCAGTGATAAACATAGTACTTTTGCAAGTAATTTGGTAAAAATACTCAAATGACATGAGCAAGTGATGAACTTGCCTTTCTTGACTGCAAGATTATGCAGACAAGGTCTTCGATACGTAATAACTCTAAATTCTGAAATAGCATCATCGTCCGGTAAGGACGATGTTTAAAAGATTGGCAAGGATGCAATAATGCATAAGTATGAGATGCAATCGCTCTAAGCGTGACCTAACCCCGATGATTTAGGATTAGTGAGTTGAAATGATTTGTTTAGGGTGTGTTGCACTTTTAGAGTGATTCACAAACAAGGTTCTTATTCAGGGTTGTGTTGTTTTAGAATCATAAGCAAGTGGTAAAATGCATAGTAACAATCATACACACCAAGGAATAGTAGTTGTATAATAAGTAAAGAGCAGTTGTCAATTTTAAGTTCTATAGTGCATGGTTGATGATTATTTATTATATACTTCAAAAGAATAACTTTTGAAGAACATGTTCTTTAATAAAGAACAAGTATGACAATTATGGTTGTGGGGTTCTATGGTTTACTATGGTTCCAAGTAGTTTCTGGAGTAAGGATTAGATGGATCCCAACAATGTTGGATTCATCAATAGTTAGAATTTGCAGGGTTGAGTTAAGCCTAGGCATCTTAAGCACTTTATTATAAATAGTTTCTATCAAGGTTGGTATACCTTGCTGGTGATAGCTGGCTAGGGTTTATAGGTACTATTAGGCAAGGTTGAGGATTACTCTTGAGTTACTTCAAAAGAATACTTTTGAAGAACATACTTCTTAAGTAATAAGAAGTATATCAATTAAGGTTGAGATTGTCAAGGTTTGCTATTGGATCCACTAAGTAAAGAATAGTTGATTCCTAAATAGGATGGTTTATAAACACCTAACACTATTAGGGTTTAGTGAGTATGGTAAATGATGCAAAATATTAGGCATGGTTGCTATTAGGGTTCATCACAATGGTGTGATGCTAACCAAGGTTAATTAAGGATGATGGTTTTGGGAATATGAGCTAGGGTTTAGACTTGGTTGATCCTACTTGATCAACTAGGTTTAGTGATATGCATATATGGAATACCAAATTATTAGTGATAGGGCTTCTACATTTTATGTGAACATGGACATGCATTTAGTTGCTAATTATGGATCTATGAATGTAAAGAAGGTAACAAGATCACATGTTATAACCTAGGGTTTAGGTTTAGAAGCAAATTAGGGTTCACATAAAATAATAGGGTTAGGTTTTAGTTCACAATGGAATTAGGGTTTTAGGGTTTCACATACAATTATGAAATTATAACTTTATTGATAATGAAACTAGGATTTCTTATTTATCATGTAGTTCTTAAATTAATAACTTGATTATAAAGTTGAAGTTATTAATAAATTTGAAATAAAACTAATACTGGTATTAGTATTTTGTTATTTTTAAAGAATTAATAATTAAGATAATTATTATTTAGGGTTTTAAATAGTAGTTGAAATAAGGGTATATCTTAATTCTTTTATAGGTTTTGGAATTATATGTTGAAGTAATGATGAATTAGGGTTTTAGGAATTCTAAAGTATTAAACTAGTTTGCTTTTAATTAACGACTTTAAGTTTAAGAAAAACATATTCATTTAAAATATAACTAAGTACTCTAATATACTTTAAAATTAGTTCCTATTTATTATAGTTTTCATGGAAATTATTTTTATTACTCAAAAATCACATCTTAAGTTTTATTTACTAAATCATGTTTAAATAATTATGACAATATATGTAGCATGTTTGAGGTTGAAGTAATATTTTGAACATTTTAGAAATTCAACATAAGCATAAAATGTATTTTTAGATTTCAAACTACAATTTGTGTTTTTAAACTTATGCTACACAAGTTTGTATAGCCTAGTTAATTTGGATAGAGCTAGTGGTCAATGTTACACACTAACAGGTATTGGTAGTATGTATTACTCGGTTTGAGCCAGCCCAAAATGTACTCACGTACAAGACACTCACGCGACCAGACCTCACGCGTAAACGCATCTCACTATCGTTCCCCAAACTCACACGCACGCCACATCTCGTATGCCTCTGCGATGCGGCCGCCGCCACCAGCTCTTCCGGCCGCTGCCGGCCAAGTTCGTCGCCGCCACACACCAGCGCAGCCCCGCCTCGCTCTCCTCCGTCGGATTCCTGCAGAATCTACGCTCACACTCACCCGTGCGCGCTCTGGCGGCTAACCCTAGCCCCGATCTTGGCTCGGCCGCCGGCGTTGTTCCGGCGCCGCCGCGTGTCAGCGTATCTCCGCCACGTACTCCTCCCCGGAATCTATTTGGCACCCCCTCTCTCTACGCCCTCGCCTGCAACCCCGCGCAGCCCTAGTCGCGGGTCGGTATGGTCACCGCCGGCCGCTACCGGCTCCGACGCCTCCGGCTGCTCCCCTCCGTCGACAAGGCCACCTCTAAGCCGACTACTCACTTCATCGTTTTACCTCGACTTCGACGCCGGCGGGACGACAGTGGCTGCAACCCTGGCGCCGCGGTCCGCTGCTTCGTGGCCCTGCTGCTCTGGTGGTATTGCTAGTTGTGATATGCTGATGGGTGGTGTTGGTGTGATGTGGTATTGTTGCTCCTGATGATCGTTGCCGCACCACCTGCTACAGCCTCGATGCCGGCGGGACGGTGCCGTGGACGCAACCCCGACATCGACTACATCGCGTACTCCATAGATATCACTGTGAGCTATTACATCTCCACTACTCTACCTATGGTTCTGATGTCATGAGCTGTACAATTTACTGCTCGATAATCCAGAGCCTCACATGGTGTTGAAATGGGGTTAGCTGACTTGTTGCTATTTGTGGTATCTCACTTTGGATTATTTAATCATCCTAGAAATGTATGGTTTACTGCTACGAATTAACTCTAATGAAACTGAACTTTTAGTTTCAGTTTAATTCAGTTTTGAGCTTTTGTAATTGCTCAGATATGTATTCAAGGTTGGGGCTTAATTTGATTGCTGCTCTGCGGAAATATATCTTTTTGGTGTCAAGCATTAGTGGTTTGCCTATAGAGATGATCGGATTATTACTTGGTTGACCTGGGAAAATTCCTGGACCCTAAGTAAGTCTCTATAGCTTGTGGGTGAATAACTAGTTGCTCTACTTGCTGCTATAAATTTGTGATGCCCCTGTTTGGATGAGGTGTTCATCCAGGCATATATAATGATGTTGTCTAATAAGAATTATCCATGTGTTGGTGTTGCTCTCAACAATTGGCTGGTGCTGGATATATTTGTGTTTGTGTGTGCAAGATGAACACTGCCTGTCCTTGGAGACATCTGCTATTTATAGATGGATGCTTTATTTGATGGCTTACTTGTGCTTAAACTGATGATCTTGTAGTTTAGATTATTGTTTCTTCTTTCTCTGCATAAGTGCCCATGTACTTTCTAGTGATCATATCTATCCTGTGATGCCTCAAATGAGTGTACACAGGATACGTATATGTTGGATTAGAATCTTGTGCTGTAGGTGCTTATGTAGAGTAGGAACTAGACATCGATCATAACTATATGATCAAATGATGGTAAATGTCCATCCCAAGCTCCTGTTGTTGCTTGAGTAAATTTTATGGACAGATTTATGCTTGCTCTAGCTGATGATGCAAAAGCTGAGGCATAGACTTGATATTAAGAACAGATACTACTGGGTGGCTTTCCTAATCTTGATGATGATTCAACAGAGCACTTCTCTGTAATCTGAGAGAAATAATCCATCAAATCCTCCTAGGCCAGTTCAAGTTGAAGGGTAGATGAATTTGTTTGATTTGCATATTACCCTTTTATTTTCCCCGGAATCTTTATGCAAATTAAGAACAGATGCTTCCTGATCTTTAGTTGATGTACCTGCACTTCTATAGCTTGATCTTCTGGCTGATGATATAACCTGCTTCTAGTGGCATGCTTGCTTGATCCTCCTTGCTTCTCCCATCTGGTGCGTCATGTTCTGGTTGTTCTTCCTCCTCGAGTTGAGCCTGCTCCTCCTGGCTCAGCTATATCACCATGCATGATCCTTGCTTCAGCTTTAGCTTCCAGCTGTGATTCGGTTTAACTAGCGTTTTCTCTGGTTTGATTTATTTGTGATGGCCCAATGGATTAGATGAAGAACTGAGATGAGTTCTTGTTGCTCTGGTTCTGAGCGTTGGCTTGAAAATAAATATGTACCTAGGGCTGTGTTTGGACAACACGACATGTTTTTGTTTTATACCCTGCCTCGTGCATGTCCTTGGTTGACAGCTCTTACAAGCACACGGTGACTGTGCTGTTAGCCTGCATGGCTGCTGGATGTGACTCAGTGCATCCTCCCTTGTGGATCAGATCGGCTGAGAAAGATCTTCCTTTTCCATTTCTTCTTATTATTATTTTTTTAACTTGGCCACTTGGCTTTTCTTTACTTTTGTGTTCTCGTTGTTTGTTTTGCAGGTGATAAGTTAAACAAGATGATCTGGGAACGTGAACGAAGGTTATGAGCTTCAAGATTTAGTTTTAGGAAATTTATTTCCTTTTCTTGTACTTGTACTTGTACTTGTATTTTATATTCTTATATTTTATTCTTTTGTAAAAACAATATATAATTGCGTGTTGATCAATAAATCTGTAATTTCCCTTATATTGTGTTGTATTATCTTTATCCTCAATTTGGTATTGTTACATACCTTGGACGTGTATAAGTTGTTCTTTTGTAATTTCATTAATTTAGTTGACGACTTCTGATATTTGGTTCTTAATTTTTATTTCTCTACATAAGACTTGTAAATGGTTAGATGTTAAGACTTAAAATTACTTATCTATTTTGAATTCTCTTTTGAGTTTGGTCTTACATATTATATTTATTTTTCTCTTTCAAATTTGAATTCCAATTTAAATGATGATGAACCAAATCGACATTCAAATGTGAATTCAAATTACTCTCCCAGAACTTGAATATCAACAAAGATCAAGTCAAAATTTATAACACTCACATGATGATCTAAACCTAAGTCATCAGTGTAAGAGAAACTTCAATCACTTTGATAGTTCAAACGAAAGCGCAAAATTTACCGGGATTTTCTATGCATGAATACAATGCACACATCTGTTTTCTCTATTTTCGTAACCCCAAATCCTGGGATATTACAGTCTCTACCCCTTAAACTAAACTTCGTCCTCGAAGTTTGATCTCTCTCACGTTTCCGGAGTGTGGATTTGACTTGTGCAGATTACGACTTCTCTCGAACTCCGTGGTGATCTCACTGGATATCATTGAGTATATCCATTGTCCAGATTCTTCCTGGAATCCATTAGTGTTTTTCTCTGAACATTGACTTCTTACTTTAGTTCTATGATTTCCTTCCAATGCTATAAGCGTGTTTCCTTTCTCATTGAAGATTCAATGATTGGGGCAACTTCTTGTGCTGATAGTCTTAATTGATGACTAATTGAATGACATACTCCTAATGGTTTATTCAAAAACTTGGTTCAACAAGATTTATCTAAGGTAGGTTTTGTTTCCCATTACCCGCTAAAACTACAGTAATGGTACTTAGTAGGGTATTTACCATGGGATGGTCGTGATGGTTTATTTTCCTAAGAATGGATTAGACTCATTTAGTCCATCCAATCATGGTTTATAGTTGATACCTATAACTATTTGGGGTTCTTTAGGTTCCATGAAAGGAATCATTCTATTAGTCTGTGGTTCTGGTATGGTCAATTTCCTTCGGTCTTTGGCCTTCTTGAGCTGTATTTGGTCTATGGTATTTTCTTCGTCCAACTTCTTTATGCTTAACTTACTTGAGCTTTCGTACTTCTGAGTAAATACTACTCACTTTCTCAAGTTATAGTCCACTTCTTACTTCCTCGAGGTATGAACCTCGGCTTCTGGTCTGACATCCTTCTGAAAGTAGTGTTCAACAATCTTATGAAAATAAGATCGAACTTCCTCTCAGTTCAGACCTTCTTCTTCTATTTTGCTCAAAGTATTGAGTCATTGTACATCCAACTCAATCTTTACTCTACCCCTTAGAGTTTTCTTATGGTCTTCAACTCCTTTTCTTCCAACCATTGGATTGATGGTTGGAATATTGGTCTAAGTATAGCTTATGGTTTGTACTCTTCTAGGTCTTGTGAAGAATATCTGTGGTGCATCCACTCAATTGTGGACATCCAATGTTAATTCTTCGACTAAATGATTATAGGTCATTGCTATTTGGTTGACAAAATTTTATTTGTTCACAACTTCTTGGTATGAAGAATCCAATTATGGACTAGTTGATATCAATTGTGGCTATTTGATATCTAAAAATGGATTCTATTATAGGTTCTGATCAACTGGACGAGACATCTTCTACTTTATCTCGCAGTATTGATCCTATATCAACTATGGTCTTCTGATATCAACTATGGTCTTCTTATATCTGCTATGATTTCATATATCATCTTCCTTTCTTCAGGGTTTATTTTGCAAGAAAACCACTATGAATATAGTATCCAAAGTGATTTCCCATGCATTCCCTCTTCTATATTAATTATGGATCTGCTTCAGCTTCACCATAATCACCAGATTTCTCACCTTCATGCTTCTTATGTACTAAAGTACTCCTTTGTTGAGGTAAAGCATGAGTTTTACTTGTACTTCCTTCAGAGTATTGTGGTTACTTCCCACAACTTTTCTTCCTTTTCTGATGAACCTTCATCTTGCCTTCAAAATCTTCAGAATTCGTCACTTCCTCACACGAATACCATTACCCTCTAGATCTATAACATCAAGTAAGAACTTGATATTGCAACATGCATTTGCATATCAAAGTCAAACTTCATGTATGGATCTAGTCAATCAATGAAAATCCAATAAAATCCAAGAAGATTCAGCTTTGTGCATATAATACACACCATCATAAGCCTGAATATAATAGTTGAGTAAGACATCTCGAAACATCAGGCTCTGATGTGTAGTACATAACACCACATAATATAGGTTTATATCGTGATACTTAGCACGAATATATGGAATTCTACTATTTGTCTCAACCTTTACCTTAATTGCACATTTGCAATGAGATAAACTTGAAACAAAGTGGTCTAGGATAGTTAAGGTTAACCTAATTTTCTTTGGAAGTACTACTTAACTTCCATTTTGTTGAGGACTACCTCACCTGATATGTCTAGGTTCTAACATTGCTACTCTAAACACATAACTATGGAAATATAGCTCTTATACTTCCAAGTGTTTATACTATCATAAGACTATGGTCGTGATATACTTGGCACGATTACCATGGTTTTGGAACATAGCTCTTGTACTATTATTTAGCACTTGGCTTCTTATTGTATTCCTACCAAATGTCTATGATGTTCTAGTCCATCACATAATGACTCTCAGGTGAATTATATATGATTAACAACTCTACCCTGTAAATAGACATATTTTATTCCTATCTCTCTTTCTTACCTCCCATGATTGACTCATCATGGTCTATACTACCTCATATCACTTGTTTGTATCACTTACTATCAAATGTTTCACAAGTTTGGATAAGTTTTACTTACCCATTACTTGTTTTGGTATACACCTTCAAGTAGGATATCTTCATATCTTTATCTTTATCACATGATATCGTTCATATTGCAGGTCTGAATAACTCTTACTTAACCATAACATGTGTTGGTACACATCTTCCAATAGGATATCTTCCTTATGGTTGTATCCTCTCTTTGGACTACCATGTATTGTATACCAACTGTGATCTACTCATCTATGATTTTAAGGACTTAATGGTGTTCTACATACTTGGGATTAGCTAACTTCACTTAAGTAAGATGGGTAAGAAAGGTTGACTCAAGTGTGTCAGGATTATTCTCAAGTGAATATCCATCTCAAGTCATAAGAAGATTTGGTTTAACTAAGACAACTTCCTATAGACACTACCAATCCTATAGGTCTCCTTTAAAGGGTTTTAATCCTAAGGTCAAAGCATTTGCTCTGATACCAACTGTGGTGACCCGGCATACCACTGCATGGTGTAGTATGCAAGTCTGATATAACACCAATGAAACACCATTCCACTAGTATTATATCGCTCAGAGTGGTACAACAGAAACATATGCGGGTCCAAGGCATGTCTATAGAATTACACACAGACTCTGTTACATAAGATCATCACAGCCTCCTACTTTACAATGAGGTAAAACTGCAAATAAACTCCAGAAGAACGACTCGTGGTCTAATCCTCGCACGAACTCTACTTGTAGAGTATTTAACTATCTATAGAGGTTATGAATAGATTCTAGCTAAATATGAGCTAAGTTTAGGAAGTTAGTTCCTTTTTATTGCTAATCTAGGTTTCTCCTTGTTGGATGTGGTATCTGACTCTCTGACGGGTCATGTCCCTTGAAGTAGTTGTTGACTCCTCGGCCTTCGAGTTGTATTGTAGATCCTCCTTTGATGCCTCCATATCTAAGCAGGGGATTTAAGAGTGGGATGAGTACGAGCGTACTCAACAAGTTCATTATAGGAAAGAGGTGTTTAATGCACTAGCTACGGCCATACACGTCCGTTGGGAACCCCAAGTGGAAGGTATGATGCGTATAGAAGCAAGTTTCCCTCAGTATGAAACCAAGGTTATCGAACCAGTAGGAGCCAAGAAGCACGTGAAGGTTGTTGGTGGAGGAGTGTAGTGCGGCGCAACACCAGGGATTCCGGCGCCAACGTGGAACCTGCACAACACAATCAAAGTACTTTGCCCCAACGTAACAGTGAGGTTGTCAATCTCACCGGCTTGCTGAAAACAAAGGATTAAGTGTATCGAGTGGAAGATGGTGTTTGTTTGCAAAAACAGTAAAAGCAGTAGAATGTATTCAGATGTAAAGAATGGACCGGGGTCCACAGTTCACTAGTGGTGTCTCTCCAATAAGATAACTAACATGCTGGGTGAACAAATTACAGGTGAGCAATTGACAAATAAAGATTCAATACATATCAATGATGATTACTATGTGATTTAATCAGGGCATTACGACAAAGTACATAGACCGCTATCCAGCATGCATCTATGCCTAAATAATCCACCTTCAGGTTATCATCCGAACCCCTTCCAGTATTAAGTTGCGAACAACAGATAATTGCATTAAGTATGGTGCGTAATGTAATCAACACAAATATCCTTAGACAAAGCATCAATGTTTTATCCCTAGTAGCAAAGCACATCCACAACCTTAGAACCTACTGTCACGATCCCAGATTTAATGGAGGCATGAACCCACTATCGAGCATAATTACTCCCTCTTGGAGTTACAAGTATCAACTTGGCCAGAGCCTCTACTAGCAACGGAGAGCATGCAAGAACATAAACAACACATATATGATAGATTGATAATCAACTTAACATAGTATTCTCTATTCATCGGATCTCACCAAACACAACATGTAGCATTACAAATAGATGATCTTGATCATGTTAGGCAGCTCACAAGATCTAATACAATGAAAGCACAAGCGGAGAAGACAACCATCTAGCTACTGCTATGGACCCATAGTCCAAGGATGAACTACTCACGCATCAATCCGGAGGCGGGCATGATGATGTAGAGCCCTCCGGTGATGATTCCCCTCCGGCAGGGTGCCGAGGCGATCTCCCGAATCCCCCGAGATGGGATTCGCGGCGGCGGCCTCTCAGAATGTTTTCCGTATCGTGGCTCTCGGTACAGGGGGTTTCGCGATGGAGGCTTTGGTAGGCGGAAGGGTAGGTCAGTCATGGGAGCCCACACACCAGGCGGCGCGCCAGGGCTTGGGCCGCGCCGCTTGGTGTGTCTCCACCTCGTGGCCCCACTTCGTCTCCTCTTCGGTCTTCCGGAAGCTTCGTGCAAAAATAGGACCCGGGCGTTGATTTCGTCCAATTCCGAGAATATTTCCTTACTAGGATTTCTGAAACCAAAAACAGGAAAAACAGCAAGGCACTTCGGCATCTTGTTAATAGGTTAGTGCCGGAAAATGTAAAATAACGCTGTAAAGTATGTGTAAAACACTCAAGTATTGTAATAAAAGTAGCATGGAACATAAGAAATTATAGATACGTTTGAGACGTATCAAGCATCCCCAAGCTTAGTTCCTACTCGTCCTCGAGTAGGTAAACAATAACACAAATAATTTCTGAAGTGACATGCTACCAACATAATCTTGATCAACATTATTGTAAAGCATATGAGATGAATGGAGTGATCTGAACAAAAGATTGCTAACAAAGATAATGACTAAGCAAATGAATCATATAGCAAAACTTTTCATGAATAATACTTTCAAACAAGTATCAATAAGACTTGCATAAGAGATAACTCATAAGCAATAAATTCATAGTAGAATGCATTGAAGCAACACAAAGGATGATTAAGTTTCAGCGGATGCTTTCAACTTGTAACATGTATATCTCATGGATATTTGTCAACATAGAGTAATATAACAGGTGCAATAAGTAAACATGTAAGAGTCAATGCACACAGTTAACACAAGTGTTTGCTTCTAAGATAGAAGGGAATGGGTAAACTGACTCAACAATAAAGTAAAAGATTGGCCCTTCGCAGAGGGAAGCATTGATTACTATTTTTGTGCTAGAGCTTTTGTTTTGAAAACATAGAAACAATTTTGTCAACGGTAGTAATAATTCATATGTGCTATGCATAATACTTCCTACAAGTTGCATGCCTCATGCATAGAGTACCAATAGTGCTCGCACCTTGTCCTACTATCTCGGAAACACGGATTCTCATCGCATAACATATGTTTCAACCAAGTGTCACAAAGGGGTACCTCTATGCCGCCTGTACAAGTGTCTAAGGAGAAAGCACGCATTGGATTTCTCGCTTTTGATTATTCTCAACTTAGACATCCATACCGGGACAACATAGACAACAGATAATGGACTCCTCTTTTTAATGCTTAAGCATTCAACAATAGTTAATATTCTCATAAGAGATTGAGGTTGTATGTCCAAACTGAAACTTCCACCATGATACATGGCTTTAGTTAGCGGCCCAATGTCTCCAACGTATCTATAATTTCTTATGTTCCATGCTACTTTATTGATGATATCTACATGTTTTATGCATACTTTATGTCATATTTATGCGTTTTCCGGAACTAACCTATTGACGAGATGCCGAAGTGCCAGTTCTGTTTTCTGCTGTTTTTGGTTTCAGGAATCCTAGTAAGGAAATATTCTCGGAATTGGACGAAATCAACGCCCGCACCTATTTTCACGAAGCTTCCAGAACACCCGAGAGGGACCAGAGGGGGCCACAGGGGCCCCACACACTAAGGCGGCGCGGCCTGAGGGGCGCCGGCCTGGTGTCTGGCCCCACCAGGGCCCCTCCGAGGCTCCCCTTTCGCCTATAAGAAGCCCCTGACCTAAAACCCCGAGACGAATAAGCCACGGTACGAGAAAAGTTCCGAGCCGCCGCCATCGCGAAGCCAAGATCTGGGGGACAGTCTGTTCCGGCACGCCGCCGGGACGGGGAAGTGCCCCGAAGGCTTCTCCATCGACACCGCTGCCATCTCCACCGCCATCTTCATCAACGCTGCTGCTCCCATGAGGAGGGAGTAGTTCTCCATCGAGGCTCGGGGCTGTACCGGTAGCTATGTGGTTAATCTCTCTCCTATGTACTTCAATACAATAATCTCATGAGCTGCCTTACATGATTGAGATTCATATGAGCTTTGTATCGCTACTAGTTATGTGTTACTCATGTGATGTTATTAAAGTAGTCTATTCCTCCTGCATGGTGTAAAGGTGACTAGTGTGTGCACCGTGTGGTTCTTGTCGTAGGCTATGATCATGATCTCTTGTAGATTGTGGAGTTAATTATCATTATGATAGTATTGATGTGATCTATTCCTCCTTTCATAGTGTAATGTGGACAGTGTGTGCGCTATGTTAGTTCTTGGTTTATTTTGCAATGATCTATTATGCTCTAAGGTTACTTAAACATGAATATCGAATGTTGTGGAGCTTGTTAACTCCGGCATTGAGGGTTCGTGTAATCCTACGCAACGAATGATGTTCATTATCAAACAAGAGTGTATGTAGCACATATGAGAAGAAGTATTTATTATGCGATCAATGTTGAGAGTGTCCACTAGTGAAAGTATGATCCCTAGCATAGTTTTAAAAACCGGACCGGTCATCGAACCGGTGAGGCTATCGGTTTAGGTTTTTAGCGGTCGGACCAATGGTTCACCGGTTCACTGTCTGGTTTTTTAGATATAAATTAATATATTTTTACTTATAAATTTTGCATAAAATAAGTAATTATGTATAATAAAATTATTTCACACTAGTCATTTGACTTAATGGTTCATTTAATGATATAGGAGAGGAGTCAACTGCTGATCCACAAGGTTGTAACTTGCCATGTGCAACACTCACAGGCCTAAAACATAGCAAACATTTAAGCTGTGATTTTTTTTGTATAGAACAGAGCCAAGTATGTATAAGTAGGATGCAACGTGCTGGCAAGCACCAAGCTAGCGAGAGCCAAGTTATACCGTGTATGTACATCCAGCAGCAAAGGTGAAAAAAAAAGGAACAGCCGATCAAAATTGCATCCAAATGATAACACGCAGATGATATATAAATACATATCTCCATTCAAACCATACGTAAACTACTGTCAGCTCAGTTGGTTTGCATTGTGCGCGCAAGCAAGAAACGGTGCAGTGTTCGAATCCCGCCGGTAATAATAATTTTTACAGCATTTACACTGTTGAACCGTTCAGACCGGATGGCTGGTTTAATGCGTAAAACCAGTGGTTGAACCGCCGTTTGTCCGGTTTATACCGGCTCGCCTGCGCATACGGTCCAGTGCGCTAAAAAAACCAACAGAGGCTCTGGTTCCGGTTTTTTCCGGTTGAACCGGCGGTCCGGTCCGGTTTTTAAAACTATGATCCCTAGGCCTTGTTTCCAATACTGCAAACACCGTTTATTTACTGTTTTACTGCATGTTTACTTGCTGCCATATTTTATTCAGATTGCTATTACCACTCATATACATCCATACTACTTGTATTTCACTATCTCTTCGCCGAACTAGTGCACCTATACATCTGACAAGTGTATTAGGTGTGTTGGGGACACAAGAGACTTCTTGCTTTGTGGTTGCAGGGTTGCTTGAGAGGGATATCTTTGACCTCTTCCTCCCTGAGTTCGATAAACCTTGGGTGATCCACTTAAGGAAAACTTGCTGCTGTTCTACAAACCTCTGCTCTTGGAGGCCCAACACTGTCTACAAGAATAGAAGCACCCATAGACATCAAGCTATTTTCTGGCGCCGTTGAAAGGTAAAAGGTACTCACACTCCGGATCTCGGCTACTAAGCTATTTTTCTGCGCCGTTGTAACTGATACGTCTCCAACGTATCGATAATTTCTTATGTTCCATGCTACTTTATTGATGATACCTACATGTTTTATGCACATTATATGTCGTATTTATGCATTTTCTGGAACTAACCTATTAACAAGACGAAGAGCCAGCTGTTGCTTTTTGCTGTTTTTGGTTTCAGAAATCCTAGTAAGGAAATATTCTCGGAATTGGACGAAATCACCGCCAGGGTCCTATTTTTGCACGGAGCTTCCAGAAGACCGAAGAGATAACGAAGTGGGGCGACGAGCGCCGCCACCATAGGGCCGCGCGGCCAGGGGGCCGCGCCGCCCTATGGTGTGGGCCCTCGTCAGCCCCGACCTACCCCTTCCGCCTACTTATAGCCTCCGTCGCGAAACCCCCCCGAGAGCCACGATACGGAAACCTTCCAGAGACGCCGCCGCCGCTAATCCCATCTCGGGGATTCAGGAGATCGCCTCCGGCACCCTGCCGGAGAGGGGATTCATCTCCCGGAGGACTCTTCATCGCCATGATCGCCTCCGGAGTGATGAGTGAGTAGTTCACCCCTGGACCATGGGTCCATAGCAGTAGCTAGATGGTCGTCTTCTCCTAATTGTGCTTCATTGTTGGATCTTGTGAGCTGCCTAACATGATCAAGATCATCTATATGTAATTCTATATGTTGTGTTTGTCGGGATCCGATGGATAGAGAATACTATGTTATGGTGATTATCAATCTATTGTTTATGTGTTGTTTATGATCTTGCATGCTCTCCGTTATTAGTAGAGGCTCTGGCCAAGTTTGTACTCTTAACTCCAAGAGGGAGTATTTATGCTCGATAGTGGGTTCATGCCTTCATTGAACCTGGGACAGTGACAGAAAGTTCTAAGGTTGTGATGTGCTGTTGCCACTAGGGATAAAACATTGATTCTATGTCTAAGGATGTAGTTGTCGATTACATTACGCACCATACTTAATGCAATTGTCTGTTGCTTTGCAACTTAATACTGAATGGGGTTCGGATGATAACTGAAGGTGGACTTTTTAGGCATAGATGCAGTTGGATGGCGGTCTATGTACTTTGTCGTAATGCCCAATTAAATCTCACTATATTTATCATATCATGTACATGCATTGTTATGCTCTTCTCTATTTGTCAATTGCCCGACTGTAATTTGTTCACCCAACATGATTTTATCTTATGGGAGAGACACCTCTAGTGAATGTGGACCCCGGTCCTATTCTTTACATAGCATACAATCTACTGCAATTGTGTTTTACTATTTTCTTGCAAACAATCATCTTCCACTCGATACGCTTAATCCTTTGTTACAGCAAGCCGGTGGGATTGACAACCTCACTGTTTCGTTGGGGCAAAGTACTTTGGTTTTGTTGTGCAGTTCCACGTTGGCGCCGGAATCCCTGTTGTTGCACCGCATCACATTTCGCCACCATCAACCTTCAACGTGCTTCTTGGCTCCTCCTGGTTCGATTAAACCTTGGTTTCTTTCTGAGGGAAAACTTGCTACTGTGTGCATCATACCTTCCTCTTGGGGTTCCCAACGAACGTGTGAGTTACACGCCATCAAGCTCTTTTTCTGGCGCCGTTGCCGGGGAGATCAAGACACGCTGCAAGGGGAGTCTCCACTTCTCAATCTCTTTACTTTGTTTTTGTCTTGCTTTATTTTATTTACTACTTTGTTTGCTGCACCTAAACAAAACACAAAAAAATTAGTTGCTAGTTTTACTTTATTTACTGTCTTGCTCTCTATATCAAAAACACACAAAAAAATTAGTTACTTGTCTTTACTTTGTTTGCCTAGTTTACTTTTTGCTTATTGCATCATGTTGCCTTTTAATTTCACCACAAAAGACATACCGGTAGGACGTGGGTCCATAGTTGGAAGAGATAATATAGAAGAATTTTTCACCCATGTTAGTATGGATGAAGATTTTGAAGATATACCATTATTAAAAACTGCTCCTACTTATGAAAGTGCTTCTGCCTGTTTGATACACATGTTAGAAACTAGATTTGTTAATCTCAATCCCATAATACAACATATGTTTCTTACACTTTCGGATATGGAGATGGGGGAAAAGAGAAATTTTGTTTTAAAAGTCCTTGTTAGAGAATTTGAGGATATAGTTAAAGAAGCTAGAAAAGTTTTTATTAAGCATAAGAGGCTTGGTTTCTTTCCTAATTTTAAACAAATACTTGAAAAGATGGATATGGATAGAATTAAGTATACTAATAATGTTAATGATGGTAGGGAAATTAAAGCGCCAATACCTAGTAAACTACTAGGAATGCATGAAGCTTTGGAAAACAACTATGCTTGGCTTGTTCCTGAAAATTTGTTTGATGAGAATAGTAAGCCTAGGAGCAATGAGAGAGGAGTTACTTATATAGACCAGATACAATGCATTGTTGAGAAAACTCCCAGCTCCCAAGGTAATAATGTTGATGCTTCTACTCTCGATAATACTTGATTTGCACTTTCGCCTAGCTGAAAGGCGTTAAAGAAAAGCGCTTATGGGAGACAACCCATGTTTTTACTACAGCAATTTTTGTTTTGTTGAGTCTTGGAAGTTGTTTACTACTGTATCAACCTCTCCTTATCATGTTTTTGTGCCAAGTAAAGTTTCTATGTCAAAGTTGATGTTATATTTGGGATCGCTGCGCAGAAACAGCATTGCTGTCTGTCACGAATCTGGGCACAGTTCTCTGTAGAAAATTCGAAAAAATCTGCCAATTTACGAGCGTGATCCTCAGATATGTACGCAACTTTCATTAGTTTTGAGTTTTTCCATTTGAGCAAGTCTGGTGCCAGCTTTAAATTCGTCTTTACGGACTGTTCTGTTTTTGACAGATTCTGCCTTTTATTTCGCATTGCCTCTTTTGCTATGTTGGATTCATTTCTTTGATCCATTAATGTCCAGTAGCTTTATGCAATGTCCAGAAGTGAAAATAATGATTGTGTCACCTCTGAATGTGTGAATTATTAATTGTGCACTAACCCTCTAATGAGTTTGCTTCAAGTTTGGTGTGAAGGAAGTTTTCAAGGGTCAAGAGAGGAGTATGATATACTATGATCAAGAGGAGTGAAAGCTCTAAGCTTGGGGATGCCCCCGTGGTTCACCCCTGCATATTCTAAGAAGACTCAAGCGTCTAAGCTTGGGGATGCCCAAGGCATCCCCTTCTTCATCGACAACATCATCAGGTTCCTCCCCTGAAACTATATTTTTATTCAATCACATCTTGTGTTCTTTACTTGGAGCGTCGGTTTGTTTTTGTTTTTGTTTTTGTTTAAATAAAATGGATCCTAGCATTCACTTTGTGGGAGAGAGACACGCTCCGCTGTTGCATATGGACAAATATGTCCTTAGGCTTTACTCATAATGTTCAAGGCGAAGTTTCTTCTTCGTTAAATTGTTATATGGTTGGAATTGGAAAATGCTACATGTAGTAATTCTAAAATGTCTTGGATAATGTGATACTTGGCAATTGTTGTGCTCATGTTTAAGCTCTTGCATCATATACTTTGCACCCATTAATGAAGAAATACATAGAGCTTGCTAAAATTTGATTTGCATATTTGGTCTCTCTAAGGTCTAGATAATATCTAGTATTGAGTTTTGAACAACAAGGAAGACGGTGTAGAGTCTTATAATGTTTACAATATGTCTTTTATGTGAGTTTTGCTGCACCGGTTCATCCTTGAGTTTGCTTCAAATAACCTTGCTAGCCTAAACCTTGTATCGAGAGGGAATACTTCTCATGCATCCAAAATCCTTGAGCCAACCACTATGCCATTTGTGTCCACCATACCTACCTACTACATGGTATTTCTCCGCCATTCCAAAGTAAATTGCTTGAGTGCTACCTTTAAAATTCCATCATTCACCTTTGCAATATATAGCTCATGGGACAAAATAGCCTTAAAAACTATCGTAGTATTGAATATGTACTTATGCACTTTATCTTTTATTAAGTTGCTTGTTGTGCGATAACCATGCTTCTGGGGAACGCCATCAACTATTGTTGAATATCATGTGAGTTGCTATGCATGTCCGTCTTGTCTGAAGGATCTATCACCTTAGTGGTTGGAGCATGCAAAATTGTTAGAGAAGAACATTGGGCCGCTAACTAAAGCCATGAATCATGGTTGAAGTTTCAGTTTTGGACATATATCCTCAATCTCATATGAGAATAATAATTGTTGCTACATGCTTATGCATTTAAGAGGAGTCCATTATCTGTTGTCCATGTTGTCCCGGTATGGATGTCTAAGTTGAGAATAATCAAAAGCGAGAAATCCAAAATGCGAGCATTCTCCTTAGACCTTTGTACAGGCGGCATGGAGGTACCCCTTTGTGACACTTGGTTGAAACATGGCATGCAAAGATCCGGTAGTCCAAGCTAAGTAGGACGAGGTGCGGGCACTATTAGTATACTATGCATGAGGCTTGCAACTTGTAAGATATAATTTACATAACTCATATGCTTTATTACTACCGTTGACAAAATTGTTTCATGTTTTCAAAATAAAAGCTCTAGCACAAATACAGCAATCGATGCTTTCCTCTTTGAAGGACCATTCTTTTACTTTTATTGTTGAGTCAGTTTACCTATCTCCTTCCACCTTAAGAAGCAAACACTTGTGTGAACTGTGCATTGATTCCTACATACTTGCATATTGCACTTGTTATATTACTTTATGTTGACAATATCCATGAGATATACATGTTATAAGTTGAAAGCAACCGCTGAAACTTAATCTTCCTTTGTGTTGCTTCAATACCTTTACTTTGATTTATTGCTTTATGAGTTAACTCTTATGCAAGACTTATTGATGCTTGTCTTGAAGTACTATTCATGAAAAGTCTTTGTCATATGATTCACTTGTTTACTCATGTCATTACTTTTGTTTTGATCGCTGCATTCATTACATATGCTTACAAATAGTATGATCAAGATTATGATGGCATGTCACTTCAGAAATTATCTTTGTTATCGTTTTACCTGCTCGGGACGAGCAGAACTAAGCTTGGGGATGCTGATACGTCTTCAACGTATCGATAATTTCTTATGTTCCATGCTACTTTATTGATGATACCTACATGTTTTATGCACATTATATGTCGTATTTATGCATTTTCTGGAACTAACCTATTAACAAGACGCCGAAGAGCCAGTTGCTGGCTGCTTTTGGTTTCAGAAATCCTAGTAAGGAAATATTCTCGGAATTGGACGAAATCACCGCCCAGGGTCCTATTTTTGCACGGAGCTTCCAGAAGACCGAAGAGATAACGAAGTGGGCGACGAGGCGCCGCCACCATAGGGCCGCGCGGCCAGAGGGGGGCCCGCGCCGCCCTATGGTGTGGGCCCCTCGTCACCCCCCGACCTACCCTTCCGCCTACTTATAGCCTCCGTCGCGAAACCCCCAGTACCGAGAGCCACGATACGGAAAACCTTCCAGAGACGCCGCCGCCGCGAATCCCATCTCGGGGGATTCAGGAGATCGCCTCCGGCACCCTGCCGGAGAGGGGATTCATCTCCCGGAGGACTCTTCATCGCCATGATCGCCTCCGGAGTGATGAGTGAGTAGTTCACCCCTGGACCATGGGTCCATAGCAGTAGCTAGATGGTCGTCTTCTCCTAATTGTGCTTCATTGTTGGATCTTGTGAGCTGCCTAACATGATCAAGATCATCTATATGTAATTCTATATGTTGTGTTTGTCGGGATCCGATGGATAGAGAATACTATGTTATGGTGATTATCAATCTATTGTTTATGTGTTGTTTATGATCTTGCATGCTCTCCGTTATTAGTAGAGGCTCTGGCCAAGTTTGTACTGATACGTCTCCAACGTATCGATAATTTCTTATGTTCCATGCTACTTTATTGATGATACCTACATGTTTTATGCACATTATATGTCATATTTATGCATTTTCGGAACTAACCTATTAACAAGATGCCGAAGAGCCAGTTGTGTTTTCTGCTGTTTTTGGTTTCAGAAATCCTAGTAAGGAAATATTCTCGGAATTGGACGAAACTTTCGCCCAGGGTCCTATTTTTGCACAAAGCTTCCAGAAGACCGAAGAGATAACGGTGGGGCCACGAGGCGCGGGGACAGGGCGGCGCTGGCCTGGCCGCCTACCCCCTGGGCACCTCGTGGCCCCCCGCGTTGCCTTCCGCCTACTTAAAGTCTCCGTCGCGAAACCCCCAGGAGAGCCACGATAAAAACCTTACGAGACGCCGCCGCGAATCCCATCTCGGGGGATTCAGGAGATCGCCTCCGGCACCCTGCCGGAGAGGGGATTCATCTCCCGGAGGACTCTTCATCGCCATGATCGCCTCCGGAGTGATGAGTGAGTAGTTCACCCCTGGACCATGGGTCCATAGCAGTAGCTAGATGGTCGTCTTCTCCTTGTTGTGCTTCATTGTTGGATCTTGTGAGCTACCTAACATGATCAAGATCATCTATCTGTAATACTATATGTTGTGTTTGTCGGGATCCGATGGATAGAGAGTACTATGATTATGGTGATTATCAATCTATTGTTTATGTGTTGTTTATGATCTTGCATGCTCTCCGTTATTAGTAGAGGCTCTGGCCAAGTTGTACTCTTAACTCCAAGAGGGAGTATTTATGCTCGATAGTGGGTTCATGCCTCCATTGAATCTGGGACAGTGACAGAAAGTTCTAAGGTTGTGGATGTGCTGTTGCCACTAGGGATAAAACATTGATTCTATGTCTAAGGATGTAGTTGTCGATTACATTACGCACCATACTTAATGCAATTGTCTGTTGCTTAGCAACTTAATACTGAATGGGGTTCGGACGATAACCTGAAGGTGGACTTTTTAGGCATAGATGCAGTTGGATGGCGGTCTATGTACTTTGTCGTAATGCCCAATTAAATCTCACTATATTTATCATATCATGTATATGCATTGTTATGCCTTTCTCTATTTGTCAATTGCCCGACTGTAATTTGTTCACCCAACATGCTTTTATCTTATGGGAGAGACACCTCTAGTGAACTGTGGACCCCGGTCCTATTCTTTACATAGCATACAATCTACTGCAATTGTGTTTTACTGTTTTCTTTGCAAACATCTTCCACTCGATACGTTTAATCCTTTGTTACAGCAAGCCGGTGAGATTGACAACCTCACTGTTTCGTTGGGGCAAAGTACTTTGGTTTTGTTGTGCATTCCGCGTTGGCGCCGGAATCCCTGGTGTTGCGCCGCATCACATTTCGCGACCATCAACCTTCAACGTGCTTCTTGGCTCCTCCTGGTTCGATTAAACCTTGGTTTCTTTCTGAGGGAAAACTTGCCACTATGCGCATCATACCTTCCTCTTGGGGTTCCCAACGGACGTGTACATCTACGCGCATCAAGCCTTTTTCTGGCGCCGTTGCCGGGGAGATCAAGACACGCTGCAAGGGGAGTCTCCACTTCTCAATCTCTTTACTTTGTTTTTGTCTTGCTTTATTTTATTTACTACTTTGTTTGCTGCACTAAATCAAAACACAAAAAAATTAGTTGCTAGTTTTACTTTATTTATTGTCTTGCTCTCTATATCAAAAACATAAAAAAATTAGTTACTTGCATTTACTTTATCTAGTTTGTTTTATTTACCGTTGCTAAAATGAATACCCCTGAAAATACTAAGTTGTGTGACTTCACAAATGCAAATAATAATGATTTCCTATGCACACCTATTGCTCCACCTGCTACTACAGCAGAATTCTTTGAAATTAAACCTGCTTTACTGAACTTGGTTATGAGAGATCAATTTTCTGGTGTTAGTTCTGATGATGCTGCTGCCCATCTCAATAATTTTGTTGAACTTTGTGAAATGCAAAAGTATAAGGATGTAGATGGTGATATTATTAAATTGAAAGTGTTTCCTTTCTCATTAAGAGGAAGAGCTAAAGATTGGTTGCTATCTTTGCCTAAGAATAGTATTGATTCATGGACTAAATGCAAGGATGCTTTTATTGGTAGATATTATCCTCCCGCTAAAATTATATCTTTGAGAAGTAGCATAATGAATTTTAAGCAATTAGATACTGAACATGTTGCTCAAGCATGGGAGAGAATGAAAACTTTGGTAAAGAATTGCCCAACCCATGGACTGACTACTTGGATGATCATCCAAACCTTCTATGCAGGACTAAATTTTTCTTCGCGGAATTTATTGGATTCAGCTGCTGGAGGTACCTTTATGTCCATCACATTGGGGGCGGCTACAAAACTTCTTGATGATATGATGATAAATTACTCTGAATGGCACACGGAAAGAGCTCCACAAGGTAAGAAGGTAAATTCTGTTGAGGAAACCTCTTCCTTGAGTGATAAGATTGATGTGATTATGTCTATGCTTGTGAATGGTAGATCTAATGTTGATCCAAATAATGTTCCTTTAGCTTCATTGGTTGCTCAAGAAGAAAATGTTGATGTGAATTTCATTAAAAACAATAATTTCAACAACAATGCTTATAGGAACAACTCTGGTAATAACTATAGGCCATATCCTTCTACTAATGGTAATGGTTATGGTAATTCTTATGGGAATTCTTACAACAATAATAGGAGTGTACCCTCTGGTCTTGAAGCTATGCTTAAAGAATTTATTAGTACACAAACTGCTTTTAACAAATCTGTTGAGGAAAAGCTTGATAAAATTGATACTATTGCTTCTAGAGTTGATAGACTTGCCTCCGATGTTAATCTTTTAAAATTGAAAGTTATGCCTAATAATGATATTGATAATAAGATTACTACTACAGCAAATGCCATCCAAGTTAGAATTAATGAGAATATAAGATTAATGGCTGAACTGCGTGCTAGGTGGGATAGAGAAGAAAATGAAAAACTAGCTAAAGAGAATAATGTAGCTAAAGTTTGGACTATTACCACCACTAGTAATGCTAATTCTTCACATGTTGCTGCACCTCCTACTATCAATGGTAAAATAATTGGTGTTGGCAATGTTTCTACTCCTAGTGCAAAGCGTACAAAACTGCCTGAAATTGCTAAAACTGCTGAAACTGCTTGTGATAAAACTGCTGAAATTTTTTCCAACCTTGGGAACAATGATCCCATTGCTGTAGCTCATAATGATTTAGATTTTGATGATTGCCACATCTCTGAAGTTATAAAGTTCTTACAAAAACTTGCTAAAAGTCCTAATGCTAGTGCTATAAATTTAGCCTTTACAAAACATATTACAAATGCTCTCATAAAAGCTAGAGAAGAGAAACTAAAACTTGAAACTTCTATTCCTAGAAAGTTAGAAGATGGTTGGGAGCCCATCATTAAAATTAAATTCAATGACTTTGAATGTAATGCTTTATGTGATCTTGGTGCAAGTATTTCTGTTATGCCTAAAAAGATTTATGATATGCTTGACTTGCCACCATTGAAGAATTGTTATTTGGATGTTAATCTTGCCGATAATGTTAAAAAGAAACCTTTGGGGAGGATTGATAATGTGCGCATTATGGTTAACAATAACCTTGTCCCCGTTGATTTTGTTGTTTTGGATATTGAATGCAATGCATCTTGTCCTATTGTGTTGGGAAGACCTTTTCTTCGAACCGTTGGTGCTGTTATTGATATGAGGGAAGGTAATATTAAATATCAATTTCCTCTCAAGAAAGGTATGGAACACTTCCCTAGAAAGAGAATGAAGTTGCCTTTTGATTCTATTATTAGAACAAGTTATGATGTTGATGCTTCTACTCTCGATAATACTTGATTTGCACTTTCTGCGCCTAGCTGAAAGGCGTTAAAGAAAAGCGCTTATGGGAGACAACCCATGTTTTTACTACAGCAATTTTTTGTTTTGTTGAGTCTTGGAAGTTGTTTACTACTGTAGCAACCTCTCCTTATCATGTTTTTGTGCCAAGTAAAGTTTCTATGTCAAAGTTGATGTTATATTTGGGATCGCTGCGCAGAAACAGCATTGCTGTCTGTCACGAATCTGGGCACAGTTCTCTGTAGAAAATTCTAAAAAATCTGCCAATTTACGAGCGTGATCCTCAGATATGTACGCAACTTTCATTAGTTTTGAGTTTTTCCATTTGAGCAAGTCTGGTGCCAGCTTTAAATTCGTCTTTACGGACTGTTCTGTTTTTGACAGATTCTGCCTTTTATTTCGCATTGCCTCTTTTGCTATGTTGGATTTATTTCTTTGATCCATTAATGTCCAGTAGCATTATGCAATGTCCAGAAGTGAAAATAATGATTGTGTCACCTCTGAATGAGTGAATTATTAATTGTGCACTAACCCTCTAATGAGTTTGCTTGAAGTTTGGTGTGAAGGAAGTTTTCAAGGGTCAAGAGAGGAGAATGATATACTATGATCAAGAGGAGTGAAAGCTCTAAGCTTGGGGATGCCCCCGTGGTTCACCCCTGCATATTTTAAGAAGACTCAAGCGTCTAAGCTTGGGGATGCCCAAGGCATCCCCTTCTTCATCGACAACATCATCAGGTTCCTCCCCTGAAACTATATTTTTATTCAGTCACATCTTGTGTTCTTTACTTGGAGCGTCGGTTTGTTTTTGTTTTTGTTTTTGTTTGAATAAAATGGATCCTAGCATTCACCTTGTGGGAGAGAGACACGCTCCGCTGTTGCATATGGACACATGTGTCCTTAGGCTTTACTCATAATGTTCAAGGCGAAGTTTCTTCTTCGTTAAATTGTTATATGGTTGGAATTGGAAAATGCTACATGTAGTAATTCTAAAATGTCTTGGATAATGTGATACTTGGCAATTGTTGTGCTCATGTTTAAGCTCTTGCATCATATGCTTTGCACCCATTAATGAAGAAATACATAGAGCTTGCTAAAATTTGATTTGCATATTTGGTCTCTCTAAGGTCTAGATAATATCTAGTATTGAGTTTTGAACAACAAGGAAGACAGTGTAGAGTCTTATAATGTTTACAATATGTCTTTTATGTGAGTTTTGCTGCACCTGTTCATCCTTGAGTTTGCTTCAAATAACCTTGCTAGCCTAAACCTTGTATCGAGAGGGAATACTTCTCATGCATCCAAAATCCTTGAGCCAACTACTATGCCATTTGTGTCCACCATACCTACCTACTACATGGTATTTCTCCGCCATTCCAAAGTAAATTTCTTGAGTGCTACCTTTAAAATTCCATCATTCGCCTTTGCAATATATAGCTCATGGGACAAAATAGCCTTAAAAACTATCGTAGTATTGAATATGTACTTATGCACTTTATATTTTATTAAGTTGCTTGTTGTGCGATAACCATGCTTCTGGGGAACGCCATCAACTATTGTTGAATATCATGTGAGTTTCTATGCATGTCCGTCTTGTCTGAAGGATCTATCATTTTAGTGGTTGGAGCATGCAAAATTGTTAGAGAAGAACATTGGGCCGCTAACTAAAGCCATGAATCATGGTTGAAGTTTCAGTTTTGGACATATATCCTCAATCTCATATGAGAATAATAATCATTGCTACATGCTTATGCATTAAAGAGGAGTCCATTATCTGTTGTCCATGTTGTCCCGGTATGGATGTCTAAGTTGAGAATAATCAAAAGCGAGAAATCCAAAATGCGAGCATTCTCCTTAGACCTTTGTACAGGCGGCATGGAGGTACCCCTTTGTGACACTTGGTTGAAACATGGCATGCAAAGATCCGGTAGTCCAAGCTAAGTAGGACGAGGTGCGGGCACTATTAGTATACTATGCATGAGGCTTGCAACTTGTAAGATATAATTTACATAACTCATATGCTTTATTACTACCGTTGACAAAATTGTTTCATGTTTTCAAAATAAAAGCTCTAGCACAAATACAGCAATCGATGCTTTCCTCTTTGAAGGACCATTCTTTTACTTTTATTGTTGAGTCAGTTTACCTATCTCCTTCCACCTTAAGAAGCAAACACTTGTGTGAACTGTGCATTGATTCCTACATACTTGCATATTGCACTTGTTATATTACTTTATGTTGACAATATCCATGAGATATACATGTTATAAGTTGAAAGCAACCGCTGAAACTTAATCTTCCTTTGTGTTGCTTCAATACCTCTACTTTGATTTATTGCTTTATGAGTTAACTCTTATGCAAGACTTATTGATGCTTGTCTTGAAGTACTATTCATGAAAAGTCTTTGTCATATGATTCACTTGTTTACTCATGTCATTACCTTTGCTTTGATCGCTGCATTCATTACATATGTTTACAAATAGTATGATCAAGATTATGATGGCATGTCACTTCAGAAATTATCTTTGTTATCGTTTTACCTGCTCGGGACGAGCAGAACTAAGCTTGGGGATGCTGATACGTCTCCAACGTATCGATAATTTCTTATGTTCCATGCTACTTTATTGATGATACCTACATGTTTTATGCACATTATATGTCATATTTATGCATTTTCTGGAACTAACCTATTAACAAGATGCCGAAGAGCCAGTTGTTGTTTTCTGCTGTTTTTGGTTTCAGAAATCCTAGTAAGGAAATATTCTCGGAATTGGACGAAACTTTCGCCAGGGTCCTATTTTTGCACAAGCTTCAGAAGACCGAAGAGATAACGAAGTGGGGCCACGAGGCAGCCGGGGACAGGCGGCGGCCCAGGCCCCGGCCGCGCGGCCTACCCCCTGGGCACCTCGTGTGGCCCCCCGCGTTGCCCTTCCGCCTACTTAAAGTCTCCGTCGCGAAACCCCCAGTACCGAGAGCCACGATACGGAAACCTTCCAGAGACGCCGCCGCGAATCCCATCTCGGGGGATTCAGGAGATCGCCTCCGGCACCCTGCCGGAGAGGGGATTCATCTCCCGGAGGACTCTTCATCGCCATGATCGCCTCCGGAGTGATGAGTGAGTAGTTCACCCCTGGACCATGGGTCCATAGCAGTAGCTAGATGGTCGTCTTCTCCTTGTTGTGCTTCATTGTTGGATCTTGTGAGCTGCCTAACATGATCAAGATCATCTATCTGTAATACTATATGTTGTGTTTGTCGGGATCCGATGGATAGAGAGTACTATGATTATGGTGATTATCAATCTATTGTTTATGTGTTGTTTATGATCTTGCATGCTCTCCGTTATTAGTAGAGGCTCTGGCCAAGTTTGTACTCTTAACTCCAAGAGGGAGTATTTATGCTCGATAGTGGGTTCATGCCTCCATTGAATCTGGGACAGTGACAGAAAGTTCTAAGGTTGTGGATGTGATG
This sequence comes from Lolium multiflorum, assembly GCA_030979885.1. NCBI lineage: Eukaryota > Viridiplantae > Streptophyta > Magnoliopsida > Poales > Poaceae > Lolium > Lolium multiflorum. Next base: position 66,455,479 of record CM061748.1, on the reverse strand, counting down.
TTGCCACTAGGGATAAAACATTGATTCTATGTCTAAGGATGTAGTTGTCGATTACATTACGCACCATACTTAATGCAATTGTCTGTTGCTTAGCAACTTAATACTGAATGGGGTTCGGACGATAACCTGAAGGTGGACTTTTTAGGCATAGATGCAGTTGGATGGCGGTCTATGTACTTTGTCGTAATGCCCAATTAAATCTCACTATATTTATCATATCATGTATATGCATTGTTATGCCTTTCTCTATTTGTCAATTGCCCGACTGTAATTTGTTCACCCAACATGCTTTTATCTTATGGGAGAGACACCTCTAGTGAACTGTGGACCCCGGTCCTATTCTTTACATAGCATACAATCTACTGCAATTGTGTTTTACTGTTTTCTTTGCAAACATCTTCCACTCGATACGTTTAATCCTTTGTTACAGCAAGCCGGTGAGATTGACAACCTCGTTGGGGCAAAGTACTTTGGTTTTGTTGTGCAGATTCCGCGTTGGCGCCGGAATCCCTGGTGTTGCGCCGCATCACATTTCGCGACCATCAACCTTCAACGTGCTTCTTGGCTCCTCCTGGTTCGATTAAACCTTGGTTTCTTTCTGAGGGAAAACTTGCCACTGTGCGCATCATACCTTCCTCTTGGGGTTCCCAACGGACGTGTACATCTACAAGTTTTTACTCTTAACTCCAAGAGGGAGTATTTATGCTCGATAGTGGGTTCATGCCTTCATTGACACCTGGGACAGTGACAGAAAGTTCTAAGGTTGTGATGTGTTGTTGCCACTAGGGATAAAACATTGATTCTATGTCTAAGGATGTAGTTGTCGATTACATTACGCACCATACTTAATGCAATTGTCTGTTGCTTTGCAACTTAATACTGAATGGGGTTCGGATGATAACCTGAAGGTGGACTTTTTAGGCATAGATGCAGTTGGATGGCGGTCTATGTACTTTGTCGTAATGCCCAATTAAATCTCACTATATTTATCATATCATGTACATGCATTGTTATGCCCTTCTCTATTTGTCAATTGCCCGACTGTAATTTGTTCACCCAACATGCTTTTATCTTATGGGAGAGACACCTCTAGTGAACTGTGGACCCCGGTCCTATTCTTTACATAGCATACAATCTACTGCAATTGTGTTTTACTATTTTCTTGCAAACAATCATCTTCCACTCGATACGCTTAATCCTTTGTTACAGCAAGCCGGTGAGATTGACAACCTCACTGTTTCGTTGGGGCAAAGTACTTTGGTTTTGTTGTGCAGATTCCACGTTGGCGCCGGAATCCCTGTTGTTGCGCCGCATCACATTTCGCCACCATCAACCTTCAACGTGCTTCTTGGCTCCTCCTGGTTCGATTAAACCTTGGTTTCTTTCTGAGGGAAAACTTGCTACTGTGCGCATCATACCTTCCTCTTGGGGTTCCCAACGAACGTGTGAGTTACACTCGAAGCTATTTCCTTTAGATCCTGCAATTGCATCTTTTGGTTTCTTGTTTACACTAGTTAGGCATAATGGAAAGTAACAATGAGCTTCTTATTCTATTTCCTGAGTTAAGACATGGATTGTTTGCTGCGAAAATTAAAAAACCTATGGAATCTTATTTGCATGCTGGTAGCAATGATATTAGTATGAACACTTTGAACACCATTGTTGCTAATGATATGGAAAATTCTAAGCTTGGGGAAGCTGGTTTTGATGAGCATGATATTTTTAGTCCCCCAAGCATTGAGGAGAAAATTTTCTTTGATGATACTTTGCCTCCTATTTATGATGATTATAATGATAGTGGTCTTTTGGTGCCGCCTACTATGGAGAGTAAATTTTATTATGATTATACTATGCCTCCTACACTTGATGAGAATAATAATGATAGCTACTTTGTTGAATTTGCTCCCACTACAACTAATAAAATTGATTATGCTTATGTGGAGAGTAATAATTTTATGCATGTGGCTCATGACAAGAATGTTTTATGTGATAGTTATATTGTTGAGTTTGTTCATGATGCTACTGAAAGTTATTATGAGAGAGGGAAACATGGTTATATGCATCTTAATAATATTAAGTTTCCCCTCTTTATGTTGAGAATCTTGAAATTGCGCTTGTGTTGCCTTCCTATGCTTGCCACTTTGTTCTTCATGAATCTATTTGTGTACAAGATTCCTTTTCATAGGAAGTGGGTTAGGCTTAAATGTGTTTTGAATTTGCTTCTTGATGCTCTCTTTTGCTTCAACTCTCATTTCTTATGAGAGCATCATCATTAAAATTGCTGAGCCCATCTTAATGGCTATAAAGAAAGAACTTCTTGGGAGATAACCCATGTGTTTATTTTACTACAGCACTTTTGTTTTATATTTGAGTCTTGGAAGTTGTTTACTACTGTAGCAACCTCTCCTTATCATGTTTTTGTGCCAAGTAAAGTCTCTATGGTAAAGTTGATGCTAGATTTGGATTGCTGCGCAGAAACAGATTTGCTGTCTGTCACGAATTTGAGCAGAAGTCTCTGTAAAAAAATCAAAAAAATCTGCAAATTTACGTGTGTGATCCTCAGATATGTACGCAACTTTCATTAGTTTTGAGTTTTTCCGTTTGAGCAAGTTAAGTGCCCCTTCCAGATTCATCTTTACAGACTGTTCTGTTTTTGACAGATTCTGCCTTTTATTTCGCATTGCCGCTTTTGTTAAGTTGAATGAGTTTCTTTGTTCCATTAACTTTCAGAAGTTTTGTGCAATGTCCAGAAGTGTTAAGAATGATTGTGTCACCTCTGAACATGTGAATTTTGATTGTGCACTAACCCTCTAATGAGTTTGCTTGAAGTTTGGTGTGGCAGAAGTTTTCAAGGGTCAATAGAAGAGGGTGATATAATGTGATCGAGAAGAGTGAAAGGTCTAAGCTTGGGGATGCCCCGATGGTTCATCCCTGCATATTTTAATAAGACTCAAGCATCTAAGCTTGGGGATGCCCAAGGCATCCCCTTCTTCATCGACAACTTATCAGGTTTCTTCTAGTGAAACTATATTTTTATTCCGTCACATCTTATGTACTTTACTTGGAGCGTCTGTGTGCTTTTATTTTCGTTTTGTTATTTTCATTCTCTGAATAAGTTCATCCTTGTGTGGGAGAGAGACACGCTCCGCTGGTTCATATGAACACATGTGTTCTTAGCTTTTAATGTTCATGGCGAAGGTTGAAACTGCTTCGTTAATTGTTATATGGTTGGAAACAGAAAATGCTACATGTAGTAATTGGTAAAATGTCTTGGATAATGTGATACTTGGCAATTGTTGTGCTCATGTTTAAGCTCTTGCATCATATACTTTGCACCTATTAATGAAGAAATACATAGAGCTTGCTAAAATTTGGTTTGCATAATTGGTCTCTCTAAGGTCTAGATAATTTCTAGTATTGGGTTGAACAACAAGGAAGACGGTGTAAAGTCTTATAATGTTTACAATATGTCTTTTATGTGAGTTTTGCTGCACGGTTCATCCTTGTGTTTGTTTCGAATAACCTTGCTAGCCTAAGCCTTGTATCGAGAGGGAATACTTCTCATGCATCCAAATCCTTGAGCCAACCACTATGCCATTTGTGTCCACCATACCTACCTACTACATGGTATTTCTCCGCCATTCCAAAGTAAATTGCTTGAGTGCTACCTTTAAACAATTCAAAAGTTATTACCTCTTATTTGTGTCAATGTTTTATAGCTCATGAGGAAGTATGTGGTGTTTATCTTTCAATCTTGTTGGGCAACTTTCACCAATGGACTAGTGGCTTCATCCGCTTATCCAATAATTTTGCAAAAAGAGCTGGCAATGGGATTCCCAGTCCCAAATTAATTAACAAAAATAGACACTCCTCCATGGTATGTGATTGTTGGACGGCACCCGAAGGATTCGGTTAGCCATGGCTTGAGAAAGCAAAGGTGGGGAGGAGTGTCATCATAATAAAACTAAAATAAAAAGGCACTCCTTCATGGTATGAGATTGTTGGCAGGCACCCGAGGATTCGGTTAGCCATGGTTTGTGAAAGAAAGGTTGGAAGGAGTGCCACCCAAAAATAAAATAAAATGGGAGCCGCTCTTTGAAGGTTTGTCTGGCAAGGGGGTTAGAGTACCCGCTACCATTCGTTGACAACAACAAACACCTCTCAAAACTTTATTTTTATGCTCTCTTTATGTTTTCAAAATAAAAGCTCTAGCACAAATATAGCAATCAATGCTTCCCTCTGCGAAGGGCCATTCTTTTACTTTTTATGTTGAGTTAGTTCACCTATTTCTCTCCACCTCAAGAAGCAAACACTTGTGTGAACTGTGCATTGATTCCTACATACTTGCATATTGCATTTGTTATATTACTCTATGTTGACAATATCCATGAGATATACATGTTACAAGTTGAAAGCAACCGCTGAAACTTAATCTTCCTTTGTGTTGCTTCGATACCTATACTATGAAATTATTGCTTTATGAGTTAACTCTTATGCAAGTCTTATTGATGCTTGTCTTGAAGTACTATTCATGAAAAGTCTTTGCTTTATGATTCATTTGTTTACTGATATGTCCAAAACTTATCTACTTTCCCGAACACTTTTGCTATTGTTTTGCCTCTAATTTGTGTATTTTGGATACAACTAACACGGACTAACGCTGTTTTCAGCAGAATTGCTCTGGTGTCTCGTTTTTGTGCAGAAATCCAACTTTCGGGAAAATCCTCGGAATTTATGCAGAAGGCCCTATTTTCCCAGAATATTGACGGAGCCAGAAGGACAAGTAAGGTGGAGGCCCGAGGGCCCCACACCATAAGGCGGCGCGGCCCAGGGGGCCCGCGCGGCCCTATGGTGTGGCCCCCTCGGTCGGCCTCCGACGCCCTCCTTCGGACTACTTATTGGCCTCGACCTAAAAACGCACGGGGAGAAGTCGAAGTCGCCAGAAACCCTCCAGAGAGCCGCCACATCGCGAAACTCCGTCTCGGGAGCCAGAAGTCTCCGTTCTGGCACTCCGCCGGGACGGGGAATTGGAGGAGATCTTCACCGCCATCACCGCCAACGCCTCTCCATCGACCAGCCATGTTTCCCCCATCCATGTGTGAGTAATTCCCCCGCTGTAGGCTGAAGGGGATGGTAGGGATTGGATGAGATTGGTCATGTAATAGTCATAAGATTGTTAGGGCATAGTGCCTAGTATCCGTAGATGTCACTTTTATGATATTGTTGCAACTTGTTATGCTTAATGCTTGTCACTAGGGCCCGAGTGCCATGATCTCAGATCTGAACATGTTATTGATTCATGAAGATATTCGTTGTTTATGATCTTACCTGCAAGTTGTATACACATGTCGCTGTCCGGAACCAATGGCCCCGAAGTGACAGAAATCGGGACAACCGGAGGGAATGGTAGCGATGTGAGGATCACATGTGTTCACGGAGTGTTAATGCTTTGCTCCGGTACTCTATTAAAAGGAGTACCTTAATTTCCAGTAGTTTCCCTAGAGGCCCGGCTGCCACCGGCTGGTAGGACAAAAGATGTTGTGCAAGTTTCTCATTGCGAGCACGTACGACTATATATGGAACACATGCCTATTGATTGATTAGTACTTGGATACCGTTTTATTATTATCTGCAAATGCCCCTGCTTTGATTGTTATATGAGTTTCTCTCATCCATGCAACGCCCGTTAATCCGTCCCTGTGCCTACAGTATTTTAATCCTGCTGTTTACTATAATCACTACTGCTGTCTTTATTTCACCGCTGCTGTTATTTCACTATTCCTACTGCCATAAAACTGTTACTACTGATAAACTCTTGCGAGCAAGTCTGTTTCCAGGTGCAGCTGAATTGACAACTCCGCTGTTAAGGCTTACAAGTATTCTTTGTCTCCCCTTGTGTCGAATCAATAAATTGGGTAATACTTCCCTCGAAGACTGTTGCGATCCCCTATACTTGTGGGTCATCAAGACTATTTTCTGGCGCCGTTGCCGGGGAGCATAGCTTTATTTGGAAGTTCACTTGGATTGATATTGTTCGCTGCAAATTCTCCATCATGGGTAAACCTCGCGATACTAAGATCGCCATATTACCATCCACTACAAGAAAAGGTACAACTCTTAGTACCTCTGCTGCTCTTGATTCACCATCTGTGATAAGTAAACTTGTTTCACCACCACAAGCTTCAAATGCTGGTACTTCTGCTGAATCTGAAAATTCCTCTCATAATTGTGATGATGCTTCTGCTGTGCTTGATAATGATGGTTCGTTAGGATCTTTTCTAGATGCTACAATTGCTAAGTCTAGACAAATTGAAAATACTGAAACTCCTAATGAAAATGCTGCTACACCTGTTAATTCACCTGAGTCTGTTGAATATTCTAGTGATGATCTTGATGAAGATTATGTAGAGCTTGATGATGATTTTATTGAAAAATGCAATGCTACTACTGATGCAAGAAAAATTAAAAAGTTGCTTGCAGAACATGCTGTTAGATATAAACTATCTCCTGATCCTAAATTTGCCACATCTCCTATAAACATTAGGGATAAAGATTATGATTTTTCTCTTGATTTATCTCATATAGCTATTGTTGAGAAAACACCCTTTTGTGGTACTGAAAAAGAAAGTGTTGTTGAACACATGACTGAGTTATCTACTCTTAGTGGCTTGTTTTCTGATGATATTAAGATGCGTACTTATTTTGTCGCTAAAATTTTTCCTTTCTCATTAAAGGATGATGCTAAAACTTGGTATAATAATTTGCCTCCTGGTTCTATTAAAAGTCCAAAAGAATTGCTTGATGTTTTCTTCCGGAAATACTTTCCTGCTAGTGCTCAACATGCTGCTTTGCAGAGAATTTATAATTTTGACCAGGAAGATGGAGAGAAATTGCCTGAGGCTTGGGCGAGATTTTGCTCTCTTATTAGAGCTCAGCCTGACCATGATTTGGAAAAGCATGATTTACTTGATATATTTTATAGTGGACTAACCATTGAGTCTAGGGCATACCTGGATAGTTGTGCTGGTTGTGTTTTCAGGAAAAGAACTCCAGACGACGCTGAAGAATTATTGGCTAAAATAGGCCGGAATCATGATGATTGGTCTACACCTGAACCAACCCCGACACCGATAGTGAAGAAGAGGGGTATGATTAAATTAAATGATGAAGATATGAGGGAAGCCAAGAAGTCTCTTAAAGAGAAGGGTATTAAACCTGAAGATGTGAAGAATTTACCTCCTATAGAAGATTTATGTGAGATAACTCCCCCTTCATCCATGATTGAGGTACACTCTCTTCAACGCTTTACTAGGGAAGATATTCCGTATTCAAAACCTCCTGCTCAATGCTTAGATGAGTTTGATAATTATATTGTTAAGCAAGAAAACTTTAATATGAGAGTAGAGAATCATTTAATGGAAAATTCTCGAGCTATTAGTGAATTGCATGGTATTGTGGAGAGAACCTCCAATGATGTTAAGATACTTGTTAAACATTTTCAAATGGTTCAAACTCAAATTGATCAACTTACTAAAGTGCAAAATGACTTGTTGGGAAATAATTCTAAAGAAAAACATGCTTATGAAGTAACAACTAGAGGTGGTGTTTCTACCCAGGATCCTCTATATCCTGAAGGGCATCCCAAAAGAGTTGAACAAGATTCTCAACTAACTAAAACTAGTGCTCCATCTAAGAAAAAGAAAAAGAAACATAAAAATGTTGTAGAATCCTCTGAACCTGTTAATGATCCTAATAGTATTTCTATTTCTGATGCTGAAACTGAAAGTGGTAATGAACATGATAAAGATAATGATAAGGATGATACTCCTGATAAAGAAGAAATTGAAAAAGAACCTGAAAAGCCTGCTAAAAATAAAAAGTACACTAAAGAAGATTTTATTACTGAGAAACATGGTAATGAAAGAGAACCTTGGGTTCAAAAGCAAATGCCTTTTCCTGCTAAGAAACTAAAATCAAAGGAGGAGGAACATTATAATAAATTTTGTGATTGGATGAAACCTTTATTTTTGCAAATCCCTTTGACTGATGCTATTAAATTGCCTCCTTATTCAAAGTATATGAAAGATATTGTTACTAACAAAAGGAAAATCCCCAATGAGGAAATTTCCACTATGCTCGCTAATTACTCCTTCAATGGTAAGATTCCAAAGAAGCTTGGAGACCCAGGTATACCGACTATTCCTTGTTCCATCAAGAATAATTATGTTAGAACTGCTCTATGTGATTTGGGAGCAGGTGTGAGTGTAATGCCTTTTTCTCTTTATAAGAGACTTGATTTAGATAAGTTGATACCAACTGATATATCTTTGCAAATGGCTGATAAATCTACTGCTATTCCTGTTGGTTTATGTGAAAATGTTCCTGTTCAAGTTACTCAACATTGCTTGATATTAACTGATTTTGTTGTGTTGGAAATGCCTGAAGATGATAATATGTCCATTATTCTTGGAAGACCCTTTCTTAATACTGCAGGGGCTGTTATTGATTGCAATAAAGGCATGGTTACTTTCAATGTTGATGATAAGGAACACACTGTCTATTTTCCCAAGAGGATTGATAAAGTATGTGGAGTTAATACAATTTTTAATGTGAAAACTATCAAAGTGGGATCCATTGATTGTCCTATATATGAGCCTAAAGAAGAATATCAAACTCTTGTGATTGGATCCATATCAATTCAATATAAGGTAACATGATTGATTTGAGGTTTATTTCTTCTTATGTCATATAAAATTTATTTGGTAGCAAGACTTGATCAACCTTGTTAACAAGTATATTTTAATGCATAAGAGAGCTAAACAACATTTCTTTCTTTCTTTCTCCCTCCACTTATTTTACTTGCTGTAGCACCTTTTGTTTTGCAATATGCTTTAGTTGTTTAAGATTTTGGAAATCATTTTCCTGCGCAGTAATAATTAATTTAACACCCAGAAATGTGCATTTTTCGAAGTTCTCTAAAAATTACAAAAATTACACCGTTGGTCCTATTTTTCGACGAGGCACCTGGGAGTACCAGAGGATGACCTGTGGGGCACCAGAGGGTGCCACACCACAGGCCGGCGCGGCCAAGGAGGTGGGCGCGCCACCCTGTGGTGTGGGCCCCTCCTTGCCCCACTACTTCATCTCTTCCTCCCAGCATCTTCTCTCTCCCGAAAAAACTCGTACCAAGTTCCTCTCACTCGTGTTTCTGCTCAAGAACTCGCGATTTCTCGATCTCCTTGCTCAGCCCAGATTTCTGTCTGAAATTTGGCACATTTACTCCTTGGTATGTGACTCCTTTGATTGTCCAATTAGAATTTTGTTTGGTTGAGTATATCTTGAATATTTTGCTGCTGTAGATAACATGTTTAGTGAGCTTGCATGCTTGTTCTAAGTGGTAAAAACTAGTTTTGATGCATGTTTAGTACTCTAGCAAGTTCCTATAGTAGTTCCCCTCAATTATATACCTTGAAATCAAATTTTATAATGGTTGTTGAAAATTTCAGAAGAGGAAGATGAAGAAATTCAAATTTGGAGAATTGTTCAAGAAAGGAACAACCAGCACCGGTAGGCCCTCGAGGGCATCCACTCAGATTAGGCGATCCTACAATGAGGATATCATCGCGCCTAGCTTCGCGCCCGAGGAGGACAATGGGGCTCCTAATGCTTCATCCTTCCCATGTTATGATTTTCTGACAAATGCAGGGATATTGGATGACTTCTTCACCCTTGTCAACAGGGCAGGCTTAGCCACCTACGTGGGAGATGAAAGGGAGCAATACTACATGCTCACCAAAATTTTCGTTGAGAGCTTCAAGTTCCACAACACGCAATATGAGCCGACAGTTGCATTCAAGATCTATGATAATCCTGTTACTATGGAATTGGAAGAATTTTGTCGTGCATTGGATATTGCCCCTGTAGGTACAGCAAGGAGGATTGATGACAACCCCCGGGACCTGTTGGAGCTCTATCGAGGGATCACCGAAGATGATTGCCGCACCATTCAGCGCGGGAAGATAAGAAATATTCAACTTCCCGCCATTAAATATTTTGCATATTACATTGCTACTAGTATTCTTGGTAGGGAAAATACTAGTAATATTTCTAGCTATCATCTTGCTTTCTTGAATGCTGCACTTACTGGACAGACACCTTATCATCTTGGTTCTCTTATTGCTCGCCGCCTGTCTAGCAGGGGGCCTATTTTTGGAGGAACTATTGCACTACGCATTTTAACACATTTAAGACTCCCTCTTGATTCTAATGATGTGCCATTAACCCCTAGGAGACTAGATATTGCTGCTATGAAGAGTCATCATTTTGTTACTACTGATTCCACTATAGATAATATGGTCTATAGAATGTTGTTTGCTGACGGGAATGAGAAGGAAATCCCTCTTCCCCAGCCAGGTTTGTTCAATATTGACAGGCAATCATGGTCGCTCACTAAGGAGGAGGTGGAGGAACATATGAAGATACAAGAATTCCACCAGCAACATGACTCCGAGAACGCCGAGCCCTCCTACGACTGCACCGTCACATACCCCGACGTTTCCTCCAGCACATACCTGGAACCGGGTCGTTCTTCGTCGTACTACGGAGACACCACTTCATGGGGACCGTGGGAATGAACTCCACTTAGGCCAAAAGCCTAAGCTTGGGGGAGGTATACCGGCATCACTCATTCTTTGCATATTATGGTTGCTGGATACTTGTACATATTTGTTTAGTCTCTTAGAGTGGTTTTCTAATGAGAGGGAGATGATATTTGGGGAAGTGCTGTCCAAAAACAGATTCTGGGCTGTTACCAAAAAAATTCGTACGCACAGCCAGAACGTTATTTTGAGTTGCCAATTTTTGAGCATGTGCCCCAGGTTGTTATCTAACTTTCATTAGTTGAACACTTTTTGGTCTGAGCAATGGAAGATTTTTGTTAATTTCGATTTCTGTACTGCTGTCAGGATTTGGCAGATTTCTGTCATCCTGCTTTTCTGTGTTTCTGTTAGTTTGCATTCTTTTGTTTTCGCTTTGTTTCTTTCCTAAAACACAAAAAGACCAAAAATATTTCTGTTGTTTCTCTTCACCATTTGTTTATTTGGTTCTTTGCTCTTAGTTTACTTTATTTGCTATCGTTGGTTTGCTATAAGAAAACCCAAAAAGATTTTGCTTTGTTTGCTTGTTTCCTTTTGTTCTTGTTTCTAATTCGAAAACACCAAAAATATTTGCTGTTCTTCTTTGGTTTGTAAAGTTCATCATGAGTTCAATGGTCTTCGGTGGCTGGAGCGTGGTTTTCATTTCATATTATCCAAGCTACACAAGTGAAAGGCAATAATGACGATCTACAACAATTGGATTGTGGTGAGAGGCTGGTATGAACTCTATTTGTTTTCATTTTTGTACATATACTCATCCATGTGAGCATGCTTAGTTGGTTCATGTGAGGTATATGTTATTTGAGAAAGTCTAGTAGTTCATGATCTCTCATGTTTAGCTCCAATTTATTAATATGAGTAGCATGTCATGGATGTTCGCTTGCATTGTTTTATTCATAAGTAAGTATGGCATTGTGGTATCCTCCTCTGAATAATTCATTTATATCGACTTGGCACATGCTCACGCATGCATATGACTGAACAAAAAGTCAATTAAGCCTCAATGATTTATATTGCTTCAGAGTTCTTGTATCACTTTTATGCCTCCGTTAATTTATTTTGCCGCAAGCATGATTATGACAGTTACTGCTCTCTTGATTTGTCGCTCCCTAGTCTTTTGCTAGCCTTCACTTGTACTGAGCGGGAATGCTGCTCGTGCTTCCAAACACCTGAAAACCAAGTTGTTCCAAAGTGTCCACCATAAATACCTATGCATGGCATTTCAAACCATTCCAAGTAAATTCTCATGCGCTACCTTTAAAACCTTCAAAATGCTTCTCAATTTGTGTTAATGTTTCATAGCTCATGAGGAAGTATGTGGTGTTTAGCTTTCAACCTTGTCATTTACTTTTGACGGACTCTCATATGGACTAGTGGCACATCCGCTTATCCAATAATTTTGCAAAAAGAGCTGGCAATGGGATTCCCAGTCCCGAATTAATTAACTTAAATAGACACTCCTCCATGGTTTGTGATTGTTGGACGGCACCCGAAGGATTCGGTTAGCCATGGCTTGTGTAAGCAAAGGTTGGGGGAGTGTCATCATCATAATAAAACTTAAATAAAAAGGCACTCCTTCATGGTATGTGATTGTTGGCAGGCACCCGAGGATTCGGTTAGCCATGGTTTGTGAAAGAAAGGTTGGAAGGAGTGCCACCCAAAAATAAATAAAATGGGAGCCGCTCTTGTGAGTCCGGTTGATGAGGTAGTTAGTGTACCCATTACCATTCGTTGACAACAACAAACACCTCTCAAAATAATTTTACTCCTGCTTTACAAATGAAAAGCTCTAGCGCATGTTAATCCCTGCTTCCCTCTGCGAAGGGTCAATCTTTTACTTTTATGTTGTGTCTCCATTCTTTCTTTGAGCACTATCTTGAGAGCACAACTGTCATTCTTAGTATAATATGCTTGTCTCAAAATATGATTGATTGTGGTATAACTTTGATGCTTTTATCTTTGACAATCACTACTTCTAGTCTTTCTATGAACTCCAGAGGTGCCTCGGCATTTATGTTTTGCCGATCAAATACGGGCAAGTAAGATACCACTTTATCATATTCTCTTATGAACATTGCAATCCTGCTTATATACATGATTCATGATGCTTATTATTAATTGTTGGTACCTCTTCATGATTGACATAGCTGTTGGATGATCTTATTTGCATGTATCTTATTATGAACTGCTTAAGTATTAGCCATAGCATGAGAATATATACATCATATGAGCAAATGTGTTCGTGAAAGTTCTTTTATCGCTCAGTTGTTAACTGAATTGCTTGAGGACAAGCAATAAGCTAAGCTTGGGGGAGTTGATACGTCCAAAACGTATCTACTTTCCCGAACACTTTTGCTATTGTTTTGCCTCTAATTTGTGTATTTTGGATACAACTAACACGGACTAACGCTGTTTTCAGCAGAATTGCTCTGGTGTCTCGTTTTTGTGCAGAAATCCAACTTTCGGGAAAATCCTCGGAATTTATGCAGAAGGCCCTATTTTCCCAGAATACTGACGGAGCCAGAAGGACAAGTAAGGTGGAGGCCCGAGGGCCCCACACCATAAGGCGGCGCGGCCTAGGGGGGCCCGCGCGGCCCTATGGTGTGGCCCCCTCGGCCGGCCTCCGACGCCCTCCTTCGGACTACTTATTGGCCTCGACCTAAAAACGCACGGGGAGAAGTCGAAGTCGCCAGAAACCTCCAGAGAGCCGCCACATCGCGAAACTCCGTCTCGGGAGCCAGAAGTCTCCGTTCTGGCACTCCGCCGGGACGGGGAATTGGAGGAGATCTTCACCGCCATCACCGCCAACGCCTCTCCATCGACCAACCATGTTTCCCCCATCCATGTGTGAGTAATTCCCCCGCTGTAGGCTGAAGGGGATGGTAGGGATTGGATGAGATTGGTCATGTAATAGTCATAAGATTGTTAGGGCATAGTGCCTAGTATCCGTAGATGTCACTTTTATGATATTGTTGCAACTTGTTATGCTTAATGCTTGTCACTAGGGCCCGAGTGCCATGATCTCAGATCTGAACATGTTATTGATTCATGAAGATATTCGTTGTTTATGATCTTACCTGCAAGTTGTATACACATGTCGCTGTCCGGAACCAATGGCCCCGAAGTGACAGAAATCGGGACAACCGGAGGGAATGGTAGCGATGTGAGGATCACATGTGTTCACGGAGTGTTAATGCTTTGCTCCGGTACTCTATTAAAAGGAGTACCTTAATTTCCAGTAGTTTCCCTAGAGGCCCGGCTGCCACCGGCTGGTAGGACAAAAGATGTTGTGCAAGTTTCTCATTGCGAGCACGTACGACTATATATGGAACACATGCCTATTGATTGATTAGTACTTGGATACCGTTTTATTATTATCTGCAAATGCCCCTGCTTTGATTGTTATATGAGTTTCTCTCATCCATGCAACGCCCGTTAATCCGTCCCTGTGCCTACAGTATTTTAATCCTGCTGTTTACTATAATCACTACTGCTGTCTTTATTTCACCGCTGCTGTTATTTCACTATTCCTACTGCCATAAAACTGTTACTACTGATAAACTCTTGTGAGCAAGTCTGTTTCCAGGTGCAGCTGAATTGACAACTCCGCTGTTAAGGCTTACAAGTATTCTTTGTCTCCCCTTGTGTCGAATCAATAAATTGGGTAATACTTCCCTCGAAGACTGTTGCGATCCCCTATACTTGTGGGTCATCAAGACTATTTTCTGGCGCCGTTGCCGGGGAGCATAGCTTTATTTGGAAGTTCACTTGGATTGATATTGTTCGCTGCAAATTCTCCATCATGGGTAAACCTCGCGATACTAAGATCGCCATATTACCATCCACTACAAGAAAAGGTACAACTCTTAGTACCTCTGCTGCTCTTGATTCACCATCTGTGATAAGTAAACTTGTTTCACCACCACAAGCTTCAAATGCTGGTACTTCTGCTGAATCTGAAAATTCCTCTCATAATTGTGATGATGCTTCTGCTGTGCTTGATAATGATGGTTCGTTAGGATCTTTTCTAGATGCTACAATTGCTAAGTCTAGACAAATTGAAAATACTGAAACTCCTAATGAAAATGCTGCTACACCTGTTAATTCACCTGAGTCTGTTGAATATTCTAGTGATGATCTTGATGAAGATTATGTAGAGCTTGATGATGATTTTATTGAAAAATGCAATGCTACTACTGATGCAAGAAAAATTAAAAAGTTGCTTGCAGAACATGCTGTTAGATATAAACTATCTCCTGATCCTAAATTTGCCACATCTCCTATAAACATTAGGGATAAAGATTATGATTTTTCTCTTGATTTATCTCATATAGCTATTGTTGAGAAAACACCCTTTTGTGGTACTGAAAAAGAAAGTGCTGTTGAACACATGACTGAGTTATCTACTCTTAGTGGCTTGTTTTCTGATGATATTAAGATGCGTACTTATTTTGTCGCTAAAATTTTTCCTTTCTCATTAAAGGATGATGCTAAAACTTGGTATAATAATTTGCCTCCTGGTTCTATTAAAAGTCCAAAAGAATTGCTTGATGTTTTCTTCCGGAAATACTTTCCTGCTAGTGCTCAACATGCTGCTTTGCAGAGAATTTATAATTTTGACCAGGAAGATGGAGAGAAATTGCCTGAGGCTTGGGCGAGATTTTGCTCTCTTATTAGAGCTCAGCCTGACCATGATTTGGAAAAGCATGATTTACTTGATATATTTTATAGTGGACTAACCATTGAGTCTAGGGCATACCTGGATAGTTGTGCTGGTTGTGTTTTCAGGAAAAGAACTCCAGACGACGCTGAAGAATTATTGGCTAAAATAGGCCGGAATCATGATGATTGGTCTACACCTGAACCAACCCCGACACCGATAGTGAAGAAGAGGGGTATGATTAAATTAAATGATGAAGATATGAGGGAAGCCAAGAAGTCTCTTAAAGAGAAGGGTATTAAACCTGAAGATGTGAAGAATTTACCTCCTATAGAAGATTTATGTGAGATAACTCCCCCTTCATCCATGATTGAGGTACACTCTCTTCAACGCTTTACTAGGGAAGATATTCCGTATTCAAAACCTCCTGCTCAATGCTTAGATGAGTTTGATAATTATATTGTTAAGCAAGAAAACTTTAATATGAGAGTAGAGAATCATTTAATGGAAAATTCTCGAGCTATTAGTGAATTGCATGGTATTGTGGAGAGAACCTCCAATGATGTTAAGATACTTGTTAAACATTTTCAAATGGTTCAAACTCAAATTGATCAACTTACTAAAGTGCAAAATGACTTGTTGGGAAATAATTCTAAAGAAAAACATGCTTATGAAGTAACAACTAGAGGTGGTGTTTCTACCCAGGATCCTCTATATCCTGAAGGGCATCCCAAAAGAGTTGAACAAGATTCTCAACTAACTAAAACTAGTGCTCCATC
The DNA here is from genome assembly GCA_030979885.1 of Lolium multiflorum. Lineage (NCBI taxonomy): Eukaryota > Viridiplantae > Streptophyta > Magnoliopsida > Poales > Poaceae > Lolium > Lolium multiflorum. The sequence goes on along the minus strand of CM061748.1, from coordinate 66,439,385 downwards.
TAAGAAAAAGAAAAAGAAACATAAGAATGTTGTAGAATCCTCTGAACCTGTTAATGATCCTAATAGTATTTCTATTTCTGATGCTGAAACTGAAAGTGGTAATGAACATGATAAAGATAATGATAAGGATGATACTCCTGATAAAGAAGAAATTGAAAAAGAACCTGAAAAGCCTGCTAAAAATAAAAAGTACACTAAAGAAGATTTTATTACTGAGAAACATGGTAATGAAAGAGAACCTTGGGTTCAAAAGCAAATGCCTTTTCCTGCTAAGAAACTAAAATCAAAGGAGGAGGAACATTATAATAAATTTTGTGATTGGATGAAACCTTTATTTTTGCAAATCCCTTTGACTGATGCTATTAAATTGCCTCCTTATTCAAAGTATATGAAAGATATTGTTACTAACAAAAGGAAAATCCCCAATGAGGAAATTTCCACTATGCTCGCTAATTACTCCTTCAATGGTAAGATTCCAAAGAAGCTTGGAGACCCAGGTATACCGACTATTCCTTGTTCCATCAAGAATAATTATGTTAGAACTGCTCTATGTGATTTGGGAGCAGGTGTGAGTGTAATGCCTTTTTCTCTTTATAAGAGACTTGATTTAGATAAGTTGATACCAACTGATATATCTTTGCAAATGGCTGATAAATCTACTGCTATTCCTGTTGGTTTATGTGAAAATGTTCCTGTTCAAGTTACTCAACATTGCTTGATATTAACTGATTTTGTTGTGTTGGAAATGCCTGAAGATGATAATATGTCCATTATTCTTGGAAGACCCTTTCTTAATAAGCAAACACTTGTGTGAACTGTGCATTGATTCCTACATACTTGCATATTGCACTTGTTATATTACTTTATGTTGACAATATCCATGAGATATACATGTTATAAGTTGAAAGCAACCGCTGAAACTTAATCTTCTTTGTGTTGCTTCAATACCTTTACTTTGATTTATTGCTTTATGAGTTAACTCTTATGCAAGACTCATTTATGCTTGTCTTGAGGTACTATTCATGAAAAGTCTTTGCTTTATGATTCACTTGTTTACTCATGTCATTACCATTGTTTTGATCGCTGCATTCATTACATATGTTTACAAATAGTATGATCAAGATTATGATGGCATGTCACTTCAGAAATTATCTTTGTTATCGTTTTACCTGCTCGGGACGAGCAGAACTAAGCTGGGGATGCTTGATACGTCTCCAACGTATCGATAATTTCTTATGTTCCATGCTACTTTATTGATGATACCTACATGTTTTATGCACATTATATGTCGTATTTACGCATTTTCTGGAACTAACCTATTAACAAGATGCCGAAGAGCCAGCTTGCTGTTTCTGCTGTTTTTGGTTTCAGAAATCCTAGTAAGGAAATATTCTCGGAATTGGACGAAACCACCGCCCAGGGTCCTATTTTTGCACGAAGCTTCCAGAAGACCGAAGGGGAGTCGGCCACGAGGTGGCCAGGGTGATGCGGCGCGGCGCGGCCCAGGGCCGCGCCGGCCTGTCCCTGGGCCCCTCGTGCCGCCTCTTGACCTGCCCTTTCGCCTACTTATAGCCTCCGTCGCGAAACCCCCATCGAGAGCCACGATATGGAAAACCTTCCGAGACGCCGCCGCCACGAATCCCATCTCGGGGGATTCAGAGATCGCCTCCGGCACCCTGCCGGAGAGGGGATTCATCTCCGGAGGACTCTACACCGCCATGGTCGCCTCCGGAGTGATGAGTGAGTAGTTCATCCCTGGACTATGGGTCCATAGCAGTAGCTAGATGGTCGTCTTCTCCTAATTGTGCTTCATTGTTGGATCTTGTGAGCTGCCTAACATGATCAAGATCATCTATCTGTAATACTATATGTTGTGTTTGTCGGGATCCGATGGATAGAGAATACTATGTTATGGTGATTATCAATCTATTGTTTATGTGTTGTTTATGATCTTGCATGCTCTCCGTTATTAGTAGAGGCTCTGGCCAAGTTTTTGCTCTTAACTCCAAGAGGGAGTATTTATGCTCGATAGTGGGTTCATGCCTTCATTGACACCTGGGACAGTGACAGAAAGTTCTAAGGTTGTGATGTGCTGTTGCCACTAGGGATAAAACATTGATTCTATGTCTAAGGATGTAGTTGTTGATTACATTACGCACCATACTTAATGCAATTGTCTGTTGCTTTGCAACTTAATACTGAATGGGGTTCGGATGATAACCTGAAGGTGGACTTTTTAGGCATAGATGCAGTTGGATGGCGGTCTATGTACTTTGTCGTAATGCCCGGATTAAATCTCACTATATTTATCATATCATGTATATGCATTGTTATGCCCTTCTCTATTTGTCAATTGCCCGACTGTAATTTGTTCACCCAACATGCTTTTATCTTATGGGAGAGACACCTCTAGTGAACTGTGGACCCCGGTCCTATTCTTTACATAGCATACAATCTACTGCAATATTTGTTTTACTTTTTCTTGCAAACAATCATCTTCCACACAATACGGTTAATCCTTTGTTACAGCAAGCCGGTGAGATTGACAACCTCACTGTTTCGTTGGGGCAAAGTACTTGGGTTGTGTTGTGCATGTTCCACGTTGGCGCCGGAATCCCTGTTGTTGCGCCGCATCACATTTCGCCACCATCAACCTTCAACGTGCTTCTTGGCTCCTCCTGGTTCGATAAACCTTTTTCTGAGGGAAAACTTGCTGTGCGCATCATACCTTCCTCTTGGGGTTCCCAACGAACGTGTGAGTTACACGCCATCAAGCTCTGGCGCCGTTGCCGGGGAGATCAAGACACGCTGCAAGGAGTCTCCACTTCTCAATCTCTTTACTTGTTTTTGTCTTGCTTTATTTTATTTACTACTTTGTTTGCTGCACCTAAACAAAACACAAAAAAATTAGTTGCTAGTTTTACTTTATTTACTGTCTTGCTCTCATATCAAAAACAAAAAAAAATTAGTTACTTGTCTTTACTTTGTTTGCCTAGTTTACTTTATTGCTACTAAAATGAGTAATCCTGAAGTTGAAGTTCGTTCTTTTAAGCAACAAGGTGGAGAAAGTTTTAAAGATGCTTGGTACAGAATTAGTAATGCTCATCATAGGTGCATTAAGAAACACTCCACCACTATCCTTCTTAGGAACTTTTATGTTGGTTTATCTAGTTGGAATAGGTATGTTCTTGATGCTCTTTCGGGAGGTAATTTCCTAGGTACTCCCGCCTTAGAAGCTAGTTGCATCATTGAGAGTCTAGTTGGAATACCACCTGTTAATGAAGTTAAAATTGAAATCTCTCTTGAGGATGTTATGAAAAAATTGGAAACCATAGAGAAAATTTTTCCAAGTATTGAAACTAAATTGGAAATGTTATTGGATAAAACTGATGAACTTGATAAATCCCTAGGAGGAATTGATGAAAGAATTAGTGTCCTAGGAACTTGTGTTTTCCATGATAATCAAACCAATAGGATTGATGAACTTGAAAAAGCTATGGGAACCTTGGGTTCAACCTTTTCTTCTCTCAAGTATAATGAGAAAGCTTATGTGGGTAAAGAGCAAAAATTTATGTATGTCTCTAAAGTGCCTAAACAAAAGAATTATTATAGGCCTAAAATTGCTAAAACCCCTAGCACCACCATAGAAAATTTAGATAATGGAGCACCTAAAGTACCCTCTGCAACAAGTTGTGTTTGCATGAAAAATAATAATGTTGATGCCTCATCTCTTGATAATACTTGATTTGCACTTTCTGCGCCTAGCTGAAAGGCGTTAAAGAAAAGCGCTTATGGGAGACAACCCATGTTTTTACTACAGTACTTTATTTTATATTTGAGTCTTGGAAGTTGTTTACTACTGTAGCAACCTCTCCTTATCATGTTTTTGTGCCAAGTAAAGTTTCTATGTTAAAGTTGATGTTATATTTGGGATCGCTGCGCAGAAACAGCATTGCTGTCTGTCACGAATCTGGGCACAATTCTCTGTAGAAAATTCGAAAAAATCTGCCAATTTACGAGCGTGATCCTCAGATATGTACACAACTTTCATTAGTTTTGAGTTTTTCCAGTTGAGCAAGTCTGGTGCCACTTTAAAATTCGTCTTTATGAACTGTTCTGTTTTTGACAGATTCTGCCTTTTATTTCGCATTGCCTCTTTTGCTATGTTGGATGAATTTCTTTGATCCATTAATGTCCAGTAGCTTTATGCAATGTCCAGAAGTGTAAAGAATGTTTGTGTCACCTCTGAATGTGTGAATTATTAATTGTGCACTAACCCTCTAATGAGTTTGCTTGAAGTTTGGTGTGAAGGAAGTTTTCAAGGGTCAAGAGAGGAGTATGATATACTATGATCAAGAGGAGTGAAAGCTCTAAGCTTGGGGATGCCCCCGTGGTTCATCCCTGCATATTTTAAGAAGACTCAAGCGTCTAAGCTTGGGGATGCCCAAGGCATCCCCTTCTTCATCGACAACATCATCAGGTTCCTCCCCTGAAACTATATTTTTATTCAATCACATCTTGTGTTCTTTACTTGGAGCGTCGGTTTGTTTTTGTTTTTGTTTTTGTTTAAATAAATGGATCCTAGCATTCACTTTTTGGGAGAGAGACACGCTCCGCTGTTGCATATGGACAAATATGTCCTTAGGCTTTACTCATAATGTTCAAGGCGAAGTTTCTTCTTCGTTAAATTGTTATATGGTTGGAATTGGAAAATGCTACATGTAGTAATTCTAAAATGTCTTGGATAATGTGATACTTGGCAATTGTTGTGCTCATGTTTAAGCTCTTGCATCCTATGCTTTGCACCCATTAATGAAGAAATACATAGAGCTTGCTAAAATTTGATTTGCATATTTGGTCTCTCTAAGGTCTAGATAATATCTAGTATTGAGTTTTGAACAACAAGGAAGACGGTGTAGAGTCTTATAATGTTTACAATATGTCTTTTATGTGAGTTTTGCTGCACCGGTTCATCCTTGAGTTTGCTTCAAATAACCTTGCTAGCCTAAACCTTGTATCGAGAGGGAATACTTCTCATGCATCCAAAATCCTTGAGCCAACCACTATGCCATTTGTGTCCACCATACCTACCTACTACATGGTATTTCTCCGCCATTCCAAAGTAAATTGCTTGAGTGCTACCTTTAAAATTCCATCATTCGCCTTTGCAATATATAGCTCATGGGACAAAATAGCCTTAAAAACTATCGTAGTATTGAATATGTACTTATGCACTTTATCTTTTATTAAGTTGCTTGTTGTGCGATAACCATGCTTCTGGGGAACGCCATCAACTATTCTTTGTTGAATATCATGTGAGTTGCTATGCATGTCCGTCTTGTCTGAAGGATCTATCACCTTAATGATTGGAGCATGCAAATTGTTAGAGAAGAACATTGGGCCGCTAACTAAAGCCATGAATCATGGTTGAAGTTTCAGTTTTGGACATATATCCTCAATCTCATATGAGAATAATAATTGTTGCTACATGCTTATGCATTTAAGAGGAGTCCATTATCTGTTGTCCATGTTGTCCCGGTATGGATGTCTAAGTTGAGAATAATCAAAAGCGAGAAATCCAAAATGCGAGCTTTCTCCTTAGACCTTTGTACATGCGGCATGGAGGTACCCCTTTGTGACACTTGGTTGAAACATGGCATTGCAAAGATCCGGTAGTCCAAGCTAAGTAGGACAAGGTGCGGGCACTATTAGTATACTATGCATGAGGCTTGCAACTTGTAAGATATAATTTACATAACTCATATACTTTATTACTACCGTTGACAAAATTGTTTCATGTTTTCAAAATAAAAGCTCTAGCACAAATACAAGCAATCGATGCTTTCCTCTTTGAAGGACCTTTCTTTTACTTTTATTGTTGAGTCAGTTCACCTATCTCTCTCCACCTTAAGAAGCAAACACTTGTGTGAACTATGCATTGATTCCTACATACTTGCATATTGCACTTGTTATATTACTTTATGTTGACAATATCCATGAGATATACATGTTATAAGTTGAAAGCAACCGCTGAAACTTAATCTTTCTTTGTGTTGCTTCAATACCTTTACTTTGATTTATTGCTTTATGAGTTAACTCTTATGCAAGACTCATTTATGCTTGTCTTGAAGTACTATTCATGAAAAGTCTTTGCTTTATGATTCACTTGTTTACTCATGTCATTACCATTGTTTTGATCGCTGCATTCATTACATATGTTTACAAATAGTATGATCAAGATTATGATGGCATGTCACTTCAGAAATTATCTTTGTTATCGTTTTACCTGCTCGGGACGAGCAGAACTAAGCTTGGGGATGCTGATACGTCTCAACGTATCGATAATTTCTTATGTTCCATGCTACTTTATTGATGATACCTACATGTTTTATGCACATTATATGTCGTATTTACGCATTTTCTGAACTAACCTATTAACAAGATGCCGAAGAGCCAGTTGCTATTTTCTGCTGTTTTTGGTTTCAGAAATCCTAGTAAGGAAATATTCTCGGAATTGGACGAAATCACCGCCTGTGGTCCTATTTTTGCACGAAGCTTCCGTAAGACCGAGGGGAGTCGAGTGGGGCCACGAGGTGGGGTGACAGAGGCGCGGCCAGCCCTGGCCGCGCCGGCCTGTCTCGGGGCCTCGTGCCGCCTCTGACCTGCCCTTTCGCCTATATAGCGCAAACCCCCGATCGAGAGCCACGATACGGAAAACCTTCCGAGACGCCGCCGCCGAATCCCATCTCTGGGATTCAGGAGATCGCCTCCGGCACCCTGGAGAGGGGATTCATCTCTGAGGACTCTACACCGCCATGGTCGCCTCCGGAGTGATGAGTGAGTAGTTCATCCCTGGACTATGGGTCCATAGCAGTAGCTAGATGGTCGTCTTCTCCTAATTGTGCTTCATTGTTGGATCTTGTGAGCTGCCTAACATGATCAAGATCATCTATCTGTAATACTATATGTTGTGTTTGTCGGGATCCGATGGATAGAGAATACTATGTTATGGTGATTATCAATCTATTGTTTATGTGTTGTTTATGATCTTGCATGCTCTCCGTTATTAGTAGAGGCTCTGGCCAAGTTTTTGCTCTTAACTCCAAGAGGGAGTATTTATGCTCGATAGTGGGTTCATGCCTTCATTGACACCTGGGACAGTGACAGAAAGTTCTAAGGTTGTGATGTGCTGTTGCCACTAGGGATAAAACATTGATTCTATGTCTAAGGATGTAGTTGTTGATTACATTACGCACCATACTTAATGCAATTGTCTTGCTTTGCAACTTAATACAATGGGGTTCGGATGATAACTGAAGGTGGACTTTTTAGGCATAGATGCATTGGATGGCGGTCTATGTACTTTGTCGTAATGCCCGGATTAAATCTCACTATATTTATCATATCATGTATATGCATTGTTATGCCCTTCTCTATTTGTCAATTGCCCGACTGTAATTTGTTCACCCAACATGCTTTTATCTTATGGGAGAGACACCTCTAGTGAACTGTGGACCCCGGTCCTATTCTTTACATCGCATACAATCTACTGCAATACTTGTTTTACTGTTTTCTTGCAAACAATCATCTTCCACACAATACGGTTAATCCTTTGTTACAGCAAGCCGGTGAGATTGACAACCTCACTGTTTCGTTGGGGCAAAGTACTTTGTGTTGTGCAGTTCCACGTTGGCGCCGAATCCCTGTTGTTGCGCCGCATCACATTTCGCCACCATCAACCTTCAACGTGCTTCTTGGCTCCTCCTGGTTCGATAAACCTTGGTTTCTTTCTGAGGGAAAACTTGCTGCTGTGCGCATCATACCTTCCTCTTGGGGTTCCCAACGAACGTGTGAGTTACACGCCATCAACCACAAATTCATATATTCAGAGGTGACACAATCATTCTTAACACTTCTGGACATTGCACAAAGCTTCTAAAAGTTAATGGAACAAAGAAACTCATTCAACATAGCAAAAGCGGCAATGCGAAATAAAAGACAGAATTTGTCAAAAACAGAACAGTCCGTAAAGATGCTTCTGGACTGGGCACTTAACTTGCTCAAATGGAAAAACTAAAAACTAATGAAAGTTGCGTACATATCTGAGGATCACGCTCGTAATTTGCAGATTTTTAGATTTTTTTACGAGACTTATGCCAGAATTCGTGACAGACAGCAATGCTGTTTCTGCAGCGATCCCAAATATAACATCAACTTTAGCATAGAAACTTTACTTGGCACAAAAACATGATAAGGAGAGGTTGCTACAGTAGTAAAAAACTTCCAAGACTCAACAAAACAAAAATTGCTGTAGTAAAATAAACACATGGGTTATCTCCCAAGAAGTGCTTTTCTTTAACGCCTTTCAGCTCGCAGAAAGTGCAAATCAAGTAACATCAAGAGTAGAAGCATCAACATCATAGCTTGTTCTAATAATAGAATCAAAAGGCAACTTCATTCTCTTTCTAGGGAATTGTTCCATACCTTTCTTGAGAGGAAATTGATATCTAATATTACCTTCCTTCATATCAATAACAGCACCAACGGTTCGAAGAAAAGGTCTTCCCAACACAATAAGACAAGATGCATTGCATTCGATATCCAAGACAACAAAATCAACGGGGACAAGATTATTGTTAACCGTAATGCGCACATTATCAATCCTCCCCAAAGGTTTCTTTTTAACATTATCAGCAAGATTAACATCCAAATAACAATTCTTCAATGGTGGCAAGTCAAGCATATCATAAATCTTTTTAGGCATAACATAAATACTTGCACCAAGATCACATAAAGCATTACACTCAAAGTCATTGAATTTCATTTTAATGATGGGCTCCCAACCATCTTCTAACTTCCTAGGAATAGAAGCTTCAAGTTTTAATTTCTCTTCCCTAGCTTTAATGAGAGCATTTGTAATGTGTTTTGTAAAGGCTAAATTTATAGCACTAGCATTGGGACTTCTAGCAAGTTTTTGTAAGAACTTTATAACTTCAGTAATATGACAATCATCAAAATCTAAACCATTATGTTCTACAGCAATAGAATCATTGTCACCAATATTTTGAAAAATTTCAGCAGTTTTATCACAAACAGCAGTTTCAAGCAATTTTGTGCGCTTTGCACTAGGAGTAGAAACATTGCCAACACCAATTATTTTACCATTGATAGTAGGAGGTGCAGCAACATGTGAAGAATCAACATTACTAGTGGTGGTAATAGTCCATACTTTAGCTACATTATTTTCTTTAGCAAGTTTTTCTTTTTCTTCTCTATCCCACCTAGCATGCAATTCAGCCAACAATCTAATATTATCATTAATTCTAACTTGGATGGCATTTGTTTTAGCAAACCTAGCATCTTCAACTTTCTCAGGCATAACTTTCAGTTTTAAAAGATCAACATCGAGAGCAAGACTATCAACCTTAGAAGCAAGAATATTAATTTTACCAAGCTTTTCTTCAACAGTTTTACTGAAAGCAGTTTGTGTACTAATAAATTCTTTAAGCATCACTTCAAGACCAGAGGGTACACTCTTATTATTATTGTAAGAATTACCATAAGAATTACCATAACCATTATTATTAGAAGGATATGGCCTAAAGTTCTTGTTACCATAATTATTCCTATAAGCATTGTTGTTGAAATTATTGCTCTTAATGAAATTCACATCAACATTTTCTTCTTGAGCAACCAATGAAGCTAAAGGAACATTATTAGGATCAATATGAGATCTACCATTTGCAAGCATAGACATAATACCATCAATCTTATCACCCAAAGAAGAGGTTTCTTCAACAGAATTTACCTTCTTACCTTGAGGAGTTCTTTCAGTGTGCCATTCAGAGTAATTGATCATCATATCATCAAGTAATTTAGTTGCGGCGCCCAGAGTGATGGACATAAAAGTACCTCCAGCAGCTGAATCCAATAGGTTCCTTGAGGAAAAATTCAATCCTGCATAAAAGGTTTGGATGATCATCCAAGTAGTCAGTCCATGGGTTGGGCAATTCTTTACCAAAGATTTCATTCTCTCCCATGCTTGAGCAACATGTTCATTATCAAATTGTTTAAAATTCATTATGCTACTTCTCAAAGATATAATCTTAGCAGGAGGATAATATTTACTAATAAAAGCATCTTTACACTTAGTCCATGAATCAATACTATTCTTAGGCAAAGATAGCAACCAATCTTTAGCTCTTCCTCTTAATGAGAAAGGAAACAATTTCAGTTTAATAATATCACCATGTATATCCTTATACTTTTGCATTTCACAAAGTTCAACAAAATTATTAAGATGGGCAGCAGCATCATCAGTACTAACACCAGAAAATTGCTCTCTCATGACAAGATTCAGTAAAGCAGGTTTAATTTCATAGAATTCTGCTGTAGTAGCAGGTGGAGCAATAGGAGTACATATAAAATCATTATTATTTGTGCTAGTGAAGTCACACAACTTAGTATTTTCAGGAGTACCCATTATAAGTAGCAAAAATAAACTAGGCAAATAAAGTAAAGACAAGTAACTAATTTTTTTGTGTTTTTGATATGTAGAACAAGACAGTAAATAAAGTAAAACTAGCAACTAATTTTTTGTGTGTTTTGTTTAAGTGCAGCAAACAAAGTAGAAAATAAAATAAAGCAAGACAAAACCAAAGTAAAGAGATTGGAAGTGGAGACTCCCCTTGCAGCGTGTCTTGATCTCACAACGGCGCCGGAAATTTAGCTTGATACGCGTGCACACGTCCGTTGGGAACCCCAAGTGGAAGGTGTGATGCGTATAGAAGCAAGTTTCCTCAGATGAAACCAAGGTTATCGAACCAGTAGGAGCCAAGAAGCACGTGAAGGTTGTTGGTGGAGGAGTGTAGTGCGGCGCAACACTAGTGAAATCGGCGCCAACGTGGAACCTTCACAACACAATCGAAGTACTTTGCCCCAACGTAACAGTGAGGTTGTCAATCTCACCGGCTTTGAAAACAAAGGATTAAGTGTATCGAGTGGAAGATGGTGTTTGTTTGCAAAGAACAATAAAAGCAGTAGAATGTATTCAGATGTAAAGAATGGACCGGGGTCCACAGTTCACTAGTGTCTCTCCAATAAAATAACTAACATGCTGGGTGAACAAATTACAGGTGAGCAATTGACAAATAAAGATTCAATACATATCAACGATGATTACTATGTGATTTAATCAGGGGCATTACGACAAAGTACATAGACCGCTATCCAACATGCATCTATGCCTAAATAATCCACCTTCAGTTATCATCCGAACCCCTTCCAGTATTAAGTTGTAACAACAGATAATTGCATTAAGTATGGTGCGTAATGTAATCAACACAAATATCCATAGACAAAGCATCAATGTTTTATCCCTAGTAGCAACAGCACATCCACAACCTTAGAACCTAGTGTCACGATCCCAGATTTAATGGAGGCATTGTAGCACCCTACCTTTTAATAAAGGCAAGATACCTGTGTATAGTGCTATTCCCGGGATCACTGATAGCACACACATTACAAAATGTAGTAATCATTGCAATAGTATCAAATTACTACATCGTTGATCCAAAGGATAAAGTAAAACCTTACAAATTGCATAGTCACATGGACTAGCTCAAATAAAATGTTTAGAGTAAACACAGCGGAAAGTAGAATAGCAATGAGCCTTCATCATCTTCATGTGCCACAGGCAGTCATGTTGGAATGTAGAATCGAGATCCTACTACGTACTTCTCCTCAGAAAATCCTGCACGTTTGAATATGCAGCCCCACGAATGGAGATCAGTACAATGATGTACTGGCAAATGACACTTATATGGTGGCAGTTTTTAGGCATGACTATCTACATGATATTTGGCTAGTGGAGTTTAGGCTAATTTGCATAAAGCCAATTTTATCCTATATTTTATTTAAAACAAAACATTTTGAAAATCTTTGAATGACATTATGAAATCACACCATGGTTAAATCCTCCATGGGTTTTAGAATAATCACATGGTTACATCTCCCATGAGTTTTACAAGGTTGATCAAATTTTAAATACATTCAGAAAAGGTGATGAGATTCTTCCGTACATTCCTTGCCTAGAAGCTCAAATTGTCCATAACCGAGGACACGGCTAAGATCTTAGATTTAACTCTCGAGAGGTTGCGCTCTTTACCCACAATTCACAACCAAGCCTTTTTGCCAAAATTCTTCATCTTCATTAAGGCCAGGACGAGGTCACTACGAAGCTTTTCCTTAGTAGCCCCCCTACCTACCGGATCCGCCCGTACCCAGATTCCCCCCACTGGCGGTACCCTAGGCGGGGTTTCCCACTACGTACTTAGCCAAGACAGAGCCCATAATGTATTGTGGTTGCACTGGAAGCTATCTAAAACATGGACGACATAATAATCTCTTTAATCCCGAGTGGCCATCCACAAGTGCACCCTCAGGCGATGACAACCACAATGTGGCCCTGAGTAGCCACTCAACATGTGAGCACCCTCAGGCGATGACAACCACAATGTGGCCCTGAGTAGCCACTCAACATTTGCGCACCCTCAGGCGATGACAACCACAATGTGGCCCTGAGTAGCCGCCCACCAAGCAATTATCAATCCACCCAGGTGTTTCATTAAGGTTGTTAATTTTCACTTTTCAGAACATCACAATCAAAACAATGAAACAACATTTGGCATTTGATGTTGCAGAGCAAAACTAAAGTATCCTATCAATAGGTTCGGGATTAGCTACACACTACTAGGGTTTTCTTAGCCTAGCATAATACTTTTCTTTTGAAATCAAAATCCTACCATGCATACTAGTTTCAAAACACTAATGCATATATAAAAATAGGTAGGAATTGAGTGTCACTTGCCTTTTTGGTAATTGAAGATCGTTCACTTCTCTCAACAAAACACGTCGCTCTTCACACGAACTACAAGATAAATATAGCACAACATAAACACACCATTCAACAACAACAACAACAACAAAATCAAACAAGACAACAATCGATAATCGCTCTATGGTACTAAGGTGTGGCATGAGGTTTGGCTTGCAAGATATGAATTGGAGATATTGAATGGATGGGTCAAATACTTGAAAAAAAATGATTATCTAAGTCAAGTGCTTAGAAGAAAAATGATTGATAAGAACCTATGGTCAATGGTTGTTTTCTACTCAAGATTGGGTAATTGAAATGATCCATGTGATGAAATCACATGAGTCTCAAATGATGCAACTCAAAATACTATTTGGTAAAGTGTGACAACACTTACTAAGATAGTATGAGTTACACATAGGCTTGGGTATGGATTTGTGATGTGTTGAATTACTCAATTAACTCATTTGTAAATTGAATAGTTCAATATAAGCCAATAAAATTAAGTGAGCATATGGTTGAATAGGCATGAATGATATTGAAGATGTGGGTCAAAGATGCTAATGGATATCAATGGTTCAAAACATGTGATATGTGGTAGGGTTTCTCAACCACACCGGAGCAAGGTGAAATTCTAAAATAGGACATTTCACACTTTACTCAAATAACTCATTTGTTATTTGACTAATAAGAACTATGATAATATGTTGTGGAGAGATGTGATCATGGAACATGATGAATGTGTCTAAATGATTTGCATAGTCGAAGACCGATATTGCGGACCATAGAAAAACCGCGAAAACAAAGCGTGCGAATCCGACATGCAAAATATCTAGAATGATCTAGGCATTTTATTGATTCCAAGGATATAAAGTTTGTCGAAAATCGACATGTAGAACCCAAGATATGAATTTTACAATTCGCGATCAAAAATCTAATGGTGTCCGAAAAGTTGTCCGAGAAAGTTTCTCGGATGGAAGAACTTCCTACAGGAAAGTTGTAGAGAAAATAATTACAAACTTAACAACAGACTAATCATCTAAAACGGGGCCCTAGATCATTTGTTATGAAATTTCAAAATGTTGGCACAAATTAGAGCTAGGAACCGATCGATGTACAGAATAGGACACGGCTTCATATTATTAGTTCAGATAAAATTGGTCTAACGTGCATCTTGGAATTTAGATCTAACGGTTTAATGTGACAGCCCTGGTTTAATCTAACTGTACGTGAACGATTCAAGCAATGAGGTGCCCGCTACTCACAGAGGCGGAACGTAATCGACTCCGCTGGTATCCTGTCTCGGTGAGGACGTGCACGTGATGCTGTGGTCCATGACGTGGTCGTTCTTGTGATCGGCGGCGGCGTTTCTTCGTCGAACGACATCAACGATCGGCCGGAGCAGTTACCGGCAACAGCGAGATTCAGAAGTCATTCTTGTCGTCGGTGTACTGCGGATTAGGATGGAGAAAAAGGTTAAACGGTGCGCCAGGTTGAGGGAGTTCGAGGGGTACAAAATTGAGGCAGTGGGGCTTACCGAGTTCGTCGGAATCGATAAGAAAAGGCGGCGGACAGCATGGCCAATGACAAGAAAACGATGCACCACCATGTCCTGGAGATAGGCGACGGTGAGGGGAGTTCAGGAATAAAAGGAATAAAGTTAAAGATCATCGTACGCGAAATACCGGTCCGATGAACTTCGATGACGTCGTGGCCAACAGCGACAACATCATGCCCGACCATGTCCTGGAGGTTGCCCTCGACGAAGAACGTCTTGTGGTGCAAGGATTTGACGAGATGATCACCGAGAGCGACGTAACCTAGCGATGAACTCGAGTTTGTGGCTGATGTTGGCATGGTCGGTGTGTGTTGTACATGGCATCTTAGGAGAAACTTTGTGAATGAAAGTGGTGGAGAAAGACAAGGGACGCACGGTGCTCCTCTCGGTTTGCATCGATATTGACTGAGGTGGGAGATCGGGAGGTCTATGCCGTCGGGTGGCATTCGGGGCGCCGGTTTGGTTTGAGCAGTTAACACAATAAAATGGAGAGATAATACCCTGAATAGATTCCTCACTAAATCTGTAATAACTTTCGTGTTAAACTCTACAAGAAACGCTTGATAGAATTGATGGGAGAGGCATAAGAAGAGCTACAGCTATGGAGACGTTACACGTCTGTACGTGAACGAGAGAAGAGGAGGAAGACGAGCGCTCGCTCGGGCTGGTCGGTCTGGGCCGGATCTGCCTAGTTGGGCCAGGAAAAAAAAGGAAGGCTGGGGCGGCCTGGGCTGTTCGGCCGGGTGGGCTGCGGCGGGCGTTGGGCCGCACTATCGGCTGCGTCCTTTGTTTTTTTTTTCTCTTTTGTTTTTATGAAATTGGAAATACACTTTGGGGCTTCAAATAAAATCGGAAAAATACAAGTAAGGTACCGTTGGATTTGTTATGAAAAGTGCTTCAATATGAGACTAAATTTGTAAGAAAATAATAAACTTTATAAAACCAAAATTTAACATACATGTCTATGTGGCTATAGTGCTCTTTTAGGGTTTAATATTTTCTCAAAATAATAATTTATAATTTTCAAAACCTCCGAACAAAATAGGGTATCGTTGGCGAATACTTTGAAAGCCAAGTTTTAAGAAAACTCTATTTTCGTAAATATCTTTTTAATAAACACACAAGTTTTAAATCCCTGTGAAAAATCAATCAAGTTCAAACAATCAAGCATTAAATTTATTTTTATTTTACATTCCGAAAATTGGAAAATTTCGGGATGTGACACCTTAAAATACCGTCTCAGATTTGAGAAAGGTTAGAAAGAAAGATGGGTATGAGATATGTTGGGGTGGGCTACCACCCTTAAAAGAAAAAAAAAATTGTAGGTAGTCTTAGGTCTTGGGTTTACGCTAAGCTTATCTTGGATATAACTTGGCACTAGGTCATCGTTTGAAACACCTATGGCTTATGGCTTCTGAGTTTAGTGTCCACTAGGCGAATGCTTATTCACATATAGTGAAGAGCATATGTCTCTAAGGTGAGTCGAATAGTTTTCCTTCATAGTAGGGTTTCTAATCCAAATGGTTGGTTGTTGAACTACTTCTGACACTGATGGTCAGATCTTCGTCCATAAGCCTAACCTAGAGCTCGAGAGACTACAATGAGAGAAGTAACACAACAGTGACTCTACGACTCAAAAAGTAATACAAGCTCATAACTGAGCGAAGAACCAAAGTATTACAAGCAGAGGTCACTGACCTGTCATACATCAATCAACGGAAGCAAAGTTATGCTATTAGACATAGCAAGATAGCAAAAGGCCTAAGAGGCCAGGAGCATAACGGCGACGTCCCAGCCCATAGATTCCAGGCTGCCACCTGGGAACCCCAAGTTACTCGTCGATGTCGACTAGAAACCACCATCTCGAGCAACTTCGTCTGAAACAAAAGCATGCAAAGCTGAGTACAGGGACTCAGCAAGACTTAGTACAACCTTTTAGCAAAGCGGGTATGCGGGCTTTCTGTGGAGCTTCTTTTGCGTAAAGCCAGTTTTCCTTTGTTAAACAAGAGGGAGGAGAAGCTCGACTACTTAGAACCTTTAAAAGGGGATAAGAGGGCGATATCTCTATATCTATTGATCATCATATTGTATCCACCAATCTTCATCATCTCGAACCACTATCCTCGGATCACCCCCTCAACAACCCGGAGAAGGTGTCCGTAAACACACATTGGTTGCCAAGTTTTACGATCAGGTTCATGTTCTCTATGATCTCCACGTCCGTTCCCAAGTCGTCCATAACCGCGGACACGGCTTTTCGAAAAGATTTATAACCCTGCAGGGGTGCACAACTTTACCCACACGTACCAACCGATTCTTAGTGCCAGAACATTAGCTCTCTTCCTTGGAAAGTCGGCAGAGAGTGGTTGACCACGACCTTTACCTTGCTGTCGCCGAGACCATGAGTCACGCGCTAAGGATTGTTCCGCCGTAACGGGTCAAGTCCCGAAGTCGGTCCTTAACGATGTGAGGCGAGGTGGGTTTCTCCAGGGACTCTAACCCCAGCCACCACGGCCACGCTTACCTACCTGTTATGTACCTTTTCCCCCAAGCAAACATGCAATGCATATGTCCAGGTAAAGCGCAAACTATGTGACTCATGGAATCTACTAGGCAAGTTAGTGAGTCGAGAGGGTACCATAATAGGGCCTCGTGTGGTTGTACGCTCAATCTTGGTTCAAGAGGCGAGAACTCGCATCCTAGGGTCGGCAGAAACGAAACAACCCACCACATCCCAATGTGGCCTTTCGTCTGAGCCTTTAATCATGTTTAACAATTATCTCTATACTTACCACGTCAACCTGTCATGCTAGTTTCATTTCATTGTAAGACTCCAGTCCGAAGACCGGAGTAGTAGCGTAACAAACTAAGCATGGCTAAGCATAAAGAGATAAAGGCTCTAGCGACGCACACATGCCAAACCTAGGTATGCTAGGAGCAGTGGATCAGGGTATCGAGGCTACAAAGGTAGAACATGCAATAGATAGGATAACTCTACCTATCGATAAAAGACAGTTGAATCGTGTGCAAATGTAGGAACCAGAAGGAAAAGCATTTCGAAAACATATATGAACCAGGCTAGGGCTTGCCTTTGTCCCTGATAAACCAATATGGATCTTCGGGGATCCCATGCTTGAGTTGTTCGTCGATGGACAATTATTGATCTGCGTCGTTGTCGATCTTCATCGTCTCGGCACTTGCTCTATCGATCGCGAAGAAGCAAATACTAGAAAGAGAGAAATAACATTCAATACATGGCATAATGCAATGCACACTCAGGGATGATGATATGACATGTTTAATTAAGTGCTAGAGCTAACCCTAGGACATGATCATCAATTTAACTGGGTTTCGGTGAACTAGGGTTAGTAGTCCCGGAACCTCAGAGGGGTACAATTAGTTCTTCTAAATCAACTAGGGTTCAAAGTTGTTTAACAATGCATGATTTTGTAACCAAATTGTAGATCTCATTTTTCTGAAGATTTTGATATGTTATACACATTTTTCTGAATTAAAATGAAATAGTTATGAATTTTACAAGTTTTATTCAAATTCTGGAATTTCTGGAAAATGATAAATAGCTGGCATGCCGGACCCACTGTCAGAGTTTTATTCATTTCCTAAATATTTACGAAATGATTAAAAATCTGACAGGGGGTCCCACCTGTCATGGATTTAAGAATTAAAGAAAATAATTAAACAAAAAGAAAAGGGCCGCGGGGCCCACGGGGTCAACCGCCGGTGGTCAACTCCGGCGGCCGGCGCCGGTGACCAAAGTGCGGCGGCGCTAGAGGGCGCGCCAGGACGCGCGGGCGGGAGCGTTCGACGCGGGCGACCACGGCGAGTCGCCTGGTGGTCGCGGCGTTAGGCGGGGGTGGCCGGAACGACGCCGGCGGCGAGGCCGAGCGGCGGAGCTCACGGGCACATGGCGCGGCGGCGATACAGGGCAGGAGGGAGGCAGGCGAGTGGCCCTGAAGGACCCTTAGCTCACCAGGGAGCTCGTGGAGGTGACGGCGGGGCCGGAGATGGCCGGGAACGGCGAGGACGGTGGCGGCCGGCGAGCTCGGGCTCCGGCCGATTGGCGCGATTGAGGGCTCCTCGGCGGGCGCTGCTTCGTGGAGGAGGTCGAGGGCGTCGCGGCGGAGCTTCTGGCGGCGTCGGCCGAGCGCGGGGAGGCGCAGAACGGCGGCGAGGAGAGATGGCCGGCGCTAGGGTTTGGTCCGGCGCGGCGGAGAGAAGAGGGAGGAGAGGAGGGGCGGCGTGCTAGGGTTCTCCTGGCGGCGGCGCGGGGCTTTATAGGCCGCCGGGGGCGGCGGAAATCATCCCGACCGCCGGCAGCATCGGGCGGGCAGGGGAGCTCCACGGAGCAGCTTCCAGCTGGAGGAAGAAGAAAGGGGTTTTTGCGAAAACCCCCCTAGCCTTTAGGGTTTTCTCTGGAAATTTTAAAACAGGGCTAAAAACAAATGGATTTTGGCATTTTGCAACCCTTGGAGTTAGGAAATAACTCAAATATTTTAGGGAAAATATTTTGTGGCCTTCCTAATCATAATTGAAAGTCCACATATTTTTGTTTTGAAGTTTTCAAACATTGAATACATTTCAAATAGAGAAAGACTTGCATAAACCTAGTGTTTCCATTTTAATTTATTTGCAAAATTTTCCTAATGCATTTTATATGATGCTCATGATGCACAAACAACTCCTAATTAGGGTTTAGCAAAACAGGGATGTTACAACTCTATCCCCCTTACAAGAATCTCGTCCCCGAGATTCCTAAGGTAAGAAAAGAGAAGGTAACAAGGACTACAACGGTCTTCAACGAGCTTGTCGATTCCACGCCGGTCTTCTTTGTTGAGGAAGTTGATCCACGACACCATGAAGAAGTTGACCCACAACACCATGAATGAAGTGCTTCATTTTTCGTCCCTTGAGGTTGTTGCTCAACTGCACCTTAAGGAAAGAGGGAATAACTCTAGAACGATGGATCTTCACGAAGATCGAGTATCTCATGGGTTACTCATGGGAGGAGTGTTGAAAAACAACTTTTGAGCTAACAAACATGAAACACGTCAAGGTAACGGAGAGGACTGAAGAAGTTTTCAAATTTTGGTAGGCAATTGCTCCACGCTTTACAAGAATACGAAGGAACAAGTGGCACTAGTGTTGGAAATTTTGAGAACCATCTTTGTGTTATCATGAAGTATGTGTTCTGGATGTTGGAAGTGACCTTCTCTGGTTCACGTGCATTTGCTGAAAGATGTCGATGTGGATCCGAGTCGAGTTTACTTTGTCTTCCTCGGGAATCATTGCAAGTTGTTCATGCACGTGCAAAGAATTCTTGAGATGGAAGGTTGTTACCTCCATTCCTTGAAACGTTCCTCTATGCACCATAAGCCGTTGGCTGGTTTGTTTAAAAAAGAGAAGAAGCTTAAGAGCTTCAAAATCTTCTTTGATGTCCCCACAAGGACTCACTTGTGTTACATTGCAAAGTTCATGTGCACACAATTTCCTTTGCAGTCGCAGCCACATGGATTACGCAATCTAGCTCAATCTTTTGAGCTTGACATTATAGTCTACATCTTGAGAATCTAGCAACTTTACCTTGGTGGTAACTGCTGAAAATCTTCTATTCGGACATTCTGAGTCTGAAATATCGTTACACCTAACCTAAGCTGAATCTCAAGCAGCAACGATGGTTAGTGTTTCTCAAAGATTTTTGACATAGGTCTCTTTGTAATCCGGCAAGATTGAGGTCGTGGTTAACACAATTAGTCGGAAGACCTAATGCCAAGATTCTTGAAGTAGCAAGAATAACCACTCTCCATAAGGATCTTGTGCGACTTATCCTAGGAGTTGCCCTTATGATGTCTTTTCAATTCCGAAGTCTGACCTTCACTTGATGCCCTAATGAAGGCTAGTCAATAGCCTAATATTGGTGTCTAGAACATCAAGGAGAACCTTATAATCAAAGTTGCTAAATGTCTCTCGGTCAATCTCTCGAAATCATTTCTCCGGTGGCCACCACTTCGTTCGGAGAAATTTCAATCCCCGCTGATCCTTGGCACCTCCTTAGACAGTACCCTTCTCTTTCCTTTGGTTTGTACTTGAAGTTCTAACCAATTCACACGTTGTGTGAATTCGTCGGCCATTTAGGCCCCAGCCTTTTGGGTAGACAACAATCGTTTCTTGTACCCATACTAAAAGAGTGACTATGATTTTTGAAATCCAAAGTTGCTCTCGTTGGGTAATCATTTGTGCTTCCACGAGTCACCCTCTCTAAGAGTACCTCTTCATGGTAACCAAGACAGTAACTCCTCGCTACCTTGTCCTTCGTATTCTTGTAAAGCGTGGAGCAATTGCCTATCAAATTTGAAACTTATTCCGTCTCCTCCGTTACCTTGACGTGTTTCATGTTTGTTAGCTCAAGAGTTGTTTTTCAACACTCCACCCATGAGTTACCCATGAGATACTCGATCTTGTGAAGATCCATTGTTCTAGAGTTATTCCCTCTTTCCTTTAGGTGCAGTTGAGCAACAACCTCAAGGGAAGAAAATGAAGCGCTTCATTCGTGGTGTGGTGGATCAGCTTCATTCATGGTGTTGTGGGGTCAACTTCATTCATGGTGTCGTGGATCAACTTCTTCAACAAAGAAGATCATCACGGTATCGACAAGCTCGTTGAAGACCGGTGTAGTCCTTGTTACCTTCTCTTTTCCTACCTTAGGAATCTCGGGGACGAGATTCTTGTAAGGGGGATAGAGCTGTAACATCCCTGTTTTGCTAAACCCTATTTAGGAGTTGTTTGTGCATCATGAGCATCATATAAAATGCATTAGGAAAAAATTTGCAAATAAATTAAAATGGAAACACTAGGTTTATGCAAGTCTTTGTCTATTTGAAATGTGTTCAAATGTTTGAAAACCCCAAAATAAAAATATGTGGACTTTCAACTATTATTAGGAAGGCCACAAAATATTTCCCCTAAAATATTTTGAGTTATTTTGGATCTTCAAAATGTTGCAAAACTATCAAAAGGTTTTGTTTTAGTGTTGTTTTAAAGTTTCCAGGGAAATCCCCAAAAGCCAGGGGGTTTTTCGTAAGAAGACCCTTGTCTTCTTCCCCAGGCAGGCAGAGCCAGAGCTGCCTGGCTCGTCCCTGGCCGCCCGATGGCGCCGGCCGCCGGGATTGCTCCCGCCGCCCCCAGACGCCTATAAACGCCGCCGCCGTCCAGGGGAGAACCCCCATTTCGCCTTCCCCCTCTCTTCTCCTCTTCTCTGCCGCGGGCCGAAACCCTAGCCCCGGACCTCGCCGTCGCCGCCGTCTGCTCCTCCCCGCGCCCGCCGAGCGCCCCGAGCTCCGCCGCGACGCCCTCGTCCTCCCCGCCAACCAGCGCAAGCCGACCGCCCGAATCGGCCTCCCGTCCCCTCGCCGTGCCCCCCCTCGCCTCGCCGTCGACCACAGCTTCGGGTGAGCTGAGCTCCTGGTGCCCTTCCCTCCCCGCCTCCTGTAGCCCCGCCCGTGCGCCCCGCTCTGCCGCTCGAGCTCGCCGCCGGCCCTCCGGCGACCATTGGAGGGCGGCGCCGCCCTCGTTGGGTTCGCCCCGAGCCCGCGCGCCTAACGCGCCTGCTCGCGCTGCCCCTGGTGCCCTGCATCGCCCAGGCCGTGCCCGACCTGGCCGGCCATGGCCTGGCTGACGTCGTGCTGACGTCATTATGACGTCAGCCGACCTTTTCTTTTTATATTTTCTGTTATTTTCTGTTTTAATTAATTATATGACAGGTGGGGTCTGTCAGTCAGAGTTTTAATCATTTCTAAATTGTTAAAATGCTGACAGTGGGTCCAACTTGTCATACTTTTATTATTTTCCAGAAATTTCAGAAAATGCTTAAATCTTGTTTAATTCATAACTAATTCTTTTTAATTCAGAAAAATATGTATAATATATCAAAATGTTCAGAAAAACATTCTCTACAAGTTTAGGAGTAATTCATACATCATTACAACCTTTGAACTTGCAAATGTAGTGAAACCCTAAAAGAACCCCTCTCATATGGCGGTGTCCGATGCCGGAACCCCTTTAATCTGACGATGCACCTAGGGTTTACTTAATTCCTTTAATATGACATATCATTCATATTGTATGTGCATTGCATTATGCCATGTCGTGATTGTTTATTTCCCTTTCCGGTGTTTGGTTCTTCGCGAATAGGATCTGAGCCGGAGTCCGACGTCAACACCACCGAAGAACCTTACTCATCAGCTGAGGGACAAGGCAAGCCCTAGCCTGGTTCATATATGATTTCCAAATGCTTTTATCTTTGGTTCCTACATATTGCATGCGATTCAACTGTCATTTATCGATAGGTAGAGTTATCCTATCAATTGCATGTTCCACCCTTGTAGCCTCAAATCCATGATCCACTGCTCCTAGCATACCTAGGTTTGGCATGTGTGCGTCGCTAGAGCCTTTATCTCTTTATGCTTAGCCATGCTTAGTTTGTTACGCTACTACTCCGGTCTTCGGACTGGAGCCTTACAATGAAATGAAACTAGCATGACAGGTTGACGTGGTAAGTATAGAGATGAGTGTTAAACATGATTAAAGGCTCAGACGAAAGGCCACATTGGGATGTGGTGGGTTGTTTCGTTTCTGCCGACCCTAGGATGCGAGTTCTCGCCTCTTGAACCAAGATCGAGCGTACAACCACACGAGGCCCTATTATGGTACCCTCTCGACTCACTAACTTGCCTAGTAGATTCCATGAGTCACATAGTTTGCGCGTTATTTGGACATATGCATTGAAAATGTTTGTGAAAAGGTGCATAGCATACAGGTAGGTAAGCGTGGCCGAGGTGGCTTGGGTTAGAGTCCCTGGTGAAACCCACCTCGCCTCACATCGTTAAGGACCGACTTCGGGACTTGACCCGTTACGGCGGAACAATCCTTAGCGCGTGACTCATGGTCTCGGCGACAGCAAGGTAAAGGTCGTGGTCAACCACCCTCTGCCGGCTTTCCAAGGAAGAGAGCTAATAATTTGGCATTAAGAGTCGGTTGGTACGTGTGGATAAAATTGTGCACCCCTGCAGGGTTAAATCTTTTCGAAAAGCCGTGTCCGCGGTTATGGACGACTTGGGAATGGATTCTGTGACCATAGAGAACATGAACCTAATCGTAAAACTTGGCAAACAATGTGTGTTTACGGATACCTTCTTCGGGCTTTGAGGGGGTAATCCGAGGATAGTGATTCGAGATGATGAAGATTGGTGGATACAATATGATGATCAGTAGAGCTAGAGATATCGCTCTCTTATCCCCTTTTAAAGATTCTGAGTAGTCGAGCTTCTCCTCCCTCTTGTTTAACAAAGGAAAACTGGCTTTACGCAAAAGAAGCTCCACAAAAAGCCCGCATACCCGCTTTGCTAAAAGGTTGTACTAAGTCTTGCTGAGTCCCTGTACTCAGCTTTGCATGCTTTTGTTTCAGACGAAGTTGCTCCGACAGATGGTGGTTTCTAGTCGACATCGACGAGTAGCTTGGGGTTCCCAGGTGGCAGCCTGGAATCTATGGGCTGGGACGACGCCGTTATGCTCCTGGCCTCTTAGGCCTTTTGCTATCTTGCTATGTCTAATAGCATAACTTTGCTTCCGTTGATTGATGTATGTCAGGTCAGTGACCTCTGCTTGTAATGCTTTGGTTCTTCGCTCAGTTATGAGCTTGTTTTACCTCTTTGAGTCATAGAGTCACTGTTGTGTTACCGATTCTCTCACTGTAGTCTCTCGAGCTCTAGGTTAGGCTTATGTCAGACGAAGATCTGGTATTTGTCTAACCCTGATCCCGGGGGTGCCACAGGTTTTGGTACAATGGAACACGCAAACTAATTGACTCATGGGTAAGCTAGGTAAGTTCGGGCCAAGGGGTTCCCATGGGCCCCGTGTGGCTGTACGCTCAGTCTTGGTTCCGAAGGCGAGAACTCAGGTCCTAGTATCGGCGAGAACGAGTCAAATCACCACATCCCCATGTGGCGGCCCATCCAAGCCTTTAGCATGTTTATTAACATCATCACTGATCTTACCACGTCATCCTGTCAAACTAGGTTCATTCGTAGCTCTGATTCATCAACCGGATGGATCAGACTTCAACAGCTAAGCATGGCTAAGCATATCACATATATGGCTCTAGCGATGCGAACAAGCTCAGACCTAGTTTTGCTGGGAGCGGTGGATCAGGAACTCTGGGCTACAAGGATGGAATATCTTTTTACTCCTTATCTGGTATCGCTCTAATTCAGTGTCACACCTTACCTTGTGTTGATTTGAAAAAGTTTTAATATCTCTTCTGGTCTTTCAAAACTTAGGTGCTCCCAGAGCAGGTCGTTCAGTAACCAGTTGACCTAGTATTGAGTTCTCTAAACTCTTGTGTGTTCTTTGTATCTCCTTTGTTTGGTTCCAATCGAGAGATTTTCTTCCATCATAATCTCTCTACTTTGTGGGTTCCACATCCTTCTGTTCTAGGCTTCAAGGTTTCCTTTCACCTTGGATGCCTCCTTTCCTTTTTCTTGGGTACTTCCGAAGCTAGGTATGGCTTCTTGAAAGTTACCTTGTGATTACTACCTCGTAGGGCCCTTTGTGTCACTCAGATAGTAGTTACTCCTTTCTCTGTGTTTTAAAACTTGGACTTGAACCGAAGGTCCCGGATTGTGCTGGGTTCTTTTGAACCTCAGTACATGATGCTGACCTTTAACCCAAGATCCATTTTGTTGATCCCTGTTCCTAATGGTCAAACCATACATCAGGATGGCTAACTTCGAAATCCATCTAGCCTTCAAGCTTGTGGTTATTGTCGTGATTGAATTACGGCAACAAAGACCTTTCCTCTCATTAGCTATGGCAGAGGTTCTTTCATGGAACCAAATGGATCAAGACAAGAGTGCTCTTTGTGAGTCTCACATCTATGTCTGTGACTCTGCCGCACCTCCCTTTTTCAGCATGAGTTATGCAGGAGTACTATCTTGTGCATCTACATCTCAGGATTTCTAACTCTGATCATGTTCCTCCTCCTAGTCTCTTTCTGACCTTTGTCTGCGAGTTAGCAGCCAAGTTCTAAATAAGCATTGGTGTTTTCTAGTGCATGTTACTCTTATGGTTTTTCAAGACATTTCACTCCGAGATGTCAGGAGAAACAAACTCCAGTACCTCGTCCATTTCTAGGACCCGGTCAAAGTGTGGTAATCCACAGAATGTGAGGTTTATGCACCTTCTGTTATGTTCTACCTTAGAGTATCACACTCTTTTATATCTATAGGTCATGCTAAGTCTCATGACCTTATTGATGAAGTGATGCTCTTACATATCTTTACTCGCCCTTCCTCTCAGCTGTCCGTGCTTGGGAATGTTGGGGTGTTTGTATTGATGTGGCCATCCGAGATTCTTAGCAATTCTCATTGCTTTGAAATCCAAGGACGTTTGTGTCATTCTTAGCATGATTGTTTAACCAATCACTAAGCAAAGTTTGACTATGCTCCCAAGTCCGTTGTTTAGGCGCACATCTTCGGTCAAAGAGAGTTAGGTTTGTGCCGAAGCTCTCAAGACCATATCGCTTTCCTTATAAAGCAAGTTCTCTCTCGAACTCAGTGGCGTATCGGTGGTTCATGATTTTCTGGTTGTCTTTCTAGAAGTATCACCATGTTTTCACATGACCGTGTTGTCAAGTTCTTGAGTATGTTGGTTCTCTGAATCGCTCCTTCTCCAAGAAACCATACTGGATATCCTGAAACTAGTTGGTTGAGCTTAAACAACAACTTGGAGAGTTGAAAGACAAGAGCTCTACTGAACTTGTTTCTTCTTAAAGGGATGTCTAGTTTCGTTTGTGTTGAAGTATGGAAGTATATCCTTGATGGATATGCTATCTTCCCCAAATCTTTGATTTGAGTTTGGGCTATCGTCAAATCAAACTCAGTTCCGAGGACTATATTGATGATGTTTATACTCATGGTGTTCGTCTGAGTATATCTTCATGCTCTTTGGTCTGACCAATACTTTTGCCTCGTTCATGCAACATATGAGATCATCTTATTGGAGTATCTTGATAAGTTTGTTGATGAACCCATCCATGACATTCTTATTGTATCAATATTTAAAGAGGTTCATATTGAACAGTTGGCATTAATGTTGGAAACTTTTAAGAATCATCTTTGTGTCATCACGAAGTATGTGTTCTGGATGCTGGAAGTGACCTTCTCTGGTTCATGTGCATTTGCTGAAAGATGTCGCCGTGGATCTGAGAAGGGTTCCCTTTGTTTTCCCTCGGGAATCATCGCAAGTCAGTCATGCATGTGCGAAATATTCCTGAGATGGAAGGTTGTTACCTCCCTTCCTTGAAACGGTCATCTATGCACACTAAGCCACTGACTGGTTTGTTTAAGAAAGAGAAGAAGCTTAATAGCTTTGATATCTTCTTTGATGTACCCACCAGGACTCAACTGTGTTACATTGCAAGTTCATATGCACGCAATTGTCTTCGACAGTTGCAACCACATGTATTACGCAATCTGGCTCAATCTTTTGGAGCTTGACATTGTAGTCTATACTTTGAGAATCTAGCAGCTTTACCTTGGTGGCAACAGTTGCAAAATTTTCCATTCGCACATTCTGAATCTGAAATATCGTTACACCTAACCTAAGCTGAATCTCAAGCGGCAATGGTTGTTGGTGTTTCTCAAGGATTCAGGACATAGGTATCGTTGTAAATCTGGCAAGATTTATGTTGTGGTTAACATAATTAGCCGGAAGGCCCAATGCCATAATCTCTTGGAACAACAAGAATAACCACTCTATATAAGGATCTTATACAACTTATTCTAGGAGTTGCCTTATGATGCTTTTCAATTCCGAAGTCTGACCTTCACTTGATGACCTATTGGAGGCTAGTTCATAGTCTCATATTGGTGTCTAGAACATCAAGGAGAACATTAGAAGCAGAGTTGCTAAATGTCTCTCGGTCAATTTCTTGATACCATTTCTCCTGTGACAACAACTCTGTTTGGAGAAATTTCACTCCCCAGGTGATCCTTCGCACTTCACTAGCCAGTTCTCTTTCCCTTCTTTTGGATTGTACCTAAAGTTCCAATCAATTCACACGTTGTGTGAATTCGTCAGTCATCCAGGGCCTTGGCCTTTTGAGTAGACAACAATCGTTTCATGTATCCTACCAAAAGAGTGACTATGATTTTTAAATCCAAAGTTGCTCTCGTTGGATGATCATCTGTGCTTCTACGAGTCACCCTCGCTAAGAGTGCCTCGTCATGGTATCAAAGGTAATTCCACTCCTCGCTACCTTGTCCTTCGTATTCTTGTAAAGCGTGGAGCAATTGCCTACCAAAATTTGAAACTTCTTCCGTCTCCTCCGTTACCTTGACGTGTTTCATGTTTGTCAGCTCAAGAGTTGTTTCTAAGCACTCCTTCCATGAGTTGACCATGAGATACTCGATCTTTGTGAAGATCCACCGTCCAGTGTCATTCCCTCTTTCCTTTAGAGTGAAGAAAGCAAAATGAAGAGCTCTTCATGGTGATGTGGGTCAATCTCTTCATGGTGTTGTGGATCAACTCCTTCGTGATGTCATGGTGAATCAACCTCTTCAAGAAGGAAGATCGTCGTGGTACCGACAAGATTGTTGAAGACCGGTGTTCCTTGTTGGCTTCTCTATTCCCACCTTGGAATCTCGGGACGAGATTCTTTTAAGGGGGGTAGATCTGTAACACCCCTCTTTTAGCTAAATCTAATTAGGGTTTGATTGTGCATCATGAGCATCATGATTATTTTTCCTAAGAAAATTGCATAAGGAAATAATTTCAAAACCCTAATGTTGGTTTGATTTCCCCCTCTCTTTCAAATGCTCAAAGTATTTCAAAAGTTCAAACTAAATTTGTGGCCTCTTTGCATTTTGTCAAGATGGCCATGAATATTTTGAAATGTTGCAGAAAGTTTGAAGTTTTAAACATATTTCAAAATGCACAAGAATTTGAAAATCTAAAACAAAAACAGAATTTGGGAAAAGAGAAGAAGAAAACCCCTCTGTTCTGGGCCAGCAACCCATCTCCTCTCTCCTCCTCTCCCTGCAGCCCAAGTGGCCCAGCTCAGCCCCAGAAAACGCAGGGGGTTTTCTGCAAAGTTGTCGTCTTCCCCGCGCCTCCAAGCAGCTCGGTGCGAGCTGCCGGCCGCCCGATGCCGTGGCCGCGTGGAGATGCCCGCCGCCGCCCCCGGCGGCCTACAAGACCCCTGCCGCCGCCACAACAACCCTAGGCCGCCCCCTCTTTCTCCTCCTCTCTGGCCTCCTCCCGAAACCCTAGCCTCGCGGTCCTCGCCGGTGCCGCCGTCTCGCGCCTCCCCGTGCCGTCCGAGCGGCCCAGGAGCCGCGCCGTGTCGCCCTCGTCCTTCCCCGCCAACCAGCGCAAGCCGACGCGCCCGAATCGCGGGTCGGTCATACAAACGCGCTAGGCGTCCGGGGCGCCCTCTAGCGCCGCCTCTTATGGTCACCGGCGCAGCCGCCGGAGTTGACCACCGGCGGTTGACCCCGGGGCCCGCCCTTTTCCTCTTTTTATTTTCTATTTTCTGTAAATTGAAAATTATATGACATGTGGGGCCCGTCGTCAGAAATTTATTCATTTCGTAAATATTTAGGAAAAGAATAAAACCCTGACAGTGGGTCCAGTCTGTCAGACTTTTATTATTTTCCAGTATTTTCATAAATGATTTAAAATGAATAAAACTTGTAAAATTCATAACTTATTCATTTTAAATCAGAAAAATTTGTATAATATATCAAAATTTTCAGAAAAATGAGATCTATATTTTGGTATCAAAATCATGCATTGTTAAACAACTTTGAACCCTAGTTGTTTTAGAAGAACTAATTGTACCCTTCTGAGGCTCCGAAACTACTAACCCTAGTCCCGTCGAACCCCACTTAAATTGATGATGTCTTAGGGTTATTTCAGTACCTAATTAACATGTCATATCATCATACTTGTATGTGCATTGCATCAATGCCATGTGTTGATTGTTGTTCTACCTTTCCGGTGTTTGCTTCTTCACGATCGATAGAGCAAGTGCCGAGACGATGAAGATCGACAACACCGAAGATGAATACTTGTCCATCGACGAACAAGTCAAGCATGGGATCTCCGAAGATCCATATCGGTTTTTCAGGGACAAAGGCAAGCCCTAACCTGGTTCATATATGGTTTTGAAATGCTTTTACTTCTGGTTCCTACATATTGCACACGCTTTCCAATATGCTTTATCGGCAGATATAGTTATCCTATGTGTTGCATATTCCATCCTTGTAGCCCAAATACCCTGATCCACTGCTCCCAGAAGACTAGGTTTGAGCTATGTGTGCATCGCTAGAGCCATTATATCGATATGCTTAGCCATGCTTAGTTGACGACTGATCCATCCTGATGAATCGAGCTGCGAATGAACCTAGTAAGACAGATGACGTGGTAAGATCGTGATGATAATAAACCTAGTTAAAGGCTTGATGGGCCGCCACATGGGGATGTGGTGTGGAGTTCTGACGCCGCCGATCTCGAGAACCAAGACTGAGCGCACACCACACGGGGCCTATGGGAACCCCTTGGCCCGAATCTAGCTTACCCATGAGTCATTGTTTCCATTTGGCATTCGCATGGCGCTGCGTGGAAAAGGTTTTCAAAGGTGCATCATAGGGCGTGGTCGGGGTGAGGTCAGAGGCACTGATCCCCACACAATGACCGGACCGCCTGAGTGCCTACCTACGATGACGGAGTTCCCAGTTAGTTTGACTCATGGAATAGGCGGCAAGGGAAAGGTTTTGGTCGACCACCCTCGCCGGCACGCCAAGGAAGCGTGTACATGACGGGCTAAGAGTCGGTCGGCTGTGTGGGTAGTTGTACACCCTCGCAGGGTAAATCTTTTCGAAAAGCCGTGTCCACTGGGACGACTTGGTGATGGATTCTGTGATCATAGACAACATGAACCTAAATCGTAAAACTTGGAATCAATGTGTGTTAAGGATCCCTTCTCAGGGTATCGAGAGGGTGATCCTAGTGGATAGGTTCAACATATGATGAAGATCTCGGTGGATTCAATATGATGATCAATAGAGCTAGTGATATCGTTTTCTTATCCCCTTTTAAAATGATCTGAGTAGACGAGCTCCTTCCCTCTTGTTTTACAAAGGAAAACAAGAAAAATAAGCTCCACATAAAGCCCGCATACCCTTTGCTAAAAGGTTGCTAAGTCCGAGTCCCCGTGCTCTTTGCATGCTTTGTTTCAGACGAAGTCGCTCCAACAAATGAAGGTTTCTAGGTCGACATCGACGAGTAGCTTGGGATTCCCAGGTGGCAGCCTGGAATCTATGGGCTGGGACGTCGCCGTTATGCTCCTGGCCTCTTAGGCCTTTTGCTATCTTGCTATTTAGAATAGCATAACTTCGCTTCCGTTGATTGATGAATTGTCAGGTCAGTGACCTCTGCTTGTAATACCTTGGTTTTTCGCTCAGTTATGAGCTTGTATTACTCTTTGAGTCGTAGAGTCACTGTTGTGTTACCAATTCTCACCCTGTAGGCCCTAGAGATCTAGGTTAGGCTTATGCCAGATGAGGATCTGGGTTTGTCAGCCTACCCCCGGGGTCCCGACGATACCAAAACCCGTCGGCACCCCGAGGTCGGGCTAGACAAACCCAGATATCACATCTGGCATAAGCCTAACCTAGATCTCTAGGGCTACAGGGTGAGAATCGGTAACACAACATGACTCTACGACTGAAAGCAAATATATTACAACTCTTAACAGAGTTAAGATCCAAATTTATTACACGCAGAGGTCACTGACCACAATTCAACAAGCAACGGAAAGCAAATTATGTTATCTAGATAACAAGACTGCAAAGGGCCTAAGAGGCCATAACATAAGGCGACGTCCCAGCCCATAAGTCTCAGGCTGCCGCCTGAGGAACTCCGAACTACTCGTCGACGTCAAGGTAGAAGCCACCATCTGTTGGAAGGACTTCGTCTGAAACAAAGCATGCAAGGCTGAGTACAGGGACTCAGCAAGACTTAGTACAACCTGTTAGCAAAGCGGGTATGCGAGGCTTTATGTGGAGCTTATTTTGCGGAAAGCCAGTTTTCCTTTGTAAACAGGAGGGAGCAGAAGCTCGTCTATTCAGACCATTTTCAAATGGGGATAAGAGAGCGTTGACAACTCTAGCTCTAGTATCATCATGTTGAATCCACCGAATCTTCATCATCACCTGAACCTATCACCTAGGATCACCCCTCGACACCCTGAGAGGGGATCCTTATCACACATTGACAACAAGTTTTACGATTAGGTTCAAGTTGTCTGTGATCACAGAATCCATCACCAAGTCGTCCATAACCGTGGACACGGCTTTTCGAAAAGATTTACCCTGCAGGGGTGTACAATTTATCCACACGCGCCGACCGACTCTTAGTGCCACTAGATTAACACACTTCCTTGGTGTGCCGCAGAGGGTGGTCGACCAAAACCTTTCCCTTACTTCGCCTATTCCATGAGTCAAACTAACCGGGGAGCTCCGTCATCGTAGGTAGCCACTCTCCGAGGCGGTCCGGTCATTGTGCGCAGGATCCAGTTCAATGCCTACAGCATCCTTCACCCCGGCCACATCCCGTATGATGCACCTTTGAAAACCTTTTCCACGCTTCGCCATGCAGAATGCCAAATGGAACACGCAAACTAATTGACTCATGGGTAAGCTAGGTAAGTTCGGGCCAAGGGGTTCCCATGGGCCCCGTGCGGCTGTACGCTCAGTCTTGGTTCCGAAGGCGAGAACTCAGGTCCTAGTATCGGCGAGAACGAGTCAAATCACCACATCCCCATGTGGCGGCCCATCCAAGCCTTTAGCATGTTTATTAACATCATCACTGATCTTACCACGTCATCCTGTCAAACTAGGTTCATTCGTAGCTCTGATTCATCAACCGGATGGATCAGACTTCAACAGCTAAGCATGGCTAAGCATATCACATATATGGCTCTAGCGATGCGAACAAGCTCAGACCTAGTTTTGCTGGGGGTGGATCAGGAACTCTGGGCTACAAGGATGGAATATGCACACATAGGATATCTACAACTGCCGATAAAACATATTTGAAGCGGATGCAATATGTAAGAACCAGAAGTAAAGCATTTCGAAACCATATATGAACCAGGTTAGGGCTTGCCTTGTCCCTCGTTGTTCTGGTGCTGCTCTTCGGTGGCGTTGGTCTCACGCTCGTGTTCGGTCCCTATCGAGAAGAACCAAATACCGTAAAGGAAGAGCACAATCAAGACAAGGTACAATGCAATGCACATACAATATGATGACATGTCATATTAAAGGGGTTTGGGTAACCCTAGGTGCATCGACGGAATTTAAAGGGGTTCGGCATCGATCCCGACATATGAGAGGAGTCAAATAAGGGTTTCTACTAAGGCTCATATTTAATTGGTTCAAAGATGTATGAAACATGGACAAACAGCTAGGAAATGTTTTTCTGATCATTTTGGTATATTATTTGTATTTTTCTTATTTAAAATGAATTAGTTATGAATTTCCCAAGTTTAATTCATTTTAAAACAATTTCTGAAAATTCTATAAAAATAATAAAAGTTTAACAATTTGGACCCATATGTCATAATTTTAATCTTTTCCAAACATTTGTGAAATTATTAAAATTCTGACAGATGGGGTCCACCTGTCAATATTTTTCTATTTACGAAAATACAGAAATTAATATTAGAAAATACAGAAAAAGAATTATATGCAGCATGACGTCATGCTGACGTCATCTGCCATGAGCCCACAATTGAGCTCGGCCGGCAGCAATCCGCGACGCGATAGCGCGCGTGTGCGGGGCAAACGATGCGGGGCTACGCGCTGGGCCGTTGGTGGCGGCGCCGCCCGCTATTGGCCACCGGAGCGGGGCGGCGAGGCGGCGGCGGCCGGGGCAGTAGCCGGCGCGGCATGGCTAGAGGGCGAGAGGCCAAGGCGAGGGCATGGGGAGGAGCAGCAGCTCACCAGAGCGCGACGGGGGTCGGCGGTCGGGAAGCTCAGGCCGGCCGGAGGCCGGCGGCGTGAGGGGTTAGGGAGGGGGGGAGAGAGGGGGAGGCTAGGGTTCATCGGCGGCAGCGGGGCAGCTCTTATAGCCGCCGGGGGGCGGCGGGGACGATCGGAGCCGCCGGCGCCATCGGGTGGCCGGCGTGCTGCCAGCGACCTGCTTCGGTCGGCGGGGAGACGATGGCATTTTGCGAAAAACCCCCTGTGGGGTGTTGGGCTGCGGTGGGTTTGGCTGCTGGGCCACTTGGGCCATTCTGGCCTGCTGTCAAAGAGAGGAGAGAGGGAAGGAGAAGTGGGCTGCGGCCCAGAGAAGAGAGAGGAGAGGTTTTCTCCCCTTTTTCCTTTTCTAGTTTTTATTTCTCCAAATCCATTCAAAATTTGAATCTGTTTGAAGGTGGTTTGAAAACTCAAATTTTTAGAGATACTTCAAAACTCACATGGTCATATTGAGAACAACAAAACCATGAGTTTATTTTATAGAATCTTGAGAGAATTTGAGACAGAGAAATAGAGAAGGAAAATTGCATATTTGAAAATGGGGATGCAAATTTTACTCAAATGCAAACTATATGCATGCAATGCTCATGAACACTCATTTATTTATAAACACAAGGTTGGGATGTTACAACTCTACCCCCCTTACAAGAATCTCGTCCTCGAGATTCCTAGATTTTAGAAAAGAAGGAAGGGTACTCAGATCGTAAACGATCTTCTCGTTCCCAGGTTGCTTCTTGCTCAGAATGATTAGACCACTGAACTTTCAGGAACTTGATGCTCTGACGTCGAGTTTTACGCTCGGCTTCATCAAGGATACGAACAGGATGTTCTCGATAAGTTAG
The DNA here is from genome assembly GCA_030979885.1 of Lolium multiflorum. Lineage (NCBI taxonomy): Eukaryota > Viridiplantae > Streptophyta > Magnoliopsida > Poales > Poaceae > Lolium > Lolium multiflorum. The sequence goes on along the minus strand of CM061748.1, from coordinate 66,404,996 downwards.
ATCCTCTTGAAGGTCAAGAGTCTCGTGATCAACACCACGGATAGGATCTTTAAAGCAACGCTTGAGTTGAGACACATGGAAGACATCATGAACTTCAGGAAAGTTGGAAGGTAACTCCAACTTATAAGAAACATTACCACGCTTGGCAAGGACGCGGAAAGGACCAACATAGCGAGGTGCTAGTTTGCCTTTGATACCGAAGCGACGGACACCCTTGAGAGGAGTGACCCGAAGATAAGCTTGATCACCAATTTCATACTTCACTTCTTGATGATGGCGATCATAATAGCTCTTTTGGCGTGACTGAGCAGTTTTCAGACGCTCGCGAATGATGCGAACTTGATCTTCTGCTTCATTGATTATATCTGGTCCAAAGAACTTTCTTTCTCCAGTTTCGGACCAGTTCAAAGGAGTTCTACACCTTCTGCCATACAAAGCTTCAAAAGGTGCCATGCCCAGGCTGGCATAAGCCTAACCTAGAGCTATGATGATCAGGCTTGTTAGAGCATGATACTGCATGCTAGAACTCAGTCTAAGCAAATAACACATGAACAGATAACTAATAACTGAATAATTGTATCACAGATAGGGCATCAGTCAAGATAATTGTATCCAGAAGCACTCCATCAAGGGATGGAGATGATAATGCAACAGATAAGCTCAAATGAGCATGTCCATGAATTAAAACACAGATAGGATCTCACCAGAGGCACTGGTACTTGCAAGTATGCAATAATTAACCACCACAATTAAGCCTAGGACAAGATTAAGAACACACAGTATGCCCAAATGATAGTAAAAAGAATAGGAACAGGCTTTTCTGAACATTTTGATATATTATACATATTTTTCTGAATTAAAATGAATTAGTTATGAATTAAACAAGATTTAACCATTTTCTAGAATTTCTGGAAAATAATAAAAGTATGACAAGTTGGACCCACTGTCAGCATTTTAATAATTTAGAAATGATTCATACATCATTACAACCTTTGAACTTGCAAATGTAGTGAAACCCTAAAAGAACCCCTCTCATATGGCGGTGTCCGATGCCGGAACCCCTTTAACCTGATGATGCACCTAGGGTTTAATCAATTCCTTAATATGACATATCATTCATATTGTATGCGCATTGCATTATGCCATGTCTTGAATGTTTATTTCCCTTTCCGGTGTTTGGTTCTTCGCGAATAGGATCTGAGCCGGAGTCCGACGTCAACGCCACCGAAGAACCGTACTCGTCAGCTGAGGGACAAGGCAAGCCCTAGCCTGGTTCATATATGTTTTTGAAATGCTTTTACTTCTAGGTCCTACAGAATGATGTGGAACCCACAAACTAGAAAGATCATGATGGAAGGAGATCTCTCTGTTGAAACAAAATAAAACGAAGAGGAAGCAGAGAACACACACGACTCTAGAGAACTCCGCACTAGGTCAACTGGTTTGCAAACGACCTGCCTTTGAGGCACCTAAGTTTGAAAGACTAGAAGATATAGAAAAACTTTCAAATCAACACAAGGTAAGGCACCTTAGAATTAGAGCGATACCAGATAAGGAGTAAAAAGAAGCCTACTCAGATTTTCGCAAATACTTTTTAGTTTTCAAATAGATTTCATAAACACTAGACTCAACATCGACCAGTAGAAAGGGTTTCCTACAGGCAGTCCTGCTCTGATACCAAAACCTGTGGCACCCCCGGGATCAGGGTTAGACAAATACCAGATCTTCATCTGACATAAGCCTAACCTCGAGCTCGAGAGACTACAGTGAGAGAATCGGTAACATAACAGTGACTCTACGACTCAAAAGAATATATTACAACTCTTAGCAGAGTAAGATCCAAATTATTACACGCAGAGGTCACTGACCCAACATTCAACAAGCAACGGAAGCAAATTATGTTATTCTAAATAACAAGATAGCAAAGGGCTTAAGAAGCCATAACATAAAGCGACGTCCCAGTCCATAAGTCTCAGGCTGCTGCCTGGGAACCCCAAACTACTAGTCGATGTTAACGTAGAAACCACCTTCGGCTGAAGCAACTTCATCTGAAACAAAAGCATGCAAAGCTGAGTACAGGGACTCAGCAAGACTTAGTACAACCTTTTAGCAAAGCGGGTATGCGGGCTTTCTGTGGAGCTTCTTTTGCGTAAAGCCAGTTTTCCTTTGTAAGACAAGAGAGAGGAGAAGCTCGACTACTCAGAACCTTTAAAAGGGGATAAGAGAGCGATATCTCTATCTCTATTGATCATCATATTGTATCCACCAATCTTCATTATCTCGAACCACTATCCTCGGATTACCCCCTCAAAGCCCGAAGAAGGTATCCGTAAACACACATTGTTTGCCAAGTTTTACGATTAGGTTCATGTTCTCTATGGTCACAGAATCCATTCCCAAGTCGTCCATAACCGCGGACACGGCTTTTCGAAAAGATTTAACCCTTTTCTAGAATTTCTGGAAAATAATAAAAGTATGACAAGTTGGACCCACTGTCAGCATTTTAATAATTTAGAAATGATTAAAATCCTGACAGGCAGACCCCACATGTCATATAATTAATTAAAATAGAAAATAACAGAAAAAGTAAAAAGAAAAGGCCTGCTGACGTCGTAATGACGTCAGCATGACGTCAGCCTGGCCATGGCCGGCCAGGTCGGGCTCGGCCTCGACGATTCCGTGCGCGCGGGGCAGCGTGAGCAGGCGCGTTCGACGCGCGGGCTCGGAGCGACCATGAGGGCGGCGGCCGGCGGGAGAGCTCGCGGGCGCACGACGGCGCACGACGGCTAGCAGGAGGCGGGCGAGCGAGCGGAGGGCACCAGGAGAACCAGGAGCTCACCGTGGAGCTCGTGGTGGCGTCGGCGAGGCGAGGGGAGGCCGGAGTCGGCGAGGATGGCGGCGACCTGCGAGCTCGGGCTCCGCCCGATTGAGTCGATTGGGAGCTCCCCGGCGGCCGGCGCTTGGTGGAGGAGAACCAGGACGTCGTGGCGGAGCTCCTGGCGGTGTCGGCTTGGCGCGGGGAGGAGCGGAGCGGCGGCGAGCGGGAGATGGCCGGAGCTAGGGTTTCGGCCCGCGGCACAGAGAAAAGGGGAGGAGAAAGGAGGAGGCGTGCTAGGGCTGTCCACGGCGGCGGCGCGGAGCTTTGTAGGCGCTCGGGGGCGGCGGGGAGGATCCGGGCCACCGGCGGGATCGACGGCAGGGGGCCGGCCAGGCAGCTGCCTGCCTGCCTGGGGAAGAAGACAAAGTCTTCTTTATGAAAAGCCCCCTGGATCTTTGGCATATCCCTGGAAAATTAAAACAAGAGAGGATTTTGGGGATTTTGAGGGTATTTTGACCCAAACTTTTGAGGGGCTTTTGCACAAAAATTTTATTAGACAAAACTACAACTATTTGCAACATTGTTTCAAAACATTTTAGTGCAAATTTTCTCAAATTAATGCAAATGCATGCAATGCACATGAACAACTAGCAACATTACTTTATTAGCAAAGTGGTTCTGTTACAACTCTACCCCCCTTACAAGAATCTCGTCCCCGAGATTCCTAAGTTTTAGAAAAGAAGGCAGGGTACTCAGATCGGAGACGATCCTCTCGTTCCCAGGTTGCTTCTGACTCAGAGTGATGAGACCACTGAACTTTCAGGAATTTGATGGTTTGACGCCGAGTTTTACGCTCAGCTTCATCAAGGATACGAACAGGATACTCTCGATAGGTTAGATCCTCTTGGAGATCAAGTGTCTCGTGATCAACACCACGGATAGGATCTTTGAAGCAACGTTTGAGTTGGGAGACATGGAAGACGTCATGAACTTCAGGAAAAGTTGGAGGGAGTTCCAACTTATAGGCAAGTGTACCTCGTTTAGCAAGGATGCGGAAAGGACCAACATAGCGAGGAGCTAGTTTGCCTTTTATACCGAAACGATGGACACCTCTTAGAGGAGTGACTCGAAGATAAGCTTGCTCGCCAACTTCATAGCGAACTTCTTGATGATGACGATCATAATTGCTCTTCTGACGAGACTGAGCAGCTTTCAAACGCTCTCGGATAATGCCAACTTGATCTTCTGCTTCCTTGATCATGTCCGGTCCAAAGAACTGTCTTTCACCGGTTTCTGACCAATTCAGAGGGGTTCGACATTTCCGTCCATAAAGAGCTTCAAAAGGTGCCATGCCCAGGCTAGATTGGAAACTGTTGTTATAGGAGAATTCAGCAAATGGGAGGCACTTTTCCCAATTCTTGCCAAAGGATATAACACAGGCCCTGAGCATGTCTTCAAGGATTTGATTCACCCTCTCGGTTTGACCATCGGTTTGAGGATGATAGGCCGTGCTGAAGGAAAGCCGTGATGAAGTGCTTCATTTTTCGTCCCTTGAGGTTGTTGCTCAACTGCACCTTAAGGAAAGAGGGAATAACTCTAGAACGATGGATCTTCACGAAGATCGAGTATCTCATGGGTAACTCATGGGAGGAGTGTTGAAAAACAACTTTTGAGCTAACAAACATGAAACACGTCAAGGTAACGGAGAGGACTGAAGAAGTTTTCAAATTTTGGTAGGCAATTGCTCCACGCTTTACAAGAATACGAAGGAACAAAGTAGCGAGGAGTTAAACTACCTTTGATACCATAACGAGGCACTCTTAGAGAGGGTGAATCGTGGAAGCACAAAGGATTATCCAACCATAGCAACTTTGGATTTAAGAATCATAGTCACTTCTCTGGCATGGGTACATGAAATGATTAGAGTCTACTCAAAAGGTTGGGGCCTAGATGACTGACTAATTCACACAACGTGTGAATTAAAGAGAACTTCAAGTACAAGCCAAAGGAAGGGGAAAAGCATTGTCGATCAACGTAGCAAAGATCATCGGGGAGTGAAATTTCTCCGGACAAAGTTGTTGTCACCAGGGAAATAATTTCAAGGAATTGACCGGGAGACATTCAGCAACTCTGCTTATAAGGTTCTCCTTGATGTTATAGACGCCAATTTCTAGGCTATTGACCAGCCTTCAATAGGTCATCAAGCGAAGGTCAAGACTTCAGGATTTGAAAAGCATCATAAGGGCAACTCCTAGAATGAGTCACATAAGATCCTTATGGAGAGTGGTTATTCTTGTTGTTTCAAAAGATTATAGCCCTAGATCTTCCGGCTAATTGTGCTAACCACAACATCAATCTTGCCAGGATTACAAAGAGACCTATGGCATGAATCCTTGAGAAACACCAACCATCATTGCCGCTTGAGATTCAGCTTAGGTTAGGTATAAAGATATTTTAGACTCAACATGCCCAAATATAAAATTTTCAACAGGTAAAGTCGATAGATTCTCAAGATATGGACCACAATGTCAAGCTCCAAAGGATTGAGCTGGATTGCCTAATACACGTGGTTGCGACTACAAAGGCAATCGTGTGCACATGAACTTTGCAATGTAACACAAGTGAGTCCTTATGGGGACATCCTCAAAGAAGATCTTGAAGTTCTTAAGCTTCTTCTCTTTTTTAAACAAACCAGCCAACGGCTTATGGTGCATAGAGGAACGTTTCAAGGAATGGAGGTAACAACCTTCCATCTCAAGAATACTTCGCACATGCCTGACCGACTTGCAATGATTCCCGAGGAAAACATAGGGAACTCGACTCGGATCCACGGCGACATCTTTCAGCAATTGCACATGAACCAGAGAAGGTCAACACTTCCAACATCCAGAACACACACTTCATGATAACACAAAGATGGTTCTTAAAAGTTTCCAATATTAATGCCAATTGTTTAATATGAATCTCTTTAAGCATGGAGGAAATAAGAATGTCATCGATGGGCTCAATAACAACTTATCAAGATACTCCAATGAGGGACTCATATTCTATATAGACTCGGCAGAAATATTGGTCAGACCAAAGGACATGAAGGTATACTCAGACGAGACACCATGAGTATAAACATCATCAAGATAGTCCTAGGAACTGAGTTTGATTTGACGATAGCCCAAACTCAAATCAAAGATTAAGGAAGATAGCAAATCCATGGGGAAGATACTATCAGACTTCAGCGCGAACAAAACTAGATATCCCTTTAAGAATAATCAAGTTGGATAGAGCTCTTGTCTTTCAACTCTCCAAGTTGTTGTTTAAGCTCAACCAACTAATCCAGGATATCCAGTACGGTGTCTTGGAGAAAGAGTGATTCAGAGAACCAACATACTCACGAACCTGACAACACGGTCATGGAACAACATGGCGATACTTCTAGAAGGTCAACTAGAATATCACGAACCACCGGTATATCACTGAATTCGAGAGGGGGTCTTGCTTTACAAAGCAATACGATATGGTCTTGAGAGCTTCGGTGTTAACCTAACTCTTTGGCCAAAGATGTGCGCTTGAACAAATGGACTTGGCAGCACAATCAAACTTCGCTTAATTAGTTGGCGAACCAATCATGCTAAGAATGACACAAATGTCCTTGGATCTCAAAGCAATTAGAATTGCAAAGAATCTTGGATGGCCACATCAATAAGTACATCCCAACATTCCCAAGCACAGACAGCTCGGAGGAAGGGCGAGTAAAGATATGTAAGAGAATCACTTCATCAATAAGGCCATGAGACTCAGTACGACCTCATGATATAAAAGAGGGTGATACTCTAAGGTAGAACAGAACAGAAGCTAACGAGGCCTCTTAATCTGCGGATTACAATACTTTGACCAAGTCTTAGAAATGGACAAGGTACTGGAGTTTGTTTCTCCTGACAAGGTTAGGCTTATGTCAGACGAAGATCTGGTATTTGTCTAACCCTGATCCCTACATCTTGAGAATCTAGTAACTTCACCTTGGTGGTAACTGCTGAAAATCTTCTATTCGGACATTCTGAGTCTGAAATATCGTTACACCTAACCTAAGCTGAATCTCAGGCAGCAACGATGGTTAGTGTTTCTCAAAGATTTTTGACATAGGTCTCTTTGTAATCCGGCAAGATTGAGGTCGTGGTTAACACAATTAGTCGGAAGACCTAATGCCAAGATTCTTGAAGTAGCAAGAATAACCACTCTCCATAAGGATCTTGTGCGACTTATCCTAGGAGTTGCCCTTATGCTGTCTTTTCAATTCCGAAGTCTGACCTTCACTTGATGCCCTAATGAAGGCTAGTCAATAGCCTAATATTGGTGTCTAGAACATCAAGGAGAACCTTATAATCAAAGTTGCTAAATGTCTCTCGGTCAATCTCTCGAAATCATTTCTCCGGTGGCCACCACTTCGTTCGGAGAAATTTCAATCCCCGCTGATCCTTGGCACCTCCTTAGACAGTACCCTTCTCTTTCCTTTGGTTTGTACTTGAAGTTCTAACCAATTCACACGTTGTGTGAATTCGTCAGCCATTTAGGCCCCAACCTTTTGAGCATATTTCAATCGTTTCATGTATCCTTTCCTAAAGAGTGACGATGATTTTGAAATCCAAAGTTGCTCTCGTTGGGTAATCATTTGTGCTTCCACGAGTCACCCTCTCTAAGAGTACCTCTTCATGGTAACCAAGACAGTAACTCCTCGCTACCTTGTCCTTCGTATTCTTGTAAAGCGTGGAGCAATTGCCTATCAAATTTGAAACTTATTCCGTCTCCTCCGTTACCTTGACGTGTTTCATGTTTGTTAGCTCAAGAGTTGTTTTTCAACACTCCACCCATGAGTTACCCATGAGATACTCGATCTTGTGAAGATCCATTGTTCTAGAGTTATTCCCTCTTTCCTTTAGGTGCAGTTGAGCAACAACCTCAAGGGAAGAAAATGAAGCGCTTCATTCGTGGTGTGGTGGATCAGCTTCATTCATGGTGTTGTGGGTCAACTTCTTCATGGTGTCATGGATCAACTTCTTCAACAAGGAAGATCGTCATGGAATCGACAAGCTCGTTGAAGACCGATGTAGTCCTTGTTACCTTCTCTTTTCCTACCTTAGGAATCTCGGGGACGAGATTCTTGTAAGGGGGGTAGAGTTGTAACATCCCTGTTTAGCAAACCCTATTTAGGAAGTTGTTTGTGCATTCATGAGCATCATGTAAAATGCATTAGGAAAAATTTGCATTTTAAAAGTGAAGAGGAAAACCTAAATTCCAAAGTTCTACCTCTATTTGAAATGTTTTAAACCTTCAAATCTTGTTGTGTGTTATTTTTGAAATGATCAATGATGCCACACAATGTTCGCACAAGATTTTTGGAAGTTTCTGGTTTTCAAAATTAGTCAAAACAATAACTACAAATGGTTTTAGCCCTGTTTTTAATTGTTTTTAGGAAAACAACAAAGGGCAGGGGGTTTTGGGCAAATATGCTCTTGTCTTCTTCCTTCACACAGGCAGAGAGCTGCCTGGCAGCCCTCCCGCCGTCGATCCCGGCGAGGAGATGCTCGCCGCGCCGCCCTCCCCTGGGAGGATAAGACCACCACGCCGACGCCCTCTCCCCCGTCCCTATCTCCCTCTCCCTAGCGCGCTCTCTTTCTCTCTGCGCGCGCGACCGAACCCTAGCCGCCGGCCGCCGTTCTTCCCCATCGCTCCGGCCACCCCCGCGCCCAGCCGCGACCACCATCGGCTCCGCCTCCTCCTGCTGCTCCTCCCCGTCGAAGGAATCGACGAGGGGAGGCCCCAATCACCCTCGCCGCACCCTTCTTCCCCGCGGCCGACCGCAGCTTCCGGCGACCGCCGCGGCGCCTCCCGGCCTCCTCCGACCACGCCGGCTAGCCCGACGCTCCTGGTGAGCAGGGCTTCCTCCTGAGCCCCTCCTCTTCCTCCCTCCCCCTCTCTGTCGCTGCCGCGACGCGCGCCCGTGCCCGGCCGCCGCGCTGCTCAACGCCGGCGCCGCTCCGGCGACCTCCTTCGGGCGGCGCCACCACCAGGTGGTCGCCCGTGTCCGCGCGCATCTAACGCGCTAAGCGGCGCGTCCAGGCGAGCCCTGGAACGCCCGCTCTGCTCGCCGCCGGCGCCGGGCCGCCGTGGTCAACCACCGGCGGTTGACTCCGGTGGGACCCGGCCGTCAGCCTTTTCTTTTTATTTTTGTTTTTGTTTTATCATTTCTGTAAATGAATAAAACTATGACAGGTGGGACCGGCTGTCAGATATTTAATCTTTTCGTAAATGTTTTGGAAATTAATAAAACCCTGACAGTGGACCCCTCCTGTCAGATATTTAACATTTTCCAGAAATTCCAGAAAATGGTTAAATCTTGTTTAATTCATAACTAATTCATTTTAATTCGGAAAAATGTGTATAATATATCAAAATCTTCAGAAAAATAAGATCTACACTTTAGTATCAAAAGCATGCATTGTTAAACAACTTTGAACCCTGTCTTTAATAGGAGAACAAAAGAACCCTTTTCTTTATTCATGTGGTTTATGGAAATGCTAACCCTAGGGCATTCCAAACCCATTTAAATTGCCTTCCATGTGTAGGGGTTAATCTCAATAACTTTAACATGTCATATCATCATTGTTGTATGCGCATTGCATCGATGCCATGTATTGAATGTTATTTCTCTCTTTCTAGTATTTGCTTCTTCGCGGTCGATAGAGCACGAGTCTGAGACGATGAAGATCAACCACCCTGAAGATCAATACTCATCCTCCGACAAACAAATCAAGTACAAGATTATCGGAGATCCACCTTGGTTTGTCAGGGACAAGGCAAGCCCTAGCCTGGTTCATATATGATTTCCAAATGCTTTTATCTTTGGTTCCTACATATTGCATGCGATTCAACTGTCTTTTATCGATAGGTAGAGTTATCCTATCAATTGCATGTTCCACCCTTGTAGCCTCAAATCCATGATCCACTGCTCCTAGCATACCTAGGTTTGGCATGTGTGCGTCGCTAGAGCCTTTATCTCTTTATGCTTAGCCATGCTTAGTTTGTTACGCTACTACTCCGGTCTTCGGACTGGAGCCTTACAATGAAATGAAACTAGCATGACAGGTTGACGTGGTAAGTATAGAGATGAGTGTTAAACATGATTAAAGGCTCAGACGAAAGGCCACATTGGGATGTGGTGGGTTGTTTCGTTTCTGCCGACCCTAGGATGCGAGTTCTCGCCTCTTGAACCAAGATCGAGCGTACAACCACACGAGGCCCTATTATGGTACCCTCTCGACTCACTAACTTGCCTAGTAGATTCCATGAGTCACATAGTTTGCGCGTTATTTGGACATATGCATTGAAAATGTTTGTGAAAAGGTGCATAGCATACAGGTAGGTAAGCGTGGCCGAGGTGGCTTGGGTTAGAGTCCCTGGTGAAACCCACCTCGCCTCACATCGTTAAGGACCGACTTCGGGACTTGACCCGTTACGGCGGAACAATCCTTAGCGCGTGACTCATGGTCTCGGCGACAAGAAGGTAAAGGTCGTGGTCAACCACCCTCTGCCGGCTTTCCAAGGAAGAGAGCTAATAATTTGGCATTAAGAGTCGGTTGGTACGTGTGGATAAATTGTGCACCCCTGCGTTAAATCTTCGAAAAGCCGTGTCCGCGGTTATGGACGACTTGGGATGGAGAACATGACCTAATCGTAAAACTTGGCAAACAATGTGTGTTTACGGATACCTTCTTCGGGCTTTGAGGGGGTAATCCGAGGATAGTGATTCGAGATGATGAAGATTGGTGGATACAATATGATGATCGTAGAGCTAGAGATATCGCTCTCTTATCCCCTTTAAATTTCGAGTAGTCGAGCTTCTCCTCCCTCTTGTTTAACAAAGGAAAACGGCTTTACGCAGAAGCTCCACAAAGCCGCATACCCGCTTTGCTAAAGGTTGCCTTGCCGAGTCCTGTACGCTTTGCATGCTTTTGTTTCGCACGGTTGTCCGGCGATGGTGGTTTCTAGTCGACATCGACGAGTAGCTTGGGGTTCCCGTGGCAGCCTGGAATCTATGGGCTGGGACGTCGCCGTTATGCTCCCGGCCTCTTAGGCCTTTTGATATCTTGCTATGTCTAATAGCATAACTTCGCTTCCGTTGATTGATGTATGTCAGTGACCTCTGCTTGTAATGCTTTGGTTCTTCGCTCGTTATGAGCTTGTTTTACTCTTTGAGTCATAGAGTCATCAGCAGTTACCGATTCTCTCACTGTAGTCTCTCGAGCTCTAGGTTAGGCTTATGTCGACGAAGATCTGGTATTTGTCTAACCCTGATCCCGGGGTGCCACGGTTTTGGTACCAAAACCCGTCGAGACCCCCGAGGTCGGGCTTGACAAACCCGATATCACATCCGGCATAAGCCTAACCTAGATCTCTAGGGCCTACAGGGTGAGAATCGGTAACACAACTGACTCTACGACTGAAAGCAAATATATTACAACTCTTAACAGAGTTAAGATCCAAATTTATTACACGCAGAGGTCACTGACCACAATTCAACAAGCAACGGAAAGCAAATTATGTTATCTAGATAACAAGACTGCAAAGGGCCTAAGAGGCCATAACATAAGGCGACGTCCCAGCCCATAAGTCTCAGGCTGCCGCCTGAGGAACTCCGAACTACTCGTCGACGTCAAGGTAGAAGCCACCATCTGTTGGAAGGACTTCGTCTGAAACAAAGCATGCAAGGCTGAGTACAGGGACTCAAGACTTAGTACAACCTGTTAGCAAAGCGGGTATGCGAGGCTTTATGTGGAGCTTATTTTGCGGAAAGCCAGTTTTCCTTTGAAAACAAGAGGGAGCAGAAGCTCGTCTATTCAGACCATTTTCAAAAGGGGTAAGAGAGCGATATCAACTCTAGCTCTAATATCATCATGTTGAATCCACCGAATCTTCATCATCACCTGAACCTATCACCTAGGATCACCCCCTCGACACCCTGAGAGGGGATCCTTATCACACATTGACAACAAGTTTTACGATTAGGTTCAAGTTGTCTATGATCACAGAATCCATCACCAAGTCGTCCATAACCGTGGACACGGCTTTTCGAAAAGATTTACCCTGCAGGGGTGTACAATTTTATCCACACGCGCCGACCGACTCTTAGTGCCACTAGATTAACACACTTCCTTGGTGTGCCGGCAGAGGGTGGTCGACCAAAACCTTTCCCTTACTTCGCCTATTCCATGAGTCAAACTAACTGGGGAGCTCCGTCATCGTAGGTAGCCACTCTCCGAGGCGGTCCCGGTCATTGTGCGCAGGGGATCCAGTTCAATGCCTACAGCATCCTTCACCCCGGCCACATCCCTGTATGATGCACCTTTGAAAACCTTTTCCACGCCTTCGCCATGCAGAATGCCAAATGGAACACGCAAACTAATTGACTCATGGGTAAGCTAGGTAAGTTCGGGCCAAGGGGTTCCCATGGGCCCCGTGTGGCTGTACGTCTTGGTTCCGAAGGCGAGAACTCAGGTCCTAGTATCGGCGAGAACGAGTCAAATCACCACATCCCCATGTGGCGGCCCATCCAAGCCTTTAGCATGTTTATTAACATCATCACTGATCTTACCACGTCATCCTGTCAAACTAGGTTCATTCGTAGCTCTGATTCATCAACCGGATGGATCAGACTTCAACAGCTAAGCATGGCTAAGCATATCACATATATGGCTCTAGCGATGCGAACAAGCTCAGACCTAGTTTTGCTGGGAGCGGTGGATCAGGAACTCTGGGCTACAAGGATGGAATATGCATACATAGGATATCTACAACTGCCGATAAAACATATTTGAAGCGGATGCAATATGTAAGAACCAGAAGTAAAGCATTTCGAAACCATATATGAACCAGGTTAGGGCTTGCCTTGTCCCTCGTTGTTCTGGTGCTGCTCTTCGGTGGCGTTGGTCTCACGCTCGCGTTCGGTCCCTATCGAGAAGAACCAAATACCGGAAAGGAAGAGCACAATCAAGACAAGGTACAATGCAATGCACATACAATATGATGACATGTCATATTAAAGGGGTTTGGGTAACCCTAGGTGCATCGACGGAATTTAAAGGGGTTCGGCATCGATCCCGACATATGAGAGGAGTCAAATAAGGGTTTCTACTAAGGCTCATATTTAATTGGTTCAAAGATGTATGAAACATGGACAAACAGCTAGGAAATGTTTTTCTGATCATTTTGGTATATTATTTGTATTTTTCTTATTTAAAATGAATTAGTTATGAATTTCCCAAGTTTAATTCATTTTAAAACAATTTCTGAAAATTCTATAAAAATAATAAAAGTTTAACAATTTGGACCCATATGTCATAATTTTAATCTTTTCCAAACATTTGTGAAATTATTAAAATTCTGACAGATGGGGTCCACCTGTCAATATTTTTCTATTTACAGAAAATACAGAAATTAATATTAGAAAATACAGAAAAAGAATTATGGCGTCAGCATGACGTCATGCTGACGTCATCTGGCCATGAGCCCACAATTGAGCTCGGCCGGGCAGCAATCCGGCGACTCAGGGCGCGATAGCGCGCGTGTGCGGGGGCAAACGATGCGGGGCGACGCGCTGGGCCGTTTGGTGGCGGCGCCGCCCGCTATTGGCCACCGGAGCGTGGCCGGCGGCGAGGTGCGGCGGCGGCCGGGGCAGTAGCCCGGCGCGGGCATGGCTAGAGGGCGAGAGGGGCCAAGGCGAGGGCATGGGGAGGAGCAGCAGCTCACCAGGAGCGCGACGGCGGGGTCGGCGGTCGCCGGGGAAGCTCGCCGGCGCCGGAATCGGGCGGAGGCCGGCCGGCAGTGAAGCTAGGGTTAGGGTTTTCTAGGGCGCGGGAGAGCACGGGGAAGAGAAATAGGGGGAGCTAGGGTTCATCGGCGGCAGCGGGGCAGCTCTTATAGCCGCCGGGGGGCGGCGGGGACGATCGGAGCCGCCGGCGCCATCGGGTGGCCGGCGTGCTGCCAGCGACCTGCTTCGGTCGGCGGGGAGACGATGGCATTTTGCGAAAAACCCCCTGTGGGGTGTTGGGCTGCGGTGGGTTTGGCTGCTGGGCCACTTGGGCCATTCTGGCCTGCTGTCAAAGAGAGGAGAGAGGGAAGGAGAAGTGGGCTGCGGCCCAGAGAAGAGAGAGGAGAGGTTTTCTCCCCTTTTTCCTTTTCTAGTTTTTATTTCTCCAAATCCATTCAAAATTTGAATCTGTTTGAAGGTGGTTTGAAAACTCAAATTTTTAGAGATACTTCAAAACTCACATGGTCATATTGAGAACAACAAAACCATGAGTTTATTTTATAGAATCTTGAGAGAATTTGAGACAGAGAAATAGAGAAGGAAAATTGCATATTTGAAAATGGGGATGCAAATTTTACTCAAATGCAAACTATATGCATGCAATGCTCATGAACACTCATTTATTTATAAACACAAGGTTGGGATGTTACAACTCTACCCCCTTACAAGAATCTCGTCCTCGAGATTCCTAGATTTTAGAAAAGAAGGAAGGGTACTCAGATCGTAAACGATCTTCTCGTTCCCAGGTTGCTTCTTGCTCAGAATGATTAGACCACTGAACTTTCAGGAACTTGATGCTCTGACGTCGAGTTTTACGCTCGGCTTCATCAAGGATACGAACAGGATGTTCTCGATAAGTTAGATCCTCTTGAAGGTCAAGAGTCTCGTGATCAACACCACGGATAGGATCTTTGAAGCAACGCTTGAGTTGAGACACATGGAAGACATCATGAACTTCAGGAAAGTTGGAAGGTAACTCCAACTTATAAGAAACATTACCACGCTTGGCAAGGACGCGGAAAGGACCAACATAGCGAGGTGCTAGTTTGCCTTTGATACCGAAGCGACGGACACCCTTGAGAGGAGTGACCCGAAGATAAGCTTGATCACCAATTTCATACTTCACTTCTTGATGATGGCGATCATAATAGCTCTTTTGGCGTGACTGAGCAGTTTTCAGACGCTCGCGAATGATGCGAACTTGATCTTCTGCTTCATTGATTATATCTGGTCCAAAGAACTTTCTTTCTCCAGTTTCGGACCAGTTCAAAGGAGTTCTACACCTTCTGCCATACAAAGCTTCAAAAGGTGCCATGCCCAGGCTAGATTGGAAGCTGTTGTTATAGGTGAACTCGGCAAATGGAAGGCACTTTTCCCAATCTTTACCGAAGGATATAACACAGGCCCTGAGCATGTCTTCAAGAATTTGATTCACTCTTTCGGTTTGACCACCGGTTTGAGGATGATAGGCTGTGCTGAAGGAAAGACGAGTTCCCATAGCTTGTTGAAAGCTAGACCAGAACTTTGAGGTAAACAGACTCCCACGATCAGAAATGATCTTCTTAGGAACACCATGAAGACTGACTATCCGTGAGATATACAGATCTGCTAGTTGACTAGCTTTTATGTCTTCTCGGATAGGAAGGAAGTGAGCAACCTTGGATAGACGATCAATGACTACCCATATAGCATCTCTTCCGTTTTTGGTCTTGGGGAGACCGGTAATGAAATCCATGCCAATTTCATCCCATTTCCACTCTGGAATTGATAGAGGTTGGAGAGTGCCAGCAGGTCTTTGATGTTCAGCCTTCACACGACGACAAACGTCGCATTCAGCAACAAACTTAGCGATTTCTTGCTTCATCCCGGACCACCAGAATCTTTGGCGGAGATCCCGATACATCTTGGTACTACCAGGATGGATGGAGAGGGGTGATTCATGAGCTTCTTTAAGGATTAGCTCTTTGAGATCCGATTTATCCGGCACGACTAGACGCTTGCCGAAATAAACGGTACCTTGATCATCGATGGAGAAACATTTAGCAACTCCGCTAGCAATGTTCTTCTTGATCTCGGTAATGCCAGAATCTTGCTTCTGAGCCTTATTGATCTGGTCTTCAAGAGAGGGCTTCACCTCTAGATTAGCAAGGAATCCACTAGGAACAATCTCAAGGTTGAGTTTTGCAAGTTCCTCATAAAGAGAAGGTTGCGCTTGCTTAACCATCAGATTGTTGCAATAGGACTTCCGACTTAGCGCGTCAGCAACGACATTGGCTTTGCCGGGTTTATAGTTGAGACCCAAGTCATAATCTTTTATGACTTCCAACCATCTTCTCTGTCTGTTATTCAGATCCGGCTGGGTGAAAAGATACTTCAGACTTTGATGATCCGAGTACAACTCGCAACGATTACCATAAAGGTAAGGTCGCCATTGCTTAAGAGCATGGATCACAGCTGCAAGCTCAAGATCATGAGTAGGATAATTGAGCTCATGTGGTTTCAACTGTCGAGAGGCATAGGCCACCACATGGCCATCTTGCATCAACACACATCCGAGCCCTTGGAGAGAGGCATCGCAATAGACAACGAAGTCTTTGCTTGTGTCCGGAAGGACGAGCACAGGAGCAGTAGTCAGCTTGGTTTTCAAAACCTGGAAACTTTCTTCAGCCTTTTCTGACCATTCGAACTTCTTGTCTTTCTTGAGAAGATCGGTCATTGGCTTGGCAATCTTGGAGAAATTTTCAATGAATCGGCGGTAATAACCTGCCAGACCGAGAAAACTTCGAATCTCCTTAGCTGACTTAGGTGTCTTCCAGTCAAGAACGGCTTGAACTTTATCTGGAATGACTGCAACACCTTTTTCAGAGATAACATGACCAAGGAATATGAGCTCTTTTAACCAGAACTCACATTTGGAAAACTTGGCGTAGAGACGGTGCTCACGAAGTTTGGTTAGCACCAGACGGAGATGTTCATCATGTTCATCTTCGGTTTTGGAGTAGATCAGAATATCGTCGATGTAGACCACGACGAACTTGTCAAGATACTCCATGAAAACAGAGTTCATGAGCCGCATAAAAGTGGCAGGAGCATTTGTAAGACCAAAGGACATGACAGTGTACTCGTAAAGACCATAACGAGTTGTGAACGCTGTCTTTGGAATGTCCTCTTTTCGGATTTTGATTTGATGGTACCCTGATCTCAAATCCATCTTGGAGAAGACTGTGGCACCGGACAACTGATCAAAAAGATCATTGATTATAGGAAGAGGGTATTTGTTCTTGATGGTCACTGCGTTGAGCGGGCGGTAATCAACAACCAGCCGCGGAATGTTGGTATCTCTCTTCTTGACAAAGAGGGTAGGGCATCCCCAGGAAGAAGTACTAGGTTGGATGAAGTTCTTCTCTTCTAACTCCTTTAACTGCTTCTTCAGTTCAACCAACTCTTCCGGAGGCATACGATATGGTCTCCGGGAAACAGGAGCAGTTCCGGGAACCAACTCAATGACAAAGTCCACACTTCGATCAGGTGGCATGCCAGGTAACTCTTCAGGGAAAACATCTGGGAAGTCACGGACCACCCAGACATCAGAGATTTCTGGTTTAGGTAGGACTTCAACGGCATACAACTCGGCTTCAGGGGTAAACCTTGCCAATGGAGGTATTGCGGATGGAGCCCAATACAGAATACTTTTACCAGAAAGATCGGTCAGAACAATAGACCTAGCTGCGCAATCAATGACAGCCTTATGTTTTACTAGCCAATCCATGCCCAAGATGACATCAATGTCAGTTGACTTGAGGGCAATGAGAGAGGTGGGAAACAACAGATGCCCTATACTGATTATGACCTCACGGGTAATCCAAATGGTTTGCCAACGAGACCCGGGAGTTGTGATCTCTAGAGGGGAGGGCATTGTCTCGAAGGGTATATCATGCTTTTGTGCAAACTCTTGAGATATGAAGGTATGCGATGCTCCGGAATCAAACAGAACTGTAGCTAGGATTGAGTTTATATAGAGCGTACCCATTAGGACGCTTGGATCCTCTTCAGCCTCATCAGCAGAGACATGGGTCAGACGAGCACGACCAGAGGAGGGATCAACGGAATGGATCTTGGGTTAAAGGCCAGCATCATGTACTTAGATTCACACTAAGAGAACCCAGCACAATCCGGGACCTTCGGTTCAAGTCCAAGGGAAAAACACAAATAATGGGGTAACTACTATCTGAGTGACACGGAGGACACTGCGAGGTAGTAATCACAAAGTAAAAAGATCATGAGAAACAGATTCCTCAAAAAGGATTCAAAGGATTGATAACATCAACTGAATGGAAGGAACAAAGATCCAGATCAACTGATGTAACTTTAGGAACACTGAGTTAAGCAACCAAGTAAGGAGTACTTTTTTTAGAGAAAACAACCCAAACCCGTAGATCCTATAAGTTTGGAAATATCAGGGTAGAGGTAAAACATTTTTCAATTAAAACAGGGTAAGAGGACTCAGCATTAGAGTGACACCAGATAAGGAGTATTACAAGCAGAGGTCACTGACCTGTCATACATCAATCAACGGAAGCAAAGTTATGCTATTAGACATAGCAAGATAGCAAAAGGCCTAAGAGGCCAGGAGCATAACGGCGACGTCCCCCATAGATTCCAGGCTGCCACCGGGAACCCCAAGTTACTCGTCGATGTCGACCTAGAAACCACCATCTCGTCGGAGCAACTTCGTCTCAAAAAAAGCATGCAAAGCTGAGTACAGGACTCAGCAAGACTTAGTACAACCTTTTAGCAAAGCGGGTATGCGGGCTTTGTGGAGCTTCTTTTGCGTAAAGCCGTTTTCCTTTGTTAAACAAGAGGGAGGAGAAGCTCGACTACTTAGAACCTTTAAAAGGGGATAAGAGGGCGATATCTCTATATCTATTGATCATCATATTGTATCCACCAATCTTCATCATCTCGAACCACTATCCTCGGATCACCCCCTCAACAACCCGGAGAAGGTGTCCGTAAACACACATTGGTTGCCAAGTTTTACGAGGTTCATGTTCTCTATGATCTCCACGTCCGTTCCCAAGTCGTCCATAACCGCGACACGGCTTTTCGAAAAGATTTATACCCTGCAGGGGTGCACAACTTTACCCACACGTACCAACCGATTCTTAGTGCCAGAACATTAGCTCTCTTCCTTGGAAAGCGGCAGAGGGTGGTTGACCACGACCTTTACCTTTGTCGCCGAGACCATGAGTCACGCGCTAAGGATTGTTCCGCCGTAACGGGTCAAGTCCCGAAGTCGGTCCTTAACGATGAGGTGGGTTTCTCCAGGGACTCTAACCCCAGCCACCACGGCCACGCTTACCTACCTGTTATGTACCTTTTCCCCCAAGCAAACATGCAATGCATATGTCCAGGTAAAGCGCAAACTATGTGACTCATGGAATCTACTAGGCAAGTTAGTGAGTCGAGAGGGTACCATAATAGGGCCTCGTGTGGTTGTACGCTCAATCTTGGTTCAAGAGGCGAGAACTCGCATCCTAGGGTCGGCAGAAACGAAACAACCCACCACATCCCAATGTGGCCTTTCGTCTGAGCCTTTAATCATGTTTAACAATTATCTCTATACTTACCACGTCAACCTGTCATGCTAGTTTCATTTCATTGTAAGACTCCAGTCCGAAGACCGGAGTAGTAGCGTAACAAACTAAGCATGGCTAAGCATAAAGAGATAAAGGCTCTAGCGACGCACACATGCCAAACCTAGGTATGCTAGGAGCAGTGGATCAGGGTATCGAGGCTACAAAGGTAGAACATGCAATAGATAGGATAACTCTACCTATCGATAAAAGACAGTTGAATCGTGTGCAAAATGTAGGAACCAGAAGGAAAAGCATTTCGAAAACATATATGAACCAGGCTAGGGCTTGCCTTTGTCCCTGATAAACCAATATGGATCTTCGGGGATCCCATGCTTGAGTTGTTCGTCGATGGACAATTATTGATCTGCGTCGTTGTCGATCTTCATCGTCTCGGCACTTGCTCTATCGATCGCGAAGAAGCAAATACTAGAAAGAGAGAAATAACATTCAATACATGGCATAATGCAATGCACACTCAGGGATGATGATATGACATGTTTAATTAAGTGCTAGAGCTAACCCTAGGACATGATCATCAATTTAACTGGGTTTCGGTGAACTAGGGTTAGTAGTCCCGGAACCTCAGAGGGGTACAATTAGTTCTTCTAAATCAACTAGGGTTCAAAGTTGTTTAACAATGCATGATTTTGTAACCAAATTGTAGATCTCATTTTTCTGAAGATTTTGATATATTATACACATTTTTCTGAATTAAAATGAAATAGTTATGAATTTTACAAGTTTTATTCAAATTCTGGAATTTCTGAAAAATAATAAAAGTCTGACAGTCGGACCCACTGTCAGGGTTTTATTCATTTCCTAAATATTTACGAAATGATTAAATGTCTGACAGGGGACCCCACCTGTCATGGATTTAAGAATTAAAGAAAATAATTAAACAAAAAGAAAAGGGCCGCGGGGCCCACGGGGTCAACCGCCGGTGGTCAACTCGGCGGCCGGCGCCGGTGACCAAAGCGCGGCGGCGCTAGAGGGCGCCCCAGGACGCGCGGGCGGGAGTGTTCGACGCGGGCGACCACGGCGAGTCGCCTGGTGGTCGCGGCGTTAGGCGGGGGTGGCCGGAACGACGCCGGCGGCGAGGCCGAGCGGCGAGCTCACGGCACATGGCGCGGCGGCGATACAGGCAGGAGGGAGGCAGGCGAGTGGCCCGAAGGACCCTTAGCTCACCAGGGAGCTCGTGGAGGTGACGGCGGGGCCGGAGATGGCCGGGAACGGCGAGGACGGTGGCGGCCGGCGAGCTCGGGCTCCGGCCGATTGGCGCGATTGAGGGCTCCTCGGCGGGCGCTGCTTCGTGGAGGAGGTCGAGGGCGCGCGGCGGAGCTTCTGGCGGCGTCGGCCGAGCGCGGGGAGGCGCAGAACGGCGGCGAGGAGAGATGGCCGGCGCTAGGGTTTGGTCCGGCGCGGCGAGAGAAGAGGGAGAGAGGAGGCGGCGTGCTAGGGTTCTCCGGCGGCGGCGCGGGGCTTTATAGGCCGCCGGGGGCGGCGGAAATCATCCCGACCGCCGGCAGCATCGGGCGGGCAGGGGAGCTCCACGGAGCAGCTTCCAGCTGGAGGAAGAAGAAAGGGGTTTTTGCGAAAACCCCCCTAGCCTTTAGGGTTTTCTCTGGAAATTTTAAAACAGGGCTAAAAACAAATGGATTTTGGCATTTTGCAACCCTTGGAGTTAGGAAATAACTCAAATATTTTAGGGAAAATATTTTGTGGCCTTCCTAATCATAATTGAAAGTCCACATATTTTTGTTTTGAAGTTTTCAAACATTGAATACATTTCAAATAGAGAAAGACTTGCATAAACCTAGTGTTTCCATTTTAATTTATTTGCAAAATTTTCCTAATGCATTTTATATGATGCTCATGATGCACAAACAACTCCTAATTAGGGTTTAGCAAAACAGGGATGTTACACTAGTTTTGGATACCGATGGTTACTCCTTGGGTCTATCAGGAGACCAGGATGAGAGCACTTCAGGACTTTCCTCATCTCTATTTATTGGTGTCTTCGACAACCTTCCACCACTCTTCATCTAGTGGCTAGATCTTCAAACTAAAGGTAGTCCTACGCTTGGCAGCACTTGCCTACTATAGGGGTATAATATTTATCCACCCTAGGGTTTAGGATTCTGAACGACGTCTCACTTGTAGATATGTCTCTCTAGATTTACCATTCCTCATAACAAGAGCAAACAATATGAGTAGTCGTCATGGGGGCCAATCCATGTCGCACCCAATCATTACCTTGTTTTCGGTTTGGTATATCTCGTATTCTAACACTTGGTCAACCTCACAAGTTTGATAAAAAAAACTTCTATGGAGAATTAAATCAATGTTTCAGTCCCCATTATTGAACTATTTTGAAAAACATTTCTATCGATCCCTAACTAGGGTTTTGCGTATCTCTCACTCTACGTCTCTTCTTGTTGACAGGAAATATCAAGGTTGGTTTACTAAAGTTGTCTTCATGGCGATTCGCCGAGAAAACAATTTCTGGGTTGGGTATAGACGAGAATAGATAGAAAGGTCTAAAGAAGATTCCTACCCAAACACCACAGATCAAAGCAATTCAGCAAACAACAATATCAAGCATCATGTTTCAACACAAACAAACTTGTATGGTCATACCTCAATTTGGTAAGATCAATACTTTCTAACGCTAGCGTTGTTTCAATATAAAGAGAGCTAATGGTGGTCTAGTCTATTTCTATATTGGATGCATCAAGTTTATATTCTACTCCTTCGGTGTATCTTCGTGTGTTGTGCAGTCTGCATCGATGTCTTCCTTCAAGTTCTTCATTGGTCTTCCATGAAACACTTCTTGCGGAGTCGAAGAATATCACATGAATCATCACTCTTCATGATTCAGGGACATGTCCATCATCAGTCCTTGTTGATAGTTTAAATAAGGTGGTCATCTAAAGTGAGAGGAAAACAATTTTGAAGATGGAGTAGATGAGAATACAAGAGGTTTAAAATCCAAACATCTTTTTAATTGAAATAGGATTAGACAAAAAATTCATCCTATGGTCTTCCTATTTCTAATCCAACCTAGGGTCTCGATCCTACATGCAACACTATGCTCTGATACCATTCTGTAGCACCCTACCTTTTAATAAAGGCAAGATACCTGTGTATAGTGCTATTCCCGGGATCACTGATAGCACACACATTACAAAATGTAGTAATCATTGCAATAGTATCAAATTACTACATCGTTGATCCAAAGGATAAAGTAAAACCTTACAAATTGCATAGTCACATGGACTAGCTCAAATAAAATGTTTAGAGTAAACACAGCGGAAAGTAGAATAGCAATGAGCCTTCATCATCTTCATGTGCCACAAAGTCATGTTGGAATGTAGAATCGAGATCCTACTACGTACTTCTCCTCAGAAAATCCTGCACGTTTGAATATGCAGCCCCACGAATGGAGATCAGACAATGATGTACTGGCAAATGACACTTATATGGTGGCAGTTTTTAGGCATGACTATCTACATGATATTTGGCTAGTGGAGTTTAGGCTAATTTGCATAAAGCCAATTTTATCCTATATTTTATTTAAAACAAAACATTTTGAAAATCTTTGAATGACATTATGAAATCACACCATGGTTAAATCCTCCATGGGTTTTAGAATAATCACATGGTTACATCTCCCATGAGTTTTACAAGGTTGATCAAATTTTAAATACATTCAGAAAAGGTGATGAGATTCTTCCGTACATTCCTTGCCTAGAAGCTCAAATTGTCCATAACCGAGGACACGGCTAAGATCTTAGATTTAACTCTCGAGAGGTCGCGCTCTTTACCCACAATTCACAACCAAGCCTTTTTGCCAAAATTCTTCATCTTCATTAAGGCCAGGACGAGGTCACTACGAAGCTTTTCCTTAGTAGCCCCCCTACCTACCGGATCCGCCCGTACCCAGATTCCCCCCACTGGCGGTACCCTAGGCGGGGTTTCCCACTACGTACTTAGCCAAGACAGAGCCCATAATGTATTGTGGTTGCACTGGAAGCTATCTAAAACATGGACGACATAATAATCTCTTTAATCCTGAGTGGCCATCCACAAGTGCACCCTCAGGCGATGACAACCACAATGTGGCCCTGAGTAGCCACTCAACATGTGAGCACCCTCAGGCGATGACAACCACAATGTGGCCCTGAGTAGCCACTCAACATTTGCGCACCCTCAGGCGATGACAACCACAATGTGGCCCTGAGTAGCCGCCCACCAAGCAATTACCAATCCACCCAGGTGTTTCATTAAGGTTGTTAATTTTCACTTTTCAGAACATCACAATCAAAACAATGAAACAACATTTGGCATTTGATGTTGCAGAGCAAAATAAAGTATCCTATCAATAGGTTCGGGATTAGCTACACACTACTAGGGTTTTCTAAGCATAGCATAATACTTTTCTTTTGAAATCAAAATCCTACCATGCATACTAGTTTCAAAACACTAATGCATATATAAAAATAGGTAGGAATTGAGTGTCACTTGCCTTTTTGGTAATTGAAGATCGTTCACTTCTCTCAACAAAACACGTCGCTCTTCACACGAACTACAAGATAAATATAGCACAACATAAACACACCATTCAACAACAACAACAACAACAACAAAATCAAACAAGACAACAATCGATAATCGCTCTATGGTACTAAGGTGTGGCATGAGGTTTGGCTAGCAAAATATGAATTGGAGATATTGAATGGATGGGTCAAATACTTGAAAAAAAAATGATTATCTAAGTCAAGTGCTTAGAAGAAAATGATTGATAAGAACCTATGGTCAATGGTTGTTTTCTACTCAAGATTGGGTAATTGAAATGATCCATGTGATGAAATCACATGAGTCTCAAATGACGCAACTCAAAATACTATTTGGTAAAGTGTGACAACACTTACTAAGATAGTATGAGTTACACATAGGCTTGGGTATGGATTTGTGATGTGTTGAATTACTCAATTAACTCATTTGTAAATTGAATAGTTCAATATAAGCCAATACAATTAAGTGAGCACATGGTTGAATAGGCATGAATGATATTGAAGATGTGGGTCAAAGATGCTAATGGATATCAATGGTTCAAAACATGTGATATGTGGTAGGGTTTCTCAACCACACCGGAGCAAGGTGAAATTCTAAAATAGGACATTTCACACTTTACTCAAATAACTCATTTGTTATTTGACTAATAAGAACTATGATAATATGTTGTGGAGAGATGTGATCATGGAACATGATGAATGTGTCTAAATGATTTGCATAGTCGAAGACCGATATTGCGGACCATAGAAAAACCGCGAAAACAAAGCGTGCGAATCCGACATGCAAAATATCCAGAATGATCTAGGCATTTTATTGATTCCAAGGATATAAAGTTTGTCGAAAATCGACATGTAGAACCCAAGATATGAATTTTACAATTCGCGATCAAAAATCTAATGGTGTCCGAAAAGTTGTCCGAGAAAGTTTCTCGGATGGAAGAACTTCCTACAGGAAAGTTGTAGAGAAAATAATTACAAACTTAACAACAGAGAAATCATCTAAAACGGGGCCCTAGATCATTTGTTATGAAATTTCAAAATGTTGGCACAAATTAGAGCTAGGAACCGATCGATGTACAGAATAGGACACGGCTTCATATTATTAGTTCAGATAAAATTGGCCTAACGTGCATCTTGGAATTTAGATCTAACGGTTTAATGTGACAGCCCTGGTTTAATCTAACTGTACGTGAACGATTCAAGCAATGAGGTGCCCGCTACTCACAGAGGCGGAACGTAATCGACTCCGCTGGTATCCTGTCTCGGTGAGGACGTGCACGTGATGCTGTGGTCCATGACGTGGTCGTTCTTGTGATCGGCGGCGGCATTTCTTCGTCGAACGACATCAACGATCGGCCGGAGCAGTTACCGGCAACAGCGAGATTCAGAAGTCATTCTTGTCGTCGGTGTACTGCGGATTAGGATGGAGAAAAAGGTTAAACGATGCGCCAGGTTGAGGGAGTTCGAGGGGTACAAAATTGAGGCAGTGGGGCTTACCGAGTTCGTCGGAATCGATAAGAAAAGGCGGCGGACAGCATGGCCAATGACAAGAAAACGATGCACCACCATGTCCTGGAGATAGGCGACGGTGAGGGGAGTTCAGGAATAAAAGGAATAAAGTTAAAGATCATCGTACGCGACATACCGGTCTGATGAACTTCGATGACGTCGTGGCCAACAGCGACAAGATCATGCCCGACCATGTCCTGGAGGTAGCCCTCGACGAGGAACGTCTTGTCGTGCAAGGATTTGACGAGATGATCACCGAGAGCGACGTAACCTAGCGATGAACTCGAGTTTGTGGCTGATGTTGGCATGGTCGGTGTGTGTTGTACATGGCATCTTAGGAGAAACTTTGTGAATGAAAGTGGTGGAGAAAGACAAGGGACGCACGGTGCTCCTCTCGGTTTGCATCGATATTGACTGAGGTGGGAGATCGGGAGGTCTATGCCGTCGGGTGGCATTCGGGGCGCCGGTTTGGTTTGAGCAGTTAACACAATAAATGGGAGAGATAATACCCTGAATGGATTCCTCACTAAATCTGTAATAACTTTCGTGTTAAACTCTACAAGAAACGCTTGATAGAATTGATGGGAGAGGCATAAGAAGAGCTACAGCTATGGAGACGTTACACGTCTGTACGTGAACGAGAGAAGAGGAGGAAGAAGAGCGCTCGCTCGGGCTGGTCGGTCTGGGCCGGATCTGCCTAGTTGGGCCAGGAAAAAAGGAAGGCTGGGGCGGCCTGGGCTGTTCGGCCGGGTGGGCTGCGGCGGGCGTTGGGCCGCACTATCGGCTGCGTCCTTTTTTTTTTTTTTGTTTTTATGAAATTGGAAATACACTTTGGGGCTTCAAATAAAATCAGAAAAATACAAGTAAGGTACCGTTGGATTTGTTATGAAAAGTGCTTCAATATTAGACTAAATTTGTAAAAAAATAATAAACTTTATAAAACCAAAATTTGACATACATGTCTATGTGGCTATAGTGCCCTTTTAGGGTTTAATATTTTCTCAAAATAATAATTTTATAATTTTCAAAACCTCCGAACAAAATAGGGTATCGTTGGCGAATATTTCGAAAGCCAAGTTTTAAGAAAACTCTATTTTCGTAAATATCTTTTTAATAAACACACAAGTTTTAAATCCCTGTGAAAAATCAATCAAGTTCAAACAATCAAGCATTAAATTTATTTTTATTTTACATTCCGAAAATTGGAAAATTTCGGGATGTGACAGGCATGAACCCACTATCGAGCATAATTACTCCCTCTTGGAGTTACAAGTATCAACTTGGCCAGAGCCTCTACTAGCAACGGAGAGCATGCAAGAACATAAACAACACATATATGATAGATTGATAATCAACTTAACATAGTATTCTCTATTCATCGGATCTCACCAAACACAACATGTAGCATTACAAATAGATGATCTTGATCATGTTAGGCAGCTCACAAGATCTAATACAATGAAAGCACAAGCGGAGAAGACAACCATCTAGCTACCGCTATGGACCCATAGTCCAAGGATGAACTACTCACGCATCAATCCGGAGGCGGGCATGATGATGTAGAGCCCTCTGGTGATGATTCCCTCTCCGGCAGGGTGCCGGAGGCGATCTCCGAATCCCGAGATGGGATTCGCGGCGGCGCCTCTCGCAATGTTTTCCGTATCGTGGCTCTTGCACGGGGGTTTCGCGACGAGGCTTTAAGTAGGCGGAAGGGTAGGTCAGGGCATCACGGGGGCCCACACACCAGGCGGCGCGGCCAGGGCTTGGGCCGCGCCGCCTGGTGTGTCCCCACCTCGTGGCCCCACTTCGTCTCTTCGGTCTTCGGAAGCTTCGTGCAAAAATAGGACCCCGGGCATTAATTTCGTCCAATTCCGAGAATATTTCCTTACTAGGATTTCGAAACCAAAACAGCAGAAAACAAAACCGGCACTTCGGCATCTTGTTAATAGGTTAGTGCCGGAAAATGTAAAATAACGCTGTAAAGTATGTGTAAAACACTCAAATATTGTAATAAAAGTAGCATGGAACATAAGAAATTATAGATACGTTTGAGACGTATCAACTAGCTACGACATTAGACCAGAAAGTCTAATACCAATGCAGGTTTTCATAATCATTTCTTCAAAAGGTTGCTTTTATTCAGAAGAACTATGTCCGTCAGCCTTCACCGGTTTACTAGAACTTCATGGAGTTCCTTTCCGCTGTCGCAGTTCCCATATCCGGAACAGGAGTGACAGTCACGATTCATTACACTCTGCAGAGGTGTGTTGCTTTACCCATAAGAGATCTTAACCTTGGTGCCAACCGGGCGCGCAACCCGTCCACACTTCCTTTGGTGTGAGGCCCGGTATAAGGTCATAGCCAATCATATTCCTCCGCTACCTCATACACCCACCCTTTGTTGCAAACTCCGACCCTGGGTCCTCGCCGGTGCTCTTATACCAATTAAGGACCCCGACCACGACAACAGTTCAGGTCTCTACCATAAACTCCTTCGCCGGGAGATGCAACCCATCATAGACCGCAATAACCGTGGGGACTTCAACGGGACCCCCACCCTACCACTTGTCCTCTCTTGGATCAAGGGTCTACGGTAAAGCGCATCCGTTGATGTACAAGAGGTGGAAATACGATTGACTACTCCGTCCCACTCAGATCTTATGGTTAACACGAGTTTTACGGCACAAGAATCACTGGACGACATTTGTTGTTTAATCCTATATGGATATAAACCCTTGCAATGGAACCTCCACCATATCAACACAATCCATGGTTCCATTGCCCACCACATAGTCATATTCATAGTTATGAAAATAGTGGTTTTGTTTATGCAATAGTGATAAACATAGTACTTTTGCAAGTAATTTGGTAAAATACTCAAATGACATGAGCAAGTGATGAACTTGCCTTTCTTGACTGCAAGATTATGCAGACAAGGTCTTCGATACGTAATAACTCCAAATTCTGAAATAGCATCATCGTCCGGTAAGGATGATGTTTAAAAGATTGGCAAGGATGCAATAATGCATAAGTATGAGATGCAATCGCTCTAATCGTGACCTAACCCCGATGATTTAGGATTAGTGACTTGAAATGATTTGTTTAGGGGTGTTGCACTTTTAGAGTGATTTCACAAACAAGGTTGTTATTAGGATTTTGTTGTTTTAGAATCATAAATAGGTGGTATAATGCATAGTAACAATCATACACACCAAGGAATAGTAGTTGTATAATAAGTAAAGAGCAGTTGTCAATTTTAAGTCCTATAGTGCATGGTTGATGATTATTTGTTATATACTTCAGAAGAATAACTTTTGAAGAACATGCTCTTTAATAAAGAACAAGTATGACAGTTATGGTTATGGGGTTCTATAGTTTACCATGGTTCCAAGTAATTGTTGGAGTAAGGATTAGATGGATCCCAACAATGTTGGATTCATCAATAGTTAGAATTTGTAGGGTTGAGTTAAGCCTAGGGATCTTAAGCACTTTATTATAAATAGTTGCTATCAAGGTTGGTATACCTTGCTGGTGATAGCTGGCTAGGGTTTATAGGTACTACTAGGCAAGGTTGACGATTACAAAAGAATACTTTTGAAGAACATACTTCTTAAGTAATAAGAAGTATATCAATTAAGGTTGAGATTGTCAAGGTTTGCTATTGGATCCACTAAGTAAAGAATAGTTGATTCCTAAATAGGATGGTTTATAAACACCTAACACTATTAGGGTTCACTCTGGGCGTTCGGGAAATCCCGAAATTTCGGGACGGGTAATTCGGGAAAAATTTATTTCGGGACCTAGAAAATGACACCCGAAATTTGTCCAAAATTTTTGACTCCCGAAAATTCGGGTACCCGATAATTCGGGATCGGGTTCGGGTAATCCCAAATTTCCCGATGCACAACACACAGAACAGAAATACAGCGGCTTCTTTGGCATCTCGTCGAACTGTCGAAGACTAACGACGTCGGCATCGCGTTGCAGATCGATTCCTCAAGCTCGGAGGCACAGACGGCGGTGCGCTGGGAGGCGCCGTACAGCTCGCCATCATCGCTGCTTCAGGAAGAAGGGGATGAGCGCCAGTCCGTTGCAGGTGGCACAGCGGCTCCCAGCTTGGAAGGGCGACGGTGCACTGGAGCATGTGTGAGAGCGGGCGGCGGCGTCATGCGCAGTTTGGGTGCGGCGGCCATGTGATGTGTGCGGCGGCCAAGTCGTGGTTGATTGGTTCGATTCACGGGAAGATGGAGAATTGGGGACGGAGGGCGTCTAGGCACGACACAACACAGCCAAATTAGGGATACGTGAGTAGTTGGGCTGGGTCTTGCTATTTGGGGCCTTGGGGTGATTTTCTTACTGGGCTATTTCTATATTTCGGGATACTCGGGCCTGTTCGGGTATACTGTGTGGAAACCCGAATTTCCTGAATTAATTTCGGGAAATCGAAACACACTCCCGAATATATATTCGGGTTTTTCGAGTTCGGGATATACGGGTTCGGGATCGGGAATTTCGGGTTCGGGATTCGGGAAATATGCCCGGAGTGAATTAGGGTTTAGTGAGTATGGTAAATGATGCAAAATATTAGGCATGGTTGCTATTAGGGTTCATCACAATGGTGTGATGCTAACCAAGGTTAATTAAGGATGATGGTTTTGGGAATATGAGCTAGGGTTTAGAGTTGGTTGATCCTACTTGATCAACTAGGTTTGATGGGTATGCATATATGGAATACCAAATTATTAGTGATAGGGCTTCTACATTTTATGTGAACATGGACATGCATTTAGTTGCTAATTATGGATCTATGAATGTAAAGAAGGTAACAAGATCACATGTTATAACCTAGGGTTTAGGTTTAGAAGCAAATTAGGGTTCACATAAAATAATAGGGTTAGGGTTTTAGTTCACAATGGAATTAGGGTTTTAGGGTTTCACATACAATTATGAAATTATAACTTTATTGATAATGGAACTAGGATTTCTTATTTATCATGTAGTTCTTAAATTAATAACTTGATTATAAAGTTGAAGTTATTAATAAATTTGAAATAAAACTAATACTGGTATTAGTATTTTGTTATTTTTAGAGAATTAATAATTAAGATAATTATTATTTAGGGTTTTAAATAGTAGTTGAAATAAGGGTATATCCCTTAATTCTTTTATAGGTTTTGGAATTATATGTTGAAGTAATGATGAATTAGGGTTTTAGGAATTCTAAAGTATTAAACTAGTTTGCTTTTAATTAACGACTTTAAGTTTAAGAAAAACATATTCATTTAAAATATAACTAAGTACTCTAATATACTTTAAAATTAGTTCCTATTTATTATAGTTTTCATGGAAATTATTTTTATTACTCAAAAATCACATCTTAAGTTTTATTTACTAAATCATGTTTAAATAATTATGACAATATATGTAGCATGTTTGAGGTTGAAGTAATATTTTGAACATTTTAGAAATTCAACATAAGCATAAAATGTATTTTTAGATTTCAAACTACAATTTGTATTTTTAAACTTATGCTACACAAGTTTGTATAGCCTAGTTAATTTGGATAGAGCTAGTGGTCAATGTTACACACTAACAGGTATTGGTAGGTAGTATGTATTACTCGGTTTGAGCCAGCCCAAAATGTACTCACGTACAGGACACTCACGCGACCAGACCTCACGCGTAAACGCATCTCACTATCGTTCCCCAAACTCACACGCACGCCACATCTCGTATGCCTCTGCGATGCGGCCGCCGCCACCAGCTCTTCCGGCCGCCGCCGGCCAAGTTCGTCGCCGCCACACACCAGCGCAGACCCGCCTCGCTCTCCTCCGTCGGATTCCTGCAGAATCTACGCTCACACTCACCCGTGCGCGCTCTGGCGGCTAACCCTAGCCCCGATCTTGGCTCGGCCGCCGGCGTTGTTCCGGCGCCGCCGCGTCAGCGTATCTCCGCCACGTACTCCTCCCCGGAATCTATTTGGCACCCCCTCTCTCTACGCCCTCGCCAGCAACCCCGCGCAGCCCTAGTCGCGGGTCGGTATGGTCACCGCCGGCCGCTACCGGCTCCGACGCCTCCGGCTGCTCCCCTCCGTCGACAAGGCCACCTCTAAGCCGACTACCCACTTCATCGTTTTACCTCGACTTCGACGCCGGCGGGACGACAGTGGCTGCAACCCTGGTCCGCTGCTTCGTGGCCCTGCTGCTCTGGTGGTATTGCTAGTTGTGATATGCTGATGGGTGGTGTTGGTGTGATGTGGTATTGTTGCTCCTGATGATCGTTGCCGCACCACCTGCTACAGCCTCGATGCCGGCGGGACGGTGCCGTGGACGCAACCCCGACATCGACTACATCGCGTACTCCATAGATATCACTGTGAGCTATTACATCTCCACTACTCTACCTATGGTTCTGATGTCATGAGCTGTACAATTTACTGCTCGATAATCCAGAGCCTCACATGGTGTTGAAATGGGGTTAGCTGACTTGTTGCTATTTGTGGTATCTCACTTTGGATTATTTAATCATCCTAGAAATGTATGGTTTACTGCTACGAATTAACTCTAATGAAACTGAACTTTTAGTTTCAGTTTAATTCAGTTTTGAGCTTTTGTAATTGCTCAGATATGTATTCAAGGTTGGGGCTTAATTTGATTGCTGCTCTGCGGAAATATATCTTTTTGGTGTCAAGCATTAGTGGTTTGCCTATAGAGATGATCGGATTATTACTTGGTTGACCTGGGAAGAATTCCTGGACCCTAAGTAAGTCTCTATAGCTTGTGGGTGAATAACTAGTTGCTCTACTTGCTGCTATAAATTTGTGATGCCCCTGTTTGGATGAGGTGTTCATCCAGGCATATATAATGATGTTGTCTAATAAGAATTATCCATGTGTTGGTGTTGCTCTCAACAATTGGCTGGTGCTGGATATATTTGTGTTTGTGTGTGCAAGATGAACACTGCCTAGTCCTTGGAGACATCTGCTATTTATAGATGGATGCTTTATTTGATGGCTTGCTTGTGCTTAAACTGATGATCTTGTAGTTTAGATTATTGTTTCTTCTTTCTCTGCATAAGTGCCCATGTACTTTCTAGTGATCATATCTATCCTGTGATGCCTCAAATGAGTGTACACAGGATACGTATATGTTGGATTAGAATCTTGTGCTGTAGGTGCTTATGTAGAGTAGGAACTAGACATCGATCAGATCAAATGATGGTAAATGTCCATCCCAAGCTCCTGTTGTTGCTTGAGTAAATTTTATGGACAGATTTATGCTTGCTCTAGCTGATGATGCAAAAGCTGAGGCATAGATTTGATATTAAGAACAGATACTACTGGGTGGCTTTCCTAATCTTGATGATGATTCAACAGAGCACTTCTCTGTAATCTGAGAGAAATAATCCATCAAATCCTCCTAGGCCAGTTCAAGTTGAAGGGTAGATGAATTTGTTTGATTTGCATATTACCCTTTTATTTTCCCCGGAATCTTTATGCAAATTAAGAACAGATGCTTCCTGATCTTTAGTTGATGTACCTGCACTTCTATAGCTTGATCTTCTGGCTGATGATATAACCTGCTTCTAGTGGCATGCTTGATCCTCCTTGCTTCTCCCATCTGGTGCGTCATGTTCTGGTTGTTCTTCCTCCTCGAGTTGAGCCTGCTCCTCCTGGCTCAGCTATATCACCATGCATGATCCTTGCTTCAGCTTTAGCTTCCAGCTGTGATTCGGTTTAACTAGTGTTTTCTCTGGTTTGATTTATTTGTGATGGCCCAATGGATTAGATGAAGAACTGAGATGAGTTCTTGTTGCTCTGGTTCTGAGCGTTGGCTTGAAAATAAATATGTACCTAGGGCTGTGTTTGGACAACACGACATGTTTTTGTTTTATACCCTGCCTCGTGCATGTCCTTGGTTGACAGCTCTTACATGCACACGGTGACTGTGCTGTTAGCCTGCATGGCTGCTGGATGTGACTCAGTGCATCCTCCCTTGTGGATCAGATCGGCTGAGAAAGATCTTCCTTTTCCATTTCTTATTTTTTTTTTTAACTTGGCCACTTGGCTTTTCTTTACTTTTGTGTTCTCGTTGTTTGTTTTGCACGTGATAAGTTAAACAAGATGATCTGGGAACGTGAACGAAGGTTATGAGCTTCAAGATTTAGTTTTAGGAAATTTATTTTCTTTTCTTGTACTTGTACTTGTATTTTATATTCTTATATTTTATTCTTTTGTAAAAACAATATATAATTGCATGTTGATCAATAAATCTGTAATTTCCCTTATATTGTGTTGTATTATCTTTATCCTCAATTTGGTATTGTTACATACCTTGGACGTGTATAAGTTGTTCTTTTGTAATTTCATTAATTTAGTTGACGACTTCTGATATTTGGTTCTTAATTTTTATTTCTCTACATAAGACTTGTAAATGGTTAGATGTTAAGACTTAAAATTACTTATCTATTTTGAATTCTCTTTTGAGTTTGGTCTTACATATTATATTTATTTTTCTCTTTCAAATTGGAATTCCAATTTAAATGATGATGAACCAAATCGACATTCAAATGTGAATTCAAATTACTCTCCCCACAACTTGAATATCAACAAAGATCAAGTCAAAATTTATAACACTCACATGATGATCTAAACCTAAGTCATCAGTGTACGAGAAACTTCGATCACTTTGATAGTTCAAACAAAAGCGCGAAATTTACCGGGATTTTCTATGCATGAATGCAATGCACACATCTGTTTTCTCTATTTTTGTAACCCCAAATCCTGGGATATTACAAGCCACGGCCTCCTTCCCCATAAAATATTTAGGTCTGCCTATTTCTCTTGGACGACTCAAGCGGGCAGATCTTCAACCCTACATCGACAAAGCGCTTGCACGCCTGAACCCTTGGAAAGGCAGATTCCTCAACCGTGCGGGTTGTACCGCTCTGGTTAAGTCGGTGCTCTCCTCTATGCCAATCTTCCTGTTGATGGCCTTGAAGGCAGACAAGGGCATTCTTAAGGCCTTCGCAAAGATCAGTCGAGGCATGCTTTGGGCATGTAAGGAGGCAGTCAGCGGAGGGAAGTGCAAGGTCAATTGGCAAAAAGTGTGCCGACCCAAGGAGCTTGGCGGTCTTGGGATCCTGGATTTGGAGAAATTCTCTCATGCCCTGAGGCTCCGCTGGCTTTGGTACGAATGGACTGCCCCAGATAAGCCTCGTTGATGGGATTCGTAGCAAAGAAAACAAAAATTTTCCTACCGCAAGAACGAAAACCAAGCCAAGATGCAATCTAATAGACGGTAGCAACGAGGGGATAACGAGACTAACCCTTGAAGATTTCCAAAGCCTACGAGATTAGATCTCGTTGTTGCAGAAGATGATCACTTGCCGCTTTCAAAAGCGCGTAGAAGATCTTGACGGTGCCACAATCGGGCAGCACCTCCGTACTCGGTCACACGTTCGGTGTTGATGAAGACGACGTCCTTCTCCCCGTTCCAACGGGCAGCGGAAGTAGTAGATCCTCCTCGAAACCCGGCAGCACGACGGCGTGGTGACGGTGGTGGAGAACTCCGGGGGCTTCGCCTATGCGCTGTGGGAGTTGTATGTGGAGTGGGGCGCTAGGGTTTGGGCAGGGGGCCTGGCGCCAAGGGGCGGCCAAGGTGGGTGGCTTAAGTGGCCGACCCCCTCTCCTTTTCTCCTCATTATATAGGTGGAAGCCCCAAGTGTTGGACTACAAGTTTTCGAATAAGACCCCAACCCAAAACTTCCCATATGGTGGGAAACCTACTCAAGGGGGGAGTCCTACTCAAGGTGGGACTCCCACCTTTCTTGAGGTGGGTGGCCGGCCACCTTAGGTGGAGTCCACCGGGACTCCTCCCAGGGTTGGCCGTCCAAGCTAGTGGAGTCCCTCCGGGACTCCACCTTCCATAGTGATTTCTTCCGGACTTTTCTAGAACCTTCTAGATCCTTCCATAAATGCACCGGATCATTTTCAAACTTATAAAATGACTTCCTATATATGAATCTTATTCTTCGGACCATTCCGGAACTCCTCGTGATGTCCTGGATCCCATCCGAGACTCCGAACAAAACTTCGAACTCCATTCCATATTCCATATCTACTTAAACGACATCAAACCTTAAGTGTGTCACCCAATGATACGTCCAAAACGTATCTACTTTCCCGAACACTTTTGCTATTGTTTTGCCTCTAATTTGTGTATTTTGGATACAACTAACACGGACTAACGCTATTTTCAGCAGAATTGCCCTGGTGTCCTATTTTTGTGCAGAAACTCAACTTTCAGGAAAATCCCCGGAAATAATCGCAATGGGCCTATTTTCACAGAAGATTGACGGAGCCAGAAGACGAGATGGAGGGGGGCCACGAGGCGCCCACCCCACCAGGCGGCGCGGTGGGCCCCTGGGCCGCGCCGGCCTATGATGGTGGCGCCTCGGCCACCCCCCGACGCTCCCCTTTCGACTACTTAAGCCCTCTGACCTAAAAACGCGAGGGGGTTCGACGAAATTGCCAGAAGACATCCAGAACTCCGCCGCCATCGCGAAACTCCGTCTCGGGACCGAAACTCCTTCTCGCACTCCGCCGGACGGGGAATTGGAGGAGATCATCGCCATCATCACCACCGACGCCTCTCCATCAACCAGCCATGCTTCCCCCATCCATGTGTGAGTAATTCCCCCGCCGTAGGCTGAAGGGGATGGTAGGGATTGGATGAGATTGGTCATGTAATAGCATAAGATTGTTAGGGCATAGTGCCTAGTATCCGTAGTTGGTACTTTTATGATATTGTTGCAACTTGTTATGCTTAATGCTTGTCACTAGGGCCCGAGTGCCATGATCTCAGATCTGAACATGTTATCGATTCATGATGATATTCATTGCTTTATGATCTTACCTGCAAGTTGTATACACATATTGTTGTCCGGAACCCGAGGCCCCAAAGTGACAGAAATTGGGACAACCGGAGGGGAAGGCGGTGATATGAGGATCACATGTGTTCACGGAGTGTTAATGCTTTGCTCCGGTGCTCTATTAAAAGGAGTACCTTAATTACCAGTAGATTCCCTAGAGGCCCGGCTGCCACCGGCTGGTAGGACAAAAGATGTTGTGCAAGTTTCTCATTGCGAGCACGTACGACTATATACGGAACACATGCCTATGGTTGTTTAGTACTTGGATACTGTTTTATTATTATCTGCAAATGCCCTACCTTGATTGTTACATGAGTTCTCTCATCCATGCAGCGCCCGTTCATCCATCCCTGTGCCTACGTATTTTAATCCCGCTGTTTACTATAATCACTACCTGTCTTTGTTACACTGCGTTATAAAACTGTTGCTACCGATAAACTCTTGCGAGCAAGTCTGTTTCCAGGTGCAGCTGAATTGACAACTCCGCTGTTAAGGCTTACAAATATTCTTTGGCTCCCCTTGTGTCGAATCAATAAATTGGGTTTTACTTCCCTCGAAGACTGTTGCGATCCCCTATACTTGTGGGTCATCAAGACTATTTTCTGGCGCCGTTGCCGTGGAGCATAGCTTTATTTGCAAGTTCACTTTGATTGATATTGTTCGCTACAAATTCTCCATCATGGGTAAACCTTGCGATACGAAAGTCGCCATATTACCATCCACTACAAGAAAAGGTACAACTCTGAGTACCTCTGCTGCTCTTGATTCACCATCTATGATAAGTCAACTTGTTTCACCACCACAAGCTTCACATGCTGGTACTTCTGCTGAATCTGAAAATTCCTCTTATAATTTTAATGATGCTTCTACTATGCTTGATGATGATGGTTCGTTAGGTCCTTTTCTAGATGCTACAATTGCTAGGTCTAGACAAATTGAAAATACTGAAATTCATAGTGAAAATACTGTTACACCTGTTAATTCACCTGAGTCTGTTGAATACTCTAGTGATGATCTTGATGAAGATTATGTGGAACTTGATGAAGATTTTATTGATAAATGCAATGCTACTACTGGTACAAGTAATATTAAAAAGCTTCTTGCACAACATACTGTTAGATATAAACTGTCTCCTGATCCTAAATTTGCTACATCTCCTATAAACATTAAGGATAAGGATTATGATTTTTCTCTTGATTTTTCTCATATATCTATTGTTGAGAAAACACCTTTTTGTGGTACTAAAAAAGAAAGTGCTGTAGAACACATGAATGAGCTTTCTACTTTGAGTAGCTTGTTTTCTGATGATATCAAGAAGCGTACTTATTTTGTTGCTATTTTTTTTTTCCTTTCTCATTAAAGGATGATGCTAAAACTTGGTATAATAGTTTGCCTCCTGATTCTATTGATAGTCCAAGTGGTTTGCTTGATGTTTTCTTTCGGAA
This sequence comes from Lolium multiflorum, assembly GCA_030979885.1. Taxonomy (NCBI): domain Eukaryota; kingdom Viridiplantae; phylum Streptophyta; class Magnoliopsida; order Poales; family Poaceae; genus Lolium; species Lolium multiflorum. Next base: position 66,367,221 of record CM061748.1, on the reverse strand, counting down.
ATACTTTCCTGCTAGTGCTCAACATATTGCTTTGCAGAAAATTTATAGTTTTGACCAGGAAGATGGAGAGAAATTGCCTGAAGCTTGGGCAAGGTTTTGCTCTCTTATCAGAGCTCGGCCTGGACATGATTTGGAAAAGCATGATTTACTTGATATATTTTATAGTGGACTAACCATTGAGTCTAGGGCATACCTAGATAGTTGTGCTGGTTGTGTTTTCAGGAAAAGAACTCCAGACGAAGCTGAAGAATTATTGGCTAGAATAGGCCGAAATCATGATGATTGGACTACACCTGAACCAACCCCAACACCAATATTGAAGAAGAGGGGTATGATTAAATTAAATGATGAAGATATGAGGGAAGCCAAGAAATCTCTTAAGGAGAAAGGTATTAAATCTGAAGATGTGAAGAATTTACCTCCCATAGAAGATTTATGTAAGATAACTCCCCCTTCATCCATGATTGAGGTACATTCTCTTCAACGCTTTAGTAGGGAAGATATTCCTTATTCAAAACCTCCTGATCAATGTTTAGATGAGTTTGATAATTATGTTGTTAAGAAAGATAATTTTAATATGAGAGTAGAGAATCATTTAATGGAAAATTCTCAAGCTATTAGTAAATTGCATGATATTGTGGAGAGAACCTCCAATGATGTTAAGATGCTTGTTAAACATTTTCATATGGTTCAAACTCAAATTGATCAACTCACTAAAGTGCAAAATGACTTGTTAAAAAATAGTTCTAAAGAAAAACATGCTTATGAAGTAACAACTAGAGGCGGTGTTTCTACTCAGGATCCTCTATATCCTGAGGGGCATCCCAAAAGAGTTGAACAAGATTCTCAACCAACTGAAACTAGTGCTCCTTCTAAGAAAAAGAAGAAGAAACATAAAACTGTTGTAGAATCCTCTGGGCCTGTTAACGATCCTAATAGTATTTCTATTTCTGATGCTGAAACTGAAAGTGGTAATGAACATGATAAAGATAATGATAAGAATGATGCTTCTGATAAAGAAGAGGTTGAAGATGAACCTGAAAAGCATGCTAAAAATAAAAAGTATACTAAATAAGATTTTATTGCTAAGAAACATGGTAATGAAAGAGAACCTTGGGTTCAAAAGCAAATGCCTTTTCCTGCTAAGAAACTAAAATCAAAGGAAGAAGAACACTATAATAAATTTTGTGATTGGATGAAACCTTTATTTTTGCAAATCCCTTTGACTGATGCTATTAAATTGCCTCCTTATTCAAAGTATATGAAAGATATTGTCTCTAACAAAAGGAAAATTCCTAATGAGGAGATTTCCACTATGCTTGCTAATTACTCTTTCAATGGCAAAGTTCCAAAGAAGTTGGGCGAGGTATACCGACTATTCCTTGTTCCATCAAGAATAATTATGTTAGAACTGCTCTATGTGATTTGGGAGCAGGAGTTAGTGTTATGCCTTTTTCTCTTTACAAGAGACTTTATTTAGATAAGTTGATACCAACTGATATATCTTTGCAAATGGCTGATAAATCTACTGCTATTCCTGTTGGTATATGTGAGGATGTTCCTGTTCAAGTTACTAATAATTGCTTAATATTAACTGATTTTGTTGTGTTGGAAATGCCTGAAGATGATAATATGTCTATTATTCTTGGAAGACCTTTTCTTAACACTGCAGGGCTGTTATTGATTGCAATAAAGGAAAAGTTACTTTCAATGTTGATGACAAGGAGCATACTGTTTATTTTCCCAAGAGGATTGATAAAGTATGTGGAGTTAATACAATTTCTAATTTGAGAACTATCAAAGTGGGAGTTATTGATTGTCCTATATATGAGCCTAAAGAAGGATATCAAAATATTATGATTGGATCCATATCAATACAATATAAGGTAACATGATTGATTTGAGGTTTATTTCTTCTTATGTCATGTAAAATTTATTTGGTGGCAAGACTTAATCAACCTTGTTAACAAGTACATTTTATATGCATGGAAGAGCTAAACAACATTTCTTTCTTCCTCCACTTGCTTTACTTGCTGTAGTACCACTTGTTTTGCAAGCTGCTTTAGTTGTTTAGAGGTTTGAAAATCTTTTTCTGCCCTGTAATAATAATTTTAACACCCAGAAATGTGCATTTTTCAAAGTTTCCAAATATTTACAAAAATTATACCGTTGGCCTTATTTTTCGAAAAGCAACCTGGGAGTGCCTGGGGCTGACCAGTGGGGCACCCCAGGGCTGCCTCCCATGTGCCGGCGCGGCCAAGGAGGGGGGCACGCCACCCTGTGGTGTGGGCCCCTCCTTGCTCCACTAAGTCATCCCTTCCTCCCATTCTCTCTCTCTCCCGAAAAACTCGTACCAACTTTCTCTCACTCGCGTTTTTGCTCAAGAGTTCAGGATTTCTCGATCTCTTTGCTCAGCCCAGATTTCTGTCTGAAATTTGGCACATTTGCTCTCCGGTATGTGACTCCTCCGATTATCCAAATAGAATTTTGTTTGGTTGAGTATATCTTGAGTATTTTGCTGCTGTAGGTAACATGTTAAGTGATCTTGCATGCTTGTTCTATGTTGTAAAAATTAGTTTTGATGCATGAGTACTCTACCAAGTTCCTATAGTAGTTTCCCTCATTTATATGTCTCAAAATCAACTTTTATAATGTTTGTCGAAAAATTTCAGAAAATGGAGTGGAATAGACACCAACTCAACCAACATGAATTGGAGGTGCATGAAGTTATGAGAGTTCACCGCGAAGAGGGAGTATACCTCTCTTACTACCCATGCACCGATTTCATGAGGAGTGCAGGAATCTTGCAAGATGTTCAAAATCTGATTTCCAATGCAGGGTTGGAAGGTTTTGTTGTTGGTGAATGATACGTCCATTTTGCATCACTATTTTATATCATAATTTGCTGTTATTCATTGATATATTTCATATTTAGAGATGATACTTATGTTATTTCATCTATTTTGCATGTTTCATGATTATTGGAGAATCGTGCACCGGAGTCGATTCTGCTGGAAAAAGCACCGTCGAATGCAATATTTCTAAGATCAGCAATTGACGGAAATTATACAAAAATCCTATTTTTCCAGAGGACGGAGGGAGCCGAAGGGGAGCCAAGGAGGGCCGCCATGGGCCCACCTCATAGGCCGGCGCGGCCCCGCCCCCGCCTCGTGAGGAGGGGGCCCACAGCCCCCTCTGCCGCTCTCTTCGCGTACTTCTTCGCCCGAAACCTAAGCTCCAGGATAGTCGCGAAGAGTCACATCCGCCTCTGGGGCGGAGAACACCAGAGAGAAAAAAGCCTCCGGCGGGCAGGAACTGGGAAATTCCCTCCCGGAGGGGGAAATCGACGCCATCGTCACCGTCATCGAGCTGGACATCATCTCCATCACCATCGTCATCATCTCCATCATCATCACCGCCATCTCCACCGCTGCACCTCGTCACCGCTGTAACAATTCGGGTTGGATCTTGATTGTTTGATAGGGGAAACTCTCCCGGTGTTGATTTCTACTTGTTATTGATGCTATTGAGTGAAACCGTTGAACCAAGGTTTATGTTCAGATTGTTATTCATCATCATATCACCTCTGATCATGTTCCATATGATGTCTCGTGAGTAGTTCGTTTAGTTCTTGAGGACATGGGTGAAGTCTAAATGTTAGTAGTGAATTATGGTTGAGTAATATTCAATGTTATGATATTTAAGTTGTGGTGTTATTCTTCTAGTGGTGTCATGTGAACGTCGACTACATGATACTTCACCTTTATGGGCCTAGGGGAATACATATTGTACTCGTTTGCCAATTGCGGGGTTGCCGGAGTGACAGAAACCTAAACCCCCGTTGGTATATCGATGCAGGAGGGATAGCAGGATCTCAGAGTTTAAGGATGTGGTTAGATTTATCTTAATTACTTTCTTGTATTTGCGGATGCTTGCAAGGGGTATAATCACAAGTATGTATTAGTCCTAGGAAGGGCGGTGCATTAGCATAGGTTCACCCACACAACACTTATCAAAACAATGAAGATTAATCACCGTATGAAGCGAAAGCACTAGACTAAATTCCCGTGTGTCCTCAAGAACGTTTGGTCATTATAAGTAAACAAACCGGCTTGTCCTTTGTGCTAAAAAGGATTGGGCCACTCGCTGCAATTATTTCTCTCGCATTTTACTTACTCGTACTTTATTTATCTGCTACATCAAAACCCCCGAATACTTGTCCGTGAGCATTTACAGTGAATCCTTCATCGAAACCGCTTGTCAACACCTTCTGCTCCTCGTTGGGTTCGACACTCTTATTTATCGAAAGTACTACGATACACCCCCTATACTTGTGGGTCATCAAGACTATTTTCCGGCGCCGTTGCCGGGGAGTGAAGCGCTATTGGTAAGTGGAATTGGTAAGGAAAACCTTTACTGTTTGTGCTGATTTTATTTCTGCCTGCTGCTATAAGTCATTATGGAGAGATCTTCTCTTGAATTTCTATTTGGGAAATCTACTACTACTGCAACGGTAGTGGATGAGGCGCCAGGTGAGGAAGTAATACCATATAAAATACCTATGAAAATTATTGAACGTGTTATGGATAACCGCTATGAAGGGGATGGAACTGTCCATCCTGGTGATCATTTACTGTTTTTACATGAATTATGCGGGTTATTCAAATGTGCAGGTATTGCTATGGATGAAGTTAGAAAGAAACTATTCTCTATATCGCTGTCTGGTAAAGCGGCGCATTGGTATAAATTGCTGAAGAATGGTGATTCTCTTGATTGGGAGGACATTGTGCCCTTATTTTATTCTAAATTCTATCCTCCAAGTGAAATTCACAAAGATCGGAACCGCATATATAATTTCTGGCCTCATGATGGAGAGAGTATTGCCCAAGCATGGGGGAGATTGAAGTCTTTAATGCTCAAATGCCCCATTCATGAGCTTCCTGGTAATATTATTATTGATAATTTCTATGCAAGACTTTCTTTTCAAGACAAGACCTTGCTGGATACTTCTTGTTCTGGATCATTTACACGCAACAAAGAAGAGTTTAAAAGGGACCTTCTTAATCGGATCCAGGAGAATACTGAAGGATGGGAGAACGACAAAGATAGAGAGTCAGGTATAAATTATGATTATAAATGCATTGAAGCTTTTATGGATACTGATAAATTTCGTAATATGAGTGCTACTTATGGTCTTGATTCTCAAGTTGTTGCAAATCTTTATAAAGCTTTTGCCTCTCATTATGAATTGCCTAAGAAGAATTTTGATAAGTATCATGAACCGTATAAAGATAAAATTGATTCATCTATAAACAAATGTGTAGTAATTGAAACTGTTGATCATGTTATTCCTGAAGCTTATATTGAAAAAACTCATTTCCCTGCTAAAATGAAGGAGTACTCTGTTATAAATAGTGCGGTTAATAAAAGTGAAAAGAAACCTATAGAACCTGAAGAGCAAATAAAAGTTGAACCTGCTATTGCAATAGTTAAAGATATTGTGACTGAAAATGTGGAAGATGGTCATATTATTTTCTGTGAAGATGCTTATAATATTGTTTCGCATCCTAATAAGTCTAGAAAAACTAGTGTTCCTATGCTATCTGTTAGAATTGGTGATCATTGTTATTATGGTTTATGTGATATTGGTGCAAGTATTAGTGCTATTCCTTATGAGCTTTACAAGGAGATTATGCATGAAATTGGTTCTTGTGAACTTGAAGATATTGATGTGGTTATTCGGCTAGCTAATAGAGAAACTATCTCTCCAATTGGTATTGTTCGAGATGTGGAAGTTTTATGTGGTAAGATTAAATATCCTACTGACTTTTTGGTACTTGGTTCTGCTGCTAGTAAGTATTGTCCTATCATTTTTGGTAGACCTTTTCTAAATACTTGTGGAGTTCTTATAGATTGCAAGAAGGAGAAAATTTTGACTAAATTTGCTGGTGAATCTTATGAGTTTAATTTCTCTAAATTTGCCAAAACTCCTTATAAAGCTGATTCGCCTAATAATGATTTTAGAGTTGAACAGTGTGCGTCTATTGCTCTTGCTCCTAATAATCCTTTGCAGCAACATTTGGAGAATAGTGAGAGCGAAGTCTTTAGGGAAGAAAGAAATGAGCTTGATGAAATTTTCCTTCATCAACCTATTCTTAAGCATGATTTACCGGTAGAAGATCTAGGTACAACACCACCACCAAAGGAAGATCCTGTTTTGATTTAAAACCATTGCCTGATAATCTTAAATATGCTCATATTGATGATAAGAAAATATATCCTGTTATTATTAGCTCTAAGCTTTCAGAAATTAAGGAAGAAAGGTTATTGGAAATATTGAAGAAACACCGAGGAGCTATTGGCTACACTCTTGATGATTTGAAGGGGATTTCTCCTTCTATTTGCCAACATGCTATCAATATGGAAGATGATGCAAAGCCTGTTGTTGAACATCAGCGTCGTCTAATTCCGAAGATGAAGGATGTGGTAAGGAATGAGGTATTAAAACTTCTTGAAGCTGGTATTATATATCCTATTGCTGATAGTAGATGGGTTAGTCCTGTGCATTGTGTTCCTAAGAAAGGAGGAATGACTGTTGTGCCTAATGATAATGATGAGCTCATCCCTCAAAGAGTAGTTGTAGGGTATAGAATGTGCATTGATTATCGAAAAGTTAATAAGGTTACTAAGAAAGATCATTACCCTTTACCCTTTATTGATCAAATGTTAGAGAGGTTGTCTAAAAACACTCATTTTTGCTTTCTTGATGGTTATTCTGGGTTTTCACAAATTGATGTTAAAGCTAAAGATCAAGAGAAAACCACTTTCACTTGTCCCTATGGAACTTATGCTTATAGACGTATGCCTTTTGGTTTATGTAATGCTCCTGCTACTTTTCAAAGATGCATGTCTGCTATTTTTCATGGCTTTTGCGAGAGTATTGTAGAGGTATTCATGGATGATTTTTCTGTCTATGGGAATTCTTTTGATAATTGCTTGCAAAACCTCGATAAAGTTTTGCAGAGATGTGAAGAAACTAACCTTGTTCTTAATTGGGAGAAATGCCACTTTATGATTAATGAAGGAATTGTATTGGGACATAAAATTTCCGAGAGAGGTATTGAAGTTGATAGAGCTAAAGTTGAAGCAATTGAGAAGATGCCCTATCCGAGGGATGTTAAAGGTATTCGTAGTGTTCTTGGTCATGTTGGGTTTTATAGGAGATTTATTAAAGACTTCTCCAAGATTTCAAAGCCTCTTACTATCTTCTTCAAAAAGATGTACCTTTTGTTTTTGATGATGATTGTAAGGAAGCTTTTGAAACTCTAAAGAAAGCCTTAACAATTGCTCCTGTAGTTGAACCTCCTGATTGGAACTTACCTTTTGAAATTATGTGTGATGCTAGTGATTTTGCTGTAGGCGCTATTCTTGGACAGCGAGTAGATAAAAAATTGAATGTTATTCACTATGCTAGTAAGACTCTTGATGCTGCTCAAAGAAATTATGCTACAACTGAAAAGGAATTGTTAGCTATAGTCTTTGCTTGTGACAAGTTTAGATCCTATATTGTTGATTCAAAAGTCACAATTCATACTGATCATGCTGCAATTAGATACCTTATGACAAAGAAAGATGCTAAGCCAAGGCTTATTAGATGGGTACTTCTTTTGCAAGAATTTGATTTACATATTATAGATAGGAAAGGTGCTGATAATCCTGTTGCTGATAATTTATCTAGATTGGAAAATATTACTTATGATCCTGTTCCTGTTAATGATAGTTTTCCAAATGAACAATTGGCTGTAATAAAGGTGAACTCGCGAGATAGCCCTTGGTACGCTGATTATGCTAACTTTATTGTATCCAAGTAGTTGCCTCCTGTTATCACCAGATTTTGGCAAAATCAGGAGATGGGCCGTAAGTGAAGATGGGCTTGAAGGATATACACGTGGAGCGTCTTTGAAGCGGCCTTGCACGAGGAGTTTGGGCTAGATTGCCCGTGTATCTGTAAAATAGAGTAGATTGCATCTTAGTTTAGAATTAAAAGATAGAATTTAACCCGTGCACGGTTAGGTGCGCGCCAATTAGAAAGTCCCTTGGACTATAAATATGTATCTAGGGTTATCGAGAAAGGAGGACAATCACGTTCACAACAAACACAAACCAGGCGCATCGCCACCCCTTCTTTCGAGGGTTTCTTCCGGGTAAGCATCATGCTGCCTAGATCGCATCTTGTACACGTTTATTCGTTTACCTTGTGTTGCTCGTGCTGAAGCGTTGTTGATGGCGAGTAGTACTATTTATCATAGATGTTTTGGGGCTTGCATGGATGCTTTTCTTATGCATATTTGCTTAGCCATGCCGTCCCTCGATATCTAGCTGCCCTTATACCTACCTAGGTGTAAGGGCAGCACCTTGCTTGTTCGTTATTTAGTAGATCCAATCTGTTATAGTTGCTCCTTGATTCTTCAAGGATTGGTTTAATATCCGTATGGTTAGGCCTTGCAAACGGGTTGAACGATCCGGTAGTACGTAAGGTATGGTTTGTTAGTCCTAAGAGGGATGTTCCGGGAATTAACTTAATGTTGGTTTTTAGGCCTCTTTTAGGGTTAGTTTTCCATTATCTTTCGTGTCTATTAGGCTCAACTACGCGTAGGATGTTCCGATCATGCGGTGAAAACCCTAAACTGTCGTGGATTGGTTTAGCTTTATATTGATCAAGCAGGAGCCCCATGTCATCGTTATCCCGACGTGAACCATGGGGCGATCGGCTCTTTGAGCCGATCCACAGGGCAACCTGAGAGCCGATCGGGCTCGTATTTAATGTTTACGTGTCTGCCATGCAGGAAACTAATCGAAGCAATCCAACACCTTCCTGACCAGGTATAGGTCAGGTGGCACGCCCTTGCAACCGCTAGGACGTGTGCCGGAATATTTGCGGGACGACGTCGAGGGACCAGGGCCCCCTGCAGCCTTGAAGCCTCCCAACTCTTCGTGTTGCTTAACCACTGCTCGCCGGTGGGTTTTGGGCAACACATTCTGGCACGCGCCGGTGGGACAATCTTCGCAACAACCACGTCAACATCCGAGATGGCGGAAGAACCGATCAAGTACGAAGATCTGCCTGCTGAGCACAAGAAGAAATATGATGATCTCAAGGCCACCTTCGAAGCCGATCTCATCGGCTCTTTCGAGAAGACCCGTTCGCACGGGATTAGGTTCAAAGGGTTCCAACCCGAAGGCGCGCTTGAAGGGATAGATCTGTCTCTCCCTTCGGAGGAACATACTGATGTCTACGTTCCCCCTCCTTTCCTGTAGACAGTGTTGGGCCTCCAAGTGCAGAGGTTTGTAGAACAGCAGCAAGTTTTCCCTTAAGTGGATCACCCAAGGTTTATCGAACTCGGGGAGGAAGAGGTCAAAGATATCCCTCTCATGCAACCCTGCAACCACAAAGCAAGAAGTCTCTTGTGTCCCCAACACACCAAATAGGTGCACTAGTTCGCGAAGAGATAGTGAAATACAGGTGGTATGAATATATATAAGCAGTAGCAACGGTGCCAAAATAGCTTGCTGGCGTGTAGTTGATGGTGGTAGTATTGCAGCAGTAGTAACACAGTAAAACAGAAACAAGCGTAGTAACTAGCAGTATTTAGGAACAAGGCCTAGGGATTACACTTTCACTAGTGGACACTCTCAACATTGATCACATAACAGAATAGATAAATGCATACTCTACACTTTTGTTGGATGATGAACACATTGCGTAGGATTACACGAACCCTCAATGCCGGAGTTAACAAGCTCCACAATAATGCTCATGTTTAAGTAACCTTAAGTGTAAGATAGATCAAAACGACTAAACCAAGTACTAGCATAGCATGCACACTGTCACCTTCATGCATATGTAGGAGGAATAGATCACATCAATATTATCATAGCAATAGTTAACTTCGCAATCTACAAGAGATCATGATCATAGCATAAACCAAGTACTAACACGGTGCACGCACTGTCACCTTTGCACACATGCAGGAGGAATAAAACTACTTTAATAACACATCACTAGAGTAGCACATAGATAAATTGTGATACAAAACTCATATGAATCTCAATCATGTAAAGCAGCTCATGAGATCATTGTATTGAATTACATAGGAGAGAGATTAACCACATAGCTACCGGTACAGCCCCGAGCCTCAATGGAGAACTACTCCCTCCTCATGGGAGCAGCAGTGATGAAGATGGCGGTGGAGATGGCAGCGGTGTTGATGGAGAAGCCTTCCGGGCACTTCCCCGTCCGGCAGGGTGCCGGAACAGAGACCCTGTCCCCCGATCTTGGCTTCGCGATGACGGCGGCTCTGGAACTTTTCTCGTATCGTGGCTTTTTCCCATAAGGGTTTTCGATGCAGGGGCTTTATATAGGCGAAGAGGCGGCGCAGGAGGGGCGAAGGGGCGGCCAGGGGGTAAGGCGGCGCGGGCCAACCCTAGGCCGCGCCGGCCACCCTCCCCGTGGCCTGTGGCCCCCTCTGGTCCTTCCCGGTACTGAAGCTTCGTGGAAAAATAGGAACCTGGGCGTTGATTTCGTCCAATTCCGAGAATATTTCTTTACTAGGATTTCTGAAACCAAAAACAGCAGAAAACAGGAACTGGCACTTCGGCATCTTGTTAATAGGTTAGTTCCAGAAAATGCATGAATATGACATAAAATGTATATAAAACATGTAGGTATCATCAATAAAGTAGCATGGAACATAAGAAATTATCGATACGTTGGAGACGTATCAGCATCCCCAAGCTTAGTTCTGCTCGTCCCGAGCAGGTAAAACGATAACAAAGATAATTTCTGAAGTGACATGCCATCATAATCTTGATCATACTATTTGTAAACATATGTAATGAATGCAGCGATCAAAACAAAGGTAATGACATGAGTAAACAACTGAATCATAAAGCAATGACTTTTCATGAATAGTACTTCAAGACAAGCATCAATAAGTCTTGCATAAGAGTTAACTCATAAAGCAATAAATCAAAGTAAAGGTGTTGAAGCAACACATAGGAAGATTAAGTTTCAGCGGTTGCTTTCAACTTGTAACATGCATATCTCATGGATAATTGTCAACATAGAGTAATATAACAAATGCAATATGCAAGTATGTAGGAATCAATGCACAGTTCACACAAGTGTTTGCTTCTTGAGGTGGAGAAAGATAGGTGAACTGACTCAACATAAAGGTAAAAGAATGGTCCTTCAAAGAGGAAAGCATCGATTGCTATATTTGTGCTAGAGCTTTGGTTTTGAAAACATAAAGAGAGCATAAAAGTAAAGTTTTGAGAGGTGTTTGTTGTTGTCAACGAATGGTAGTGGGCACTCTAACTACCTCATCAACCAGACTTTCAAGAGCGGCTCCCATGAAGGACGTTATCTCTACCAGCAAGGTAGATCATCCCTCTTCTCTTTTGTTTACACATGTACTTTAGTTTAGTTTTTCTTTATTTATGGATGACACTCCTCCCAACCTTTTGCTTACACAAGCCATGGCTAACCGAATCCTCGGGTGCCTTCCAACATTCACATACCATGGAGGAGTGTCTATTTGCAAATTTAAGTTGCTTACTGATAGATCAGAGCAAAACATGTGAAGAGAATTATTAATGCAAGTTAATTAATTGAGGCTGGGAACCTCATTGCCAGCTCTTTTTGCAAAATTATTGGATAAGCGGATGAAGCCACTAGTCCATTGTGAAAGTCTGTCAAAAGTAAATGACAAGATCGAAAGATAAAACACCACATACTTCCTCATGAGCTATAAAACATTGACACAAATAAGAGGTAATAACTTTTGAATTGTTTAAAGGTAGCACTCAAGCAATTTACTTTGGAATGGCGGAGAAATACCATGTAGTAGGTAGGTATGGTGGACACAAATGGCATAGTGGTTGGCTCAAGGATTTGGATGCATGAGAAGTATTCCCTCTCGATACAAGGTTTAGGCTAGCAAGGTTTATTTGAAACAAACACAAGGATGAACAAGTGCAGCAAAACTCACATAAAAGACATATTGTAAACATTATAAGACTCTACACCGTCTTCCTTGTTGTTCAAAACTCAATACTAGATATTATCTAGACCTTAGAGAGACCAAATATGCAAATCAAATTTTAGCAAGCTCTATGTATTTCTTCATTAATGGGTGCAAAGTATATGATGCAAGAGCTTAAACATGAGCACAACAATTGCCAAGTATCACATTATCCAAGATATTTTACCAATTACTACATGTAGCATTTTCCAATTCCAACCATATAACAATTTAACGAAGAGGAAACTTCGCCATGAATATTATGAGCTAAGAACACATGTGTTCATACGAACCAGCGGAGCGTGTCTCTCTCCCACACAAGGATGAACTTATTCAGAGAACTAAGATAACAAAACAAAAACAAAAATAAAAGCACACAGACGCTCCAAGTAAAGTACATAAGATGTGACCGAATAAAAATATAGTTTCACTAGAAGAAACCTGATAAGTTGTCGATGAAGAAGGGGATGCCTTGGGCATCCCCAAGCTTAGACGCTTGAGTCTTCTTAAAATATGCAGGGATGAACCATGGGGGCATCCCCAAGCTTAGACCTTTCACTCCTCTTGATCTTAGTATATCATTCTCCTCTCTTGACCCTTGAAAACTTCCTTCACACCAAACTTCAAGCAAACTCATTAGAGGGTTAGTGCATCATTAATAATTCACACATTCAGAGGTGACACAATCATTCTTTTCACTTCTGGACATTGCATAATGCTACTGGACATTAATGGATCAAAGAAATAAATCCAACATAGCAAAAGAGGCAATGCGAAATAAAAGGCAGAATCTGTCAAAAACAGAACAGTCCGTAAAGACGAATTTATAAATGGCACCAGACTTACTCAAATGGAAAAACTCAAAACTAATGAAAGTTGCGTACATATCTGAGGATCACGCTCGTAAATTGGCAGATTTTTTCGAATTTTCTACAGAGAATTATGCCCAGATTCGTGACAGACAGCAATGCTGTTTCTGCGCAGCGATCCCAAATATAACATCAACTTTGACATAGAAACTTTACTTGGCACAAAAACATGATAAGGAGAGGTTGCTACAGTAGTAAACAACTTCCAAGACACAAATATAAAACAAAGTACTGTAGTAAAAAAACACATGGGTTATCTCCCAAGAAGTTCTTTCTTTATAGCCATTAAGATGGGCTCAGCAGTTTTAATGATGCACTGCAAGAAATAGAAGTTGAAGCAAAAGAGAGCATCAAGAGGCAAATTCAAAACACATTTAAGTCTAACATGCTTCCTATGCATAGGAATCTTGTAAATAAACAAGTTCATGAAGAGCAAAGTAACAAGCATAGGAAGATAAAACAAGTGTAGCTTCAAAAATTTCAGCACATAGAGAGGTGTTTTAGTAACATGAAAATTTTTACAACCATATTTTCCTCTCTCATAATAACTTTCAGTAGCAACATGAGCAAACTCAACAATATAACTATCACATAAAGCATTCTTATCATGAGTCTCATGCATAAAATAATTACTACTCCCAACATAAGCATAGTCATTCTTATTAATTGTAGTGGGAGCAAATTCAACAAAGTAGCTATCAAATATAGGAGGTATATTGTAATCATAATCAAATTTATCCTCCATAACAGGTGGTAACAAAAGACTACTATCATTATAATCATCATAAATGGGAGGCAAAGTATCATCAAAGTAAATTTTCTCCTCAATGCTTGGGGGACTAAAAATATCATGCTCATCAAAGCCAGCTTCCCCAAGCTTAGAATTTTCCATAGCATTAGCAACAATGGTGTTCAAAGCATTCATACTAATAACATTCCCATTATCATGCATATAAAGTTCCATGGGTTTTTTAATTCTCTCTTCAAACACATCATGTCCTAATTCAAGATAAAGTTCATAAAGATCTCTCATATTTTTGTTGTTTTCCATTATGCCTAACTAGTGTAAACAAGAAACCAAATGTCGCAATTGCAGAGTCTAAAGGAAATAGCTTCGAGTACTTACAACGGCGCCGGAAAATAGCTTAGTAGCCGAGGTCCGGAGTGTGAGTACCTTTTACCTTTCCCCCGCAACGGCGCCAGAAAATTAGCTTGATGTCTACGTTCCCCCTCCTTTCCTGTAGACAGTGTTGGGCCTCCAAGTGCAGAGGTTTGTAGAACAGCAGCAAGTTTTCCCTTAAGTGGATCACCCAAGGTTTATCGAACTCAGTGGAGGAAGAGGTCAAAGATATCCCTCTCATGCAACCCTGCAACCACAAAGCAAGAAGTCTCTTGTGTCCCCAACACACCAAATAGGTGCACTAGTTCGGCGAAGAGATAGTGAAATACAGGTGGTATGAATATATATAAGCAGTAGCAACGGTGCCAGAAAATAGCTTGCTGGCGTGTAGTTGATGGTGGTAGTATTGCAGCAGTAGTAACACAGTAAAACAGTAAACAAGCAGTAGTAACTCAGCAGTATTTAGGAACAAGGCCTAGGGATTACACTTTCACTAGTGGACACTCTCAACATTGATCACATAACAGAATAGATAAATGCATACTCTACACTTTTGTTGGATGATGAACACATTGCGTAGGATTACACGAACCCTCAATGCCGGAGTTAACAAGCTCCACAATAATGCTCATGTTTAAGTAACCTTAAGTGTAAGATAGATCAAAACGACTAAACCAAGTACTAGCATAGCATGCACACTGTCACCTTCATGCATATGTAGGAGGAATAGATCACATCAATATTATCATAGCAATAGTTAACTTCGCAATCTACAAGAGATCATGATCATAGCATAAACCAAGTACTAACACGGTGCACGCACTGTCACCTTTGCACACATGAGGAATAAAACTACTTTAATAACACATCACTAGAGTAGCACATAGATAAATTGTGATACAAAACTCATATGAATCTCAATCATGTAAAGCAGCTCATGAGATCATTGTATTGAATTACATAGGAGAGAGATTAACCACATAGCTACCGGTACAGCCCCGAGCCTCAATGGAGAACTACTCCCTCCTCATGGGAGCAGCAGCGGTGATGAAGATGGCGGTGGAGATGGCAGCGGTGTTGATGGAGAAGCCCCGGGGCACTTCGCTCCGGCAGGTGCCGGAACAGAGACTCCGTCCCCCGCATCTTGGCTTCGCGACGGCGGCTCTGGAACTTTTCTCGTATCGTGGCTTTTTCCCCAAGGGTTTTCGATGCAGGGGCTTTATATAGGCGAAGAGGCGGCGTCGAAGGTCGAAGAGGCGGCCAGGGGGTAAGGCGGCGCGGCCAACCCTAGGCCGCGCCGCCACCCTCCCGTGGGCCCGTGGCCCCCTCGGTCCTTCCCGGTGTTCGAAGTCGTGGAAAAATAGGAACTGGCGTTGATTTCGTCCAATTCCGAGAATATTTCTTTACTAGGATTTCTGAAACCAAAAACAGCAGAAACAGGAACTGGCACTTCGGCATCTTGTTAATAGGTTAGTTCCAGAAAATGCATGAATATGACATAAAATGTATATAAAACATGTAGGTATCATCAATAAAGTAGCATGGAACATAAGAAATTATCGATACGTTGGAGACGTATCACATACCAGAGCCCTGCGCCAGGAAATCAACTATGCTGTGGCTCACTCTCTACACCGGCATTCTGAGAGCCTGGTGAACACTTTGGAGCGTGTTCCGCTTCACGTGGTAGAAGAAATCATGAAGCATCAGTATTCTCCGTCAGGACCTGCTCTAGGAACTCACCAGGGAGAGATACCGCTCTACACTAGGCCACCACTGCCATACACGTTTGCAGCTCCACAGCAACAAGGTTCACCGGCGTACGTCGTCTACAAGGTTGGAGGCGATCCTGGCGATTACCAATTCCTGTATGAGCCGCCCAAGGAGATTCCACATGGATACGTGTGCACGTACGTGCCGGACTGCAACAACTGGGCGAACCAGATTACAGCAGGAGGGGTTGCTGGAGGAGCAGTTCTGGAGCAGAGAAACAGGCGTGGCTAGCTAAATATGCCACCGGAACAAGTCATGAAAGCTCAACCTCTGCAGCTCCTACGGTGGATCAGATTACTGCAATCTTGAGAGACCAGTTCGGTATCCTGCCGAAGAAGAGAATGATCGGCTACTCCAAGCCGTATCCCAACGAGTATGACCTAATCCCACTACCGCCTAAGTATCGGCTCCCTGACTTCACAAAATTCAGTGGATCAGAAGGAACCAGCTCAATTGAACACGTGAGCCGATATTTGGCACAGTTGGGCATGGTCTCAGCTTCAGACGAGCTACGTGTGAGGTTCTTTTCACAATCTCTCACGGGTCCGGCCTTTGGGTGGTACACCTCGTTGCCACCAGATTCGGTTCGAACGTGGAAGCAGCTGGAGGAACAGTTTCACATACAATATCATTCAGAAGCTACTGAAGCTGGCATTGCCGATCTGACCCAGGTTCGGCAAAGGCGAGGAGAGACGGTGTCTGAATACATCCAGCGCTTCAGACGTCAGGAACCGATGTTATTCGGTTCGTTTATCTGAGAAGGAAGCAGAGAGCTGGCGATAGCAGGCCTGTCAGCCGCTCAAAGATGTGACCTTCCAAGCAGACTACAATTCACTGGCGCATATGGTTCAGAAATTGACATCGTATGAGCAGCGCCACCCAGAATTGTACCAGACAAGTTCAAGCGCGTCGCCCTGATCGAGATGGAAGAAGATGAAGATTCTGCAGGAGATCAGGAAGTCGCCGTGGCTGAATGGACTCGGGGGGGCAAAGCCCGTGTCCTGCAAGTGGGTAAAACAACCAGGGCCTGCAAAAGGGTTTGACTTTGATTTAAGCAAAACGGAGCAAATTTTTGATTTGCTGCTGAAGGAAAAACAGCTGAAGTTACCCGAAGGCCACAAAATCCCCACGTTACAAGAGATGAACGGCAGGCCATACTGCAAATGGCATCACACGTTCACTCATGCCACCAATGACTGCAAAGTCTTGCGCGGACAGATTCAAATGGCGATAGAACAAGGCCGATTACTCTTCGGTCAGTTTGCCATGAGAGTTGACACACATCCGTTTCCTGACGTCAACATGGTGGATCTCAGTCACTGCATAAGACGCGAGCCAGGTTTCTCTTTTGGTATCAACATGGCAGGACTTGTAGATCACCATGGCAAGGATAAGCCAGAGAGCAGTCACTCCCGTGGCAAAGATAAAGAGGAGGCCGATCCACGCGACCGGCCCCAGCAAGATGACAGACGGTATTTGACTGAGGAAGAGGTGAGAAGCGTGCGGTATCAACGACCACTTTCCGCGCACCTCCTTAATAAATATGAGCAGCAGTATGACCGACGTCGGCGCTACGACGTAGATGATAAGAGAGATCGTCGGTCTAATGCAGATGACAGGAAATACCGTCGATATGATAGACACAAGGAAGGGTATGAGCGTCACGCTAGAGGGAGGTCAAGAGAGCAAGAGGACATGGATAAGCATTGGAACTGTCCTTTCTTCAAACACTGCTGGGACTCAGGTATGAGCCGATTGCCTACAATCGAGAACTGCCAGAATGTAGACAGAAGAGGAAGGGAACAAATGAAGTTTCAGTGTTCAAGCGTCTAGGACCTCTCCCACCTCAGAAAAACGAGCTGAGTCATCTCAAGATGAAGACTTCGAGGAGTCGAAGAAGAAGATAGATATCACCGGCCAAGGTGGTGTCCTGATGGACTCAGCCACTCCCAAAAGCGAAGAGTGCAGCGGCTACGAAACTTGGAGGAAGCCGAGGCGCAGTACCTGTACACGTTGAGGAAAGCACGGCCCGATTTGGCCGTGAAAATTCAGCAGACGTTGGAGATGGAGACTCGCCCACCAAAGAAAGTGTGGCGACCCAAGCAGACAAAAGCCGATGCAGAGGCATCGGCTGATACAAACATGGTGTTCATCCTTCCGTCAGAGTTTTGTGCTCCAAGAGACGAGGAAGTGTCAGTGGCACAGTTTGACTGCGGTCCACGACCAGTCATCTTTGAGAAGCCACGAGAGAGGAGCTACAGGCATCTGAAAGCCCTATACTTGAAAGGTTATATCAATGGGAAGCCTATCAGGAAGATGTTGGTTGACACGGGAGCAGCAGTCAATATAATGCCGTACTCCATGTTACGACGTTTGGGACGTTCCAATGAAGATCTGATCAAGACCAACGTCACACTAAGCGATTTCAACGGCCAAGCGTCAGAAGCCAAGGGTGTTCTGAACGTAGACTTGACCATCGGCCGAAAGACCATCCCTACGTCATTCTTCATCGTCGACAGCAAAAGCACTTACGCTGTCCTGCTAGGAAGGGATTGGATCCACGCTAACTGTTGCATTCCATCCACAATGCATCAATGCATCATACAATGGGATGGAGATGAAGTGGAGGTTGTTCATGCAGATGACTCGATCGAAATCTCTTTGGCTGGCATGAACATTTGGGATGCAGACGACCAAGAGCCGCTCTCGGGAATCAATCTGGACTGCTGTGAGCGCATCGAAGCTTCAAAAACGGGGTGAGGCTGGTCTTATCCACCGGCCTGACAGAGTAGCAAGATCCAAGTCTATGGACGTACGTGGCAAGGCCGATCCCTGTGATCGGCCCCAAAAATAAAAAGCAAGGATCTCACATCAAACATGTCACGTAGTAGTGGAATGCAGGAAGAGATAGAGACCTTTACTTGGCGATACAACTGCAAGGGAGGCCGATTCCAGCAATCGGCCAAAAATATTCTCACCACACGTGTTAACCGCTGTGCTATCTAGCATGGTGAGTTGCGTGACAGGCTTATAGTTGGCTGGAAGCCGATATCTTCAATCACTTGAAGGATTCGGCTCGGGGGGCATACACACAGAGAAGGTACGAGGCCACGAAGTATGTACCCAGGAGGAGCCGATTCATGAAATCGATCGGCTAATAAAAAAAAAAAATCGAAAAAATTTTAAGCACAGCCGATGCTCGGACATCGACTTAAGAATAAAAAGCCGATGCACACCATCGACTCTAGAATTACAGAGTTTGAACTGCCACTTGAGCAGGCCTCACTGAAGGAAAGTTTCTAAGGCACAGAGTGCGCCAGTACGGACGTGATCCACCTCTGCGATCTCGGCCTCCTCATCATCATCCTTGCCGGCCACCAGTTGTTTGTTCAAGCGGGAGCTAGGCGTGGCGTAGATCGATTCTCTGACGAGCCAACTGCACCCTTGACCTGAAGGCAGACAACGTCACGACTGGCCAGAGCTTCAACTACAGCATCACTGGGACGTGGGGCTGGATTTCTTCAAGGATGTTCTTCACTTCCTCAGTTTTCGACCAAGTTTTAAAGGGTAATGCATACATGCAGAGCTGGATGGTGTGAAGTTCATCTCAAGAGAAGTACTTCCCAAGCATGTGGGATGATGAGCAGTAAGATATGGAGGCCGATACATGAAATCGGCCAGTAAATTTTTTTTTAAAATTTTTGGGAAACAACCGATGCACAGACATCGACTTTAGAGGTGCAAAGTATCATGGTCAGGTATCAAGTTATTGTCTAAAATCTGAGGATTGTTTGCTTGAACCTGTCTAGTTGGTTTGAGGCGTTGACCTTTGACAATCGGAAAATGACAAGATGTGAAATCAGATGATTGGAAATTAAGTTGGGAGAACATCTTCATCTTCATGGATTAAAAAGGTGATTTCTTACAAAGAGAAGCCGATTGCTCAACAAAAGGGGAACAGATTGCTACTGCTAATCCTATGCTAGTAGTCCCTACTCTAAGGGCTGTTGCTGTCTTCGCCGTCGCTGGGGTAGCTGCCGTCACTGCTGCCGTCGACGAGTTCCTCGTCGCTGCTACTGTAACCTTCAGCAGGGGCTTCTTCCTCTTCATCATCGTCGTCTTCATCTGACCAAGCCCAGCCACGGATGCGCTTTGGCGGCGGTTCGTCGGAGGAGGTGTCGTCCTCCTTTTCCTCCTTCGTGTCGGAGGAGATGTCTTCGTCTTCGTCATCCTCTTCTTCTTCTTTGATGGAGGAGGTGAATTTACCCCGGAAGGAGAGGTCATCATCGCTCTCCGCCTCCAGTTCTCCGTCAATCAGGAATCGGAGGTCGTCCTCCCCGTCAGTCAGAGGCATGTCGCCATCTGACCAGACGAGGTCCTCGGGTAGGCCGTCTGGCACGAAATCGAAGTCCCACTCCTGCTCATCCCAATGCTTGGGAGCGCGCCTATTGTACGCTTCCATCTGGTTGTGCTCTGGAATCGACTCGCTTGAGGAAGAGGATTGGAGAGAAACGGAAGAGGAGGAGGAGGAAGACATGGCCGTAGGAAGAGGGTTTTTTGGACTGATGGTTGGTACAGAGCAGAGGATGGAGAAGCGAACTGCTCAACGCGAGTTTAAATAAAGGGATATAATGAAAAAGACGGTTTAATGCTATGACAGTTTCGAGGATGTGGTGCCAAAACTGTTGAATCGTGCAGAGAAGTTGAGAAGGCAAGGCGTCATGATGAAGAATACTGATACGTCCAAAACGTATCTACTTTCCCGAACACTTTTGCTATTGTTTTGCCTCTAATTTGTGTATTTTGGATACAACTAACACGGACTAACGCTGTTTTCAGCAGAACTGCTCTGGTGTCTCGTTTTTGTGCAGAAATCCAACTTTCGGGAAAATCCTCGGAATTCTTCAAGGCCCTATTTTACCAAAATATTGACGGAGCCAGAAGGGCAAAGGAGGTGGAGGCCCGAGGGCCCCACACCACATGGCGGCGCGGCCCAGGGGGGGCCCGCGCGGCCATGTGGTGTGGCCCCCTCGGCCGGCCTCCGACGCCCCCCTTCGGACTACTTATTCGCCTCGACCTAAAAACGCACGGGAGAAGTCGACATCGCCGAAACCCTCCAGAGAGCCGCCACATCGCGAAACTCCGTCGCGGGAGCCAGAAGTCTCCGTTCTGGCACTCCGCCCGGACGGGGAATTGGAGGAGATCTTCACCGCCATCACCGCCAACGCCTCTCCATCAACCAGCAATGTTTCCCCCATCCATGTGTGAGTAATTCCCCCGCTGTAGGCTGAAGGGGATGGTAGGGATTGGATGAGATTGGTCATGTAATAGTCATAAGAATGTTAGGGCATAGTGCCTAGTATCCGTAGATGTCACTTTTATGATATTGTTGCAACTTGTTATGCTTAATGCTTGTCACTAGGGCCCGAGTGCCATGATCTCAGATCTGAACATGTTATTGTTTCATGAAGATATTCATTGTTTATTGATCTTACCTGCAAGTTGTATACACACGTCGCTGTCCGGAACCAATGGCCCCGAAGTGACAGAAATCGGGACAACCGGAGGGGATGGTAGTGATGTGAGGATCACATGTGTTCACGGAGTGTTAATGCTTTGCTCCGGTACTCTATTAAAAGGAGTACCTTAATATCCAGTAGTTTCCCTAGAGGCCCGGCTGCCACCGGCTGGTAGGACAGAAGATGTTGTGCAAGTTTCTCATTGCGAGCACGTACGACTATATATGGAACACATGCCTATTGATTGATTAGTACTTGGATACCGTTTTATTATTATCTGCAAATGCCCATGCTTTGATTGTCACATGAGTTTCTCTCATCCATGCAACGCCCGTTAAATCCGTCCCTGTGCCTACAGTATTTTAATCCTGCTGTTTACCATAATCACTACGCTGTCTTTATTTCACTGCTGCTGTTATTCCGCTATTTCCACTACCATAGAACTGTTACTACTGATAAACTCTTGCGAGCAAGTCTGTTTCCAGGTGCAGCTGAATTGACAACTCCGCTGTTAAGGCTTACAAGTATTCTTTGTCTCCCCTTGTGTCGAATCAATAAATTGGGTAATACTTCCCTCGAAGACTGTTGCGATCCCCTATACTTGTGGGTCATCAAGACTATTCTTCCGTTGTCGGGGAGCATAGCTTTATTTGGAAGTTCACTTGGATTGATATTGTTCGCTGCAAATTCTCCATTATGGGTAAACCTCGCGATACTAAGATCGCCATATTACCATCCACTACAAGAAAAGGTACAACTCTGAGTACCTCTGCTGCTCTTGATTCACCCTCTGTGATTGACAAACTTGTTTCACCGCCACATGCTTCGCGTGCTGGTACTTCTGCTGAATCTGAAAATTCTCATAATATTGATAATGTTTCTGCTGTGCTTGATGATAGTGGTTCATTGGGATCTTTTCTAGATGCTACAATTGCTAAGTCTAGACAAATTGAAAATACTGAAACTCCTAATGAAAATGCTGCTACACCTGTTAATTCACCTGAGTCTGTTGAATATTCTAGTGATGATCTTGATGAAGATTATGTGGAGCTTAATGATGATTTTATTGAAAAATGCAATGCTACTACTGATGCAAGAAAAATTAAAAAGTTGCTTGCAGAACATGCTGTTAGATATAAACCATCTCCTGATCCTAAATTTGCCACATCTCCTATAAACATTAGGGATAAAGATTATGATTTTTCTCTTGATCTATCTCATATAGCTATTGTTGAGAAAACACCCTTTTGTGGTACTGAAAAAGAAAGTGCTGTTGAACACCTGACTGAGTTATCTACTCTTAGTGGCGTGTTTTCTGATGATGTCAAGATGCGTACTTATTTTGTCGCTAAAATTTTTCCGTTCTCATTAAAGGATGATGCTAAAACTTGGTATAATAATTTGCCTCCTGGTTCTATTAAAAGTCCAATTGACTTGCGTGATGTTTTCTTTCGAAAATACT